>CM054115.1:174819904-176019904 GCA_028673005.1 Tanypteryx hageni | reverse complement strand
TTCTGATCATTGGTGCCTGCTTCGGCTTATAACTCTGAATATTTTTCAAAATTAATAATTTTGGCGCATTTGCCTGTCTTTGAGTCCATTTTAATCCTGTGATTCCAGTCTTTATAATATTTTGCGAAAGTTTAATAAAACAATAATATGTTAAAGAATAAATAAGGTTTATTTGTTAGCAAATTTCTTTTCCAAACGGACAAATGCAGTCCAGGAAAGGATTAAATCATGTTTAATCCCTCTCCTCTAACAACTTCGATTTGGCAATGTGCGCAAACAAAATCAGTTCTAACGTTTGCCTAAGTATGCAGGCCTGAATTTCTGATATATGTGGTTTTTATTAAATGATCGTCATTTATTTATAGCATATTAGGATCGACCATGTTATGTTTAGCTTTAATATAATATTCAAAAGAGAATTATCGACCTTGTAATATGTCTGGAAATGAATTCCAGAATAAGTACTTGTCGCAGGTATCTCCAATAGCCATAACAATGTTATAACAAGTAGGAGTGTACACGGGATTCCCGTGGTACAGAAGTGCTTTTGGTGAAATTCGCTTTAGTATAACCGTATACTAATTTATTTGCTTTGAAATCAGAAAATTATTTTTCTTTATATGGTGGTAGCCCTGCTTTTTTGATTCGTTCTAAACAATTTCGTTTTCCCATCCTATACTCGCCCTACAAACTAAATTTCTTTGAAATCGGTTCAGACAATATCTTCCAAATTCATAGTTACCCTGTTTAGTTGTCCCGGTTGAAATATGCTGGTTTGGTTATTTATTTATATAAAGATTATATATGCCATATTTGGTTAAAATACAAACTTTAAGTTCTCTGGAATTACGTGTAAAATATATATTATTTAACTTTTTTCTGTAGTAGAGTTGCTCATTTGCTCCGCTTTACACATCATTATGGTATGTTGTACAAATCTTATATACAAAATTTAATTGAAATCCGTCCAGCCAATTTCCTCAAAATCCATAATTACTGAAAGTTTGATTTATAATTGTGGCACCCCTGTTTAGCTGATCTGATCTAAAGGTTTTGTATAAGTGTAGATTATCTATATTAAATTTGGTTAAAATTGATGAGGACAATTCAGCATAAATACCTACGTGTAAAAATAACATTTTATTACTTTTATTGTGGCTGCCCTGCATTCTATATTTACACTAAACATCTTAATTTTTTCTATGTTGCACATCTTCTTTATATAAAATTTCATTGAAATCGGTTGGACCAATTCCTTTCAAATTCATAATCACCGAAAAGTTTAACTTTACAATTGTGGCACCCCTGCTCAGTCGATTAGGTCCAATTATATCATTTTGGCCATGTATTTATGTGTAGATTCTATGTAGCAAATTTGGTTGAAATTGGTTCTGCCAATTAATCTCTGATATATGCGTACGGACGGACGGACATCACGAAGATAATAATAGTACTTTTCAGCTATGACGAAGTGCACTAAAAATTTGAAGATACGTATGTAAGACAAGTACTTATTTTTTGAGACTCAAGTGCATATTCTGGAATATAATATTGATGGAATTTTCATTTAAGCCTCGATGGAAAAGGTACTGAAAAATTTGAAAAATATATAAGCAGTACCAATTTATAATGTGAAGTGATAAATGTCAGAGAAACACATTATTTCAAACAAACATCGTGGAGGGTGACTGAAACCGTTTGGAGAGACAAAGGCATTGGCTCATTTTGCAAAATAATTTAGCTTGAGACATCGCCGAAATTTTTAATAATTCAAATTTAGTATTGAGTCGCTAGTAAATATTTAAATAAAATTTCTGTAGTAAATATTATTTATGTGAAAAAACTTAGCTATTATGGCTATGGCGTCTTTAGCCTACTTTCCAAAATTTTGTATGAAATAAGCATGCAACATAAAATAACAAAATCAAGATCTTTAGTATAGATATATAAAGCAGAGCTGCCAAAATACAAGGAATAAAAAAATCTTTTTACACGTGTTTATGTTGAAATGTCCTCATGAATTTTAATCAAATTTAATACTTATAATTTACACTTATATACAAAACCATATTGGCTTATTTAAATCGAATCAGCCGAACAGGGGTGCCACAATTACAAATTAAACTCTTTCAGTAATTAATGATTTGGAATGAATTGACTAAATAGATGTAAATTAAATTGGGCATATAAGATTTGCACAACATATCATAATGAAATCAAGATAATTAAAGCGGAGCTAAGGATCAGGGCTAATACAGTAAAAAGTTAAATAATATTTCTTTTATACGTATTTCTAGAGGACTGAACTCATGGATTTTAACCCAATATGGTATATATAAACTTCGTAATTATAAATTAATAACCAAAATACCATATTTCATCTGGGTTGAGTAAACAGTGCTACCACAATATTAAGGTTATAATTCTTCTGTAAATATGAATTTCGAAGGTGTTGGCTGAACGGATTTCAAAGAAATGCGAGTATAGAATTGGAGAACGAGATGAATATGATTAGAAAGGATCAAAAAGCAGGGCTATCACAATATAAGGAAAAATAATTTTTTTATTTCAAAGCAAGTACAATAATATACGATTATATTAAGACGAATTTGACGAAAAGCACTTCTGTACCACGGGAAACCTGTATACACCCCTACTTGTTATATATTAAAATTGTATTGAAAGGAAAGTAGGCGGATTAGTTCTTTCCAGAACTACTTGTTTTAATATTCGAATCAAATGGATCGAAAATGGTCATTTAAATTACAGTTATCGCCCAGGTATAGCAGGGAAGGCATTCAATGCGTGTTTATCTAAATTGTTTGCGTGCAGTCAGAAAGTATGCAATATTAATTTTTTGTTTATTTGCGATCTAGCGTGATCTATTCATAACAGACTCGTCATATTAATCTAATGCTGGCCCACGCGATTTAATGAACCGTTCTAGTGCTCTTTTTTTATTTGGGTTTACGTTACGTTTCCGCCGACGCATATTCAGTGCTTATAAAAAAAGATCTTTATCAAGGATATAATTTTTCTTCACCAATGGATACATATCATTTTGTGAACATGGAAGTAAACAGTCGACGGAGATATATATATATATATATATATATATATGTATGTATGTATCTGATTGTGTATGTATATTCAACGCCCATTCTCGCGGTTGGGCACATTTATCCTTTTCTGCGAAAATAGTAATATTTCTATCGTGCCAAACTTAGCGATTCGCCGTTACGGTTAGATTCCCATTTCATATAAAGTCATCTGTTTTTTATTCCATTTTCTCACTCAAGATCTCTTATTTCATTCACAGAGGGTGTGGGTAATAAAAATGGTGGATAGCGCCGAATTACCAAACTGAAAATACGTCGAACGCGAATTGGTATAAATGCTGCGGTAGGAATGTACGTTTCGGCTTTTTAAAAATTTCATTTTCGCTCATTCGCTTTGCCCTTACCTAAACCTAAACTTTTTCCGGCGAAATTTATTCTACCTTTTGGAAAATTAACGTATTCATTTAGAAATGAATAAGGGTGATTTTAACAAGAGAGAAAAGATGCATACATCATGCGTGCATACACTCGTGGCAGAGCCGTTCTTTACTATTTATGCTATCATTTCAAAAAGATAAATATTAATGGCTTAGTATAATGTCTAAGAACTGGTATGCGAAAGAAATATCGATCTTTTGATTCGCCGATGTATTTCCTCATCGGTTGTAATTAATAAAACAATCGACAATTATTTAAAACTTACCTCACTCGAATAATAGTAATATAATCTTAATGTACACGTTCATCCTTCGTCGTAAATTACAAATTTCTTTTCACTTACAAACGCTGTGTATAGGTAAAGAAATTAAACGTATCCATTTCCCTTTATTTACTAAATGTTGCGTGCGCACGAAGGAAAATTAAATTAATTAGTTATTTAAACCAGATATTGTTAACTTCATTTGCCCTGAAGATTGTTTTCGTTGTCAACAATTAAAAAACACGGGAAATTTTTTCTAAGTTTCAAGTGAATTACGACTTTCTCGAATGATATTCTTGAAATCGGCTACTTCTTTGATAAAACTGAACTGAACGAAACATATGCTTTTTGATTGGTCCTACAAATATGTTTGAAGACTTTTTTATAAGTAATGTTTTACGAAATATAAAGAAAAGTTCATTTTTGTCACCAGTAAAATGGCACTTCCTATTAGGCTACATACGGACGGACGGACGGACACGACCTCACCATAAGGCGTTCTTTGTTTACTTTTTGCAAAGCGCTAAAAAATGTAATGGGATCAATAATTAAGGTCAGAATACGGACTGCAATTCTAAATTGATGTCGTATTAGTATATTATTGAAAGATATACTCATCCAGTAGTAGTAGTTCCTCGATCACTGCCAAATCATAAGTGCCAAGTTGACATACAACAGATTTTGTTCTTTTTTTCTGTATTCTGCGTCACGCATTTGTTTTGGATGAGATATAAAAATGTTTATTTATTCTAAAATTCACCGGATTTATTCACGCCGGAGTAATTTCCCGTCAAAAATGACGGGTCGGCATGAATAAAGTATTTGATTAAAATTAAAAGAGTTCAAGATGCAGAACATACCTGGCCGTTAATACTAAATAGTATAGTAAATAAACAATCCCATGGCTCACAGTCAATGTTCAATAAATCTTACAAAACAAATGTTAATTATACAGTTATAATTGCTCTTTGTTGGTTTCAAACATTGCTAAAGACACTCACCAAGTAATTTTCCAGATCATTCGCTTTTAAACCTTAACTCAACGAAAGAATACGGTTAAAATAAAATAAAAACTTATCTACTACCCTATAAACAAAGAAATGGGTACAGTATATCTACATTACACTAGCTTTCTCATATTCTATGTATGCATGTGGTCTCACTACACTCTTCCCTGGCGGGAAAGAATTCTTTAACTGCTCCAAAAACAATAAAACCGCGGAAAATATTTTCTGCATGCACATAAATGGTATTAATATATTGATTACCTCATATATGTGAAAATCAAACTTGATAAATAGTTATGCCAAACATAGATGTAAAGTATTATGCGGATTGGCGAAGGCCCATTGGCTCTGATGCGTTATTGCTGGACGTATATTGTTGAGATAACTGGGGAGAGCTTGGCGGTAGCTGGGCGTAAACTTCGATATATGTACGCATTATCATGTCCCTGGACGCTATATAGTTATTTTGAGAAATTTGGCTTATGCAATATTGTTTATGAATGCAAGCTCTATAACTGAGTGAATATTAATCATAGAGCCATTTATGAATACATACATTTTTTTTAAATCAACACGAATAAACTATCCTTTATTGCTGCGCTATATCGCTCATCTCTTCACAGTTTCAATTCTGGATAATTCTATGAGAAATATCGTTTGATTTGGTGGTACCGTCTACGCGCTAGGGTCTTGCACAGGCAGGCGGACGGACAGGCGGACAGAGAGGCGGACAGGCAACAGACAGACAGAAGGGTAGACGGCATGACGAAAATCAGTTTTTGTACTCAGAGCACTTAAAACGTGTATTTCCGTCAAAATTTTGAAGTCGAATTTTTCGCAATTACAATACTTTCTCTATATAACATGTGGGAAAGTAAAAACGATGTTATTTGCAAAAATTGAACAAAAAAACGAATTACTTATGAATATTTTCCATTTTAAAAGCATTGGACTCGCAAATTTGGCGATAAAGTTAGTTGCCATGCTAATTTAAATTTTCATCAGTTAGCATGTGAAAAATTGCCTTTTTTCCGAATTCGAAACTACTTTCTACGCTAGTTTGATACAGATTCATATTCTCCCTGTAACAGAATATACTTCCAACTATTGCTTATACAGAGGTTAATGTCAGTTACGCTTCTCGATTTTAGCCCATTGAAAATGCCAAATAAAATCTTACGCTCCAATGATAATCAAATGAGAGGTTCCTGTACTAGAACCCAGGATTCTTTTCTGAGATTTTTAGATTTTTCTTCATAACATACGATCACCATGTCGTGCATAAATTCCAGCAATAAATTTCAACTGAGAGTGCAAAAAAAGAAGCGTGACGGACGGACGCACTATTGTGACTTATTGCATAGCAAATTTCCTTGACGACCGCCTCTTTTGACGAACTATAATGTTTCGTGACGGATTCCTCAAGAGAAACGCAATTTCCCGCCATACAAAGGTCATCCTTCTAAAAGAGCAATTTTCTTCTAAACCATCCTTAGTCTCGCTGTTTAGAAATGTAAACTTAACTGTTGATTTACTTACTTATTCAACAGAATACGTATCGGCCTCCTTGAGGCATTCATATTGCTTTAACTGTGTTCCTGATTTCATCTTTAAATTAGTATTTTAATAGTTATCCTTCATGAATTTATCCTAATTTTCTAGTTAAAATTTATAGCAATAAATAGGCATGAATAAGATAACGAGTCCCTAAATGCGATTGTGTGTTATTTAGAGTAATTTTCGTTTTACTCGTTTTATTTCATCATTGAATTGTTGGACGTTGAATAATCGTGCATATTTTTATAAGAGAAAATTTTCACATTAGTATTCTTCATTTACTTCTAGAACTTTAGAATACTTCTAAAAGACAACGCTAAAAAAGTCTCGACCCTGAGCAGCGTTACCTTTTCATATCTCCATAGTTGGTAGTACTGTTTGGTTTCGTCACACTATGCCGTTGAATCTGAATTCGTTGTATCGCTCTCAACGCTGGAGTAAATACTCACTTAAGGCAAAAAAAACGGAACGTTTCGTTTATTTCACCTTTTGAATTTTAATGGGCGGATCGTGGTACGTTTTATTTTGTCATCGTTTCCGTCACATCACGATGTTTTGAATTGCTAATTAGAACTTATAAAATGATTTAGTATTGCGTTGTTTCAGTGTGCCTCGACATTTTGCGCTTGCCCTTTCGCTTCGGTGGGTTTCGCATTTCCATATAACGCTCTTAAAATATTTGCTATTTTCTGAAACACCTGATAAAGTATTTTCACACACTGTTTAATATCTAATAAATAACTAACATGGGAATTAATATATTTTCCATAATTTTTGATGTTTTTAAGAATTTGGTGTCAGATGTTTGTAAAAGTTTAGCCAAACATATTATTACTTAATTTTATTTAACAGTTTCGTACAAACAAAAAAATGACGTGAAGGACATTTTATTGAAATAAAATATATCTTGGACATCTGGCAGTTGATGCGCCGAAATTTATTTTCATCTCGTTTCGTGGAAACCTCATTTTGTTTAAAACAAAACAAAAAAGAAATGATCGATTTCCGACATTCGCGCGAAGTATTTCACGCAAATTGATTTATCCTCGAGGCATATAAATATCCGCGTCACCCATTCTCGAATCGCATTGGTTTCCCATCGAAAAGATTACGAGAAACGCAGCAAAAGTAAACAATATAATAGTTGAAAAAAAACTCATTTTCATCGCCGTTCGAATGAAATAGCGCAGCGAGAGAGCGATTCCGTCACGATACGGGAGGGCTGGAAAGAGAGAGGGTATTTTTTGCTCAATCTCAGCCCTCCGCCAGTGCGATTTCCAACCGCTCCTCGCGGCGCTGCAGACGAGCTCTTCGATCGTCAACTGAACGCCACCTATATTCTGGAAGCGTTTTCGCGGAAACGGTCCTTTCCGGTTTTCAGCGAGAGAGAGTCGAGCGATTCCGGAGGTTATCGTAGTGCACCGAGTCACGGACAGCTGTCTGTGCCCCGCCTGTTTCCCTTCTCTTTTTCATTCAACCATACGTACAGTTGCGATGGAGGTTGGGGAGGAGGTGGGGGAGGAGGGGGAGGAGAATAGTAATCTTTCGAGAGCGTCCATCCGCGGCGATGTGCCTTTTTATTCGGAATAAAATGACTGTAAATTCCCTTTTATATTTTTCCAGAGGAAAAAACAAACGAGCGACGACGCCTCGAGTGCTTTCATATTATTTATATTTTCGCAACGGACAGCTATGTGTATTCCTACTCGAGATTCGAGAGGGTTCATTTTTAAAAAAAATTACGGGGTCGTGCGGGCAGGGGGGCTGAGAGATGGATAGAAGAGGGTCTTTTGGATGGAATTATTTTAAAGAATAATTGTTCAAAAAGGAATGACAATCCGTGTTTTGTTTAAAAAAAGACGATGAAATGAGCGCGACGGAACGGCTCGGTATGGTATAAAAATGAATGTTTTTTTTATTTTTTTAATATCACCGCGAGTCGTGATAAGCGGTGACTTTATTGCAAAGGGCGTAATGAAATACGCGTTCTTCGTCGCGTAATATTCGCATTGATTTTTTTATAAGTCGCAATTGCTGATAATTTTGCCAGCTTAATTTAATGTCAACTAATTGCATTCTTGGACTTACAACTACATCTTCTATATCCCAATTTTTCTTTGTTTTTTCACGGTGTTTTATCATTTGGGTGAAAGAGCTAACTTTATTTTTCTATTATATTTTTCTTCACGATATTTCGCGAATTCACAGAAAAGCATCGAATTTCAATAAAATATATGTTATATGAACTATTTTATTTGCAGAATGATAATTTATCACAATTGAATATGTATTCTACGTAGCTTTTTTATGTCAACAGATTATACCTAGAAAAAACTTTTTCTCGAATAATTCTGACATCATTCGTCACATGCTGACCGGTGATCGCAAAAATTTTGAGCTAACGCGGAGATTTTATTTATACGTCTTTCCCAACAAAATTGAGGCTTTATTAAACATTTGAAACACATTTGAGTATTCTGACGAAGGTGATATATATTACTGAATTTTATATTCCCTACAGTTTCGCCAGACCCAACAAAATCCATTCAATTACCATTTTCAGTGATTTACATATATTTTTTGTTGTTGTGAGCTTTGAAAATTATCTTGCTGAAATTTATGAAACTGTGACTACATCCATTCTAAACGAGCGGTGTTGAAGACTGCGTCGTGCGATAGATTAAGGGGTTAGAGGTAACAAATTCGAGGCATTTTATTGCTAACCAAGGTGTCACCCGTGTGAACGTTAAAATTCTCAGCATTCGGCATTCTTAGCATTCCGAGTAAGCCGATGGGGTTTAGAATTTGCGTAGGAGGCCTTTTGTTCACAGGAAGCGACGGGAGTAAGATACGAAGTAAACTCGAGCGTGGGAAGAAGAAAGGCCCTGTTTTCATCCTTTTCCTTTCGTCACCTCGCCCAATTTTCCAGCACCGGATAATATATTTTTTTAAGAATGGATCCTTTGCATCGCTCCACCTTCTCAATTAGTGGGGGCGCTTTGAGCTATTTCATTCAAATGCAAAATGCATAGAATGAGTTGATTATACATATAGTCTTATGTAAAGAGGGTCTTCCAGGATTTAAAAAATTAAATTATGTCGAAAAGATCTTATGTACTAAAATGTTTAACTTAAATAGGAAAACTTAAGCTCAAAATCTTTGTTATACGGCCAATTGAAAATTAAGTGGAGCTTGAGTCGTTTTATGCACTGCGTCAATACTTGATTGAAATTTTTTAAAGTGAAAGCATTCTCCTTCAATTTTACAACTAGATATTTTTGGTCGATTAAACCTTTTAGAGAGCAATAACCTGCTTATCTCCATTAATAATAGTAATAACATGAATTCATTGTTTTATTTTAATAAGTAATGCATAAAGTTAAGGGTTGTAACGGGAGTTAGAATTTACCCTTAGATTTAGCAGATTGTTTCCAAAATTGTGCTTGGAATCTTGATCTGCGATTTTCAAAATAATTTATTGCCGTGTTCTTACTTATACATATTTTATTGTAGCAATAAGTCACCGAGGGCTTGAACAAAATCCTTTATCTGATTGGTAGAATCAAACTATGAAATTAAATTTTTAAAGTCTAGAAATGTAGCTAAATTTAGAACTTGAGGCAGAGTTCCGACTCAAGTTTGTGTTGTTCTGGCTAATAAGCTTCTTGGACTATTGTAACCATTTCTTCCTCACCGGGAACACACAGAGAAGGGAGGAGGGAAACTCGGTGCCGGCATTAGCCCACTCTTTACGAAGAGCACCAAGGGGGCCAAGTGCTTAACGTTCATTCTGAAAGACGGAGCGCTGGCTTGCGCCGTCTCCTAAAAAAACACAAGTTGGGGACGAGATGATTCCAGGTTTAAAAATGCTGGCCTCCATTGGATTTGAATCCAGAGCTGCTGTGCGGAAGGCCAAGGCTATAGCCACTCCACCACCGCAACTCCCTTTCTGGCTCAAGATTGCAGAATTACTGAAGTGATCATAATCGCATTAAGGCACTGACGCGTGTATGAAGGTTCGATATGTAAGCGACGATCCATTTCATTCCGAAACTTTGGAATTCGTGGATAGAGATTAGCATTAGATTAGAAGCGCACGGAATTTGGCTGTCACATAGAACAGAGGAAATGTGAGAAGAAAGTTAATAAGGAATGAAACAAGTTCAGCATTTTAAATTAAAAGATGGAATGTTGGGAAAGAAAGGCATTTATTATGCATGGGAGCCCAAGGTTTGACACAATGTCGAGTTTGAGAAGGAGAATATAATTCTGAGCTTGTTCGGGAATCGAACCCTGGTCACCCCACTTTTCGGTTGGCGCTTTATCCAACTAAGCTTCCAAGCCAGTCAAATTCTCAATGAATACTCCAATTAGAGAATGGAGAATTAGACTGTCTAGGCAGTTTAGTTGATTAAATCACCTAGCTGGGTTCGATTCCCGGTCAAGTTAAGAATTTTTCTCTTTAACAAAGTTGACATTCACATTTTAAAATTAAGATACTTTATTTATATGAAATTAGAGGCGATAGGCAAGCATGATAAAGGATTTTGTGATAAGTTCTTAACCTCTCACGATTATGCCGTTAATGTTACATTAGCATACTTATTAGTCTTCTCCTTTGGAGCCAGGATATATGATAAATTTATTTTATTCTTTTGATTACTCATACGTCTAACACTCGAGTAGGGATCTCGATTTTCTTCTGCTGGAAAATGAAAAATCTTAAACTAACTCCCGTGATCATTTATAGTGACAAGGAACTAGTATCTGTACTACAAACGAGCAGTTTTGAGAAAAATGTTTTAGAAAATAGATTTCCAGAGTAAAATTTGTAAATGACTGTCGCAAAAATCATTTTCCTGGCATAGGCTGCTACTGATATATGAGAATTCGATATCTACACACAAACAGAAAATGCAAATTTATTAAATCGAATGCTGTTTAACGATTACATATATCGAACTAAGGTAAATATTATAGCAAAAATATATAATTCGCTATGAGATATTAAGAGGCAGCGCTGGGACAAGACATTTTTGCGCCCTAGAAGAAGAAAAACTACAGTATACAGTACACAATTTTACCTCTCAATACGGTAGTTTGTTTACAATGTAGAAGTAAAATTAAATATATTTTATAATATAAAACATTAAACTTAAAAACTCAAATTGTTATTCGGTGCGTCCCTAAGCGTGGTGCGCCGTAGGCGGATGCCTCGCTCGCCTAAACCTTGTCCCGGCTCTGGTTAGAGGAAGTTCCGGAATGAAAGGCGGGACTAAGAGAAATAATAGAGCAGATATTACGGAGATTTTAAATAGAGAGATTAGTTTATGGAATGTGAATTAAGACAACTGCAGACTATGGAGCATGTGGCAACCGATTATGTATTGGGAAAAGCTATTAAGTTGGTGGAGGCTTTCATTAGATATCTTTAAAAAAATAACGATTTTATAATTAATAGTTTAGGATTGTGATAAAACACGTGTCTAGGTAGGATAAAGAGATTTGTGGCAATTCGACGAATAAAATACAAAACGAAGGGGGGAAGAGAAGAGAGAGCTACAGCTGAAACATTTATGGCTTCGAGATTAACGTTGGTTCTAAAACCATTTGTGATCGTCTTTATTGATTCAAAGCGTCGATTGATTATATATGCGCAATTACCGCCTGCTTCGCTCAAAGCTCAAAAAGTGAGATTCCCTGAAACCATATCGATGATATGTAAATTTATTTCCGAAATTTAAGTCCAGCAAAACGGCCGATTATTTTTTAAGGGAACGTCTCTGTGGTATTTATTTGGATACGTATCAAATGTGTGTCCGAATAATAAATAACCTTTGTAGTAACCAGTTAAAAGGAATGGTTTAGGTAGGCTATTAGAATAAAAGCTTCGTATTGCCGGGTGGTCAGCACGTTGGTCAATTGGAGAACTGACAACAGTTTCGCCGACCCGCCTGTCGGCGTCTTCAGCTGCCAACAGGACGATCGGCGAAACGGTTGTCAGTTCTCCAATTGACCAACGTGCTGACTACCCGGCAATATGAAACCTTCAAGTCAACAACACCACGAAAGCCTTCAAACGAAGGTTATTAGAATAGTTTATTACTATCTAAATAATATTTTTGAGCTATTTTAAAAATTTAAACGCAAGAGTGAAAGAGCGTACAGAAAAAGCAAAATCATGTAAAAAGCAATATTTCGCATACTCTTGTGGCTTTGGAGGCAATTATAGTGGTTTGGTAGTACCTACACCTATGCCAATCATCAATCGACCGTTTCCTCAACAGTCCACCGTGGCGATGACACCCTACCCTTTCAACCCGGTGATTAAAACACCACATATAAAATGCATTTGCCCTTTTCGGGGTGTTTTTTAGCCTACTTTCCAGAAGGGAAATAGGCTTATATTTTTGTCGTTGTGTCTGTCTGTCCGTTCCCCCTATTAACTTTCGAACCAATAGACCGATTTTCATGAGACTTGGTGGAAATCTCTTGCTACATGGGCCAAGCTCCCAAGGATAGTTTTTGTTACGAAAATTGAAGTCCCGGGTTCGATTTCAGTAACTATCCTTCTCATTTGATTTACATGGGAAATGTGAAATCCATCGTGCAGGGTAATTTTTTCCTTGCACATTAAAATACCTTAGAGTTGTAATATCGGAACGAGTTTTGTACTGTTTTCTGAAGAAAGAAATGACAATTCTAATTTACGTTGTAGAATTTTGTTTAGAGATCGTATTTCTTAGAATTACGCGTAAATACTGGCGATTTTGCGGTTTTTATCACTCATTACGAGATTGTTACCATAGCAAAAACTATTGTTGGACTCAGATTCGGTATATTCAAATACGTACAGTTATTTTTGCTCCACAAATACGCGCGATCAATTTAATATTCCGTTTGAATGTATTTGTAGTATTTTATAAGGCTAAATTATGAAATTTGGGAACACAAAGAGTTACATATCCTCGATGACTTTAAAGCTATTAAAGTCAATATAAGTATTAAATAAATGATAAAATGGAAAGTAGGCATCATAAGTTCTGTTTGGATCATCTTGTTTTATATCTATACATTCATTTTTTAACGGGCCTTATCGTTTGTTTACTTTAGCCCGTGAAAACTCCACGTGCACGAAGTCTACAGTATATTGGAATTTCAAAGGAAATGCAATCTAAAATTTCCCATCAAGAGCGCAAGTTTTAAAAAAATTAGCGGAAACTCCGAATGTAAACGCGTGTACGTATTTGTTCTTCGGTGTCCTTTTCAGTCTTTAACTCCTCTGCGCAAATGTTTTCGCCATTTATCCTTCGAATTTTTTTATTTTTAATATTTCGAGAGCGACTCGGTTTTTATTTTTGAGCGAGTCTATTTTCGTCGCGAGAGAAGTAAGAAAGGCACGAAGGGAGGAGGGAAGAAAAAAATCGTATTTGCATATAGTTTCCTTGCCTCGAAGCGACCGTCGCACGATGCTCTACAAGCTTCGGCAGGAGTAGGCGGAGGGTAGGGGGAGAGAGACGAGGTAAAGCGCCCGGAAGGATGAGGGGGCTATAGGAGGGAAGGGGAGGGTGCGGAGGTAAAAGGCGTGTCTTTAGCTGCTACTGCTGTAGACAGATTTCGAGCGAAAGAGAGACTTAGGTAGTGGAATCTGAGGGGAGTTGGCGGAAAGAGGAACGAAAACTCGACTCGGTCTCAAGTAGGCTGTCGTCTTACTTCAATTCTCACCGTGGGATTTCGAGAGAGAGAGAGAGAGAGAGAGAGAGTGAGAGAGAGAGGGTAAGGGAGAGAGAGAAAGAGTGTGCTGCGTATAGATAGCGAGCAACACTGGAAAATACCTTCAGCTCATTCCTTTAGTCCAAGCTCTGGAGATCAAAGTAGAATGTTCGCCTCTCTCTCCCTCTCTTTCTCCGCCTCTCCCTCTACCTCAACCCATTCGTATCTTCCACTTTCACCACACCCCTTTTCCGCTCGATCAATCACTCTCCCTTCACCTCTCTCTCGTAAGCTGGATCTCTCTCTCTCTCTCTCTCTATCGCCGCATCTCCACTGCTTGCTCTATTTCCTTTCTCTCTTTGATGTTTCTTTCTATTTTTACGCCATTCTCTTGCTTATCGTCTTCCACCTTTTTCCGTCTTCCTTATAATTCATATCTATCACACCAGCTTTCCGCTATTCTCCTCTCGCTTCTTATTTCCTCTTTTTCCCACTCCATCTTCTCTTTCTTTATTCTTCTTTCCACTATCATAGCTTCCTTTCTTCTACCTCCATTTTTTCTCTATCAATTTCTTTTTCTCCTCGTTCCCTCTTTCCCTCATCCTTCGCCTTTCTTTCGCCCTCTTTTCTCGCTCTCTCTCTCCTCTATCTCTCCCTTCTCTATCTCTCCCCACTTTCCTCCTTCCCTTTTCTCTCCTTTCTCTATCTCTCCCTTCTCTATCTCTCCCTTCTCTCTCTTTCCTCCTCTACCAACCTATCTCTTCCTATTCTGTTCCTCATCCCCCTCTAAACTCTTTCTTAAACAACGTTATGTGAATAAGTTTATATCAATACCCATATCAATGTAAGCACTTAACTTCCATATTTCACTGAGTTCTCTATAGATTTTATCCGTAAATTTCGCAATTTATTTACAAATCCCATCCTCTTGTGGGTGTTTTCCCTGAGGTATGATAAACTAATTATCCTTAGTTTTTCCTCTAGAATGGCCTTTCCATTTACACCTGTTTTCTATGGTACATGTTCATTATGTTTTACCATATGTATTTTCCTTACGGTAAATGATTAATCGTTAGAAAAGTTTTACTATTCATAACTGGGCCTTAATAAAGATGAATTTCTACTTATTTATCTCTTTGTATTTCATCCCTTCACTCTGTCTCCTTTCCTCTCTCTTTCTGCATCCCTTTATACTTCCTTTCGTATCCTATCTCAATCCTCTTCCTTTATTCCTTTATCTCCTCTCTTTCTCGGGCAAGATGGAGAAAGAAGAGAGAGAAATTCCCTCCTAGGCCCTGGGAAGGGCGTAGGAGAGAGAAGAGAGAGAGAGGTCTGTTTGTAGTACATTCGAAGCAAAGCTTCCGCCGCGATTTCAAAGAGGTTAATCTTATTCGCTCGGAGGACGAAGAGGAATACGGGGAGACGTTTTTCCGAGACCCATTTCTCGCTTCCTCCTCCGTTTTACAGACGATGAAGAATGGGACTGAGGTCATGAATGTTAAATCGGGTGTTTCGATATCGTTTAATTCCGGTCGATATTTCCCGAGGACCGGAGAGTTTTTGAAGTAGGAAGAGAGTCTTTGAAAATCCCTCACGAACTAGACTAACTCCATTGCTCGGCTAGAAAGTTTTTCGAGGCGGAAAATCGTTCCTCTAGTGTCGTACATACGTCCTCCGCAGCCCTTATCTCTTCGTGCTGTCGCTTTATAAGTCTGTTCATTCTTGTTCTAATCGTGCGGGGTCCAATTAGTGCGATCTCTTTGTCCGGGGATGATGTTTGGATTGGTTTTGCCGCGCACTGCGCTTCAAGGATCTTTCTTTCGACTAATATATGATATTTTTAAGAAAAGGTGGGATGCAGTCTAAAAGAAAAAAACAATTGATACATTTAATCGTAGAGAGTTTTTAAGATTGAGAAAATAGTGCTCGGTAATTTATTGATGGCATCACTTTGTAAAAAATATGTTTGTTGGTAAGAGAATAATAGTTTTTTATGCATTTTAAAACTATGTACAAAATTATTGGTAAAGAATTTGCCTTGCTGAGGTCAGTATATTTTATAAAGGAAATTATAAAATTATGAAGTTGTTATAAAAACAGTGTGATTCCAATTATATTTATTATGTCACTGGTGTCCATGAAGCTTTTATTTATTTTAACCACGTATAGACACTAACATTTTAAACATTCCAGGATCAGATGACGGATTTAGAAACTTTTTGGCAGAATGTCTATTGAAAAGTTTCAAAAAATGAATCAGCGATTTAATACGGACTTTTATTAAATATATGATCCAGGGAACCCATACAAAAACAGTGTAAACTTTTATGCTTAGAATTTAGTAATTACTCCGGGTTCATTTAAAATCGAATATCATAAAAGTTGGTGAAGAAATAGACTCGTCCACTCCAAAAGAAATCTATGCCACGTGCGCTGGCAGTGACGCACAGGACGGATTTGTTACGCCCAGGACATTGAACCTGAACCGAAACCGAAAAAACCGTTAAAACTGTAGTGAAACCAAACCCGAACCGAAAAAAATATTTTACTTAACCTGTGCCGAAACCGAAAACCGTTATTTATTTCGTTCCATTTTTTCGGTTCGCATAAGCAGTAGGAGCGAAAGAATGGTTTTTCCTTTCGCTCTAACATGTCTTTTTTGAAAGCCTCAATTTCAGCACCGAGTAAGGCAAGGGCTAATGGTTTTCTTGAGAATACATGCTCCTAAACCTTTGCAGAGATGCATCTTTGTGATATCTGTCGGTTCAATGGTGGGATTTTCCATGAGCATCTCAATACATAGAGAGAGGGCCAAGGATATGTCATGCTGAGGTTTCCCAGAATCCTGTTAAACGATGCTAATGTAAGGGAACTTTTTGGTACCTTGAAGATAGCCACCAATCGTCTTGGTACCCTCCCCCTTAGCCTCTCCCGTGGAGTGTTCCGGGTAAAAAGGTTTCATGAATCTGAACTTGGGTTTTGCTTAAGTTGTAGGTTAATCATCTCTTCTCCGTATGCATTGAACCCTTATATTCTGGTAGTCTTTCTCTAAAACATATCCAGGAAGGATCGCTCCGCAGTCGTGTTTTTGAGGTATTCTTACTTCTGTTAAATGTTGCTGTGTGTACATATTTGTTTTCTTAAGAATATTTATGCAATTATATATTGTATGTTACTTACTTGTAATATTAACATCTAAATTATTGTATTTAAAAAATAGTTAAGTAACTCTTCTTTGAACAACTCTCTACGAATTACATTCTACATTCAAATATGAATCAATAATATTGTACCTGTTCAAGTACGTGCATGAGTACTGTTGGAGCAAATTCATTAAGATAATGAGAGTATCTGCTTATATTGGAATCTGGACTATTGGAATTGTTAAATCAAATAAATGTTGACTTATGAAAGAATCACAACGATTTTTCATAAAATTAAAGACTAAAAAATAAATAACAATTTTAATAGCTTTTATACGCGCTAAAAAGGAAAAAAATAAAATTTCAATTCCTACAGAATAGTATTAGACGGATTTGTATAAAATAAGCCGTTTACAAATTGAATAACAAAAAATGTATTCATACAATGTTTTACTATTCATTACATAGTGGGAGGGGGCGCTTGCGCGATGTTACGTGCGGATATCTATTTTTGTTTTCTTGACTATCGATAGTGAAGATGTATTTGATTAAAAAAAATAACATTAATTAATATCTAAAGATTATTTTTGAATACACTTGAAATTTTCTCCAAAAAATTTTAAATCGGAGCGAAGAATACCGGTTCGAAGCGGTTCAGTAGTGGTTGCTGGAGCAAAAACTGAACCGAATCAAAATGTTTTGTTTTGTGTGAACCGGAATGAAAACCGGAGTGAAAAAAAATTCGTTTCGATGCCCTTGTTACGCCACGTTACCACCACTGCCAGCATTTTTATTTCTTTTCAAAAGTAATGCCTGGAACAACTGCTTAATATATTGCAACGGCTTAGAAGTAATTGAAATTGTAGAAAAGAAGCTTAGTGATATAATGGTAGAGCAGCTCACTTGATATTGAATCGCCTAAAAATATCGACGAGTACGTTTTAGGTATAAAATCGACATTGCTTAGAGTCTTGCTCAGTGTTCCATTGTGCATAATCTTCTCTCATTTCTTGGCAACGTATATCTTTATAAAGATAACATAACTTATGGTTTGGATTTTATAAATTAACTGATAAAACATTTAGTTCTTCCAATTTTTGTAGATTAAATCTGGACCTGCTCAATTCTATTCGTTTACGCTGGCCAACCATCTGTCAGTCATTTTGAGGATTAAACCTGAATTCCTACATATATCAACGTTGCCATCAACACAACATTGTTATGATATACACTCTTCCAAAGAAACATTTAATTTAATATTAGTGTATTCAACGACT
The DNA here is from genome assembly GCA_028673005.1 of Tanypteryx hageni. Classification (NCBI taxonomy): domain Eukaryota; kingdom Metazoa; phylum Arthropoda; class Insecta; order Odonata; family Petaluridae; genus Tanypteryx; species Tanypteryx hageni. The sequence continues at coordinate 176,001,447 of CM054115.1, read as the reverse complement.
AGCATTTTTTAGGCTTAATCGCATTAATTGGATAGAAGAACTAGATATAGCATATTAAATTTCGCAAATTAGTCTTTCGAATTGCTTCACAAAAATATACTTTAATACTTTTTGGATATGGTCTATAACTGCCCTCAGAAATGCATTTCTTTAATCACAATGTCAACTTCGTTCAGTTTAACTGCGCATATGGCATTTCACGGCCACTTTTGACTCCCATTGTAATAAAACTTTTCACAATCAGTGTAATATTTTCCGGCAAATTACGAGTGCATTTCCCATAAATTATCTCAGCGCATCTACGAGAGCAGCTGTCATTTTACCATAATTCTCGCTTGCTTAAAGTGGTAATATATATATTATAGATTTGACTAACAAAGATAATCTAAAATTTATTAACCGAATGATAGTGATAAAAATAATCGACTACTACTGCTGATTTACAGGACATAGCAGGATAAACCACTTGGGATGTTTTTCGATATTAGTATAATAATCGATCAATTTATCTTCCGATTTGTGCAGTTTTTTTCTACGAATAAATTAATTGAAAAATAAAATATATGTTATCAGTTTTCATCGTTATGGTTTGTCCCTTAAAAAATTATCGACGTCGTATTTCGACTTATACCGAGGACCAAAACGTATTGACCAACTGGTTTTGCTTCTATCAACAGCAGAACGAATTCGGGTCATTAATTTCAGTTTTGCAATTGTCAAACTCACAAGGTTCTGACTTATAGTAGGCTAGCTATAATTAGAGTTTGAGGAGGGATTTGTGCGTGGGCGAATCGCAAATTTGTCGTTAACTGACTTAAGGAAAAATATTGTGATTTCGTGGTCAAAGTTCTTTTCGAAAAATACACCCTCTGGTGGATTTGGCGTAAGAAGTGTCCGTGCCATTTTCATCATCGCTCAGTTTTGCGATTGAGACTTTTTCAGTTGACTTAATGAAATTTGCGCCACTTAAGAAAAAAAATCGTTTAATGGACACATCTTAATCTCAAACTTTAAATGTCGCTTGATGCTCAGCTTTTTCAGATATACAATATTCAGCAAAACCTCGCATATCTGGAGTCCTTTGAAATTTGAGGATGCCGGTTTTTCAGAGTTTTATGGATTCTAGAGACCTGCGTCCGCCGAATAGGTTAGCTTTGGAATATGTACAATATTTTTACGTAGCGAATACAGTTGTTTTTAAAATTAATAAGCATTAAATAAGGAGTTTGTTTTTAAATAAGGAAATGTAAGCGGAAGGGCGGGTCTACTAAATTAGGGAACCTGGATGGCATTGTTTTTAAAGTATGTAGTAGTAATTTTAAAATAAGTTGGTTGAAATCAGAAGAGAACTTTTTGGTCTAAATTTGTAAAATGTGCTTTTATCGAAATGAACCATGTTTTGAAATGATGGATTTGAGTGTTGGTTTTTAGTTTTTAACAAATAAATTTGCGGAGATTTATATGTTTATAACGTATTATTTAACTGGAACGATTTTCTCCATAATAGAACCATCGCAGCAGACTGTGTATGTCAATCAAATGTAAATTGCGTTTAGCACAAATGTACTCAACTTATCTGTAACAGTATAGTGTTATCTATATAATCCAAAAGTTAAAATATTATTAACCAGTAGCCAAAACAAGGTTATAAAAAAAACCAGATGAGCATTTTGGCTACAAAACAGCCATCTGCAGTGGTAATACACCGAAAATAGATTCTTAAAGAACAGTTTTGTTTGATAGGATATCTTAGTATTAATAATAGCCCATAGCCAATTGTATAAAATGAAAACTCTTAATATCCATTCTGTAAATAATTAGTTAATAGTTACATTTGGTTTTTTTACCAAGGAAATGCTGTCTCTTTGGTCATGTCTCATTAGTCACTGGATATACATTATAACGGCATTAAAACCTTTATTAATGGAAGTACAAATCTAACAATTTTAACCTGAGTTTCCAGTTGAGCGTACTATGAAACTATACAAAGATAAATGAAAAATGTAATCTTGCATCAATAGATCTTGAAACCCTTTCATATTAATATATTTATTAGCTTAATTTTAGTTCTGAAATATTGTTTTTTTTGTGCAGAAAGATAATAAAATAATAAAAGATAATAGCACTTCAATTATTTTTCACTCTATCAGTCAAAAGAAGGTTTTTTTGAAAGGAAAGAAATCAAGAAAATTTGCCTTGGGAATTTGGAGTTCTCCATGTCCAAAGCAATACTACTCAGAAGTATAATATAATTCAATGAAACAGTAATTCATTTCTTACATTAATAAGTTTTAAAACCCATATCCAATTTATATTTAAATGTATGCATACAAATATGTAAACAGTCTTTCTATCTCTCACTCAACAATACCCGGCTTCATTGTATTAATGGATGAAAACTTTTCTTTGAAATATACGAGAAAAAGAATTCATTGGAAGTATATCGATGTAGTCAATTCCTACTGCGGAGAACTTATGCCGTTGGAGAAGGAAGTGAAATTCATATTGTTTGCGAAATGCTTCCGCTCAGACTTCTTAATTTGTATCTGCAATTATATAACCGAGCAAGCTATAAATTTATTTGTCATCACAAGTTTTCTCGAGTGTTAAATGTTTCAACTGTGAGATGCAACATTGAGGCATGTATCTCCAAATGGTATTAATACGGATTCGCTTCCTTCACGGATGAAAGATTCATCTAGAGATTCCTATAATTTTATCAAAAGTCCTTGATACCAGCTCGTGAATTTTACCAAATTATGCGGTATGCTTATACATACCTTATATATCTCGCGAACGGGAAGCTTTCCAAAAGTTGTGTTTATATTGATCCGCATCACCAAACCACGCCTTCAACTTCGCCTTTGACATGCTAAGACCGTGAGGATGCATGCGAATGTTTTGCTCAAGAAAATTCCGCTTTGGCTCTTTTTCGGGAAAGAGAGAGAGAGAGAGAGAGTGGAAGAAGCGTGGCGGAAACGGGGGAAGGGGAGGTAAGCGCGGGAAAAGTTATGAGGAATACGAAAGGACAGAAAAAGAAAATATCACATAAAAAAGGAGCGAAATGGAAGGAAAGGTTGGAATAAGCAAAGTCAAAATAAAAGAAACGAAATATCGGATTGAAGGGGAACACAAGGGAAGAGGCGGTGAGTGTCACGGGATATGAGTTAATAAACGATGAAGGGGGCGGGTCAGGATGAAATAGGCGGGGAAATAAATGCGTCGAGATGGTATAAAGAAGCGAGGAGCTTATATTCGTCAGAAGAGGTCGGAAAAAACGTGTGGTTGACGGAAGAACAGGGGGGTATGATCGGAAGTAAAAATTTTTGTTAGGAGAAAATAAACAGAATATTCGTCGAAAAATCGAGAAGGGGAGTTACGGTTCTAAAAAACGATGAAGTAGATTCTGAAAGATGGGTAAAGTGTGTACGAATGTGTTTATATATGGAGAAGAAGGCGGAGAGAAATAGCTATGGAAAAATCGACTAAGCATCATAGTGTCTTGAGAAAACCATCGCCAAAAGCGCTCTCCTAATGTTCGCGAAAATAAGAGTAATAGCAAACTTAAAAATCATCGGATGTTTTAGTTTCAATATTTTTAAAGCAACAACAGGGAATTGTGTATGTTTACGCGGAAGGAAACAGACATCGGAGAAGAAAATATGAATAAATACTATAGCGTGTCTTAAGGCAAACTGTAATGGGAATCATTGACGTATGTCGCCTGTAGGTGTGGTGGACGTACTTTGTAATTAATGAGATATTTTTTATTAAACGAGGTTAAACGTATTTGTCCTTTAATTAAGTATCTATCAACACGGAGACAAGTGAAAAACGGAAAACCGAATGAACGCCTCAAGAGTCTAGAAAACGAGAAAACGAAATAATTCGTCGCGACAGAGGCAAATGTTGGCTCTGGTTCTCTTTTACAAGTATCAATCCACTCCGAGCGCGGTAATCTCGCTGCGGATAGTCTCATTTCTTTCCTATTGCAACGCCATCCACCGCCGACGCGTGCAAGCGCTCCATTCCGAAAGCCACGCCGGCAGCATAAGCATAAGGTACTCGAACTTTTGCGATTCGACGCACGAAGGAACCGGGAAAAAATAGGAAGCGAGACGAGCGAGGAATGGGGAGATAAAGCGCAAAGGAAGGGAGAAAAAGGGAATAGGCGAGGGTCTAGAAAAAGAGGAAAAAAAAGGAAGGGCGAGGGAAGCGTGAAGGGAAATATCGAATGAAGGAAGAACAGAAAGGAACGGTATCGAGGAAAAAAGGATATGGAAGGGATAGTGCGGAGAGGAGAAGGAGGTCATGGGGAATCTCTAATGTCGCGACGCGGCGTAGGAGAGGAAGACGGCGATGGTAGTAATATTGTTTTGGAGAATATGCAGGCGCTTGGGGGGGAGGGGAGGGGGATGCGGCGTGGGTTGCGGAAGATGTTCTTGTTCCCCATCTCGAAGTCCCGTCTGCAAAGGTGGTGCGGTGGGGTGAAGGGGGAAGGGGCATTTCGGAGAACAGAGTGAGAGACGAAGCATGGGAGGCGGGGAATATGTAGGCGCTGTGGCTGGTGGGGAAGGGGGAGGGTAGGGAGTGGTGGGAAGTGGGAGAGGGGTTTGGCGTTCTCTCAGGATTCGTCGTCGTCAACATCCACGTTTTCTCTCATTCAAATTCCTAACTCCTTCTCTTCTCTTTCTCTCTCTGTCTCTCCGCTTTCTCGCACGGCGCATGGATTCGGAAATGCCTTGGGTGGTATGGGATAAGCCTTTCGCGGGAGAGAGGGACTGTTAAGCGATGCTAGGAGGTGGGGAATCTTTTTATTCCGCGAATGGGGTGGAGTCTGGGGGTGTTGGGGGGGAGGTAGGCGGGGAAGAGTGAGGGAGGGGAAAAAAGTGGAAGAGCCGCGAGGCTGAAGATTCCTACCATGCATCTGTCACAGCTGCGTTTCCATGTAAAAAAAGCGACTCTGATAAAAAATAAAAATTTTTGGTGGAAACATTGCGAAAGAGGGTAAGAAGGAGTGGAAAAGAGAAGACAGAGAGAGAGAGAGAGAGAACGGAAAAAGGAAGAATATTCGTCCTGAAGTTCTTTAAAGCGAAATTGGTCCATTCCTTTGATGGAAGCCCGTCTTTTCCTACCCACCCCATCTCTTTTTACCCGGAGTCGTTTGTTCCCCTTTCTCGTAATTTAAGCGATTTTTTTCCCTTCCAGAAGTCGGTTAGTGAAAGCTCGCTAGCGTATACGTGTGAGCGCGTGTGGGCATCTGGGTGTGTGCATGGGTCTGTGTGTGTGTGATTTTGAGTTCGGGAGCTTTGTCGTCTCTTGCGGGAATGATATGAGCATCTCGGCGGATTTGTGTGTGTGTGTGTCTCTGCGCGTGTTGTTTGTTCTCCGTGTGTTTTATATTTTTCTGGTAGAGTGAGGTAGGAGGAGAGAGAGAGAGAGAGAGAGGAAGAGGAAGGACACTTTCTTTTTTATGTCATTCCTTTTCTCGGAGTCCGTATTGAAGGAACTGTGTGCGATATTGCGCGAAAGAGCCTCGTGGTTTCTGCAAAGGAACTATAGAAAGCGGATAAATAATTTAATCGTTTTATTTTTCCTTGTCGACCTTGAGGATTATGTTGCCCGCGTACCTCCTTCCCCTCCTTCCTTCCTTCATATCCGAAAACACAAGAAGGGATAGCGTTTTTTCATGGCGCAACGATTCTGACTCTGGAGAGAGTTTGAAAAAATAAATAAACGGAATCGTATGAATCCCTTAAAAAAAGAACGCGCTAAAATTTGTCGTTGACTGTAATTTGATGCAGGAATAATCTTGTTTTTCTTAAAAGCGAAACTGTCACATTTTTCCTAGTCAGTTTGCTAGCTTTCAATGAAAAATTGGTAACATTCGGGTACTACCTTAAAGGAGTTTTAAGGTTTTTTTAATTTTATTACTGAAAAAATTTCGTTTTGACAAAATTACGAGTAAAACATTTAATTAAAATCCTCTCTTTGCTGCTTTTACGTACTTGACATTAACAGAAAAAGGATCTGCGACGAATTTTAAAGCATCTATTTTAATTACTCACTCAAGGTTTTCGTGCCACATTTGCCTTTTACCTACCCTTACCTAATTAAGCGAATTCCTTGATTTAATAACACATTGATTCTCGATAATTAAACTATTTTTACAAGCTTCTCTCTCTCTCCCCACTGAAGTGCCTGCTTGTCCGCGCCGTGCTCTTTTGGCTGTCTAACAGTAAAATAGCAATTACCATGCAAATTATACAGGCTTAAAGCGATGATTCTATTTCTGTTTTCCCAACTTCCTTGTTTTACAGATCCGCATTAATTAAATTCTCCGGCGCGCAGCGGGGTTTCGCCCCAGAAAAAATAATCCGGGCAGATGTAGACTTTCCGATGCGCGAGATTAGGATCTATGAAGCATTCTCGAATAACAACGTTCATGTTTCTTTAAATTTTGATGGGACGGAGCCTAGAAAGAATAGTTTTTTTCGCGGTATCACCTGTAATACAGATGTGACGGAGACAAAAAAACGATTTATACCGAGATAGGTAATTAGACCAATTAGCGATTAAGATCTCTGAATTGCTTATATTTTATGAATATTCTGAAGTACTCCGGTAATATTAATAATTTCTAGAATGAAGAAACGTGTTGTGTATTTCTTCCCATTGAAATGGAAACTAGATTAAATCTCGTCAACAGCTTTCTTTAATTATGTGTTTGCGCTAAGCGCAATTAGTCAGTACACACCAATTTGAGTATATTATCAGCTCTTTTTTTAAAGATGGTCCTAATACTCGAAGACATTAATGGATAAAATCATTCAAAACCTGATAACATACCTTGTAATATTTCTTCGTCTCCATCAGTCCACATTCTTTAATAACTTAAACGAAATTTTAATCGTAGAACGTATATATTACGTAATTTTAATTAATTTATGTAGATACATATGTAATTTAAGTGATGGTGTAACTGTAGCATTATACCCCGAAAATTTCATCGTTATCAGTTATTTGTTTCAGCAACAATTTCAGTTTCAATTGTGTGTATAACAGAAAGACACAGAAATCATTAACGTTTTTATTTGCAAAATACAAGCTGTAATTAACGTTCCTATTTGGTTGAAATATCATAAAACGAATAGATAGAAAAATAAGACGAGCAGTGGGAATCTCATGACGTCTACAGTAAAATATATCGGAGGCCCTTGGGTTTTGTTTTCTTGTAATCGACTTAAAAGTTACTAAGTTGCTTGTCTGTTCTACACGGCAAATTAGATGAACTGGTGTTGGAAAAGTTGAAAGACGGCGAAGCCTGTTGAAACAAATTTTGCAGTATACGAAATATCTGTTGTCGAGTTAACGTATAATCGATTCGCGAAGTAATCCTCAAATAAATGTAGCTGTAAAAGACTTAATTATTAAGGAATTTTAAAACTAAACTATGGCACAATTCCTAGTGAACATGAGGTTCTACTATGAAATATTTATTGTTCAAAGTAGATCGAGTTGAAGTTGATGCTGCATATTTCCTTTTCTCGTTTTATGTTATATATAATATGTTATATATATAAAGCTAATACCATTTTCTCTTTATAATCAGCCTTTGTTCATAAATGCGACAAAATAAATAGTTTTACTTGGAAAGTATGGGTAAATTTTATATGAATTAGGGGCGATTTCGAACTCTCCTTAATTTCGTATATATTTGTATACGTAAATTAAAAGGAAAAATTATCGAGCCACAATACTCGCATCATAACAGCTTCCGAAGTTTTCAGCAACGTAAGAATGCCTTAAATGTCAGAGAAGAATGAGCGAAAGTGGAAGTCAGTTGTAATTGAAACATTTTGGGAAGTATTTCCCGGAGATTTTTGAGGCTCTTCCTGGCCATAAATTTCGCCGTCAACTCCGCTTAATGAGAAATGTGTTAACAAGCAGTTGAATAATACCTTCCTAAGGAAAAAAAACAGCGCCAAGAGATAATTAGTTTTTTAATAATACCAGGCTTAAAAAAACCTTGGAATACCAATTAACCCGACTAACTCGCGAAAAACGATTATTTTATCTCAGGAAGGGGATGAGAAGAGGAGGAGGAGGCGGAGGAGAAAATTGCACTTTTGGTGAGAAAGAAATACATGCAACGAGGAGGGAAGAAAATTTAAAAATATTTTCGAAAAATATCTTCTCTCTAGAAAATGCTCCGTTAAAAATCTCGTTAAACGAAGACTTGGTTATATGCATTCCCTTCTTATCCTTCCCGCTCCGACCACTTTCGCCTTCTCAACTCATCCCCGTCTTATTCTTCTTCTTCCTTACCAGCTCGCAAGGGGCTATCAATCTACCTTCATTAGCGAGGACCTTAAGTGGAGGCCCTAGGGTTAACTTCGGAGGGGAGCTACTGGTGACGCTTAGGCCCGCTAGGAGATGGAAGATGTCTCGGATCCTTTCTCAACATCCCTTCCATGTAACGGTCTTTCCGCCCACGAACTTTCCCACTCTTCCACCCCTTCTCCCTCTCCTTCTCCCCCCCTCCCCTTCTCCCCCCTCCCCTTCTCCCTCCCCTTCTCCCTCCCCTTCTCCCTCCCCTTCTCCCTCCCCTTCTCCCTCCCCTTTTCCCTCTTCTTTTCCCTCCCCTTCTCCCTCCACTTCTCCCTCCCCTTCTCCCTCCCCACTCTCTGCTCTCTGCCACCCCTTCTTCCTCCCCTCAACCTGCTCTCCCCCTCCCCTCTCCCTGCCATCCCCCACCACTTTCCACTCTCTCTTAAGACTCCAACTTCCTTTCTCATCACACCCACTCCCAGCCACCTACTTTACTTCTCGCCAAATTTTTCTCTCCTATATTTATTCCTCCCTCACTCCCTCCTCTCTCTCCCCCTTTCTCCTCCCTCACGTCTTTTACTTTCTCTTTCCTCTCAAACCACCTACTCGGCTTCACTAAGCCTCACCGACGCTATGTAGCGTGTTTCCCAACTCCATGCGGCCTGCTATCGCCTGTGAGGTCGGCTTTAAAACTCTACTCATGTCTGCTGAAAACCTCGCGCACCTCTTTCCTCCGGACCTGAAGGGGACTTTTTTTAAGAAATAATATTAAAATTAGGGTTTATTTTTTTATCCTGGGGAGGAGTTATTTTCGCGCGAAATAAAACGACGGGCGTTAAGTAAGAAAAAAGAGCGTGGGATTTCTGCTTACATTTTTTTAACGACCACCATGGTTATAGGTCATATGGACTTTTCATATATATTTTTTCATTCCTCTCCGAGATTTTTAAGGAAGTTTTTTTCTCTTGCCGGTTCTGATTGACGCATATATTGAAGTTTTGAATGTTTACGACCAAGGTCTAGGAGGCTTTAATAAAAAGGGGCTCGGATGCTGCGCGAGTTTCTTCAATTTTCGAAGTTAATGACGGGCTCGTGATTTGGCGGTGGCGTATAAAGGATCCCCTGGAAACCTGGTCTCTCATCTCGCGGTTATGAAGGGAAGACACATTGCTACTTGTTGAGCTGGGAGAAGGTTAAAAAAATTTAAAAACTTTTGTGGGAGTTTTGATGCTTCCGAAATAAAAAAATGGAAAATATTCCATCTCCAAAGTTGTCGGGTAAAAATGAATATTTATACCGACGCCAGCCCGCGTTTAACTTCCTTTCTTATTTTTACGTAATCTTTCGAAAATATCGAGTTAAACGCGTAGGTTTTTATAAAGTTGGTTGGAAAATTTTGACGGGGAAATGTGAAAAAATAAAGAATTCGGCTGAAGTTAAACTTGCTAAAGAACTTAATAGAAATAGTTGAATTTTTTCTCCCGGGCCTTAATGTTGTTACTGTTGGAATTAAGTCCATCATCGTACACGATAAGAAATACCTTTTGTTAAAAAAGTTAAGAAATGTAATGAAAAGAATGGGTGAAGTTACCTTTTCGAACTCGATTAAATGGAAACGCCGCAGAAAGATATTTGCGTTTTTTTAAGTATCTCTCTGAAGTACATAATCGGCCGATGTTTTATCCGTTGCGGTGGTAAGTATATTATCTATTTAATACGTGTAAAAGTCTGACTCTAATGCTTCTACAGTTTTTCCAGTGTATGAAATTTGGAAGACAAGTTTTAAAAAATGAGTTTTAGAGCATTAAAGCTGATTTATTATCTTAAAACAAGAGTAGGTAAAGCCTTTTTATCGTATTTCATTTTGTAAACACGATTATGTTTTCACTCTCTGTCTGTCCTTCGGTCCGCCTGTACAATCAACTGAATCAAATTTGCAAGTAAACGGTAAGAGATAGAAGAATGAAATTTGCATCTATGAGACCATTTGTTACACTGCCAAAGAAAGGTTTTGGGGAAATCGGTGGGCGGCAGGGGGTTTTCAAAAATTTGAAATTAAGATTCTGAGCAAATGGTTAGAGAGTTTTGGGTTCCCGGCGATATTTTTTCTCGGGAAACGGGAATTAGATTTTCAAATGTCCCGGTAATCCCGGGAATAAGAATGATTTCGCATTTTTAATATTTAATGCACCATTTTTCATTTAATCATGATATTTATTTATGATACAAAGTAAATCATAAGTCTTTAATAAAGGTTAAATACTCCTTTAGCCAAACAATTAGAGGGTTACAAAACCCAATGCATTTCGCCCACAAGGTGGGCATCGTCAGGGGTAAAACCTGTTTCAACAGTGACTGGGAGCCAACTGCAAGGTTTGCCAACCACATCTTTGAAACAGGTCATAGTATACACTTAAACGATTTAACATTGATAACTTCAGCCAATAACTCACTAAACTCGTTAGAAAACCTTCACATTTACAAAAACCGCGATACACTTATGAACACGGACACAGATTTCAACAAGACCCTATACAAACTGACAGATTTAAACGACACACACGCCGAAAAATCTTTCCGCGCTTCACTTGTTTCTCGGTCGTCTTCTTAATACTTTGTTTCAAACCTTGCAGTTGGCTCCCAGTCACTGTTGAAACAGGTTTTACCCCTGACGATGCCCACCTTGTGGGCGAAATGCATTGGGTGTTGTAACCCTCTAATTGTTTGGCTAAAGGAGTATTTCACCTTTATTAATCTCAGCCAAAGTTATTGAGCTACTATCAATTAACATAAGTCTTTAATAAATCTCAATGACATGTGATACGTTATCAACAAATTGTTAGGTGATTCAATATTCAGATGCACTTTGACTTGCGTAACCGATTTTTCCTCGATGTTGAAGATGTGGGTATAACAAGAGACCAACTATAATGTATCTTATATTGCAATTCTCTCAAAGTTAAAATTGAGGGTATGAAAGAGGTTTAAAAACAATCTAAAATCTATAAGAGCCTTCTTCTGTCCCTTTGTGGCTCCCTCTGTCACGCTATAAAAATGCAAATAACTCGATAAAGGATCAAGATACGTTTTTGAAATTTGGCAGGAATGGTTGATTTACATATTTTAAAATAATGACGAACGACAAACTCGAAAAAGTCCTGCGTTCGACTCCAAGGAAGACATTTCCGGTTCCGATAAAATAATATCTAAACATCGAGTTTTCGACGTGCAGGCTTTTATTCTTTTTGAGATCTAAATTACAAAAAAATAACCTACGATCATCAATTTCAACCATTTTAAATAAAAAATTATAACATTTCTTATTCTGTTAATTATTCCGCCTACAGTTCAAAATTCCTCATGTTAAATATATTCACATATTTTGGGGAAATCATGCCATTTCAACGGGATGCTGCCTTGCCAACCAATTACATTGTTAAACTCTAAATCCTATTTTTATTTCAATACTTATGGGTTTTAGCGTGCTTTGAATGCTTTTAATACAAAAGAGAGAGAGAGAGAGACGAGGAAAATGATTAACATAGCAACCAATGTAAACAACATTCGTTGTGTTAAATGCGAGAAAGAATACATTTTAATGTAGAGCATTTATCATTCGCATATTATAATCACTTAGAATCATCGTAGAAGTTCGAGACTTGAAACAACGAACACCTAAAAGAAAGAAGTTGGTTTTTCTGCAATCGAATTTTGAATACACCACGAATCCATCAACAGATCAGTTTGAAACGCGAGAATTTGGCGCATTCTTAGTGATTTATATTATTGCCAATTTCGTGTAATTGGGTAACATTGATTTTGACAACAGCTTTGCGTCGCTTCTATTCACAAAATTTCATAAAAAAACTTTCACGTTAAATTTTAACGGGAATCTCCTTAGTTCATAAATATACACGGGAGGAGGGAGGGGAGAAGGAAGAAGAGCAGGAGTAGAAGATAGTTCACTACAGCGGCTAGTTTCAGATTTATGCAACCATTACTTTTGGACTTTTTTTACTAACGACATTCACGGGCGCGAGAAGAAGCCATTTTGACATTGTATTAGCGTTCCGTTAAAATTGAATTTATAGCGAGAAACGCAACCTGATCCTTAACCTCATACTCCTAATAACTCAGTCACTAAATAGCATCCACTGAAAAATATTTAGTATTCATCAGAGATTATATTGGTAGGTACAATATTCATATAATCAAAACCAATTTTGATAGCTTAACATTTAGGGCTGAAATTTGGAGGAATATCTAAAAACAGACAGCTGTGAAGGCAATACTGGAAAAGCCTGACTCGACAAAATTCAAGCGAAGAATTCCCGGGAATCATTAAAAATTTTCCAGGGAATCGAGAATAAGAAATATGGAGTAAATTCCCAGGAACCGGGAACGGGGATTTCCAGTTCCAAAACTCTAATGGTTATATGTGTAAAGTGTAAATATGTGTGCGTGTGTGTGTGCCCTTAAATCCATCAGTAACACAGCAGAATAAATTTTTTTTGAAAAATCGGCGAGCGGCAGGGGATGCCTTGAAAAATCATCAAAATGCGGTTCTTAGAAAATGTTTATAGATGGAATGTCAAAAAATTTAATTCATCGTTGAATAAATTATTTTACGCCACATAATTATATTCTAATTTACAAAGAATTTTAAGTTTACAATTATAGATAAACCTCAATAAATAAAACGCGCCTTTTCATAATCCGCCATCAAATGAAGCTCCCATTTTTTTGCTATTTAATTGGTTTTCTCAAATTTTCATGCGGAAGCTTTTTTTCCTCCTCAAAGTTTATATCAAATTCAAACCTTCCCAATTTTATTTTATCTGCGCGAAATATTCGCGTAATTCTACCTGCAAGGAGAAGATTGTTGCTGAAAGAATCGATTGTATTATCTCAATAAAAAACGCTCGATCTAACAGATCACCAAGTTTCAAGGAGGCGATCGCCGCGCGAAGGTCCGTATTTTCGATCGGGCTCCGTGCAAGAGAGGTTATTAAAAAAATCTGCGCTCCTTGTATACGGACAATTGAGAAGTGGCGGCGTGTTTTCGCCACGGGGTAAGGGGCAGAGGGAGATACCCACTTGACCCGTAATGAATAACCTTCCTCTCACGCTCCACTCCCCTCCCCCTCCTCTTCTCAAAACCGTGTGAAATTCCTTTCCCTTACCCAAACGAGATAAGATGGCGACGGCCCAAAACGACCTCTCTCCCTCTTTCCTCCGTGTAATTAATCGTCAACTCCTCATCCTCCTCGCCATTACTATTCTCCCCGTTCTCTCTTTCTCCCTCCATTCCAGTCTTTCTCTCTCCCTCCCTTTGTCTGCCTATCTCTCTCTTCTCCGAGCGATCGCCCAAATTAGCGTAGGATGGCTCTTTAAGCGCGGCCGACTCAAGTAGAGGAGGAGGAGGGAGAAAGAGAGAGGGATGAAGATGCGAAGGAAATGGAAAGAGCTATCGACAGGGAGAAAAATTGAACGGGAAGGGATCGTAAAGATGGATGGACGAGGGGTAGGGACAGGTGAAGTTATATAGAGATATAGAGGTACTAGAGGTAGGCTCTATATCATTATATATGGACGTTTCTTACAGAGGAGGATATAACATATAATATATATATGTATATATATATATATATATATATATATAGAAAGAGAGAGAGAGGACGCGATGAAATCGAGGAAGGTCGATGGTATAAGGTTTAGGAGTAACGGAGAGAAAGGAGGGAATTTAAGATCGGTAAAAGAAAGATGAGAGAGAGAGGAAGAAAAAGAAGAGGAACGAACGATAAATTGGAAGCAATGGCGACGGAGGAACACACTGAAATAGGTCCTGCCAAAGTTATTTTTTCACATCAAAAAAGTAAAAGTAAAAGTAATAGTCTCTTTACAAAATTATTTGAGCAGTGATGTATTGATATATCGATGGAGCTCTTTAAATCAAACAAACTCATACTCTCGATTACTAGGAGTAATATTTCCCGTCAGTATCACTGTACAATGACTGTACGTTCAGTTGCTCGAATTTTATGCGCATTAGAAAATATTTCCGAGTTTCGAGTGAAAGAGGTTCGTCTTTACATGATTGAATGTAAACGTCTGGGGTAAATTGAGCGACTCAAGAATTTTATATCGTCGCATAGATATAAAGTCGATATCATGCAGGCTTATTCACTCAAGCAAGGTTAATGCTCTTAACGGAGCTTGTAAGTAATAATGTGGAGAGAATGCTGTAATGTGAGTGGAATAGATAAGTTAAAACGTAGTAGAAATATTCCGTTAAATGTGAAAATCGATACAAACAAGAAAGGAGCAATTCGTTCAGCTTGCGAACAGAGTCCTAGCGTCAGGAGATAAGAATACCGTTAGTGCTCAAGGAACAGAAGATATTTGAACGACGATGAAATTAAGGTAGTGATTAATGAGTTGGAGAGAAAACAGATGGTAAATGAATTGGAAGTAAAGTGGGATGATGGGAATAATCTTCGGAACGTTATCACATCGGTATAGGGAGTTCGGGAGCGAGTAAAAGCTGTAGAGAGAAGGACACTCGATGATGATTGTGTAGATGGTCTTTTGTAAGTGTAGAGATGGGATGAAATATTTATGATATTATACTTATAATTGGGCAATTTTTAGTGTTTAAAGGATGAGTTTATACGTGTGCGATTGCGTGATTTGAGACGATTACGTCAAATTCGTTACTACTTTGATATAAATTCTTAATGCCTAATTTGGGCAAATTACTATTAGCTATAAAATTTCTCATAGATCCGCATTGACCAGAGGTCCGGAAGTGTCTTTTTACTTTCTCCATATACAAAGTATAGAGAAAGTATTGTTTGTATGAAAAAATCGAATTCGAGATTTCAACGGAAATACATATTTTAAGATCCCCTGAACACGTTTTGACTATTTTCTCGATGATGTCTGTGACCGGGATATTGTGGTTGCTCTAATTCAAAAACTATTAATCAGATCAACGCAAAATTTTATATTTAACATTGCTTTTAAAGGAAATAGAACTGATTAGTTTTTGGCAAAAATCGGTCAATCGAAAGTGTGTTTACTATTGTCACATTAGTTTTTAAAAAAATATTTGATAAATGTAAAAATGTACTGGAATAAATGTTGTAGGAAATGTAATTTCCTACAATGTTTGGTCGAAATATTTTCCCATATAATGCATTGTTTAAGAGATATTTTCAAAAAATAATTTTTTAGCTGCAACCATCACACCACCTACCGGAGACTGTTGTAAACAATTTACGCTTATTGTTAGTTGCGTCTTAGAAATGCTCCTTTTAATTTTCTTAATTGTTGTAGTTTCGGGCTATATCCAATATCAGAAGGCTATGGTTTGAGTTTATCTCTGTCCTTTGAAGTCTTTACATTTTTCCCGCAGTTTCTTAAAATATTTATTATCAAGTAACCTATTTGGAATTTTTTTAGAAATATTACAGGCATGGAGAAAGTCATGTGGTGGCCACATCAGATTTTTTCACTAAGGAGTAATGCGAATCTTCTATCAGGAAGCACTAAAATGAAATCGAGTAGATTTATACATAATTTATGCATTTTGATACAAAAAAGATCACATGAAATTCATCAATTAATCAAAATAAAGTAAAAAATACAATAATTTATCAACAAAAAGGTTTTGGATTACAGTTTAAAAAACAAATAATAAACGCCCATTCAGAAAAGAAGCATTTCAGCGTCTTACTTCTATTATTTCAACGGTTATATGATCAAGTATGTATCTATACCGTAAATTACTTTAGTCTTATTTAGTAAAAATGTTTATAACGATAAAAATATCATGGAAATTAATTCTTTGTGCCATCTAAGCAAGAGTGGTCGCGAGCATTATTATCTGACTATTGGGGAGCAATCGATGGGATTAGGAGCAATTTTCCCTCTAATGTGGCTGACTATCTGAGCGGAAATGGAGGAGTCCACAGCATGAACTGAGCGGCCTTTTATGCAAGAACTTTTTACATTTTTATATGAAAATAAGACAGAAATTATAAATCTAAGATTTAATTTCATTTATAAAATTTACTATAAGATTATCTAAGATACTTTTTTTACTTTGTATTACCCGTTTTATGAAAATTGTAATAAAATAGTGCAAAGGGGTTGCCGCTTTTAGCGGCCTCACTGGTTACCTTGTGTCAACGGAGACTGTATGAGGCAGTCGTGATAAGGAAATATGTATTAAAAATAGAACAAAATAGGAACTTTAATTTATTAATTATATAAATCTCGTTCTCATATTATCGTGCCATACAGTCATACACACACAAAAATTATAATGTTTAATACAATGTTTTCATTTTTGAATTTAAGTTAACAAACAGGATAGACAGGTTTCCATTTTACTGTGTAGTAATCACAGAGTGAAGTTTGTAACTAGTAACATAGTAACGAGTAACATAGTAAGTACTTTTTATTAAAATTAATTTTCTTTCATTTAAATTAAGTTTTGAGAGTAATATATAAGTTATAATTCCTAAAGAAATGTAAATAAGAACTAGAACATGTAATGTATTTCATTTTGAATAAATGTAAAAACAAGCAAGAAATATATTTTAAGTTACTAATCATAAAGGGTTTTTAAACATGAAACTGAAATTAGACATATTTGTGACCCCTATGTCACTGTTTTTAGTCTGTGGTGCGCGGAGTATAGTAATCTGTGCGCGGGTGTTTAGAAATTTGTGGGCGGACTCGCAGCCGCGCAGCTTAGAGGGAACATTGATTGGGAGGCTTACTCACAAACAGCAGATCACGGAATCCTAGTCTAGATCGACCGAACGTATACAAAAGGAACTTTTTCTATTAAAAACGCGACTAAAATTGAAAAAATATCGATAAATTAAAAGAGATGACTCGTATAATGACAGTAATTTTCTATTATTTCACCTTTTTAAATTGATTTCGTTATATGTATTTCATTTTGTTGTTTTATTTCCAGGAACAACTGCCGTCGAATCACCAATAAGGGCAGGTGCTTTTAGCTAAAGTTTATCTAAACAGTTTCCTGGCATTTGCGGTTTTTCCGGATCCAACCATAAGGTGAGCTAAATATTTACTTTCTCCAAATGCAGAATAGGGGAAATTATTGTTATCACGAAAAATAGAATTCGAGATTTCAACGTCAAAGCATGTTTTTAGGTCCCATGAGCACGTTTTCACTGTTTCCTCGATTGTCTGTGTGATAGGAGTTTTGTGGTCACTTCATCTCAATAACTAATAATCAGATCTACAAAAAATCTTCTATTCAAGAATTTTATCAGAAAATCAAGGTCTGAAAAGGTTGTGGCTGAAATTGTTTTACTCTCGTCATTTTTGCGTGTTTTTACAAATTTTGTATGAAACATTTTTTCATAAAACGGACTATTTATGAGATACATATTTTGATCATTTGCCCGAATTTGTTAAGTTATACAGTCGCTTACGTTGTTATGATAACATTTTCTTATTAATGATGGCGATGCCTAGGGTGGCAAGGGTATTTTTAATTGTGATCGATATTAACCAAATGCCATCTTACGTCATATTTTCTAAACAAATTTTCTTTTAAATATTGTCAGCCATCCCAGGGCCGTCAACGGTAATTTTAACGCGCATCGGTATTTTGTTATCCATATCAAGAGATAACACTTTTTTTACTTTTGGTATTTTCATTGTGAAAGGTTATTCAAAGCGTTTTTTACTGTGAACATAATTCCTAGTGTTTAAAAGTTATTCGAAAGAGTAATTGCCAATAATTATTCTTGAGGACGCCGTAGTCGAGAGCAATAATATTCATTGCTCTGTATGGAGAAAGTCATGCGATGGACACATCGAATTTTATATACTTGAACTTTTAAAATGACACACAAAGCTTATTTGAAGGTCGACGGAGTTTTTTTTTAAAGATTTCTAACTCGTATTATTAAAAATTTGTAGATGTGCTAAAATGAGATTCAACATTGACAAGACAAATTTAAAATACTTTATAAGGTAATTTACTTAAGCGAATACGACTTTATGCAGCCGACATGCAAAAAATCATTCGGCGGACTCAAATATGACAACTGTGTACTGAGCAAGTCTTGGTGAATAAAAGTTTTAATGTTAGGCGAACAAGAAGTACGTAATATTCGAATCCTAGTACGATGCTTTTAGGCCTATTTGGGCTATATTCAGACAATCTCGGCAAATAAAACTTGGTGGCTTTTTGCTGCATTTATTTATGGTTACCGATATCGAATATTGATTTAATTCTTTTTTTACTGCAGCCTCCTAGTATTATTTTCAATCAAAATTAGTGCCATGTGCTTGAATGCTCACGTGCATTTAATCACACACAAAAAACGAGAAACTTTGTTGGTCTTAATTAAGGAACAAGCGGTTAAAGAATAAAATAAAATGTAATCAAAGCACGAAATAATATTTAAATTAAATAAAAGGACCAATAAAACATGAGTAATCCAATAATATCCAATCGAGCCTCGATAACTCGAAACTCCAAGGCAGAAATGGTTTAAGTTAACGAAACCTCGAGTTAAGGAAAATAATTTTAACGTATATGAATATTAGCGGAGAAAAAACATCTATTTCGACTTATCTAAAATTCATGTAATGGATGTTCGACTGCATAAATTACAAACAAGTGAGAGAAGAATTGCAGAGCAAATTACATAAGGCGACTTTCAACAATAACACTCCAGCGGATAATTCTAGATCCACCAAATTGTTACCGTATCATATAGACCGACCAATCCTGTAAATTTAGATTCTGCAGGTTGCAGGATTCCATGCGGACAGACGAATCGAAAACACATGCGATTTAAAAAATAAATCTCTAATAAAAAAAACAGGATTAAATGAATGAATAAGAACGGGCAAGTAATGCGGCAGTAGGCAAGAAACAGACGAAGGGAATGTAGGAAAAGAAAAACATGAGAGAGGGGGATAGAGGGAGGGAAGGACGGAGAGAACGATTTGATGGAGGGTATACATAGATGCTATGCCGCCGCTGATCAAGACAAATTGAGGAATGCAAATCTACATTTGAGGGCGACCTCTCGAAGCCCAGAGAGAGAAAGAGAGGAAACAGGGAGGAAGAGATAGAAAGGACGAGGGAGAAGGAAAGGGGAGAAAGCGGTATTGAAGGAATTTCGGCCAGTCCTTCGGGTTTAAGAGGTCGGGAAGTGTTTTCTCCTCGGGTATACACCCGCCATCCATAACCATAGCATTCTCTCTCTCTCTCCCTCCCGCTATCCTTTCTCTGCCTCCGAAACTTTCTCATCGCTCCACCTCCTTTCTCTCTCTGCCTCCTCCATTCTCCACCCATTCCGCTGCAATCGTCTTGTTGTACTCCTTTTTTCCCGAAGGTTTCTCCAGTAAACGGGTAAGAAACAAGGGGTCGAGGCGAGCAAGAAATGGGGATTTTGGTGTGGGTGGGCGTGGTTGTCAGCGGGGAGGAATGGTCTCGAATTCTGTGGGAAGGAAACGCAGAGGAGAGAGAGAGAGAAAGAGATAGGGAACGGTAAGGCTTTCTTCCTCCAGTACTGGCATTTAGAGAGGTAGGGAAGGGAATTTTGAGTGGGGAGGGTGGTCTCTGTCTGTAAATGAGCTTCAGGGCTTCTCAACCTTATTCCACGTTCTTTTGCGTAAGCGTGCCCTTTCCCTTTCCCGTCTGTATGGCATATATACTGGGGAAATTAAGACGCATAGGACAGATTAGCCTTGTTCTCCATGATTGATGAGAGGGTTGGGGGAGTTATAGGGGTTTTGTAGGAAGCGAGCTGGTTGGGATAGGGAAAAAAGTATGCGGAAGATATATAAGCAGTCACGAATGTGAAGTGGGGAGGTAATGATGGGTAAGAGGAGGTGGAGGAGAAGTAGATTGAACGAGTAAAGGAGGAGAGTGGACAGAAGAGAATCGGGGAGAAACGTGTTCAGGGAGATGTTAACGTTATGTGTCGGTTCTCGCCGCTGTTATAAGTTGGGGGATGAAAAATGTGAGAAATTGCAATTAAAATTTCTTTCTTCCGAAATTATAGTCTCGATATTTTTTGACCGAAAGGTATTTTCTCTTAACACCGGTTGATTTTGTTATAAGCCATGCGATCGGTCATCTTCATCCCCGTCAGAATATATTTCGCAGCATCCCGCGATAATTAATCATCATCAGATTATAATAATGACCAGTATGTCGTCATGTGGCGCGAATAGGAGGCAAACTAAGGTTTTCTCAAGCAAAGAGTTCGATCCAATCATTTTTTGTAAAATCTGTAATTTATAATAATTTAATTTTTTGTTAAAAACAAATTAATGTTACACAGTTATTCATTTTATGAGTTTGTTACGAGCTGGTATTATAGCAATGTTAATAACATTCTCAACACAATTATATGGTTTCTAAAATTGCTTACGATAAATTTGCTATAAAAAGCCAACATCAGTCGTAGGATGTAAAATCTGATTGTAAGTTTAACCGCTAAATAAGATGTAGCAAAAGCAATGTGTTTTATAAGTTATAGTAGCAAACTTTAAACAGTTTCCCGACATTATAAGCATATAAGGCAGCATTGATTTTTGGCAGAATCATATTATAAACTTATGTTAAATTATGGAAGGAAGTAACAATAGAAATAGACTCGGTATAAGGCGAAAGTGGAGAGAGCTTCGATACAATTCTAAAAAGCAAACAATTACCTAAACACAATGTATGGATTTGATAATTTCCAGGCAGTTAAATTAATACCTTATTAATGACTGTAAGTTTGTGTTGTATGAAGAAGATGGGAGGGCTAATTGCTGTGAATAGTATTTCTAATCAACAATCCCCGTCAGGTACATGAGATTAATGCCATTAAAAGTTTTATATTTAGCGTAAGAGCGAAAGGTCACTTCTTTAGCAAGTTAGGACAGAAAGAGAGCACGAAAACTCGAGGAAAATTAAGCATTGAAAATTTCTTGCTATTTTTAAATGTTTGTAGTCAAGTTTTTGTTTAGTTGGCATCTAAGTAAAAATGCCATCGATGCCAAGAAGTTGGCTATTTTAAGATATATTATCAGCTATGGCAGATAGTGGTTCATCAGCCGGATATTCAAAAGCGCAAATCCATACAAATGAGCTATTTTTATTTAATTGCAGTTCTTTTGACAAAACGTTTTTGTTTAGAATTATTTTGATATGCCATGACACGTGGAGGTGATTCTTATTTTAATAATTGGATAAAAAATGCATACCTATAAATACAAATGTACTATATATTTTTCGATTTTAATTTACCTGAATGTTTGGTTATATTCATCATAAAGATTTTTATGATAAATATTAGTCGATGGGGGAATAATTCGCTTTTTCTGAAAATGATACCAATTTGCTTAGATTTTTACGAAACATAATGAATAAAAACTCGGGGAAATTTAATGGAATTATAAATTTTCTTTACATAATTATTATGGAAATTGACACACAATTAATATCGACTTGAGAAAGTTAAGAAAATGAGCTTAATCCATGTAGTTATCCAATTAACCTATTCGAAATATACAGTCCCCGTAGATATATCTTTCTATAATAACATATCCGTTTCAGCCAAGTCTTGCACGGTAATATAAGTCTAAGGGATAAATTAATCTCTCAGAAAAAATTCCAGAGCTAGTTTGGCAAGTAATGGCAATGAAAATTTAAAAATAAAACAAACTTCGAGTCGAACCATCTACATTCCTAAGGGAGAATGTCCGCTAATTTTTTCCAGTTAAGAAAAGAACTCGAATTAAACCCCGTGAATTATGGAGTAAAAGGATCTGAATCCTTAATGGGCATCGGGACTCTTCAGGGAATTATTAAATTAAGAAAGTTACGGAAGCTTAACTGACAAAAAGAGTAGACGAAAATTTCTCCTCCCAGTATTATTAAAAAAATAGAAATCCTCCGCGATGCAATAAATCAAATAAAGCGTAAAGCAAAATATGAATTTTTCTATCGTGAAACTTTTTTTTATTAATTTAAAAAGGAAACGTTCTTTACGGTTTAAGGTTGCATGGCGGGTAGACAGCGTCCCCGGAGAGAGAGAGAGGGAGAGAGTAAGAGAGAGAGAGAGAGTGTAAGAGAGAGAGAGAGAGAGAGAGAGAGAACGGCCGTGGGCCCTTCGTTAATTTTAAAAATAGCGCGCTCCGGAATACAGTCTTGAGGACGGTGGACAAAACGGAGGCAAGAGCGAGCAAAGTGGATTCGGTAATGCGTTTTGGAATTGCTCCTTGCCCAGGATAGGAACGGGGGAAACGAGGACGGGACGAGAGGAAGAAGAGTTTTTTTAGTCGGTGAACCGTTCGAGAAAGCCAGGAGGATGTGCGGAGCAGTCCGGGAAGAATTGCGGTAAAGGAGTTTGCGAGGGAAGGAGACGAAGTGGGTTCTGAGGGGAAGGAAGATAAGGGGAAGAGGGAGGGGAGGAGGAGATGCGCGTTCTGTGGGCAGGAAATAAGAATTGGTCCGGAGAGAGAGAGTGGGAAAGGAAGAAGAAATTGGAGGTAGAAGAAGTGTAATGGGGAGGGATCGGGGGTTTGGGAGGAGCCAGGTGACGTAGCGACAAGGGAAGCAGAGGGGAAGGGAGTGGGGGAGGGGGAGAAGGGTACGCTTGGGCTTCTCGGATTTGGGGCAGCTCTCACAATGGCACCCCTGCAGCCCCGGCATAATTAATGGGGTCTGAGGGACAGACTCCGAGATTTGCAGGAGAGGGATCTGAGGAACAAGGGACTATGTGTTGCCCCCATCCCTCGTCGGCCTGCCCCATTCCTTTCCTTCTGCAAATTCCTCTCTTTCTCTTTACTTATCCGCTCTCTCCTCTCTCTCTCTCTCCGTTATCTGCATAGATTCCGCATTCTCCCTCTCTCATTTCGATGCAGGGAGGAGTGTGGGTGGTATCAAAAGAAATCGAATCAGTAGGTACGGGTTTTATTTTTCGGGAGAGGCGGGATCTGCTTAATTCGCGTCCCTATGCCCCTTTTTTCCTCTTATGCTTCCCTTTGTTTACAAAAGAATTCTACTTTTGTTTGTGTGTTCTCGGGTAGTTGTTTCATTTATATTTTATTTCGTTCCGGCCCGCTGCCCCTTTAGTTCTCCTATTTTTCTTGCAGGAAGAATTTTCGATGATTACCTAAAAGTGGGGATTTTTTTTTTTAATTTCGAATGTATGAGAAGCGCGTTTTTTTATCTCCCTGTCGCTGATTTGGACGTGTTGCAAGTGGCTCTCAACATTCCGCGAATTTACATGCGGCGGAAAAAAGGTAAAAAAACAATAGCGGAGATAAGGGCTTAGCGATGTATCTACGCTTTTGGGAATTTATAAAAATTTTATTCCTTTTTCGGGAGCACTGCTTTAGGAATCATTAAAAGGAGTACCGAGAGAAACCGTTAAAATTTTATGGCGTTAATGCTGTTATCCATCGGGAATGTAACTGGCAAGCCGCGGAATACAAAAGGACGTCGGATACAGGATTTGGATGCTCTTTTTTCATTAAGATAACGAATAAACCCAAAACGAGATGTAGTTCAGTAATGTTGGCGTCAAGCTGAGTTATCGAATGCACGCGATGAAAAATTTTAGCTTTTGAGGATTCTTTAAAAATTCGGTGATATCTTGCTTCATGCAAAAAAGGATTTATCCGTTGGAAGGCAAGCTATGCGAATAATTTCACGGAACATACTGAAGTTTCTTTTCAAAAGGAACATTTTCCTTTTACAAAAGCAGATTTTGCTATCTGCTTTCAAGTATTTTATCCACGAAGGATTAATTAATTTTAAAATTCATATTTGAAATTTGAATCGGTCTCCTTTGCTTATTACCTATGATTTAGACATTTTTAAATGTTGGAATATCGTATTTTTTTCATATCAAATCGCTCTCAACTAGTGTAAAGATTTTTTTCGCAGATACTAGGCCAAACCTTCAAAACCTTTTCTTTTAAAAATCAGAAATAGAAAGATTTCAAATCTGGAAAATAATTAATCGGCAAAAAGATACTAGGCAAAGCTTATATTATCGATATATTGATGCGTTGGCCTCAACCAAATTCCTTTTTAGCCTACTTTCCAAAAAATAGAAAGTAGTCTTATGAGATCACCAGGGTGTCCGTGTGTGTGTGCCCCCCTCTTACATCTTGGTACATAGAATATGCACATATATTAATGACCAAAATGACATACTTGGATCGGATCGACTCAGCAGGGGTGCCACAATTGCAAAGTTAAACTCTTCGTTAATTATGAATTTGGAAGGAATTGGTCCAACCGATTTCAATGAAATTTTATATAAAGAAGATGTGCAAGATAAAAAAAATTAAGATGTTTTGTGTAAATATAGAATGCAGGGCAGCCACAATAAAACTAATAAAAATGTTCTTTTTACACGTAGGTATTTGTGCTGAATTGTCCTAATCAATTTTAACGAAATTTAATGTACACATATACAAAACCAGATTAGTATATTTTTCCCGGATCATTCAAACTGGGGTGCCACAATTACAAATTAAACTTTCAGTAATTAAGGATTTGGACGGAATTGGCCGGACGGATTTCAATTAAATTTTGTATATAAGATTTGTACATCATACCATAATGAAATGAATATTTGTAAAGCGGAGCTAAAGAGCAGGGCTACCATAATAATAAGTTAAATAAAATATCTTTTACACGTAATTCCAGAGAACTTACCGCTTGTATTTTAACCAATTATGGCATATATAATCTTTATATAAATAAATAACCAAACCAGCGTATTTCAACCGGGACAACTAAACAGGGCTACTACAATATCAAGCTTAGAATATTTCGGTAACTATGAATTTGGAAGATATTGTCTTAACCGATTTCAAAGAAATTTCGTTTGTAGGGCGAGTATAGGATGGGAAAACGAAATGAATATGTTTAGAACGGATCAAAAAAGCAGGATTACCACCATATAAGGAAAAATAATTTTCTGATATCGAAGCAAATACATTAATATACGAATATACTACGACGAATTTGACGAACGGCACTTCTGTACCACGGGAAACCTGTGTACACCTCTACTTGTGTGTGTATTAAAATTTGATTGAAAGGAAAGTAGGCGGATTAGTTCTTTCCAGAACTACTTGTTTTTGTTAACTTTGCATACCAAGCAGATGAGGTCACCAAGACGTTCTCCACACTACCAAAGCAAAAGTTTTTTCGATAGAGTCATAAAACGATCTAAAAAAATACGAATAACTTAGTATCGATACCTTTTCCTATAAAAACAAAAAATTATAAATCGCATATATATTTAAACTTAGATAATTATGAAGTGGTTCACTAAAGAATTATCGGATTCGCCTTCATTGTTATGGCTATTGGAGACATCTAAGACAGGAACTTAATTTTTCAATTTGTTGATGCTCACGTGCTTGTTCTGGGTATTATAAAGTGGGTTAGTAATATATCGGCTAATTTTGGATCACATCAGGATAAATAGCATTTTAATACTTGATGGCATTATTTTATGATACATTTTTATTAGTAATCAGTTCGGCGATTTAATTATTGACAAATATCATTACCGTTCGAAAACATCAGTTTAATAAGTCAAATTTGTTATGCTGAAGCAACAGGTCTTAATAATTTTGATAAAATCGTTTTCGTATGCCTAAATAACTTAGTGGTTGGAATTTTACTGTAAAGTTTTATCATTTAAGTATTTCGTAAAATTTATGCGTGAAGTTTGCTCGTATTTTTGAAGCGCACTTTAAATAACTGATTCAAGGACTTCATAAAGTTCCTAGTGATATAGTGATCATATCAAAAACGTTACTGCAATTAGAGAAAATTTCCGTAATAACCAAACAAGTTTCTGGCAATAAGACATCATTGTCCGTTGGAAAAATAGTAAAAAGGCACGTTTGCGGGAGACGTTTAAAACATTTATAGGCTCTAACGGCTGCGTTGAAACATTTATTCACTTTCATATTTTGGCCTTAGCATAGCATCTTTGAGTTTAATGGCAAAGAGAGAAATAGATCACCAAAAATATAACGCAGCATCATTAAAGTTATAGCGTGAACTTTATGCGTCAATCGTTCAAATTAGAGTAAAAATTATACATACCTTATAATATTTGAATTTTAGGGATGAGTCATGCTGATTACAAATGATGTTCCCGATTTTGAAAATTTATTTCTTATTAAAAAACTAACAAAGATACAGTAAAAATCAAACAATACTGATAAATAAAAACTCAAAAAGATTTCTTTCAAGTTATTAAAGGTCCGTATGTGGCTCTGCAGACATAAAACGGGTAATCTGTTTCCTGCTATACGTTTTGTAGCATATCATGTTAGACCTTTCCAACGTATCTCTACCTTAAAATTATTCAGTTGTTAGCGTTGGTGGATCATAAACTTCATTTTTGACAGCCTCAGAAGGAAAAGCCTAATGGAATTAGATTGGACGAACCAGCCGACCAAGGAATGGCCCCTCCACACTCGATCCAACAAGCGAGTAATTGCTCATTCAAGAATGTTGTAACTTTATTGCAAAGAAAGCGGCAGCTCTCAATTAATTGAACAAAGCTACTTGAGTTTTTGTTTTCAAGTGCAGCTTGCTTTTTATTGTATCATTTCTAGTTTTTTACAATGTATTTTTAAATCGAGAAGATAATTTTCAATCACCCTATATAATAAGCCAACTCTGGCAATGTGTCTGGAGCGCCATGGCTGTGAAGGGGTAAAAAAAACGAGCTACGGTCATGTCAGAAAAATTGTCTGATCTCTTTGGTATTTGGAATATGCTATGTAGAATAATACTTTCATTTTTAACACAGCACTCGGAGATTCAATCAATTTTCTCAAAGCGTTAGAATCTTTTCCCAAAAATATCGACATTTTTAACGGGAAACGCATTTAACTTATATTGTAATACGATTCATATAAGAATCAAATATTGTGCATTACTTACTTGAAAAATCACTCATAGAGAAACTAAATTTAACACATTCTATTCACTCTGCCGCACACAAACCTTTGCCCTGTCACCCTGCTTCTACCAAACTACATTAATTTATTACAGTTATATTCCTCCATCTTGTGTCACACACACAGAACGCTGGGCCTGCCATTTTGCCGGCTACAATCTGGAAATTTTAAGACGGCTGCTCCATTCAGCTTTCAATTTCTCCGGAAATAATTCCCTGCCTACCCAGCGATTTCACCCTCCTTTTATGCGCCGGCATTATCCCCCTCTACGCACGGTCCGTACAGAGTCCACTTAACAAAACCGCTCTTGACGATGCACCAGTGTCGCTGGGTCAGGGGGTGTGGGAGGGGGAGACACCCGAGGCACCTCTCTACGGACCTTTATGGCTGGCGAGGCCGTTCGGGAGAAAGCGGATGGAAGAGGAGATGAAAAGGAAGAGAGAGAGAGAGAGAGAGAGGGTGGAGAAAAGAGAACGAAGGGAGGATTGAGAGGAAAATGCGTAACAGAGAAAGACGAAAGAAGGAAGAACGAGGAAGGGAAAGAGAGAGAGAAGATGGTAAAATTAAAGGGGGAGAGGAAAGGAGAAAATTAATGAGACATTTAGAACGAGAGATGGGAAGGAAAAGGTATGAAGAAATGGAGAGAGGCAAGGGTAGAAGGATAGTGGAAAAGAAAGAGAGAAAGGTTAAATGCAAAAGGGCAAATGAGAAATCGAGAAAGAGGGGAGAGAAGATAAGAGATGAAGAACTGATGATAGGGAAGAAGGGAAAGAGGAGACTAGAGAGGCAGGAGTGAAGAGAAAGTAAAGGGAGACAGGCAGAGAAGGGAAGGAAAAAGAATAAGAAAGAGAAATTAGGGAAGTTAGGGGATAGAGAATATGGGAGAGACTAGGAGAGAGAGAATAGGGAAGAGGGGAGAGGGAATAGGAGAGATTGGGTAGAGGAGAGGGAATAGGAGAGAGGGAATAAGGGAGAGGGAATAGGGGAGAGGGAATAGGGGAGAGGGAATAGGGGAGAGGGAATAGGGGAGAGGGAATAGGGTAGATGGAATAGGGGAGGAAGAAGTGGAGATGGGGAAGCGAAAAGAGAAGAGGAAATTATCTATGATCACAATGAGAAGAGAGAGAAAGGATAGGAAAGGAGAGGGATGGGAAAGGGAAACGAGAAAGAGAGGAAAGGGAGAAGAGAAGACGGAGAGAAGTTAGGAGGGAAGATGTTGAGAAATTAAAGGGGCGAGAGGAAAGGAAAGAGGAGGAGGATCAAATGATAGAGAAGAAAGATTGGAGGAAATCAGTGGAGGAGAGAGAGAGAAGGTCTAAAGGAGACGGTGGGAGAGAGTGAGAAGGGAGGTAATGAGGGGTATGGAGTATGAGAGAAAGAGGCAAAGGGAGACTGAAAGCGACAAGAGGGAGGAAGAGAGAGGGGACACAGGTGAGCCCTTAACCCATCCAGCCGTCCCAAGCCCTTCTCTTTCCTCTCTTTTACGCTCCAACCTCTATCGAAACTCCCCTCCCTCAGGAGCCCCCACCCTACAGTCCTCCTCCCTCTCCTGCATCAAATAACCCTTTCCATCCTCAAAGAATCGATCGAGGAGACTTCGTCCCCTGCCTCGTTCGTCCGCTTCAATCTCGTCCTCTTCTTTCTCTCTACAAATTCTCTCTCCCCTCTTTATCTCCTTCTCCCTCTCCACCGCTTATATTCCCTCCCACTTTCTCTCTCTCTCGCCCTTTTTCTCTCTTTTTAGCACAATGTCGCCTCGGGACGTGTTTTTCTTTCCGCCGCTCCTTTCGGAGACTCGTTCCGATTTCTTCCTTTCCTTATTCCTCTCGGTCACTTTCGCTCGCTTCCTTTTTAGCTCGACTGTTACATTTGTTCTTTTATCTTCACTTAGCGATTGAAGTTTTTTTTAAGTACGCGATGGGGATTTTGTTTGAGTCGGAATTTTATAACATTTAAAAAATCTTTTTAAATAAATGACGCGACATTTCGCTGGAAATATTACGAACAATCCCAATTGTCACCTTTACGAAAATCCAGTTAGAATGGAGCTGTTAATCATTTACAACCTGAGATTAAACAAAAACGTTAATAATATTTTATTTAAATATATATTATGACGAACGATCACCTTATCATATAATAACGTAAGTCATCCTGTCACGCTGTAAGATTGCACGTCGATCGACTTTGAGAATAACAAATTCTTTCCATTATTTTTCTATATAACATTCCAGAATTATTTGCCACGCAGCTTTTATGTGCCAAAAACTATTTTTATTTTATGGAAGATTAAATTATGTGAATTTTCTATTTATTGTTTACTTTTCAGTTTATAAAATTTGGTTTCGTTATTTTTTATTTAAATTTCATTTTACATTACTTAATGGTTAAGTCACGCATACCAGTTATTTTTGAGTTGGTTACATTAGTTAATTAATAAAAATATCTATAGGATCTTCTCGTCTTCAACCAATTTAAATTATAATTCCAAATTAAATGTGACATTTCTGGATTTGGCGCTATATTTTTCCTTAAAAATTGTAGATGGTTCTTTCTGAGTTAACAATCATTCATTGATACGATGGAGTATTATCGTGGTCGCTGTACTCCCACAATCAAATTCACACAATATGCCTCTCCAATAGAATTTCATAATATCGGTGAATGGTCGCTAACGACGGATCCTTTGAAACCGAAATGCGGGTCTGTTTTTTCTAACCATCTTACGGCTGTAAGAGAGACATGTCGCTGTCAATCATCCAGCGAGTTTAATCCTTTACATCCGCTCAGCATGACCTGCTCTAAGTGCAAAGATTATCACTGTATTTTTCTCCAGTCACCAAGGCTCCAAATTCCAGCCGTCAACGGGAACCTTTTGGCGAAAATGCCACCTGTTCTCTCATTCTCGCGCGCATTTGCCCGTGAGGGTGGGAGGGAGAGTGGAGGGGGCGGGAGAAGGAAGAGGGAGATAGAGGAGACGAAGGATGAGGTTAAACCGTCGCCGTCGTTAACCCACTCTTGACTAAATGGACCGAAGAGGCACGTGCCTCGGAGTCCCCTTTTCCAAGGACACAGCGCTGCACTTGCGCTTCCAACTCACGACGCCGACAGTCCCCCCTTCCCAAATGGGTAATAAGTTTCCCCTACGCGTGTTGAGGTAATACGAATGTCAAACGTTTGAACGTCTTGGTTAACGGATGTAAATTAAAATGTTTTCTAGTTCTCGGTAAGAGCTCTGCCTTTCGGAGTCTCCGTGACTTTGCCGAGCACGCTCAGATGCTAGTGAATTATGAGCTTTTTTTCTACAGTCTTATATAAGTACTTTCTCGAGATATGAAACCAACTTGTGCCACAAACATAAACTTATTTAATTTCCTCCCATCGTGTGTACTAATCCATTTACCTATTCATGAATTCTCAAGGTTTTAAAATAAGACAAATTGCGAAATTTTATAATTTTTCGCGAACTTTGAGAAATGAATCAAATCGCGGTTGTTTTAAATATTTCACTAAAAGTTTAAGGCATGAATAAATATATTTGTCATGTTTTTTATTTGGTAGGATGTAATTATCTTTAAAATGTTTCATGCTTCGAATTGTACACTGAAGTTTGCTTCTGAAGCGGGTAAAGCCAAAATTTTTATTTACTAATAGGTACTTGAAAAAAATAAATTTTGCTGAAATATTGACTAATTATTCTTTTTGAAATTGCTTCATACCACATTATGTTGCGTATAAGTATTAAATACTAGTAGTTGGTGCTTGCATTCTGCAAGCATATCATCTCACCTTGAAAAAGCATTCATTTCTCAGACAGATATTTCATCATTACAAATATTTTTTTAATTTTAAAGATTTCACCTCCGCAGCGATTTTCGTTTTTCCCTTATGTAAAAATAATAGATTAAAAATCCCCAAACTTTGCAATTTTAATAATTTTATACTTTCTCAATTATGGGGTACTAATGCTACACATTTATACCAAATTTAAAGTTGTAGCACTTCTAGAAGTAAAAAAATATTTTTCTAATTGTTTAAATTTTAAACATTTTTAACGGCCGTCGCGGCATATTTATGGAGAGATTAAAATCTATATTTGTGCACATGAACTACTCTGTAAATAACTTGAAATTTTCAGCTTCCTAGCTCATCCCGTAGTATCTAAAAAATTATTAAACTTCAATGTTCAAATGGGGTTAAAACAACCCCTAAAATTTACAATTTTAAAATTTTTGATTTTTGTAGTTGGTTATGAGAAAAGTTCTATAATCTTGCAAAATTTCAGCATCCTAAACTTATTAGATTGGTCTACACACTGGATTGCGTTTTCCCGTGCTAACTTATGGGAGATATTCCGGGGTATCTGGAGTCGAACCCAAGACACTGTAAGCAAAAGTAACAATAATTCCTAATAGATATTGCGGCCATCTAGAAACACTGAAAATTTCATTTTTCTAGCTTACCAGCAAGTGCCCATAATTAATTTACAAAAATGGCGCAATGCTTTTCTTATGGGAAAATACGCAACTTTCGGAATTTCTGGAGTCGAACTCATGTCACTTAGGTAATAAGTCTCATTATATCTGTAGGTTTCTCCATCTTATCTACAAAAACTAAAACTTGGGTTCGACTCCAGAGATCCCGGAATATCTCCTATAAGTTAGCATGGGAAAACGCAATCCAGTGTGTAGACCAATCTAATAAGTTAAGGAAGCTGAAATTTTGCAAGATTATAGAACTTTTCTCATAACCAACTATAGAAATCGAAAATTTTAAAATTTTAAATTTTAGGGGTTGTTTTAACCCCATTTGAACATTAAAGTTTAATAATTTTTTAGGTACTACGGGATGAGCTAGGAAGCTGCAATTTTCAAATTATTTACAGAACAGTGCATTTGCACAGATAAACATTTCAATCTCTCCATATATATATTGCGGCAACCGTTAAAAACAACTTTAAAATTACGCTGAAATGTGTAGCATTAGCACTCCATAATGGATAAAGTGTAAAATGTTTAAAATTGCAACATTTGGGGATTGTTTTAAACTATTATTTTTACATGTGGGAAAAACGAAAATCGCTGCGGAGGTGAAATCTGTAGAATTAATAGAATATTTGAAATGATGAAATATCTGTCTGAAAAATTAATGTCTTTTCAAGGTGAGATGAAATGCTTGCAGTATGCAAGCACCTTCTACTAATATGTTATATCCTCCTCTGTAAGAAACATCGATATATAATGATACCAAATTAGAAGAATTTGAGCTCACATACCTGTATGTATGTGTGTTTGTGTAGCATATTCTCTTTACACTTAAAGGTGAGTATTTTATTTTCCCGCACAAATTTGAATATTCCAC
The DNA here is from genome assembly GCA_028673005.1 of Tanypteryx hageni. Lineage (NCBI taxonomy): Eukaryota > Metazoa > Arthropoda > Insecta > Odonata > Petaluridae > Tanypteryx > Tanypteryx hageni. The sequence goes on along the minus strand of CM054115.1, from coordinate 175,968,747 downwards.
GAGTAGTTACCCATTTGATTTAAATATCGTATAGAAAAAATGTCGTTTAAGAAAAGAACTTCACATCTAATATTTCCAGTTTGACCTAAATTTTCGGCATAAAGAAGAGGTCTTTATATCTCCTATATATAATAAGGAACACCACATGTATAGTTGAGGTTCCAGTGAAAAAGACAGTAATCAAATACATATCGTTCACTACAATATCGTTTTCTTTGTGAAATTATTTGCTGCTCTGTGCCTTGCGGTTGGGACGGGAGAAATCTTGAAAACGTTTTAATTTTTGTGCCTTTGCACGCGCTGCTTAACTGGAGACGGTGGGGGAAATTGCTTCTTTCCGCAAGAAAAACTTGCCTCGTGTCTTAAGAGAACAATTCGAGTCTTCGAGTGCCTTATCATCCCTTCTTTTCTGCCGTCAAAGAAACACGCGCGCTCCGATGCCGTCGCCCTGGGGATGTAATAACCATTTTCACCTCATTAAGGAGTCTATTCACGGCGTTGATATTCCTCGACCGAATGGATACACTCGGGGTTTTCAATTTGAAAGGACGACGAGTACTCCCTCAATGTTGTTTCGCAGTCGGAAAGTAAGCAACTTTCTAATTTGTATTAATCTGCCTCTGCAAATCCGGTGGTCGTTCGTTGATTGGTCATCAGTTGTTGAAAGTGTTACGCAATTCTGGTGCTTTTCTGAGGAATGGATGCTCTACTTGTATATTTATAGTAATGCGCAATATACTGGAATAATTGTAAAGCATGTGACCATAAAATTTTTGCAGATTTAAATACATTTTTTCGGCTATAAATCCATTTGTCATATATAACAATTGGTTGTAAAAGGGTATCAAAGATACAGAAATATTAAAAGGAAGGAGTCTTTTAGAAGATTTTATAATTCATTTGTATCAGTTTATTATTAGGAAACAGAGAGAACTTAATGGCTTTTCACGGAAAAAATGATATTGTTGACGCAAATGGGCACATGCGGTCATGTTCAACGCAAGAATAGATCCCATGAACCTAATATTGGGAGGCAGACACGGTACCCCCGCGTTAGCGGTATGCATAATAATTTTTTACTCGAGTGCAAGTGAGTTTAATATATTTTGCACACACATTCCGGGAATTCTCGTTTTATTTCTCATGTCTTCTTTAAAGCGAGAGAAATTCCTATCCTAAACCGTATGCAACCTCAACAACTTTTAATGCCGCAAATCGGAAGTGTACAACTCAAAAGCTGACAGGGGCTAAAATCGACCTCGATTGGACCTAGGCGGGCCACGCTATGGAAGTTTTGTGCATAAAAAATTTAAGTACGGTATTGTAGATTCAGTAATTAGCGTAACAACTTTTACATGCAATTTTTATGCGACAAAAATGAGGTGACAAACAAATATAATTTACTTACTCGATGGGAGATGCTGCATCGTTTTCTCGGAGTAATGTTGGTAGTTGCTGTTCATATAGTGCCTCTTAAACTCTTATCTGTCAGTGCTGAACGTAATGGAGCTTTGTTTAATTTCATAATAGAGAACTTTTGTTCACACGTGTGATGAATATCCATAACAAACTTTACATGTATTTTTCACGGAAAAGGAAAGCACCAGCTGAGTTAAATCCTGCCGGGCCACGAAAAATGTGTCGGTGGGCCCAATGTGGCCCGCGGGCCGTATGTTGTGCACCCCTGCCGTAAATGAATGCCTACATTGCATCACCTTAGGTTTAGGAATGGTTGAATGATCCCGTTTTACTGGGCGGTCACTTTTGTCTAATAAGAATAACTCCTGGTGCGTCGGATTCTAACGAAGGACGAATCGTGTCGGAATCCTTTAGCTTCTTAACCTTGAAAACTCGAAAAAATGAAGGACCGCTGTCGTTTTTCGCTCTGTGCGAGCGTCAAAAGCGACGGAAATCTTAAACAAGCGACCACACAAAATTCGTTTTAAGGAAAGTTTCCGAAAAATGGGTAAGTGAGCATGAGAACGTCGGATAGTGAAATGAAGTCAGAGCGCTTACGAGATAATCCAAAATTGCTTTGCGTCAGAATGGTTCAATATAATCCAGGCGAACACCGACTCGTGTAGTTATTACGTTCGTTAGAGTCTATTTTGGAGAGAAAATAGTGTTTTCCCACGGAACACCAATATTTACTCGATTAAATAATTTACTCTTTTTGTCCATCATTTATGTCCCGAATTTTCTCCATTAGGCTAGCGGTAATGAAACAATAACAGATGAACTAAAATCATTGAAGCGCCGACATTTTTTCACTCGATGTTTCCGTTTTCGTTGAAACAAAAAAGAAGAAAAAAATGCAAACGGGTGGTAACCGAATTGACCCGCGTCAATTTAAACAATTGCACGAATTAACCCTCCCCCGCACTCTCGATTGTTTACCTTTCGCGTGAAAAACTTCATTGTCGGAGGGTTTAATTTAATGTGATCTCCGTGCAGCGGATGAAAAGCTTCGCCATTTGAAAATCCCTCTCTCGCCTCCATTGTTTGCTTTTCTCGGATTGGTTGTTTTAATTCGGCGCATTGTTTTCGGAAAAAACCGTCATTGACGACGATAGGGATTCGGTCGTTTTGAGTGGGCTATGTAGCCTGTCCCCTTGGTATCGTATAACTCTCTCCGTTGCCTTGGCTCCGAGAAGCTACTTCTTCCTCTTCGACCAAACACCACTTCTTTCCGCCTCGGCTCAATTTATTCTTAGCTCGTGAGCTTCTCTGCGTCTTCCTTTTTTCGCCTCTCTCTCTATACCTTTTTCCTCTTCCTCCCACGTTCTTCCCATTCTCTTCTCATCCCTATTTTCCTCATATCTTTTTTTCACAGCTTGTTGGCCACTCCACCCCGTTTGAACGGAAAAAATAGTTAAAGACCCTTCATCCCTTGTATTTATTTTTTATCAACGGCGAGGAACTTTTCGTTTTCTTCCTCGGGGACCCTCTTCCGAAATCCCGTGCATAGTTTTTGTCTCATTTTTATCCCATCTCTTCCTTCACTCCCGCTATACTCTCTTTCGCTCTCCGTATAGTTTGTGCGCTGTTTTCATCCTCTACTTCCTCTTGTTTCATCTCTCGTGGAATCGTGGATAAAAATGGACGAGGGAAGAGCATCTTTTTTTCTGTTACTCTCTCTTCGAATCGCCCCTGCGGATATTCTCGTATGCTAATGGGAGCCAGTTAGCCGGGGAGAGTTTGAGTACTAAGTTTTGGGAAGTGATAGTTTCGACGCCCAAGTATCAAAGGTAAAGGTCGCGACTGATTGCCTAGCGCGTACAATTGCTTTTTTTGTAAAAGAAAAAGGGACATGTTTTGAAGTAAAGGTTTTTCTTCCTTGGAAGTTACTGGGGATTTTCACAAAAACGCGAGTATTTTTTTGGATCGTAAAAATTGTATCCTGAAGATCTAACGAAAGGAAAGTTTTGAAGAGGAATGGTAGAGAATAGTATTTTGAAGAACTGTTTTTATATTTGTGGAATAATAAAAGTCGGTTTATCAAAAGAGAGAGCAATCCCATCCTTTTTTAAAGTTTTCTTTCGATTCCACGTTTGCGCAACAAACACTGAAATAATTTATCTCTGCTATATTAGGGCTGTGTACTATTGAAATAGCTTGTTATTTTCTAGTCTTGTTTGCTATCCATTATGTTTTTGCTTGCAGCGTGGATGTATATCCATGCGTCCGTACAGCTTGAAATTTCTGTTTTCCAATAGCATTTCTATTCAATAGCGCGAGGTTTTGAGCTATGATAATTCAACGACCAGCTTTGTTTGTGCAACGTTGTTTTCATTGTTTCCGAAAATGAATTGAAAAACGTCGTGCGATCTCTTTCGCTCTTCACCCAACCCTGCTGTGCAACAGCTCGGAGTTTTGTCATGGTCTTTCTCTTGGAAATAAAACCCCTCTCGTCGCCTTAAAAGAAATCGATACTCCATCGCTTGACCATTTCCGGAGTCCGGAAACCGTGAAAGAACACATCTTTTCTCCGTTGTCAAAGAGATCTGGAAATAAAAACAAGCTTTCCTGAGATGGAACTAACCTTTTACGTGTCACAAAAGAAACGTCGGGATGTTTTAATTTATACTATCAAGGGCAAGAAGGTCACGGTACTGTTATGTATAAACTTTCCTTTTGCGATTTTATTGCGTCTGTTGTCTAATGTTTGGTCCAGTGGAAAAATGTTTTTATCTAGAAACTTTCCATCCAAGACTTCTGTGCTACACGCCAGGGGTCAGCAACATACGGCCATCTAATTCCTAAGGGCTTCGAGGACATTTTGCGCGGATGTATCAGCATAATTCAACACAGACGATTTCGTATTTAGTCATCAAAATTATTGTAATAATAACGTTTATGGTGAAGTGTCAAGGCTAGAAAATTGTTTAAAATTCACTTTCACTAACATGAAAACAAGATTTCTGGGCAACTTCCCATGTAAACACTTATCCGGCTAGCAGAAGTATTCGCAGCTACGAATGGGATCAGTCCAACATAGGTTTACCGTCCCTGCTGTAGAATACAAGGTGTTGAAACCAAGTATTGCATAAACACGAACATTCTCGGTTATTGTCTCATTATTATAAAAGTGAACGCTGGAAAATCAGCTATATAGAAATCGCATTTTCACAGAATCGGGATTCATTAACGCACAATCATGAGATTAAAATTTACCCCTTTCATATCCAACTATAATATTCGGCTCTAATTTTTTAATTTTTATTCTCTCATATACGTAGGATGAAGAGAAAGTATTGTAATCGCGAAAAAAGTCGACCTCGAAATTTGGTCGGAAATACCCGTTTTAGGTATCCTCGAGTCCAAAGAACTGGTTTTCGCAATACGATGTCTATGCGTAGTTATAGAGCCTAAATTATTGAAACAAATCGAATATATAATTCATATTTATGGATATTGTTATCTAGAGTAAAATCAAGGAAGAGATGAACGTAATAGCGCAACAATAAAAGATAGTTTATTCTTGTTGATTTCACAAAATGTCGGTTGTTCAAAAATGGCGTTAACGATTTTTAATAAAATAAATTCACTTAGATATATAGCTTGGAGTCATAAAGAATACTGCATAAGTAATATTTCTCAAAAACAATTATATAGGGTCCAGAGACATTGTAGTATATAGTATTTACACCCAGCTCTCCACAGTGCTATCAACAATCGTTGTCCAGCAATAATGCTTCAGCGCAAATGAGTCTTCGCCAATCCGCATAGTAGTTGATATTAAATAGGGTATTTATCAAGTTTGATTTTCACATATATAAGGTTATCAATATATTAGTACCATTTACGTTCATAAAACATTTTCCGCCGTTTTGTTGTTATTGTAGCAATAGGAGAATCTTCCAAGTAGTAAAGAGTGTAGTGAGACCAGACGCATACGTATATGAGAATGTTTGTGCAATGTTTATAGTAACATTTTCTTCTTTGGCCGTTGAATGTTGAAAATAATTTACTGTATTTGGATTGTATTGGGACTCAAAATTGATTCTGTTTTATATAGAATCGGGATGTGGAATTATTGAACAATGTATTTCAGTATAATGGTAAAATTTTACTTTCATGCTACGAGAGGTGGTGGAAAATAATATGTTAAACAAATACCGGAATCGTTCTAATTCGGAACAAGGTTTGCATTTGTAACTGCGAAATAGCTTCCGTAGCAACGGTGCTGAAATACAAGTTACATTCGCCTCGTTTGTATGCAGATGTGCAGATAAACAGGAATGCATAAATACATTTTCAAATTGCTGTTTATGACTAGGGTATGGATTTTTCGGGTTTTACCCGATTTTTACCAGCTTTTTATACTCCGATTTCCTTTTTTAAAATTCGGGTAAAACCCGAAATAATAAGTTTTCTTTAAACAAAAATCTTTTTAGATTTGGTCACAGAATTTCTATTTTGGCGCTTTTAGGCACCTCAGCACTTGTGTGCAGTCCGAGATGTTCATGATCAGTCTGTTTATTCTCTTTAGAAGCAATTTATTCGTAAGCTTACTTTGTAACACAATCTTAACTCCTTAGCTACTCGCTGTTAGATCTTTGCTAGGATAAGGAAAAAGGAGTCCAAGTGTCTGTTAGTTGAAAACACTACGAAATAAAAATTATTTCACTAATATCTGGTGTGTTTTCAAAATAAGTTGAACGGGAAGCAAGATGTTTGTGCAACCTGCGAGGTGTTCCTCTCCACCTGGAAGCGTTTAACACAAGATATCACACTCTCGACCATACTTGAGGTATAGTGAAATGTTTTGATTGTTGATAAAACTTTTAAATTTTTAACAAGATTTTTATTTTAAAATCATTTTATCCAAATTAAAAAATAATAAAACACGAAAATTACCCGAGATTGAACTTTTTTTAATACCTCGAAAAATCTGTAACTTATTTATATTCGATTTTAACCCGAATGAAAAGGAAAATAATAAAACCCTCCGAATGAATTTCTTTTGAATCCGAAAAATCCATACCCTATTTATGTCAGAATTCTATTTCTATAGATAAATAACTTATTGTATATCTTAGAATATTTCCTGTGCGGCACGCCTTGGATTGTTATGTCACAATCATTTACATAAAATTTGAGTAAATTATTGACACAGCATGTACTGGATTATATCAATATCTTCTATTTTTTAATGGAACGTTTTCTTAATCGTCAAATTTAATTATGTTATAATTAATTTCCGACTATATATTCCATATTGTTATATTTTTATCACAAAAATGGCTCTATTATGTTCATAATGCTTGAGATATAAAAAATTAAGGCAATTATATTCCTTAAAAATCACTATAAATTTTCAAGCATGATATTTGTACGCAGCTGTAAACTTACGAGATTATTTGGTGCTCGTGATTCTAAACGATTTCATTCGATTAATCTATAATTATTAAATCTATACAGAGTCTTCTATTAGGAAGACCTTCATTATTTTGTGCTCAATATTAGATTCTTCTCTGAAATTCTCATCATCTCATTGGCAGCTTTTTCGCTCTGTAAAAGGAGTAATCCGTTTTATCTCACCTAGTAATATCTATTGAAGATTCTCTTTAGGCAATCTTTAAACTTCTTTTTACCAATTTCCTCTTCTATGCAGCATTTAATATATTCTTCGCGATGCCTGAAGGAATAGATTTCATTCCTCTTAGCGCAGATTAGAAGTGAAGTGAAACTTCCGCCAAGCTTGTAACTCATTCCCAACATACTCTTAAGTAGATCTGTGCTCGAAACTTATGTCATCGACACTGGTTTCCTCAATAAGATTTCCTTTATACATCTATTTTGATAGCTTTTATTTTTTTTCCGCATTCGCTCAATATATCACCTGGATCCTTTACTCGTTTTATCCAATACGACTTCTGTCATTACAAAATTATTGTTCGCGTTTTCTACCTCGCTCTTTTTGAAGCCTCATAAATTTTGATTTTCTTCCTTCATTCGGTTTCGTTTATAGGGATTACTAGTCGCTGCAAATAAATCCTTCTTTTGTTTTGTTGCCATGACGTGGGCGTAAATGATATTGAGGGCTTTGAAAAATGGCGTGCATTAACGAACTCGTTCATAATCACGCTCAGAATATTCGCCCTGCGGTCACTGACTTTTTTCATGCGTAGACTATTCAAATTTGTTAATGAAATTTCATGAGATGTTATCATTTGATGGTGTTGAATCTGAACTGAGTACTATGATATTTTAAAATTTATTTTTATTACGTGGCAGGGTCTTTAATATAGCAAATGAGTCCGCCAATATTATTAAGTATTTCTTTTACTGTTAAATGTTTAATGCAAAATGTAATTAATTAATTTGGCATTGATCTTCTATAGATGATATTTTTTAATTATGCAAGCATTAATTTTGTATACATCGAAATTTTATCTCTATGCATTAATTTTTCGAAAACATTCCAATTTTCCAGTTTGTTCTCGTTTCAAAATTATTCCCAAAATTCCAATAATTAAACACTAATTTAATATAAATATTAAGTAGATATTAATTTTCAATCAAATTTATTAATTATTGACCCTTAAAGGCGTAGAATTCATGAAGCACCTGCGTTTCTTGCAAGTTTTCCTCATTTAATAGAGACTTCAGAATAGATAGACAAATATTCTGCGTACAGGAAAGAAAAGTGCTACAAATACATTCCAAAACAAACAACAATCTACATTTTACGAAGGAGCGTCGATGAGAGGACTTTAACTTCATAGGCTCCATGGAAAATATTTTTACGGTTTTTTCCTGCTTAGATGCCTGGAAATATTTCACCAGGATCCAATTCATTAACATATTGCTCATCTTTTATTCCAATGCCAACACACTTTTCCATTATACCTTCCACTTTCTGATTCGACTCATCGCCGCTGGAGCGCTGTGTTTGTACACCCACCCTACATTCCCCCTCACTCCCTTCCGCCTCCCACTCAGCCTCTCCCTTTTCCCTTTTGGTCCCTATCCCTGTCGCTCTCTTTCCATTCCTGATCCATTTTACATTCTCAATGACTTTCAAGGGTAAGTTCCCCCGACAGCTACATTTCTCTCCCTCCATCCCCTATTTTTTCCATTTCCCTTCTCGCTCTCCCATCTGCAATTCTCTCTCTATTCCTCTCCTCTTCCTTACTTACTGATGTTACTCATTTTTTACGGTTCCTTTCTATCTCATTCTCTCTAGCCTAACTCGTTTCGATTTCGTCTTTGAGTTATCTTTCCATAGTCTCATCTTAGTTCAAACTGTATAAGATTTTCTAACCTCTCTTACTTACTCTTCTCCTCTTCATTGTTATTTATCCCCCATCATCCCTCTCTACTTAATCCTTCCTTTCTGTCTCCTTACCACTTCCCTTCCTCTCCTTTCTCTTTTTATCACCTTCCTCTCCAACTTCTTCCTATCTTCCACTCTACCTTTCACCCATTTACTTTTGCTTTATGTTTCTCCCTCTCATTTTCCCATATTACTCCTCTTTTCTTCCTTCTTCTCCCGTTCTCCTTTCACAATTTTCTACTTTCGTTTTTCCTTCTCGCTTTTTCACTTTCGTCTTTCTCTCACTCCCACTCACGCCCTTTACCACCTGCTCTCTCACATTCCCGCCTCGCTTCGTCCTTCTGTTCCCCTTTCATTTCTATCTTCCTTCCCTCTTCAAACCCTCTCCTTCCCAACTCTCTCGTCCTTATGCCTTTCTCAAGATTTTTTTTCCGCCGAACCTCATTACTCAGGTCCTTCCATTCTCTCTCATTCTCAACCTTACTTCTCTCTCCCTCCTCCTCTTTCAATCTCTTCTGCCATTTTTACCTCTTCATCTACTTCACCTCTCGTTTCTTCCATCTATATACCCTGATCTGAGGAGACATTGAGAGACGGGGAAGAATCTCTTCCAACTTGTGGTTACATCCCCCGTCCTCTCTCCCTGCCTCGTCGCTCTCTCTCTGTCCCTCCGGAACAACTGAGACCTCTCGCCCTCCCCCCTCCCTTTTCTCTTCCCATCCACCTCCTTATTTTTCTCTTTCTCTCTTCAAATTCTCCTCCTTTCCGACAGCCTTGCCGAGCGTTTCTCCATCTCTTCAGACACTTCACAATCACTTTGGACTTCCTGCCACCGCCCACATCCCATATACTTTTCTTCCTTCCCACCTCTCTCTCTCTCTCTCTTCCTTTCCCTGTCCCCTGCACCTATTTCAATCCCTTATTCTAACTTTCAAATATTTACTTCCCTCTCTTTCTCTCTCTTTCCATCTATAAGTGCGTCTCGTTTTCTTCTCCGATTTGTTTGCACTTCTCTTCTTCTTCCTAGCTACGATTAGATTTTCCGTGCCTCGTTTCCTTTCTACTTTTATCTCTCTCTCAATATCTACCCAGTCTGACGTTCTGCTCTCCGTATCGTCGCTGCGTCTACATGTTTTCACTCTGTGGGAATTCTTTTGCCTTTCTTTCTTTTAGGCTCTCTCTTTGCTATCTTTTCCTATTTTGCCTTTCCAATTTTCCATTTTTTCTCTCTTTCTCTGTTTGGATCGCGATCCGAATTCCTTTATTCGTTGCGCCTCCTCTGAAAAATATTTTTTTTTGTCTCGATTCAAATCTAGATTATTTTTGCTGCTCATAATCTTCCTCTAAGGCTAACAATCAATTTTTTATGAATTTTGTTCGCCTTTTAATTTTTCATTCTTTTTCTCGGTAAATTTATTTCTGTATTCATGTTTTTTATCCATTTATTTCTAAGCTGTAGGGGAAAGTAGCCAAATAAGGGAGTCTTCTAATGTGGAATACTACAATATTTCAAGTCTGTTATTTGTCAGCACCGACTTTACTGAAGGAAATAGTCGGCCAAGTCATTCTAGTACCAAAATCAGTTGTTTGGATGCCGCCATTGAGTGTATTTTGTTGCTTATTGGAGTTAATTCAGGGCAAAAGGATTTAATAAGTTTTGATCTATTGAAACAAGAGTTCGACAAGCACAAATATCCTGCAGACAGGGTAGTTAACGTAGACAAGACGGGTCTGTCAAAAGTGCCGCAAGTGAAAAGGAAAGAGACAAGTTGGCACCCTAATTTTGGCTCAGCAGGGATTGTTAGTGACGGTTTCTTCATGTAAGAGCGCTGAAGGCACCTTTGTTCCACCATCCAGGATTTTCTCCCGGAAATATATGAACAATTTTCTTCTGAAAGATGCTCCGCCAGAAACTATTTCTGCCTGTCATCCCTTGGGATGGATTCAGGCAGAACTCTTTACAAAATGGGCAGAATTTTTCATCAAAAAAATGAGAAAGACCCTGTGATGCTAATCCTTGATGGACATTTCTCCCATAGTCGGAACCTCGATGTGATTGAATTAGCATGAAGAAACCACATAAGCCTTTTGTGTTTGCTTCCCCACTCAACACACAAAATGCAACCACTTGATAAGACGTTAATGAGCCCTTTAAAGCCCTATAGTGAGGAGATCAGAGACCATATTAGACGTACAGGGAAGCCCGCGACTCAGATCGACATTGCAGAACTTTTAGTGAGGGACTATCTTAAAGTATAAACTGGTGCAATTGCTGTGAAGGGGTTTGAAGCTACAGGAATCTACTCTCTCAACAGAAATGTCTTCGAGGAGAGCGATTTCATAGCAGCTGAGGCCCAATGCGAGATATCAGAATGAAGAAATTTCTCCCGTTCCTTCTATTGCGAGGAATAAAGGGTCACAACCTGGAAGGGCGGCTGGAAAGACTGCTTTGATAATAGCATGGCCCTATAAAGCGTTTTTGGAAGAGAGATCATCTTCCGAGACATCTCAGCCGAAGAAATCCAGTGGAAAATGCACCAGACCAGTCAAAAAACGTTTTTTAATGATTCTCAAGCATGTTGTAGAGGGTTGAAACCAAAATCTAAGAAAAAACACAAGAAGATGGAGAACCATCCGAATCGGGAATTAATGTGAGGAATGACGTATCTTTGGAAGATTTTCGTTTTGAGGATTTGATGCTACCAAGCAGCGAAGATGCACATTGTTTGATTTGCAACGAAAAGTTTTCGGAAGACGTAAAAGGTGAAAAGTGAGTGTAATGTGTTGCTTGTTGCGGCGATGAGGCATGCCATGGGGCCTAGAAGGACACCTAAGTTTGCGACTTTTACAAGTAAATAATTAATTGCAAGTACATGTTAGGGGTATTCCATATTAGGAACCCTTTTTTCACATTCAAGAAGACATTTTCTTATTTATTCTAGTGACTTTATTTGCTATTTTTTAAAATTGTAACGATAGGAGTAATAGATTTGAAGTATATTCAAGTATTCATAAATATTTTCATTTTTATAAATAAAAACCACTCAAAAAGTAAATGGTATTCCATAATTGGCTACTTTTCTCTACTATTTATGTCGTTACGGGAGTTTTTTAAGGGGCCAAGTCTGAATACAAATCAACGTATAAAAGAAATTACGGAATGATTGCCTGATTTCTCATGTGTCCAATTTTTTAAAATTTGAGTTTATATATCACGCATTAAAAAATTATCTACATTTATAGATAGATCAATATAGATAATTTATTTAATACATATAGAAATCTTCCAGGTAACATGTGTTATAATAGACAGGAATAATAATGTAACATCAAATTACAAAAAGAAAAAAAAATAAATAAATAATACAAAATGACTAACACAATAAATATTTCCACTTATATGAAGAGCCCAACAGGCAAATGCAAATATAAATACAAATAAATAAATGCAAATAAATATCAGTCGCTTAAGGCTCTAAATAGCTTGTTTCTAAGGGTATGGAGCGAGTCGTGGAAAAAGTCTATTGAGGGTTGTCTGGCAAGCACCTCGTTAGGAGTTCTGACCATCCTTATTAAGGGAGAATACTTGTACACATTCACCCTTGAGTAGGGCTCATGGAAGAAGTGAGTGTGTCGTGATTTTCTCATGGAGTTGCAAAACCCACAAGCTGCAATAGGTTTTCAGCGTTAAGCCGGCCACTAACGATGTTGTGTAGAAACATAGCATCCAACATAACATCTCAAGCGGGGTAAGTTTGAACGATTGACAAAGTTTCAAATAGTGATTTTTGTTGTGTTACGTTTTATTTCACGCACAGCTACTTCACAAAACGTCTCTGGACTCTCTCTAATGAGGCAACCAATGATTTATGATGGGGAATCAGAATTACGCTCCCATATTCTAGTATAGGCCGAACAAGAGAACAGTAGGAGCGGATAGATGTCCTTGAGGATAAATGTTTTAATGAATTTAGCTTGATAAATCCTAGGATCCTATAGGCCTTTGCACAAACTGATCTAACGTGAGTATTAAAGCTGAGGTTTGATCCAAGCCTTATGCCTAAATCCATTATTGTGCTCACCCGTTTTCATAAAACATCATTCAAATTAAATGAGTAAACGTAGGGATTTTTCCTGAGTGAAAAAGAAATTACCTTGTAATTGGGTACATTTGGGAAAAGATTCCATGATTTGCACCACCGGGACAGTTTCACAAGGCCACTTTGGATAACTTCACAGTCATCGGGGTTATTAACCGAATTTACGATTTTGCAATCTTCGGCGTAGAGTGAAATTGTACTACTAATTTTTTCCGGGAGATCATTAATGAAGGCATTCAAGAGTAAAGGTTCTAAGATGGGTCCTTCTGGAACTCCCGAATTTACATAGGTTACCGTAGACGCGAAGCCATCAATAGCCACTTTTTGGGTTCTATTGGTTAAGTATGATCGCATTAAGTTAAGAACAGGGCCGGCCACTGATGCCAAACATGAAGTTTATGCGAGAAAAGACCGGGGTCCACGCGGCCAAAAGCCTTCTCAAAATCTATGTCTATGTCATCTGATTGACCACCTAAATGAATGACAGAGGCAGGTTGGTTAAAATGAAGTACTATATTTTAGATGGTGGACCGTTGCGGAAAAAAGCCGTGCTGCTTAGATGAAAATAAAGGCTTACAATGGGCGAAAATCTTATGATAAACAAGTTTTTCAAACACTTTCGATAAGACAGGCAGCAAAGAAATGGGTCGATAGTTTTTCACATGCGATTTATTGCCACTTTTATAAATAGGCGTAACCAGGGCCTGTTTCCATCTTGAAGAGAAAGATTGGTGAAGCGCAATGTTTTTTAATAGTAGTAGAAGTGGGTAGCCTAACTGGTTGGCATTTGCCTTGAGCATTAAATTGATGGAATAAAGCTACCCGAAGATCCTATGCAGACAGGTATAAGGTGTAAAGTTGGGAATAATTTTCAAACGAGAAAAAAGTCTGCTATGACCGAGAATCGAACCCGGGGTCTTCCACTTGCCGGGCGGATATTCTACCACTGAACTATCGTAGCAGATCAATTTTCTCGTTTCTGAACGCGGATGTTTTCTTGGTTGGGACGGAACTAGCCAAGCTAGTATCAAACTGCCCCAACGGATGTCCTCGAAGAGATACATCGAAAAAAACTCTTCCCTTTTAAATGGTGAGATTGCCAAGCAAGAAATTGATGGAATAAAGCGATCCGAAGATCCTATGCAGACAGGCATAAGCTGTAAAGTTGGGAATAATTTTGAAACTAGAAAAAACGTTGGTATGACCGGGAATCGAACCCGGGTATTTCACCTGCCAGGCGGATATTCTACCACTGAACTATCGCAGCACATCAATTTTCTCGTTTATGAACTCGAGTTCAATTATAATTGGGGATTGATCTGAATGAATGTCCTGAGCATCGGTGATATCCGTGATGGAACTGGAAATAGTCGTAAATTTTCCCTTGTGTATGAAAATTCAATCAAGTAATTGGTTTTTACAGGTGGGGAAATTGACAATTATCTTCAATTTGAATTCGTTAAGCGACTATAAAGTAGCATTAATTTGTAAACCATTGGTTGCACTAAAGGGACACAAAGAACCACTGTGAGCATCGGGACGCCAAGAGACATGACAATAGTTGAAATAGCCCAATACAATGTAAGAGACATTCTCGAAGAGATCACCTTGTATACGTTGAAGAGCAGAGTGCACCGTAGCCTCAAGGTCGGAGGGTCAGACGGATGCGGGGAGATAAGCACAGGCAATATGCAGCCGCCCGCGTGACGAGGGGCACTGGCGACGACGAATATTTCGCAGGATTCAAGGTCATCTCTTCTGCGAGATGAAAGCCTTGCTGGCACTACAATCAATGCTCCACCCCCTTTCTTACTTTCCCTTCCAGGTACACACTGCATCTGTTTCTTTTATATACTACGTTGAAATGATAACTTAAATTTTCGCCATCCAGAACAGATTTTCACGATTACAGTACTTTCTCAACATACTAAGTATTTGAGAAAGTAAAAATAGCAGAAAAGTACAATCTGCTACAAATGTAGGTAACCAGCAAGACATCACATATGCGATTCTTTACTTCCATGGAAAAGTAGCAGTCGGTGAAAAAAGCGCCTTAAGTTCATATTTTGCTCTGAAATTCTATCCCCTCTTGTTATTGATATATTCATACGTAATTTCATCACTTTATGAATTTTAACATAGCTCCAGAACAGCCACTAAAATTGTCGATATTGGTTTACTACAGTATATATTTACTATCTCGATTCTTGAGATTGAAAATTTTAAGGAGATTAAACATTTCCTCGGCATATTTCGGCTGCCGAGTATTATTCATTATGATAAATGTGAGATGTTAATGGTGTGTACAGAAATATGAACCACTTCTTGAGGTAAGCAGAGATTGCGATGCTTCCGCAAGCTTCTGAAATGTTTGCTCTTTCATATCTCTTCCAAGTTAACGATAAAATCTTTGTGCGTAACAGGAAATGTCTTATTCTCATTATTAGCATCAATTTATACCCATTAATTAATTAGCTTTAGAAATTCAAATTCCGAGTTCAATATTACTTTCTCGTACTTTTACTTTCTCATATACGTAGTAGATATATTGAAAAAGTATCGTGATCGTGAAAACATTAGACTTCGAGTTTTTGATGGAAATACACGTTTTAGGTGACCCTGAGTCCATGAAAGTGGTTTTCGCCATGCCGTCTGCCTGTCAGGCTATCTGTCTTTCTGTCGGCGGGTTCGCTGTTCTAGGGTCTAAACGCGTACATAAAATCGAATGATATCTCGTATTTGTGCAATATATCATCTTTCACAGACCTGTTTTTCATAAAAATGATATTTCAGAAAAATAAAGGGTGGTTTATTCTTTGCGATTTTTAGAATAATTTTATTTACTCAAAAATGGCTAAAGAGAACTTGATTAAAATCAATCCAATTGTAGAGCCTGAGGTCACCTCAGTCATATATTCCTTAAAATTATTATATGGCGACCAGTACGGTAAGCTACCTTACCTAAGCCTTATTACGTTACGCCTCCGCCGCGATCCACTCAAAATCTTATTACAGCCTAAACGGTTTAACTAAATCGAATGATATATCATATTGTGGATAATATCATTCATAAGAGACACACTGAAGAGATGAATGATATTGGGCAACAATTAAGGGTACTTTATTCTGGAATATTAAAAAAAAATTCGATTTACTCAAAATGGCTATAAGGATTTTGATTAAAATCCATCCAATCGTACAACCTGATGTCACAAATCCCGTTTTTGACGGAAAGCCTTTATTCCGTAAAAACGGAAATCGGGAAGTAGAACCAAGGATTTTATTTATCAGCAGCGTAAATATATCTTGGACGAGATTATGTATGAGGAAGTGGCATCACTTATCGCTATGAAAACCTTCAGGTCGGTTTGACACTTCGAGGCTTGATTCCTGAATAGTTGGTGCATTCAATAACAGACATTCATCTTGACGAAATTTGTTTTTTACTTGATGTAGAGTTGTTATTTTAAGCCTGAAATAACTAAGCCGCGGTTTACAGAACAGAACTGGAGTTCCTAAAGGAGCTAGGGAATCACGAAAAATCCATAATCAGCAAACTTCATTACTCAAAATTGTCATTTCCGTTAAAAAAGTATTCCGTGAAAACGGGATTATACTGTATTACATCCTTGCGTACTTAGTTTTTCTTGTTTTTCTTCCACACGTCCAATTTCTCATCTTATATAAGTTATTTCTCTCATTAAACTTTTCTCCATCCCCATTAAGAAGTCTTCATTATCGTTTCGGTTCTTTTCCTTGACCCAATCTCAATTGCTTTTTATCTCTCTCGTATTCTCCTGATGCCTATTTCATATTCTTTTACCGTCTCCCTCCCCATCTCTTTCATCTAGCCGACTCCTTTCCCTCTCCCCATCTCAGTTTTTCCCGGTCCTTTTCCTAAGACTTCTTTACTTCTGCCTCTCTAAATTATCTTCCCTTCATTGAATTCCCTTCTTCATTGGATCCCTCCCAAACCAAAGAGAGAGAGTGAGGCCCATGTGCAGTTCTCTTCCTTTCCTTTCTCTTGGAGGGAGAGAAAAAAAAATAGACTACTCTCTTGACCTCTTAGTCGTGACCGGCATGGAGAAAAATGTGGGAGTGGCTGCTAGGGGATATTTTATCCTTCCAACGCTTTCAGGTCGATTTTGGAACAAATGGCGAACCAATGTCAAAGTTTCCGCGCTTTCTTTAAAGACTGGCGCGATGTTTTACGAAACTCTTCCTATGGGATGGACCGTGGTGTTTTATTCATTGGCGTGGTTGTTGTTTATTTCTCTCGTGGGGTACGTCTCGTCTTATTTTAATCGTTTTTTTACAAGCTATTCTGCTTTTAATGAATTGAGTTTTGTTACTGTATCGACTATCGAACGCCTACCTTCTTTCTAATCTGGAAAATTTCCCTAAGGGCCCAGGGCCTTCGAGCTTTAGCAAGGAGTTCAAGTGGGCGGATTGTCCGATTTCGGACCCACAAATTAAAGACAAGAAATATTAATTCATTATTATATTTGAGAGGACTTCATTATTTTAGGTGTTTAATTATTTTTACGCAATTCTCATGTTCCCGCCCCGATTTTTAATTAATGACTAAAAGGTCGATTGAGCATTTCAAGTGAATGTATTCTGTGTTAGCAGAATTAATTTCTATAATATGAAATAAAATAGTATTTTCTAACTTGTGATTGACGAATGGCATTTTTACAAGTCACGAAACAACTGTTGAGTGAAAATAATTTAAGAAGTTTTATAATGCAAACTGTAAGTATATACATAGATATTTCACAAACGGATTTGGTTAAGCAAGGCAATACGGCTATGACTAATAAGCGTTTTAATATATTTTTGTGCCATTGTAGTTTCTGAATAAATTCATCAGTTTTATTTGCTTTCACCAACCCGTTGTTTCGTTAAATATGCATACATTCAATTTAATAAAACACCAATTTTGTAGGTAGTTTGTTCTATAAAAATTTCCAGTCACATTAAATCATAAAATTAATAAAATGATATCGGAATTTCCGTCGACTAAAATCCGAAATTTTCATAAAAAATATAATGAGTAATTAAGCAAAGAATAAGCTTTGTATGCGCGAAAATTTTGTCAGTTTAAATAGATATATATCATGTTTGTCTATAAATCTTTCACCATGACTCGATTTACATTTCTTCCTTTTGCTTTAAATAACTTGATGATTAATGTCGCAGTATAAATTTTGGGGCAAAAATCATAGCGAATATATCCACGGTTAAGGCAAAAAATAATCTCCTTCTTAAGGATCGAAATTTAAGTGATCACTTTTGTAAATGGGTTTCGTGGCCGCTCAGTGTCAATATTTGGTATTTTTGTCCAAGGTGATTTACATTAAAACTACTGCGAGTGAAATATCTTGACCAAAATTATGAGAGATTTATAATGAAATGTACTAATTTTGTACGGTTCCGCATACGTATCACGGATTATACTTTTATTAGAATCACTTTTAGAATTTAAATTCGAGCCTCGGTAGTTCAAACCTGAGGGTAAGATGGAAATTCGGGTTATCGGAACTTCCAGTCGTATAACTTTGCTTAAACGTGATTACGAACGTAAAAAACATATAATTTGCCACATCTATATTCGACTTATAGGAATTCGAATCTCGACTACATATCTTCGCCAGATCTAACTTTCCTTTTCCTCGCTCCGACAGACTTGTTTTCGTTTCTAATGTTGAATGTATTTTAAAACTTTAATTGATGCATTAGTGTCGAAAGAGCTAAAAAGGTGGAGAACATTTTCCTTTAAACAAAACTTTCAGTGTTGATATTACGACTTAACGTGCCTTTGAAGCGTTATTTTTGCTATAAAGTTTCAAAAGGATGCATTGACCCGAGCTGGGTAACGACAAAAAAATTAAAAAATGGTAATATATTTTTACCCCAAACATCAGATTTCAATAAGAATCTCCAACAGAAATTCCGAACCTTCTATCGTTTTATTTTATTTTTTCGCCGAACCCAAATTTTGTCGAAATTGAGTCTGAAAAGTTTTTTCTGTAGGGCGTAGGAATGGGGGAGGAGGACGGAGAGGGGTGGAGGGAGGGGCAGATCGGGAGTAAATCGAACGAAGGTGTATTTTCAATTACTCGAGGGCAAACGAAGAAGACGACGGGGCTCCTACATTATTCATGAGGGAATTTCAATGACCGTTTTTACTTCTTTTTTATAAAAATTTCTGGATATCCAACCGTTAAATAGCAATCCGAGGAAACTGAAAGATAACGGAGAGGATCGGAATTCTACGGAGATGAGGGAGAGGGAAAGAGAAATGTATCAATTACGAGTTTTATTAATCCAAGGTAAATAACGGGTCGAATGACGAAAATTAAATAAAAATATGGATCATTTTCAAAGGGACTGATCACAAAGGAAAATATGAGCGGTGGTTTACCCTATTCGGACTAACCAATAACATCGGAATGGGATGTTATAGGATCCAAATTTGCTTAACTTTTTCCGATAGTCTTTTTGTCCCTCTATCCAGGTTTTTTTACCACTCTCTCTCTTCTCCTTTCTCTGCCCCCTCACTCACTCCCTCTGCCCCCTCACTCCCTCCCTCTGCCCCTTCTCCCTCTCTCTGTCCCCTCACTCCCTCTCTCTGCCCCCTCACTCTCTCCCTCTCCGGATCTTTCTACCCAGTCTTTTCCATTTTCTTTTTTTTTCTCCGAACTAATTCCTTTTATCTTTTAAGCATATTCCTTGTCTTTTCGCTCACTCCATCTCATTTTGCTATACTTTGCTTCATTAAAATGTTAAATTTTCTCCCCTTTTATCAGTTTTGAGTTCATCATGTGCTCATTAATTTGAATCTATCCTGATCCTTCTATTTCTTTCTCTCTCTCTCTATATATCATCGTCATCATAGGTAGTCTGTCCGTAGACAGGCCCGTGATTATTCGTGGTTAAACCTGGTTCTCCATATACTCCTATTTTTCCGCTGTCCCCTTTAATATCTTGATAACTCTCTTTCCCTTTCAAATCGTCTATCAGCTGAAACCTTTTCCTACCTCTTTCCCTTTTCCCATCTAGTTTTCCTTCTAACACGTCTTTAATCATACTCTCTCTTCTCAGGTAATGCCCAACCCAGTTTGCCTTTCTCTTTCTGATAGTCTGTATAATCATTCGCTTCTCTCCTATTCTTCGTAGCACCTCATCGTTTTTCATCCTATCCGTCCATTTTATCTTCAGCATTCTCCTCCAAGTCCGCATTTCAAAGCTTAATATTTGATTTCATTTTTCCTTAGCGTCCGTGTTTCTGCCCCGTACAAAACTATACTCCATACATAGCATTTTACGAACTTCTTGCGGATATCTTCCCTTATATTCCCCGTAAGTAGGTGTTTCCTATATATATAACAATGATTAATTATATAATATATAGAAATATCAACACTCCGTCTCGTGT
Organism: Tanypteryx hageni; assembly: GCA_028673005.1. NCBI lineage: Eukaryota > Metazoa > Arthropoda > Insecta > Odonata > Petaluridae > Tanypteryx > Tanypteryx hageni. The sequence goes on along the minus strand of CM054115.1, from coordinate 175,948,424 downwards.
ACTTTGCGTTCATGCTTAACATGTTCTTACTCGTGTTTATACTTGCAATCTAAATTTTAAATAGGTTTTCTCTATGATGCCATTTTCTCTCATTCCAACTTGCGTTTTCTTAATTCTTCCTCGTTGTCCAATCTCTTTTCTTCATGCGACATAAAAGTTTCTCCTTCCTTAGCATCACATCTCTATGTACTTAACTGAGTATAGCATTATCATCCCGTATGAGATTGTTCTCCCAACTACATCTCTTTCGCTTCTTGTCGCCTTCTTTTCCTATATTTTTCGATTAATTTTTACCGCCTCTTTATATCCCATTTTCTCCTTTCTCGTCTTTCATCCTGTCCCCTTTATTTCATGGATTTCTTTTCCTTTCTTTGCCTTTGTCACTTTTTCTTTCTCTTCATTTATCTCGCTTGGTCTCCCTCCCACTATTCGGCTCACAAAAATCTCTGTCAATTTCGATCTTTTACATCCCTCTCCTTTCTCTCTTTCTCTATTCCCCACTCAAGCTCTCTCATTCTCTCTCTCTCTCTCTCTTCATGGTGCTCCCTTATTACGCTCCTAACTCCGACAAACTTCTACCTTTTATTTTTTTACTCCAAACCTTCTCATCTACCTCCTCCTACCCCCGAAACCTTTCCCTTCCTTTCTCCACCCCCATTACACACTTGAAGCCACCTTCACTCAACACCCCTCCCTCTCTTTTAAGGACCGAAATCACCTTTTGCTGCCTTAACCCCTTGCGCAGTTCACCCTTTCTCTTTCGTACGCCTTTTCTCTCCCTCTCTAGCTTCCCTTCATCTTTTTCCTCTCCTTCTTCTACTCCCCCCCCTCTCTCTCTCTCTACGACACCTCTAAGTCTCCTTCTCCCGTGCGTGCCTCCTGCCAAACATCCTTGCTGAAATCACCGAGTGGGTCGGATGTCTCTCCTCGTCATTGCGAGCTTAATGTATTGCCTCTTAGTCTTTTCCCCTTCTCCCTACGACTACACGACGAACTCACCCTTCTCCCTCCCTACCTACCTTGCTCCCTCCTTACCTCCTTCTCTCTCTCTCGCCATCCGGTTCTTTCTTTCCTCTATACCTCTCTTCCCGTTACGGCACTTATAAACTCTCGCGCCCTCTGTCGACTCTTGGGGGAACATACACGGCCGACCCAGGGCATTTTCTTCTACCGCCTTGTACGAGCCTTTCCGTCTATTTCCCGATTCCCGTGTTTAACGTCCCGCCCGTTACGTGTCACGGCTAATTTTTCGTACCTTTCTCGGTGATTTTTTTATCCCCGTGATTTTTTTTCCTTTCCCTCTCTCCTTCTCTATCTTGTTTTTTTTTTAAGTCTTCCTATTTCGTTCGGAAGCTTTTTATTTATTTTTTCTCCTCATTGGGTCGTTTATTCACCGGTTTAATGTCGCTATTTTTAGACGGATTTTGTTTCTTTTTTCTTCAGTCTCGTAAATTAGTAGAAGGAGACCGAATTGCATTTCCTACACCGGCTTCGAGGAAATTCGCAACAATTCGCGATGCATAAATTGAGCCTTAAATAAAATTGAGAAAATTTGCGAAAGTAAATTGGGATTTAAGATTTAATTAAATGGGAATACGAAAGTAAAGATTTTCGTTTCAAGGCCAGGTTTGAGAAAAGTGTAACAACAATGAGTGAAAGTGTTAGAAGGGGAGGTAAGTTATGCAAAGTGTTCGTTTCTATTGTACATCTTATAAAAATAAATTCATTTTACGCCTGAGTGACAGAATTTAAATTTTAGATCTTGATATTTCAAGAAAATAAAACTTTTTTAGTGCAATCGTTCAGGTTCTTCCAGTTCGATTCTTGCAGTGATGCATTGGATGACGAACTATTAATGGTATGATGGGAAGTACGGATTGTAGATCCTCTATACCAGAGCCTTTCAACCTTTTTGGGGGTACGGAATGCTTTAGATACTGGACACCGCTTCGGGGAACCCCACAATACTCTCCACACAAAAATATTTGAAGAATATAATACAATAACAAAGTAAACAAACAATAAAGGAAAACGGTTAAACTTTAATCTGATGCCCCCTAAAATACTAGCGTAAATGACATCAAAATTAACAAAATACAAAAACAAACAGAAAGGCAAATGACAAATAACGAAATAAGGTCGATCAGCAGGCCCTTCTAAGATGATATTTTAAAATTTGACTATCTGTTAAAAAAATAATTAATAACACTACCGTCTAACAGCCCAAAATGTTTAACTGGTAAAATTATATTGAAAAAAGATTTTTAAAAATTAAAACGTATTTTTAAAATTGTAAAAAAGTACAATTCTAATAATGAATTGTTTATTAAAAATACTAACTTAAAGATATGTGAAATAATTGAAATGAATGCTTTATGGTACACAATAACGAAGTTCAAACTGATAAACAATAAACTAATATTGTTACGTTTTATTTCGTATCCAAAACAATGAAAAATAGATATTTACCACACTCCATCTTCTAATCAAGATCCAACTTAAGACTGGAGAAGGTGAAAGACAACTAAATAGATATAATGAAGTAATTTTAACGTTTCGGTAACATTTTTTGATGTCATAATCAATGTAATATTCCTTTTAAATGACAAAGCAAAAAAATTATATCTGAAGCGTATTTTGGGGAGGCGGGAGGGGAAGGGGCCATTATTGGAAATATTTGAGTTGACACCGAGCCGAGCTAATGAAAGTCTGTCACAGCAACACACAGCTGTGCCCAATAGACCCTTCAACAGTCACAAAAATCCTAGAAGTATCCAGTATGTGATACTATACAAATATTTTTATATCAACCCATATTATCATTTAATTACAACAACAAACCATATATGAATTAGAAGTGAATGGTTTTTCTACGGACATATGCTATAAAGGCGATTAAACCACATCCTATCTGTTATTCATGTACCTACATATTTTTGCGGAACCCCTGAACAGCGCCGTAACTAGGGCGGGGCAAGCGGGGCATCTGCCCCGGGCGTAACTAAGGAAGAGGCGCAAAAATTGTTAAAGGCAAGTTGCGCATGGCACAAGGACAGAGGAGATTTCACTACTATGCTTGTTACAGACATTACGCATAGCGGAAACTATAAATTTCGATGATGCTATTAATGAGTTTGCTGCAATAAAATCACATAGAATAACTATTTAATATTAAAATATTTATACTTTCTGTATTTAAATTATGTATGTGTGAAATTATGTATGTAATTATATTTATAATTATGTATTTAAATTATGTACATTTATAGTAAGAAATTATATCATTTATAGTTTATATTTATTTAAATAAATGTTCATCGTAAATCAATATAGGTATTAGAGAATTTTTTATGGAGGGGGCGCATATTTGGTAGTTTTCCCCGGGTGCTAAAATAGCTAGTTTCCCCTCCACCTCTTTCGCAGGTTGAGAAGTACTGCTCTATGCGACCGGCATATTTGGAATAGGCGGGGGGAATTAGAAACTGTGGAGAAAATTTCTGCCATGACCGGTCATCGGACCCGGACGGATATTCTATCAATGATTTATCGTGGCAGACCAATTCTCCTGTTTCAGATAGGGGAATTTTTCTCAAAGACTACCCACCAGTCTAATACTTATGAGATTACCATTTTGGAACATGATGTAAAAACGCACGGTTCGTAGATCTATTGACACCGGTCCCAACCAAGAAAATTGCACATTCTCAAACGGAACAATTAGTCTGCCGCGATAGTTAATTGTTATACTATCCACCCAGCAAGTGGAATACTCCCGGTCACAGAAGAATTTTCCTCCTGATTTTCTTATTTTTTTCATACTATATTTGAGATTTCAATTCAATAATTTCCGGTGCATTTAGTAAAAATCAACCCTGACACCGTGTTCCCCATCATATAAATTGAAAAAATTCAAGCTGAGGAGGGTTTCGCTACTGTTTCAGTTTACAGTGTAATAAAACAGCCAAAAATGTTAGCTCAACATCTTTTGCATAGACTTTTCGCTGTGGCATTGGTTTTTTCATTCAACTGGTGCACCCATAAAGAAGACCTTTTTATGAATGAAAAAATTGATGCACAGAAATAATATTCCTTCAAAATTTTTGAACAACCCGTAAATATAAATTCGTGCGCCTATTCTAACAAAACTTTTGTTATATGCCCATTTACAAAAATTCCGATAGAAGTAAGGATTCGAAATCGATGAAAATAAACACTTGTATTATTTTAATTTTTGATCGTAACGCATATACTTCATTGTTGGTTGTCTATAATTTTGAAATTATATACATATCTATATATATTTTTGTCCCGAATATAAAGCGACCTCGAATATAACGCGACCCTAAGATTTTTGGATAGGTTTTCAAGAAAAAACTAAACCTCGAAAATAACGCGACCCCAAACAAGCTTCAGCCAATCTAACGCAAATTCCTTCTCCTGCGCGCGAAAGATTACACCCGACGGTAACTTTTCCTTTGGCATCTTTTACGATTTAAAATTATGTGCGTAGGGAGTCAGTTTTCGCCCTTCGGCCGTGACTGCAAGCATAACAGTTATCCTTGATTTCTCATTTCCGGTGGATTTTAACAACACCGATTTAACTACGACTACTTTAAAATCCATGTGATAACTTCGTCGGATTCCTCTGTTAACCTGGAATTTGGAAGAACCTTTTATCTCAACATGACCAGCACCCTTTTTGTCACCATGGTTAAAATAACGGATAGCTAAAAACTCGCTATGTTAGTTACAAAGAATATGCCGACGCACTTTAGCTTCAATTCGATGACTATCATGGGGTTCAGTCGCCGATTGAACTCGATCTATTGCTTTTCGAGTACAATGTAACGTAAGCCTAATGTGTATACAATGTAACAAGTAACTTGTATCTCGTAAACGGACGTGAGGAATGTGCGGTGATTTTTCGAAACACGATTTTACGATCGTTTAAAATCACTAGTACTTGAATATAACGCGGGCGCTACTTTTAAAATTTTATTTTATTTTTTAAAAACATCGCGTCATATTTGTGACAATACGGTACACACACACACACGCCACGTACACGCGCGCGCACACACACACACAAACGAGGTGTCGGTGCTCGCATAATGCAAGCGCTTAAAAAAATCTCCATACACCTAGATCTAAACTGGTAAATAAACCAACGCGATCTATCAGATAATAAATTCCATGAAGGCTCGCGGGATATTTATTTATAATTTCTAACTTCTCTGTCAATCGGCCCGTGTCCAAGTTTTCGTATTTCATGTTTCGGGCCTCAAATCGCCGTGCATGAGCAATAAGAATAATCATCATTAAGACGATGCCCTATAAACTAGCATTATGGAAATTTTGGAATATTTTGTGTTAAGATTATAGCATCATCATCCTTGCCTTTAGCACGTATTTGGATTATGAAATCGCGAATTAGGCGTGACGCCATTATATTGAACAATTGAGAAGTAAAAAGTTCTCGAAAAACCGCGAAACACAAAATTAAAATACATTTTACGTTTTACTAAATTTTTTGTGCTAGTATAATGACGTCATCATAAGTTTACGTCTTTTTTTAATCAATGGCATAATAATATGTAAATAAGAAAATAATTATAATTTTCCGCGAAATTAAGGTATCTATCCGGATTTTCTAAATTCTCTGTCTTCCAATTCTTCGGATTTCATGTTTCATGGCTCAAATCACCCTCTTTCAGCGATAACTATAACCATCATTAAGAAAATTGCCTATATGTTACACTGAAATGTTTGTAAAAATTAGGATATTTTTATGTTAGGATAATGGCGTCATCATCCGTGCCTTTTAGTACGTATCCGGATAAAAAATCATACTATATAATAAAGCGTTAACCTCTGTATGTCGATAGCTATGTAAACATTTTCTTTAAACCGTTGTAAATAAAATTTTTAGTACTTTTTAATTTTGAATTGCAGAATACAGATGGCGGCACAAGTAATTAATATTTATCGCTTATTATGAAATAAAATTCGAAAAAAAAATCTTTAACTATTTTAATCTCAGTTGGTTGCTAATCAATAATAAGGTTACTAATCACTAATGTTACTAACTATATAATAAAGCGTTAACCTCTATACGTGGATAGGTATGTAAACATTTTCTTTAGTGTTGAAAAAAGACAAATAAAAATCTTTATATATAATTATTCAATGCCCGTCCGTCCGTCTGTCTGTCCTGTTTGTCCGTCTGTCTGCCCGTCTGTATGTCCGTCTGTCTGTCCGTTTGTATGTCCGTCTGGCCGTCCGTCCGTCCGTCCGTCCCCTCTTTTAACTCTTGAACAGTTTGTCATAGAGAAATGCTGTGAACGCCATTTTGTTTCTGCCAACTAGGAGACCCCGGGGCCCCGGGAAAACTATTTTCGTTTACAGAAGTGTCCCGGATACGACTCCGAGAGACGATTATATTTTTCCCTGTGTTTACGCAGGAGTTTCGATTTTTCAAGGTGCTAGGTTTGTCTTTCATTCATTAAAATACGTAAATATGGACCGAATTTCTCCGTTTTTGCTTTATTCTACTGCAAAAACTATAAAACATCTTATTCTTGCAATGTTTTGATGTTACACGGAAATATTTCTCAGAATCACTCATTTCTTTTCGAAAATTTATGGCTTTTTCGCACTCCTTCCGGGTGTTGCCAAGGCGACCCGCATTGTTGCCTTCGATTGAATTAGTATATATTAAGCCTTCAAATAGACAAAATAATTGCGTTATCCGCTTCGCGCTGTTTATGAAGCATCGAAATTATTATTGTAGTAATGTCAAACTTCATAGCTTCCAACGTTAATAGCTAAATATTATTATTATTCATTAAACTGTGTTTGAGCTGTGGGCATTTTTAACGATTGACCAAAAGAAAAAACTTCTTCCTTTATTTTAATACTGGTATGTGACCTTTTTGCTATGGGGGAGACAATTAAAATTGCACATATAAATCATAAAAACGAACATGACATTCAAAATATCAGTTGTATAATTTTATAAGGAGAAATGGGTAATTATTACTTTTAAACATGCAGATTTCTGACTGACTTCGCAAAAGTTTTTGCGGGTACCACTAGTAGAAAATTTATTCCCATTGAAAGGCATTGGAGTCGTTGCTATTATAGTTAATATTTTTCGTTGCTGAAAAAGGAAAATTTTCATAATTTTATGATTAAAATAAAAACCTTTACGCAAATTCAGCATGGATGTGAACTTTGCCTTTCAGAAAAATAAACTTAATTCTTTCTTCCACAGTACAGTGCTCTTGACTTTTTATCTTAATTTATAATGATTTAAAAAAGCAATTTTATATAGCCTTGCATTGTTTTCAGTGCTTTTCTTATGGGTGTTTTAAATTGGACATTGGGGTCAATATACCTATATATAGTAACCGTGAGGTTTCTAATGGTAGCAGGTACATCTCGTGCTTTTTTCGTCTCATATCCTGGGGAAATGTTCCCCGCTGCGCTGCAACTCTTTGGCGTCCCCGCGGAGCGCGGAGATGAATACATGGTCACATTGCCACACTGCGGTATTAGATTATGACTGCGATCAAATTGCGACGGAACTTAAATTTTCGCCGACGTCGCTAGCGGGAATAACGCTTCCTCTCCCGTCCTCTCTAATTTCTCCATGGCCTTTTTTCTTTCCTCTATACATATTTATCTCTTCCTCTTCTCTTTCTTTCTCTTTCCCTTTCTATCTCTACCATTTCTCTCCATATCTTACTCTCTCTTCCTCTTTATCTCGAACTCTTTCTCCCTCTCTCTCTCTCTTACTTTAACTTTCTCTCTAAGTTTTTCTATATCCTACTCTCTTTCTCTTTTTAACTCTATCTCTTCCTCTTACTCTCTTTTTCTGTACCCTTTCACCCTCCATCCTGCTCTCCCTCCCTCCTTATTTCATCCTTCCCTCGTTTTTTTTACCTCTTCCTCTCTTCCTCTCTCTCTCTCTCTCCCTTTTTTCTATCTTAATCTCTCCTTTCTCCGCCTCTTTTCCTCTCCTATCTACCATCTTCTCTCTATCTACGTACTTCTCTCCCTGCTACCGTCTAGCTATTTTTTCAGCCTCTCTGCTTTTTTCTGCCTCTTTAGTTCCTCCTTTCTCTCATATCCACTTTCTCTCTTCTACGTCATAGTACTTTCTTTCAACCCACTCTTACCCGTCAGCGTGCTTTCTTCTGTACTCTCTGTCTCTCCTTTTCTAATCTCCTCATACCTATTATCTCTCGCGTTTCCACCCAATCTCTCTTACCTTCTGTCTCTCCCTTTCTGTTCCTTATCTCTCTCGCACCCTGTTTGCTCTCTTCACACCTTTCCATATCACTGCCCATCTCTCTTTATTCTCACCTCCTTTCTCTCTCTTCTTCTACCTCTGCTGTAGAATAATCTCTCACCTCTTTGTATATCTCTTTTCTCTATCTCTTTTTCTCTATCTCTTCTCTGTTTTTTCTTCCTCTATCCCCTTTTCTCTTTTTCTTCTATTAATTGTCTATATCTATTATTTCTTTCTTCATCGTTTATATATTTTTCCTAGGTCTCACTGCCTTCTCCCTTCTGTCTCCTCTGTTGTCTTCTAATATTAGTTTCTCTCTAACAATGAGGTTTCTCATTTCTTCATCTTTTCTCATCCTCTCTCATGTTTTCTCCATCTAATTTCCTCTCTTACTCTCTCCCATTCTCATTCTCTTACTCTTTTATTCTCTCTCCATCTCTTCCTCTCTTCATCTCTTCCTTGGTCCCTCCCCACCTCTTCCTTTCTCTCTCATCATCTCTTCCTCTCTTCCTTTCTCTCTCTGCACTTCTTCCTTTCTCTCTTTCCCCCTTTACCTTTATCTTCATCTCTTTCTCTCCCCATTTCTTTCTCCCCCTCTCCATTTCTTCATCGCTCTCTCTCACGCCTCCCCATCTATCTCCCTCTCTTATTCTCTCCCATTTTAATTCCCGCGCTCTTCATCCCCACTCCTCGCTCTCTCCATTCCCTCTATGGATGCATCTACCATTACCAGGTTTCACTCCGCACTGTACCGCGGCGATTCTACGGCCAGGAATTCGCCGGGATTAAAAAAAGCGCTTTTGACGCTGCCATTGCAGTGCCTGCCAAGGCTACGAACGTCACGGTTGGAAATGGACGGGAAGGAGAGGGAGTGGGAGAGATAGAGAGAGAGAAAGGGGAGGATTTGGATGAAAGGAGAAAGAGAGAAAACTGCGATTGATGCGAACTCGGAGAAGGGTGAGGAGAGGGGGTATGGGTGTGGGGAGAGGTGGGGAGGAAAGCGGAATATTTCATCTTCGCAATAAATTTCGAATGACTGCTTTCGCTAGAGAGCGGGGGAGAGGTGTTAAAGTGTAAAATTATTTGAGAAATATATATATGCGTGGCGTGCTTTCTGAGATAGAACGTAAATTGAGGAGGAAAAATAGGGATTCCGGACCGCGCGATGCATAAGCGCTGCCTGTTCGTGCGGCGTTTTCGTTTTTAAAATGTCCGCGCCTCCAAAAATGTCCACGTTCTGGACTGAAAGTGCTGTATGGAGGTAGTGGGAGAGAGGTTTGTTGCGGACGAAACTGGTTGGATTTCGGTGCCGTAGTTAGCATTCCCATTTCGCTGCGAAAAACGTCTTCTCGTTCGTTTTTGTGGATTTTGACGTTGGATTAATTAACATAGATAATATAGCGTATTTTAAGGAATTTCGCTTTGTTCAATCCGAATGATGGCTGCAGCTGTGAATATATTTATATTCGCGATGAATGGACACAGCTGTTTCTTCCATGAAACTTTCCCAGGTATGGTCAAAATATTTTTATGCGATCGACATTGCTTATATACGTGCGTATACAGGAGTGGTTTAGTTTCACAGGGCCTACTTTCGCCAATGGATTGACTTTTGAATTGCATTAGATAAATATGGATCTCTCTCAGGTGAATCATTAGATTAAATGTTCTAATAATCCATAGGTTAAGCGAATTTAAACATCTCATATCAGCGTATATAATAAAATAATTAAATTTCAATATCTGCCAATATCTACTTTTCATGATTATATAACAGAGGTGGCCAAACCGCGGCTCTTTTAATTTAGTATGCGGCTCTTTTAAATTTACACTCGGAGGCGTGTCTACGTCTTTCACTACAGAACACAAAGTCGTTGTGTGAATTTAAACGTATTGGGGGTGCTTAAGGGACATGCATTATATCTGAATTGCTTCGGATACAGATTATGTTCTACTGTTCGTAAATTTATGAGCACAGAATGTGTCATGCGTCTATCGAACTTCCGAAGATAATCTAATGCGGCTCCAAGGGTGAGTGTGTTTGGCCACTCCTACTATACAATGTTCCATCACCTACCTTTTGAGTGAGGTACGATTGATACAGTACTTTTTATTTTAAATTCATCCATTACAAATATATGGAGGATAGAAATAGAAAAGGATAATGTTTGTTAATAAAATTTTTAAACCCAGCTTTCCTTTATTACCACATCATCTACATATACAGGGTAACGACGAAATGTCATAACTTTCCAGTCAAAAACTTCATATGAACATAGGTCCGATTCTTATCGGTTACGGAGCTACGGATGTTTGAATGTTAAAAAAATAAGAATAAGCAAACAAGTACCTAGTAAAGTTTTTATTCATGAATTTACGATAACTGTTTAAAACAGCCGCCCTCGGCCTGAATACACATCGCGGCTCGTCAGTAAATTGCGCGTGTAGCTCGCATTGTTTCATTACGTTTGTTCTTTATGCAGGCTGCAGCATCCAAAATGCGACGTAGCAATGCATCTCGTGTTTCCACTTTTCTCTGGCACACCAGCTCTTTCATACGTCCCCAAAGATAAAAATCTAGAGGGATTATGCCCGGAGATCTGGGTGGAACACGTTATACGTTATATAAGTTATTTTTAAGTGAAGTTGCTGAAAAAGTCGTTACTTATATTTTCTTAACTGATAACTAGTCATTTTTACAAGGTTGAACCTTTCATAATTAGTCACCTACCAAATGTAAAAACTAAATATCACGAGACGCCTTTTATAATTATCCAAGATGTTGATTAACAAGAAATAAACACACATGCGAGACGCTCTTTTGAAATCAGGGCATCAAACCGGTACCGAACCGTGAAACTGAATCGAAAAAGTATATTTTGCTAGAATCCGAACCGGAAAAAAATAATTCTGAACCCGAAATGAAACCGAAAACTGTTATTTATTTCGTCCCTCTTTTTCGCTTTGCATAAATTTTATAAACTGTCATTTCTTCTCCATATGAAATGTACTCATCTTCCGCGAGTGTTTCCTCACTTTCGGTGCAGTAAGTATTGTTCTGTTTTTGTGCTAAGGGCATATTCACTCTCGTTTGTTACAGGTTAGCTCTTTTTTCTACAATAGTTGATATATCCGGCGTTGCCCGGGAAATTATAAATGAATGTCTTTTTAAATTGAATTCAATTTAATCGGTTTTGTCCCTTTTCTAAATTTTGCTGCTCTGGATGTAGTAATTATTTTAAAGGTTGATTTGTTTTTACCTAAATGTAGTCGTATTATTCGAGGCATTATGAATTGATTTTTGTTTTCTAGCGTGTCAAAAACTTTTGATCACTTGATGACTTGAGTCTTTTGATTTTAATTAGCTAATGAAGGGTTTACCTTATAATCCAATTTTTTATGCCTGCCGTGAAGGAAAAATATGAAATTTATGTATTCAAAAGTATTTTTAATCGAGGCATTATGAATGTTGTTTCTAGGGTGTTAAAATCTTTTGATTACTTTATAACATTATCCTTCCGACTAGTTAAATTAATTAAAATCGAACTCGAGAGGGATGAAAGCATAGAGCTACATCTTATATTGGTTATAAAAGAACGTCGTGCCAATTTCGGTAGCTTTCCGTTTTCGAGTTTTTATATTAACAGACATGAATTTTCGAATCTATATGAGAGATACACGAAACTATAATTTTCTAGGAAATTTCGTGAAAATGACGAATAACCAAGGATATTCATATTAATTCCGAAAAATTTTGCCGGTCCGCCTTAACTTCGTATAATATTTCTTAAATCTCTTGTTGTCTCTTTTAAAAATTATTTGCGACGCCTGTCTGAGAACTCAAATCTAAGCCCCTTAAATTATCTACCACATCATTATTAATGCACAAAAGTATTAGCCAGAGGTGGATTTTTTAAAATCCTATTACTTTTCTTGATTGGATATATCTACAAAATTGAATCAATTTTCTTCAAATAATTATAAAAATTAGTATGACGTGGATTAATGAATCGATGAAGGGTTGCCATCGCTAAAAAACGATAAAAATACAAAAGTAAGTTGATTTTGGGAGATTCTTTCCAAGCTTTAGATAATCAAGCACGGCGGGAAAATACCGGCAGTTAAGACCTCTCCTTAAAATTGGACCTGAAATTACGCGTATGCGAATACAAATTCATAATAGGGAAAAATTCCTCGCTTATCTCCCGCCTGGTTACGTCAATCTCTCAATATAAACCCTTTTTCTGTCGCTCTGCGTAACGCTTTTTAAATGTGTTTTAACAAACGTCCCGAATATCTAGATAGAGGATTAAAATTTTTGTAGGAATGCCTTCATCGCGCATTAAAATGACGAAAATAGCCCCGAAAAAAGATCCGGGTTCGACTCCAGGATACAATTTCTGTTTCTCGTAATATAACACAGAAAGCAAATTTGTCGACATGCAGACTTTCATTCTTTTGTAAATTAAATTTATAAACAAGATGATCCACACGGAACTTATGATGTCTACTTTCCATTTAATCATTTATTTAATAGCTTTAAAATCTCCGCGGATATGTAGCTCTTTGTGTTCACAAATTTCATAATTTAGCCTTATAAAATATTACAAATAAATTCGAACGGAAAACTAACTTGATCGCGCGTATTTATGTGAAAAAAATAACGAGTTTACTAGACTATGCCGAATTTGAGTCCAACAATAGTCGTTGCGATGGAAAACTCTTGTAATGACTGATAATAACTTCAAAAACGCCGGTATTTACGCAAAATTCTTAGAAATACTATCGACAATGAAAATTCTACGATAAAAATTAGAATCTACATTCATTTTCTCAGAGAATGGTACACTCTTGCTCCGATATTACAATTCTAAGATATTTTATAGTGCAAGAGAAAATTACCCTGCACGAAGGATTTCAGATTTCCCATGTAAATCAAATGGGAATTATAGTTCCTGGAATCGGACCCGGGACTCTCAATCTTCGCAACAAAAACTATCCTCGGGAGCTCGGCCGCAGTAGCAAGAGATTTCCACCAAGTTTCATGAAAATCGGTCTATTGGTTCAATAGTCAATATGGGGGGACGAACGGACAGACGGACAGACAGACACAACGACGAAACTATAATCCTATTTCCATTCTGGAAGGTAGGCTAAAAAATGACAACTGATCTTAGAACCGGGACTGTTTTAAATAAGAATGAATAGTGTATTATTCTTATCGTCAAATTTTAACACCATTTCAAAGTCGCTCAAATTGGTCGTTTAAATCACATTTTTGGAAAAAAATTGCCTTTTAACAGTTTTCTGCCTTGACAACCACGCCTAATTGTCATAACTCAGCTTCTATTATTGTGTCAATCCTAATGTATGAACGAAATAGTACAACATGATTTAATCCGATAACATTTAAATTCATATCCCGTCAGTTTTGACGGGAACTTACTCTAGTAGACATATAATATACGTAGCTGGTTTGGCGTCGATGCCGTTGGGGCCATGGAGAGGGTGGAGTTTGGGTACGACAGGGGATTCACATGATCCTAACGGAAGTATGAGGGAGTCGGATATTGGGGAAATTACATTAGGATGCAGAATGCGGCGTCTGGAAGAGGAAGTAGGGGGAAGGGGTGGGGTGATATTTTTATAGAATTTCGAACAAGTGCGAGGGTTAGGGAAGGCGAGGGAGGGAAGAGAGGAGAGGATGGGAAAGGATGTTAGGCTTGATATCCGGTTGGCAAGGCAGGACGGGGAAAGGAGTTCTCCGGGAGAAGGAAAAGGAGGGGAATGTCTGAGCCTTTCGCTCATTACCAACATCGCAGAGGAGAGTCTGAACTGCTGTGCACGCAAATATTGCAGTGAGGCTGTACAAATGAGGGATGAATGGAAGAGCTGGTTAATAAAACGACCACGGTTTTTCTTAAGCTTATATGGTTTAGATTTTGTCTAGAATATTGGCCTTAAATCTCACGTGATTAATGAACAAGACACTCTCCACTCGCGGTAGTTTAGTTGGTTAAAGCGTATACCGAGAAAATAGGAGATCCGGGTTATATTTCCGATCAAGTTCATAATTTTTCTCCATCCCTAAATTGACATTGATGTAAAGTCATATGTCATAAAAATTCTATTTACCTACATTCCATCTTCAGTTCATTAGATTAGAATACCGGCGGAATAAAATCATAATTATTATACTTCTCAAGTCATTTTTCGTAACTTTGTCCTCCATTCGGCGAAATGAATCTTATGTTTGAGGCTGACTTTGTGTTTTGTTATAGTGCGATTTAACTCTTGTTTTTCTTGAAAACATTCATGATTATCCGATGAAAATATATTCTTTCCTAAGTAACGTCGCGCGCAAAATTTTTAAAGTGCTACGTAATCAATCAAGTCATCCTCAGCTGGAAACTAAAAGACACCAATTCCCTGCGTCTCATCGGTAAAGTCGCTACTTATTGTTTGAGAAACATGGACGTGATTATAAGAGATGGAGGGAGTGAGGCATCAGAGAGACGGAAAGGAAAGAGAGTGTGTGTGAGAGAGAAGGAATGAATAGCGCGAACCTATTTAAAGACAACCATCACGGATCTTGTCGAGTCTGCGTGGTCGAGAGAATGAAAGGGAGACAGAGAGAGAGGAAAGGAGACAGCGAGAGAAGGAAGGAGAGAGACAGAGAGAGAGAAAGGGGTTTTGGGTGGAATTGGTGGTACGTGTCAAGTCGTCCCTAAGTAAGACTTTCAGAAGTCGTCGTCCAGAAGAGCGAGAGAGAGGTATTTTCGAGAGGATGGTCGTAGAGAAGGAAGAGAAAAAGAAAGAGAGAGAGAGAGGCAGGGGCGGCCCGAGGTATTTTGACGCCCTGGGCGAGATAGCACTCCAGCGCCCCCCTACGTTAATGTTTATTGAGATATTTACAAAGTACGTGTTAATTTATTCATCGCTTTGTGAAAATTATTCATAATGAAGAATTAAAAGGAATACAATCAAGAGTCTAGCCTGTTCCTCGATATACATTTGTATCCAATATTTATTCACTTGCAAGTAATGCATAGATTAATGATCGGGATAGCGTCCTCAAAACTTTGGCGCCCCGGGCAGCCCCCCCCCCCCCCGGTTCGCCCGTAGCTCGCCCCGGCCTTGCAGAGAGGAATGGGGGAGAGGTGGTGTGCGGTTTGAGAGATACCGTGTAAGGGTCCTCACTTTGTGGCCTATAAATCGCTCGAGGCTACAGTCTACCCATCTTTGAAATACGTATCTCCGCAACTGTTTTCGCTCGTACTTTTCATTTGCTTTGAGGCTCGGTTTGGTGCGTATGTGTGTGTTTGATATACTTGGTTCACATCCATTTTCAATTCTTCGGAGACGGAAAATAACGTTCTATTTTCGTGTTGAAGAATAGGGGACCGAGTCTAAGGCTAAATTTAGACGGAAATATTGTTAAAAGGGGATTATTTACTCAGGGAAGACGAATGCGCGTGTCCACATCTGGACGTTGCCCCGCGCAACGCTGAACGAGGCCCGGTTTCCTGGTCGCTCGCCGCCTAACCAAATACGTTCCCATCCGATATTCTTGCACAATATGCCCCTCCGTGACGAATTTGTGTGTTGTACTAATCAAAGTCTACGTCTCGGAACAGAATTC
Organism: Tanypteryx hageni; assembly: GCA_028673005.1. Classification (NCBI taxonomy): domain Eukaryota; kingdom Metazoa; phylum Arthropoda; class Insecta; order Odonata; family Petaluridae; genus Tanypteryx; species Tanypteryx hageni. The sequence continues at coordinate 175,932,489 of CM054115.1, read as the reverse complement.
GGGCTTCCCTAAAATTAATTAACGGATAGTGCCTGTTGAGAACGTTTCTCTAATTACCCCAATCATCGTCATCTGCGTTAAATCTTTCGGTGGTTTTGTAGTTCATTCTCTACGAACGCTTCCTTTCATCCCTCCACTTTATATAACCGCAGTATATCCTACGCTCTTCCTTTTGACTATATCTTGTTAACTTCTTATTGCAGCATTCCACACTTTCCAAATATCCATCCAGTTAATTCATAAATTTGGTTAAAAAAAATGAAAAAGTTGCAAATATTTTGAAATAGAGATACCAAGGAAGAAATATCGAGCTCGTTTAATTGCTGAAGATAATTTGAAAATCGCGTACCTCCAATAGCCATAAAACGGTTGAAATTTTTTATTACTTATCGTATAACCTTAATTTTTTAAACATGATGGTCGCTCTCCTTCAAGCGATTTCACGCTATCTTAGCCAAAAAATCAAATCTATAGCAAGTCATCCCCCAGGCCGATAATTCTCCCAATTCTGTTCATCTATCAAAAGGGCCATTAAATGTATTATTTGTTTTGGCATTTATGTTTATACTTTTGTAATTATATTGACAATTATTTATTTGATTTTTATTGATTTACGATGCATTTTGTACGAGTTAATGTTATACTATTACGCTTATGCTGACAACCGCTGCTGAGTTAGAATGGCATGGCTCGTATACGTGTACAAAGAAATAATTTAAGAAGTTATGTATCAGTAACGAAAAGCCGCACATTTAATTTCCGAAAGGATCTTCACTTTAAAATTTTGATCCATTTTAAATCAAGTTTTTTTTCGTAGGATAAAATTAAACGAGGATGTTCGTACCCGTTTCATGAAAATGGAATTTAAGGAATAGCAACCGATACGTGCTTCACGGTTGTCCAACCTACGTAATATGTAGCGGCTTAACATTGAATGCGATTTTCTTATTTGTAAAAGAATTTTGAAGATATCAGTAATGAGGTCAGGCTCAACTCTGTGGAATTTACTCATATTGAAAAAGGAACTTTGTTATTTCCACAAATTTGTGGAAATAACAAAGTTCTTTTTTCAATATGAACTTTGAAGAATTTAAAAGGAGCACGGTAGGAATTGATGTTATAATATCTCCGAAAGGATCTTAGGTTAGCAATATATGGATGGGTCTAATAAAAATAAGTATGTATTGTAAAGAATAAAGGGGAATATTTCGATAATAAAAATTATTAGATAAAGGAAGGCGAAATGGATTGGGCGCTTCCCCAAGAGAGATTGAAGATGTGATCGAGAGAAAACTAGAAGACGAAAGAGGAAGGAATATATTTCAGATGACGAAAGACTTGAAAGGGAAGGAGAACTTCCAAAAAATGAAGAAGATTTCGGTAAGCAGGAGTCTGCGAAGAGCCAAGCTTAACCAATAATTGTACGAGACCTGCCTACGGACAAAACACTTAAAGTGTTGGCAATTGAAAAATTGTTTTTTTTTTATGTCTTATCCGTATTCAGGTTCGATCATTGCACGAAATGGAGCGTGAAAATGCTTATTGCTTCCAATGAATTTTTCAATAAAATTCGTTGAAGTGCGGCGTGCAAGATGAGGCGCAGCACCAGACGGTGAGCCTCTTGAATAATTCAGAGTCAGGGTCTTATGTATCCATTTTGGGAGGCGCAAAAGTGGTCAAAATTATATGGAGGCTCAAGTTCGCCTTTAACCATATGCGTACAAGGGAGGCCGCAGTTATAGAAACGAACATTTTCGGTGACAACCCTTTAAATCTACTCGGATACTTAATCGAATTGTTAATTAATCTTCCTCTTCAACCCTCAAAGAGTCCTCGTAACTGTGAAATGCAAAAGGACACCTCGAATAATTTATGGTCATGGGAATCGCGTTTCAGAATTCGAATTAAAGTTAAACTCCAAAAATTATTATATATTATCCTATCATTCTCTGGTGAATGAGTGGTTTAAAGGGAATATTTAATTCTCAATAAGCGTTCGGAGATTAGTGGCGGTGGTTAAGTACTGAGAAAACCAATCAGTTGGAGGGGATGACGAACAAGGAGTTATTTATAGAGGTAATTGAATAGAGAAATATTATTGATTGTGGAGGAAGGGTACAGGAATATAATCAGGAAATTTGACGCAAATCGAAGACAGCCTTCTTGTTAAAGAAATAAAACACTTCATTTTATCTATTTAATTTGCATTTTAAAACAATTAGTCCGTCAATTTGACTTTTCATTTTTCGTTAATTTTAATAATGAAAAATGGAAAAATAAAAGTAATATAATGAAGTTAAATTAATTAAAATGTTAAGTTAAGTTTAAAACTTCAGGATATTATACATTCTTAACTTTGTTATCGCGACTGGATAAAAGTTTTAAATATTCTTGCCGTCGTGACATGGCGACGACATACAGCTGTCCATGTGCAAAAACCTGATTTTGTAAGAGTAATCCCACGGTATCAAATGTTTGGCCTTGACTTTTATTAATTGTCATGGCAAAGGCTAATGTTATTGGAAACTGACGACGCTTCATCTCGAACGGAAGCTCGCTATCGCCTGTCAGTGTCACATCGAATTTAGGAGGTATAACAGTTCGACCTTTATTACTTCCGGTCGTAATCGTGCATTCAATGGTGTGCTGACCAAGATACACTTAAACGTGTTCCATTTTACAGACCCTTCTTAACGTTAATGTTGGGAAAAAGCACCAAGACAGCGCCAATCCTGAGGTAATTTATGCGGTGGCATTCCTTGCGGAGTAAGCGGATTTAAAAATTCCGTTGGAAAGTTAGATCTTTCATCTTTTATACAGTTGATGAGCTTATCGATGCAGACATACATCGCTTCATGTTGTCGACATTCTTTGATACTAATATTTTTAATAGTATTTTTATTTGACTTTCTCCAACACTAAAGAAAATGTTTACATACTTATCGACATATAGAGGTTAACGCTTTATTATATATTTAGTAACCTTATTATTGATTAGTAAAATTATTATTGATTACCAACCAATTGAGATTAAAATAGGTAGTTAAAGATATTTTTCTTATTAAATTTTATTTCATAATGAGCGATAAAATATTAATTTCTTTGTCCTGCCATCTGTATTCTGCAATTCGAAATTAAAAAGTACTAAAATTTTTATTTACAACGTTTTAAAGAAAATGTTTACATACCTATCGACACATAGAGGTTAACGCTTTATTATATAGTATGATTTGCAACTGGCACATACCTGATCGGTTTATAGAATATTTGTAGTAATAATAGCCTATTCTGTATTTTTTGCCTAAGCTATATGGATTTATATGTGAGAATGAGAAAACCGCTTATAACTCGAAAACGTTTCATTTTCTTAGGATCAAACTTTCCGGAATTACATGGTAGCGGAACCTTTTTATTTTAAACTAAGTACTTTCCGTCAACATCGAAGACATAGGTTCCAGATAATTTTAGGTGAAAATCTTTCTTATGATGATTTGCATTGTTGCCGATTTCGTGTAATTGCGCATGATATACTGGGATTATAAATTCACGTCGCATCTGTCCAAATAGTAACAAAATTTCGACGCTGTTATGAAGTTTAAACAATACCTTTGTAGAAATAAACAATAAGACAGTAACGAAAATAAATAAATACACCATTATTTACTGATATTGCGTCAATGAAGGTTCCTAAGTCATATATAGAGGGGAATTATTTTGAAACGAGAAAAAAGTCTGCTATGACCGGGAATCGAACCCGGATCTTCCACAATATTCTGCCACTGAGCTATCGTAGCAGATCAATATTCTCGTTTCTGAACGCGGATGTTTTCTTGGTTGGGACGGAACTAGCCAAGCTAGTATCAAACTGCCCCAACGGATGTCCTCGAAGAGATACATCGAAAAAAACTCTTTCCTTTTAAATGGTGAGATTGCCAAGCAAGAAATTGATGGAATAAAGTGATCCGAAGAACCTATGCAGAGTGGCATAAGCTGTAAAGTTGGAAATAATTTTTAAACGAGAAAAAAGCCTGCTACGAGGGAATGACCGGGAATCGAACCCGGCGGATATCCGCCCGGCAAGTGGAAGAGCCGGGTTCGATTCCGCTCATAGCAGACTTTTTTCTCGTTTCAAAATTATTCCCAACTTTACAGCTTATGCATCTCTGCATAGGATCTTCTGATCACTTTATTCCATTAATTTCATATATAGAGATTTTCTGCAAAAGTTGGATTAATCTTTAGTCTTTGATTAAAAACAGAAAAACAAAACAAATTTATTGCAATGAAAGAACGTTTTATACGCATTAAAATGTAAAAAATATAAAATCCACCTAATTATATGTTCCAGAAATATTAAATAGTTTTGGGGATATTGAAGTTTCCTCGCGTTATGTTTAACAAATAAATATTCATTCTGCATGCAAGAGTTTTACATATATCTCGCCGAGAGAAATGGCTACATTTTTGAGGCTGTGAGAGTGAAGGAGAAAGCGCGAGATAATGTGAATTAGAAAGGGGTGAGAATGGGAAGGAAAGAGGGAGGAAAATTAAAAAGATATGGAGAGAGGGCGGGAGAATGGGAGGGAGAGAGAGGGAGGGAGAGAGGGAGGGAGAATGGAAGGGAGCGAGAATGGGAGAGAGGATGAGAGAAAAATGCGGAATAATCGGAAGTGTCTTAATTTTAATGCTCAATCCACGCATCGATTGGCAATTACGATAGTTATTATATAAAACAATTAAAGATTAAGACTAGAGCTAAGAATATCATAGAAGAAGTAAACGTTTTTACCTTAATGGTTACACGCATCATGCGAATTTAGCGATTGCTCATTAGGCGCGAGTTGATATACTTCCGGGAGATTTAATTAAAGATGAGAAATAGCTTCACACGGTGATAAATTTTACACCAAGCAACAACGCTGAGAATAGAATCTATGAAGTGACACGGTATATTTTTAGCGCGTTTTATTTCATAAACGCACTTATGTTTTGTTTTCGTCTGTGTGTCTGTATGTTCAATCAGTTAAGTTAAAATATCATGATAGATACGAGACTAAAATTTTCAGGGCTTATGTTATCTATGATGCCATTTATTTTTCTTTATATTTGCGTTTTGAAAAATATACAGGATCGGGTAGGGGACCATTAATATTATTTTTAATATCTCTGAAGATATAAAAGATGGAAAGTTGAAACATTGAGCGTACATATTCTCATTGATGCCCCTTACAAACGAGGCCCTACTAACCGAATATGTGGCGGTATAACTACATGAAAAATAAGATACCGTATTTTCGCGATTATAGGGTGACCTCGAATATAAGGCGACTCAGCATTTCAGAAGCAACGCGAAAGAAATACAATTTTCGAGATATTGATGCTAATTGTATAATTATTATTAATTATAAATTGTTCCGACAATTGTTTTGTTATTTTCAAATTATAGCTGCAAACAGCTAACGAAAACGTTATGCTTAATTTTTTATAATTATAATTATGATAAAAAGTGTACATTTATTGGCTTCCAGTGGTCGACATTAAATTATTTGTTTTATTTCTTAAAACGTTTAATCCGGGACGAAGACTTAAGCGCTGGATCTAATGTATGAGAAATTTTGCAACTGCGCACGCCATAAGTGTAATACTGGCTTTTAAGGGTAGAATAGAGTATAGAAGATAGACGATTGAATTTTAGTGGGGGTGAAAGGAAGAGGAGGAATAGAAAATATCTTTGGTCGCGATTATAAGGCGAGTATGAATTTTTGGAAAAGACATCGCCTTATAATAGGGTAAATTGCGGTACTCGATATTTACGCTAATATTAGGTAACAAAATTTCAAATTATCCTAAGCCCTTCAATTACGTTCATAGCCAAATAAAACAAAATATTGTCGAATTTAATAATAGAGGAAAAACGCACTAATTTTATCCAGGTTCATAGATAATACTCGAATTATTGTTATCATATAATATTAATACATTCTCTTTTAATGGGAAACGGTGGAGGTGTGAGGCGCATTGAAAGAGAAAGAATATAAATGTCGACGATGGATCGCGAAGAGGAGAATGATCATTGGGAGAAGCCAATTAAACTATTAGGCAAGATGAAGGTTGAAATTTTTTAAATGAATTAACTCCCAATTATTTACTGGGACTGGGGTCTATAAGTTATTTAAAAGTGAAGCACATGACCTATTAAGCTCGAATAGTCATAAAATGTCGGAAAACTATATGCCCAATACGACTACGAAGCTGGCATTATCATTGGTGTTTACTGGTAGTCTATATTAAAAAAAATCTTTTTGACATAATGTCTTCCTTTGATCTTTTAATGAGAAAATGTTTTGACTCTCTGCGGAATTTTTGATGAAATTAGCATTTCAATTTTGTTGATTCCCTTTGTTTTTAGTAGTAATGAACTTCATTATCCTTCTTTCGTAAAGTTTATCGAGATCCGAATATCCAGTTTAATTTTATGCAATTTGCGGATTTTTTTATATTAGCGGATAATATGTCTAAAAATATAATTAAGAGCCTTGAGTTCCTTTACTTACTGTGACTATATGATGTTAAAGCGAAATATCTCAATGTGCTTTAAATATTGAAATGTGAACTATTTCCTCATTTTTGAATTAATTCATTTGCATATTGGTTTAAAAGCTGCAAGTGGTATTTTTTACGCCAATTTAAAATGGAATATGGCTTTCGGAGGTTCGGAGACAAATTCAAAGTGCTTATTAATTCCGCCCAGAAAATCAATTGGAACAAAAAAATGTAGAAGGGAATTGAAAATAAGTTAAATGAGCCGTCCAGAATGTCCATCGGAATTCTCCCGTTCACTTTGCCAGATGAAACTCCATTAAGCATATTCTCTGATCAATCAGCCTTTCGCATGCCTTTTTCAACCGGATATATGTAAGCGGGGTTAAATCTTCCTTCGTGCATGGTAATTCTAGGGATCAAAGACTACACGCGGATTCGAATGACGCAGAATATGCAGAAAAGTGGCTATTTTGAATGTATATAGGTCTGCATATATGTATATGAAATATGATTTGGTTACATTTAGCATCGATTTAAGCTAGATCTGTTGGAGCGATCCTATAAAAAATGTCCTCAATCATTATGGCCGATATATCCATTTCCGTTAGAGCTAAAAAAATACGGATCCTTCTTCCTTCATCGAATTTCGTTTCTTGCTATGCAATTTTTATGAAATTTATTTATGGTTGACGTGTTCTCCAAGAATCGATTTTAGTTATTCTGTGAAAGCCATGAAACAATTTTTCTCTTATTTTCCAGCAAGTACTTTTTCGCTACGGGTCCGTCTCGATGATGTATGTGTGTGTGTGTGCATCCACACATGCATACGTGCATAGCGCCACATTATCATTACAAGGAAACTATGTATGTATCTTGTAATTTTTCACTTTATTTGAAAACTGATGCCAATAGCCTTCGAAAACATGACTGGTGAGAATGAATGCAGTATTAAATTAGCTCAAGATGTACTTAGCTGAACGCAAATTTAAAATGGCACCTTAAAAAAATTCAAGGATCAATTTCAACATATAATGAATCTTTCAAAATTTATTTTTCAATGCCCAATACTTTTAAAATGTAAACGAAAAAATCCTAAAATCATTTACGTGTTAACCGGATAGGGAATGTAAATTCTTCTGGAATAGAACGTACTCACGTTGGACGAGGTACCCTTTAAAACCTTATCCCTTATACGACTTGCAAGGTATCCATTAAAAAATGTAGTCGGACAGGGGGCAACTTTATCTGCCAAAAAGTCTGCGTGAGCATATAAATACGATTTATAGCCGCCGAGGTATGAAATCGAGAAGATCCCAGACGGGAGCGTTTCAGACGAACAAAGAGGTTTCCGGTGAAATTTATGCTAATATAAGGAACCCAAAGATTAAAATATTATTTTTCCGCCAAAGGAGATTATTCGCATCGGAGTTAGCCTTTGGCTAATTTACCGTCATTTCAACGAATGCGCTTGAAATGCAAAATGCAATTTACAATAAAAATCAATTAGGATTTCCTCTAATTTTTATCGCCACTTAACAAAATATTCAGCACTAATCGCGTGCTTTATATTTATTGACGTCACAATATTGGCTTTCAAAATTGACGACAGTTTTTACAATGACGACAACGACTTTTGCGTTATCTGCTCTAATTATTACAATAGCTTTCATTAGATACAATCTTGCGGACTGCAAGCATACGAGTTTAGTCTTCATTTAAAACCATCGCGAAAGACTTGATTAACTCGAAGCTACATCCTTTTTTGAGGTAATTCCGAAGAGAATCGAGCGAAACAAATAAAAAGAACGAGGAAATTTCTATTTTTATATTTTTCAAATCGGTCGGGCTCGCATTTTTTTCTTTGAAGACGCAAAAACCTTAAGAGTTCATGGATTAAATAATGAAACATACCTCTCTCTTCCATATCATCTATTTTTTCTTCCTATCCTCCATATATATATATATATATGTATGTGTGTGTGTGTCTTTCTCTCATCGTGAAAAGGGTGAAATTAGCCGCAGCCACATGAAAAAAGCTGAGTGTGGGTTGGTGGGGATAGGGGGAGGAACGACCTTCCACGTGTTGGGGAGGATTTTTTTATTTTTAAAGCCGCGCAACAGAATGTGGGTGAACGGCGCAAGGGGAATGGGATAGGCGAAAGAAGAGAGAGGAAATAGAGCTGACGGGAGGGAGGATGAGAGGGAAGAGGTTTACGGACAAGGAGAGGGGTTGAAAGAGGAAGAAAAAATATTATGTTGCGTAATTGAAGGGCGGGATATGAAAGATAGAGAGGAGGGAGGAATGAAGAGAGTTGAAGAAGGAAAGAGGAGTTAGAAATGAAGAGTTGAAGTAAAGGCTAGATAAGTCGGTGAAGCAAGAAGAGTAGGGCGAAAATGATTGTTAATGAGAAAGGAAGAATGAGGGTTGCTGAAGAGGAGTGAAAGAAGAGGTGATGGATGCGATTAAAAAATAAGAGAGAGATTAATTATGTGTGGTGAAATTGGAGGGATGAAAAAATATCAGGAACGTAGGGAGATCGAGAAAAATTGAGGTAAGGCAGGGATAGAGACAGAGACGTTCATAAAAGAGGGTCGAGAAGAAAGCGAACGATGAAGGAATGATCAATGTGCAAGATCCAAAAGAATACATGATAAAGCATGGTATAGGGCTGTTTTTACTTTCTCCATACGTAGTATAGGGGAAAGTATTCTTTTCATGAAAAAATCGTCTTCGAGATTTTAACGGAAATACACGTTTTGAGGTCCCCTGAACATGTTTTGACCATTTTCTCGATGATGTCAATGTGTGTATGTGATAGCTTTATTTTGGGTGCTCTATCTTAAAAACTATTGATCAGATCAATGCCAAATTTTATATTTAACATTCTTATTAAAGTCACAAGAACTGATAAGTTTTGGTAAACATCAGTCAACCGGAAGTGGGTGTTTACTCTTGTTACATCCGTTATTTTGAGATATTTGCTTTAATATTTGATAAATGTAAAAATGTATTAGAATAAAGATTGTAGGAAAGTTAACTTTCTACAACTTTTGTATGAAACATTTTTCCATATAATGCATTGTTTAAGAGATATCTTATATTTTTAGCTGCCACCACCACGCCACCTACCGACTACTATTGTTAACAATTGACTCTTAGTTACGTCTTAGTAACGCTCCTTTTTCTTTTTTTAATTGTTAGAGCTTTGTGGCTATATCCTATATAAAGTTTATTTCTATTCTTTGTCAAGTGGAAAATTTTCTCTCAGTTTCTTAAAATATTTCTTACTATGTAACCTATTTGGAATTTTTAGAAATATTACAGACATGGAGAAAGTCATGTGGTAACCACATCAGATTTTTAAAAACTATTAGTCTCGCGATCCTGTGGAAGGGAAGGCGACATGAATAGAAAAATGTTCTGGCCTGAGAATCCATTATCTCACAATAAAAGACAACATATACTAAAAGATAGGCATTTATCTAATTGGATTATTTCGTTATTTCATTTTTGATATATTTTTATACTTTCCGGTTCATTCGCTTCTCGCTGTACACCGAACCGAATTTTTCGGCGAAGTTTTGTGGAAAATTGTCGTCATTTAATAGTCAACAACAGCAAAAAAATGTAGTCACATTTTCGTGCATGGGCGGAAAAAGTTATAGCCAAGATATATATACACTTTCAAATTGTTTAAATATTTTAGTTAAAGCAAGGAAATGTTCGATTCTGTAACCAACAAGTAGCTTTAGTGCAGTTTCATCTACATAAAACTATAAAGAAAAATCGACAGTAACGTCTACATTTTTACTCATAATTTCTCTTCTGAAGTGACATTGTTCTTCTCCCTATAATCCCATGTCTGCAGCGGCATACCAAGTACTTATACGAGGCACACCATCGCACCACAGAACACCGAATACGTAGCATTGGCATTGAGTGTAAGATCTGATTGATAGCTGGAAAAAATTTCGTCTTTACATGGAATCGAGCACGGGTCTTCCACTTGCCTTGCAAATGTTCCATTAATGAACTCTCGAGTCAGACTAATTCTTTCCTTTTCGGATTGGTTTTTGTAGCTCAGTTTCGATTCCCGGTTACAGCAGAATTGTTCTTCTGCTAACTTTAAGTCTTACGATTTATAAAGGGGGTTTTCAACCGAAGGTACGTTCATCGTTTCAGAGGGGCGCGCGGAAATATTAAACACTGTAGTTTTTCTTATCTCAACTTACATGCGTGACTTTAAAATCAAAGACTGATTTTAAGATAACGAGTAACTCTAGTAAACGCTGTAAGGACGTTTTTGCAGACAAAGGGGAATTATGATGGAAATTTATTTCTTATATCACCGAAAATAAATTATTGAGATATCTGTAGGTATTTTTTCACGCAGAACTATCGTTAATTATATTTAAAATACAAAAGTATTATGTCGGATTTTATTATTTACATTTATAATCAAATAATTTATTTTAATAGTAAGTTTTGCTCATGTCCTTATTATTTCAAAATTTACTTGGATCTACGTCACTACTTTTAAATGCTCAGAGGGATGCGTCATAAAAAAATAAGGTTGAAGACCTCCGATCTATAATATGTCTTCATGCATATAAACTTAAGATCTACACTTTAAAACGTGACTGGGATAGAGGACGATAAAAATAATGCATAGACTAATAGTATTCCAAAGCAGAAACATCTAAAAATACGTATGAGATGGAGGGAGGGAGGTGAGAGACGGAGTAAAGAGAAAAAATGAAGGATAAAGGAGAATAAAGGTGCGCAAGGAGGAAAGAAAGAGAGAGAGGTTTGGGTGAAAGGATAAAGGCAGTGGGAGAGACTTCTCGCATACGACAGCAAAACGTCAATTACCCCTCCCAATCCCCGTTATCCCTTCCCTCCGCCTTCTTCCCCCTTCCTCAGCGACACTATCCCTCTTTCTCCTTTTCATCCACCAATCCTATCTCTCTCTCTCTCTCTCTCTCTCCTCCACGGGAGAATAAGACTAGTGTTTCTTTCCTCTTCTACTTTTCCTACTTTTTTCTCTCTCCCATCACCAAAGAACCTTACCGGGTTCAATTAGAACCGTGGTTCTTTCCCTCCACCACCGTCCTCACTCCCTCTACCACTCGCCCTTTCCCCTCTCTCTCCCGCTCAACGCGCTAAAAATCCTCTCTCTATCCATTTCCAAACTCTCCCAAGTCCCCTTCTTCTTAAGACAGGGTCTTCAAGCAATCCTATTTGCTTTTCACCGCTGACACCTGCGGGGAAAAAACTGGGGAGTAGGAGAAAAAGGCGTTAGGAGGAGAGAGGGAATTTTAAATGAGGGAGTGGGAGGCATTGGGTGGGAGAAGGGAGGGGGTTGAACCGAAAGAGGGGGTATATACTCGCGAGTTGGACCTGGGGGTTGAGCCTGGTTGGGAATGAAGCGGCCATCTGTGTTTCAAGCGTTGTAACCAACCCGAACATGCTCCCTTCTCTGCTACGGAATCATCTACCTCCTTCCCCCTTCCCGATACCCCTACATCTCAACCTTCTCCACTCCTCCTCCTCCTCCAACTACTCCTTCTTCTTCTCCACCCCATCCCTACGACCCCCTCTCGCTCGCGAGAAAAAGCAAAAGGGAAAGATGCATGTTAGAAAGGAGAAACCTTTTAAGACGGAGGATTTTTTACTCCGGGCGATGTTTTTTTTGGTCGAAAGAGGGCGAAGAACTTCGTCAGCAGGAGGCGTGGGGTGGATAAGGGGAGGATTTAGTAGAGGGAGGGAAAGGGGGAGGAGGTGGAATGAGATGGGGAAGGGGAGGGAGATATACGGTTTAAAAGGAGAGAAAGAGAGAGATAGAGCAGGTAAGGAGTTCACAAGAAATAACAGGAGGGAAAAAGAATCGGGAAGGATGGATCCGAGGCGGGAACGAAAAGAACTCAGAAGGAAGCGGAGCACGAGGAAGGAGTTGATGCAAGAGAAGAATGGAATAGTTAGAGAGAAAGGAATTAATGACAATAATAGGGATCAGGAATGAGGGAAGAGTTTAAAGGCATTTAGCGAAAGGGAGGGAAGACGCTTGCCTTGGAGAGAGATCGCATAATGATGTCATAATTACATTGTAAGGAACTCCAAACGAAGGGGCGAAATAAATTCGCGGAGAAACATTAAGAGGGGTTTTCCAACTTTGTGCAAAACTAGCGAGCTGAAAGAAGGAGTACCGTGAAAGGAGGACAGTGTTCTCGCGAGGTAAAAAAATACGGCAAAATGAATACAATTCCGCTAAGAGGATGAAAAAGTTAACGCGGTGTCGAAATAAAACGAGAATAGCGTTAAGCGAGATGAAGGGTATGAGTGAGAGTGAGAGAGAGCGGCCGAATTTTTTAATAAAGAAAATAAAATTTTTATCGAAATAAATATAAAAGGGCGGTGACAAAAGTGAAGCAATTTTCATGGGAGCGTCGAAAGAGAGTGAGGTGACAGAAAAATAAAATGGCGAAGGAAATGGAAAGAACGAAAAGCCGACCGTATAGAAAAACTAAGAGTTAAGGGTAAGGAGAGAGGGGAGGGATTTTTTCAAGGGAATGGGTCGAGGGGAGACGAGGACACTGTGATAGAAAGAGCGTACGTGCGCCCGTCCCCACAACTGTGGGGTCTCGCGTTACGCGTTTTCGGTTTAGCGCTGTTTTCTTTCAGAGAAATACTTCCAATTGATCGGCTAAAAAGTGTAAAATAATTTCAGTTTGGTCCGTAAGGTGCATGTGAAAGGGTAAATTAAGCAATGCTAAACGCGTTGTAATTAAGTCGTTGCGTGATGATCTCAAGATGGCGCTCAAATGTGGCCTCGAAGGTAAACTTAAATACGCATTGCGTGAGAGGCAGGCATCATATTTATGTTAAATTTCTAACAAGCTATTTCAGAAATCACCTTATTTAACGATTTGTCACTATCGATATTCCTTCATTTGAGGATTGTTTGCATATATAGTAATAGTCATGCTTGTATGTGAATTATACTTGCACTTGGATAGAATCCTCCATTACATCATTTATTCCTCTGCAAATACCTACTTCTCTTTTCACTGCTTCCAGGAACGTATGTTTAGCTCAAAGCGACGAATGGGTGGATATAAACTGAAACCCCATATGTATGTATGCGTGCGAATGCATGCACACACATATATGCATGCACACACATATATGCATGCACACACAAAAGCATGCAAGTACACACATACAGATACAACGACCCTAAAGATCAACTACGCAGCGTCTCTTAGGAGGTAAGAAATGGGGATTGGTGAGTGGAAGAAGTCTCTCCTACCACTTCATGGAGGGTGAATCTTGCGAAAGAGAGAGAGAGAGAGAGGGGGGATTTATAAATATATTTTTCTACTCTTCAAGAACCTAACTACAGGGGATGGTTTTCTGCGGCGTTGGGTGTTTGAGGGTTCCGTACGAAGAAGGGACTGACATCGGAGGAGGGTGCGAGTTCTGCGGCAAGTGGTTTGGGTGGGAATTTTTAAGTAAGTGAGATAGAGAGAGGAGATGGGGATGGCACTCTTGGCATGGGAGATATGTTTCGCGGAGAGAAATGCTCGGCCATCTCTCTCTTCGGTAAAAATACAGCGTTTCAAAGCTCTAATGATCGATTCGGAGACCGTTGCTGGGGATACTGTCGTCGGAATCGTTGTTGAATGAAGCCATCTTTGCGATCTTCTTTGTTTTTATCTGTTGCGTGGAAATGTTTCTTTTTTGATTTAGGAAAGGACGGGTTGTTGTCGCTATTTTTTGTTCGGGATATCTTCGGCTTTTTTGCGAGTTTCGAGGGGAAAAAGATGGGCTTAACTTGTCAGTGGCGAGTCGGAAAAAACAACAACGAATTGGAACGGACGTTGTGGAAGATTATGGCAAATAAAAGCCACGCAGGAAATTGCGATATGTGCGTTTTAGATATTAGTTTTATACTACCATAGATCTGTTGAAATTTTAATCTTGCCACCTAGCGCTGGTTAATTTAAGGGTTTTATGAATCTTCACTTTGTAGAAGTGAAACATATGTAGGTTGACGTTTTCTCGCTACAGCAGTTGCCGGGGTCATCACTTAAGTTCAACAAATAAAATGATATCGATAATTCATCTGTGAACTGGCGGCAACTATATAAAATGGAGGGCTTTGGAAGATTTGGCATTTTCTTGAATCATGTCACTTATAGATACTTTGATCCTTGGTTCAGGAAGCGAGCAGTAAATATTTATGCATTGTTTTTGTGACGTTTGCCGATAAAAGTCGAATAAAAGATGTTTGTTGAATGGTGGTTTTTATGGAGTATGAAAGGGTTTATTTCAAAGTAATCGTTCATCCCAAAAATTATTGCATCTTATAATAATTTGCCGGACCGTTGTAACGTGGAATTAAATGTGAAAATAAGAAAAATGTTTTTAGCTCAAATGCTTTCCATTCTTTTTCGAACTTTCAAGAAATATTTTAAGCTGCTCATCGTCTACATGGAAGTCATGGGTTCGATTTCAGGAACGTTTTTAAAAATTTTCTTCCTTCGATTTTCGAATACGCGTTGAATCAATCCCAAAATTAGTTTTATTGCAAAAATCGGAAGTATTTTTGGTGAAAATATTGCGTCATCAAGATGATTTGCATTATACCGATTTCGTGTAATTTCTTATTATTATAAATTTGCGTCGCATCTGCCCAATTATTCACGAAATATCGACTCATTTTAAAGTTCAAACAATACCTTAATTACGATACACAATACGACGGTAACGAAAATGAAAAATAATATTCCATTATTCATAGATATTGCGCTAGTGAGTATTCCTATGTAAGACAGAGATTAAATTAGCTGAATTTTAAAAAAGATTTTGAGTACATTTTCTGCGAAGTGTAAGTTTATAATATTCGACCAAGGACAGAAAAATAAAATTTATATTTATTTTAATGCCACTTTTTATGCGCACTGAAAGTAAAAACTATATCTAATATTTTAAATGATTGTATGCTCCGAAAAGTAAATCAAGCATATGGCATATGAAAGTTGCGTAGTATGATGCTTAACATATGAATCGTAATCAATATTTATTTTCCACGGAGCTTTTGTATGCCCAAAACTATTTTTACTTTCTGAAACATTCAATTACGTGAATTTTCTGAAATTTTATTTTCTCAACTATGTTTTGATTGCAAAGTGGTTAATTCACAACAGATCAACTCTATGATAAATGTTGAAATAAATTGGTTATTGTTGACTATGTAAATATCTATTCCAAATTGAAAAATTATGGTAATTAAACAGAAGTTTGTACGGTTTATGAAATTTGACAAATTTAATATGAAAATTAATGTTCACAACGGAAATTATGCCAGATAACATTTAAAGCTGCAGCGGGGTTTCTTAGGCTCTTGCTGCTCCGATTAGAGCCAGGGATAGGTGGAACTAACTTTCCGAGTTTTGACGCATTTTGAACACTTTTCCGTTTCAAAACAAGAGCTATCGCATAGTGTTAGTTGCACTTGCCTGCATAGGAAAATAAAATCTCCTGTGTCGGCATTAGCAACACGAAATAAAAGAGAATCGGAAATGGCGCGGGCGAAATGCGGATGGCGTTTGGGTTTTAAACTCACGCGATCCTTTTGCAGAGACGTTCTCGTCGTATTTTTCGTTTTTGTATCGGCCAGCCCACAAGGGATTTCTCGCTCGTTCTGTTTCTCTTTGTCTATCCGGTATATTTCAATTTATCTTCCTACAATTGACGAAATAATTTTGTCGTGCCTTTGCTTGAAACAATAAAATAGCATGGATTTATACCAGGTTTTTGCAATACATGATGTTTCTCATCTTCTTAGAGTTATTTTTTTCAAATGTTAGAGATATTGTAGATTGATAATTACAAATGAAATGTATGTATTTTATTCTGTGTTGAAAATTTGGAGAATTATCTTTCGATAAGTTTATGCGAAAATTAAATTCTTAAAATGGTTGAATGACGCATTTACTGGGGTGATATAGGTTCTCACTCTGTTTACATACTTTATACGGCATTGAATTTAGTATATCCTTTTTGAAATCAATTTCGCTATTGTTTTTCTTCTATAAAAAACCCTTGATAAAGCTACTTTTTATTATAACGTAGACCTAAATGTCCGTATCATAAATATCAAGTCTAAAGTACCATTTCGTTAGAAAATGTCTCGCACTCATAAAAGAACTCCCCGAAAATTTTGCATCACCATGTTGTAGTGCTTGTAATCTAAGGTATCTACTGAATTCAAAATATGTACTGATTTCAAAACCATCCGCAAAAAAGTTCCTTTTTCGCGTTTCGCCGAAACGAGTTTGTTTGTTTATTTGTATTTTTGGCTAATCAACCTCGCACTGCACCTGTTAAATTTGAAGAATACAAATGAAAGTGATCTTGATATATATTTCCATTTGTAATATAATTAAGTTATTTAAACAGTTAGTAAGTCATGAGATGTTAGCTTGTAATGCGCTTTCCCTTCATGATATTGCATATTATTCCGATTCTTAATTACGGTCGTTTTTTCTTTTTTTACTTTAGTTACGCATTGAAAAGCTAGAGTTTACGATGTTGATTAAAAACTACCCGCAGGTGAAGAGAAATTCTTCAAAAATACACTATTTAAAATGCTTTGATAAGATCAAATTGTTGGATACTATAATTAAATAACATGAGATACAAGCGTTTTTAAAAGTTAAATTACTTTTGCCCCATACCATACAGAGTAATATACCTACTTTTACGTTAGACTAGAGTTTTTGTTGCGACCTAATAATATTTTACTCAAGTTTCTTTGAAATTCGCTCAAAAATGTTATCCTTTGTTTGGCTATGTAGCGTCGATGCAATAAAGTGGAAACGAAAGACTAGGAGTTCCGGGCGAAATGTGACAGAATGAGGTGAGAGGATCAAGAAGTGTCCTTGAAAATGTGGCGTCCAATTAAATATTACAAAAAAATGATATAATCTATTACTGGAACTTTTTGAGTAATTTGAATTTGATAGGATATGAGTAGAGCTACATTGACGTTCCAAAATATTGGACTCTCTTATCAAATATTGCGCCAAATTAAAACAAATCCATTGATTTTTGAGAGACTACAAAGGGATGATAAAATCTGGTTTATCGTCTTGGTTATGTATGAATAACTTAAGCTTGCATCAAATATATTTTTCTTAGTTTTTGGAGTGATTTGCCCTAATGTGTCTGAGTTGTTAGTACAAACAATTTCTGTTGTTAATATGAATGGAATTTTTGCCGATATTATAATTGCACCTGTTTAATTTTCTCTGCAAGAAACATAATTTATTACTTCATCAAATACCAGAGTTGCCATTTCTTATGTGTTTCGATTTTACGGAGCAAACTTAATTTTTTTAAGATTATACTGTTGTAAGCGTAAATATGTCAATAAAGTTAGTGGGATACAATAATTTCATTGACATTTCTTATGCATATTGCGATTTTACGGAGCAAACTTAATTTTTTAATATTATACGGTTGTAAGTGTAAATATGTCAATACAGTTAGTTGGATACAATACTTTCATTGTAAATAAACCACTCTCTAATTTCAGAATACAGGTTTCTTTGTCTTTTTGAGGGTTCGCTTTATGCGAATTCGCTATTATGCGACAAACTTAATGCTACCGGATTTTCTTTTTATGCATCTTTGATTCGCTGTTATGCGGTAACGCCAGTGCATTAAAGATGCAAGTAAGTTCTCCACTGCACGGCAAGGTGACCATTCAGTCTCTCATTGTCTCTTATGCTGTGCGTATTAGTACTACAATAAAAGAGATTAGATTGGAGAGGATACTGTAGAGTGGAGATGAGACGGAGTTTTCGTGTGATACTGTTTGAAAATACTTGAGAAGATTTGTCTCCTTGCCCGCGGAACTTGGGTTGGGCCAACCCAACCCTCCAGCACTTTAAACCTCCACTATTATGTCACCCACAACAGCCACCACTTGTGCTTGTCTGCTTCCTTTTATAATTTACAGTGTTAATTGTTTTAAGTTTGTATTTAGCGCATAAGAAGTCGTTATGGAGCGAAAGAAGAGCGTCTTGGAGGGGAGTTAAGATTGCTTGTGGAACGTATCCCTATCTTTTACATGTAAATATGGGTTATTTATGCGAATTCGCTTTATGCGTCACTTTCCTGGAGCGCAACTCCCCCATAAAGAGAGGGAAACCTCTATAGAATAATTGAGTCAATATCGACACTAATGTCCTTAACTTCCTGATATTCCATATTAGTCACTTATGAGAGCTAATTTTACAAATTCCATGATATGCAGCATGAGGACCTATAATACATACGTGACGAGTGTACTAATAAATTATGATGAATCTACAGGGGTCTTACGTTTTCTTCATAAAAGTTTATCTATTTTTTCATTTTTACAAATAGGATTTTTCAAATAAATAAGCTTCTTACTAACTGCACAGGTTTGCTACTGTTGCAATCATCATCGCACAAAAGTGGAATATTTTTCCTCGCTGCAATAAAGTGCGACAGCGATCTATTTTTCTCAGGCGCTGAACTATATTAAAGGCGAAACAAGTGAAGGGAGAAAAAGTGTATCTCGCGAGCCATTTAAGTTCTCAGTTGCGTAAGGATTGCCAAGGAGACGGAAAGGGCAAAAGGAGAGAATGGAACCAGAGGCATTGTTGAGTAGCGAAAATGAGAGAGCGGTGGAGAAAGGGGCATAAAGAGAGGAGAATGGCGCTAACACATTTTGTACATAGGCGGACTTTGAAGGGGTGGAGGTCGGGACTACGTATGAATCCCTTCCATATACCTCTCAAGTCAAGTGGCAAAAAATGAGGGGGAAGGTCACGTGACGTGGGGTAAAAAGGGAGGCAAAAAAGGGGGTGCGTGGTGGGAGGGGGGAGGAAATCGGGGAGGGAGGAATAGGGAGAACTTCAACAGGCGTGGTCTTCAAGGACCCTCTCATTCACCTTCCCCTTCCACCTCCCCCCACTCTACCTGGCAACGGAGTAGAAAGGTACAAAGGTCCGATTGAATGCAGAGAGGAGGAGAGAGAGGGAGAGAGAGAGAGGGGAGGGGAGAGTCTAACAGAAAACATTTTATATTTAAAAGGGGAACTTTCAGAGGGAGTGACAGGGAGAAAGAGAGGAATGGGTACGGGACAGTGGATGAATTTCGGAAAGGGCAGACACCAAAACGGGAGAGGGATAGAGTGGAGGAGGAGTAGGCGAAGCGGAGACAGAGGGTGAAATAGGGAGGTTTGGGTGAATAAAAAGGACAAAGAGATGAGGAGAATGGGAGGGAGATGAAGAGAGAGGGTGAGGGAGACAGAAAAAGAAAACAAAAAGGGAGAAAGATGGATGAAAAAAGGAGAGAATGAGATGAATAAAAGCAGATGGGGAAGGAGAATGCTAGGAAGAGAGGGTGAGAGGAAGAGAGGGTAAGAAAGATGGGGGAGGGAGAGAGGGGGTATGGAGAGACAGAGAGGGAAATGGAATTAGAATAAAATAGAAATAAGGAGGAAGATTGGGAAAGCGAAGGAGAGGGAGGAGGAGGAACAGTGGCAAAGAGAGAGATAGTGGGTGAGAGGAAGGAGGTAGAGATATATGGAAAGAAAACTGAAGAGAGAATTGGAGAAAGATATGGAGATAGGGGTGAAGAAAGATGGAGAGAGAGATGGAGATAAAGATGGAGAGATGGAGATGGAGAGAGATGAAGAGAGATGGAGAGAGGGATGGAGAGAGAGATTTGTATATAGAGATGGAGAGAAAAATGGTGAGAGGCATGGAGAAATAGAAATGGAGAGAGATGGAGATGAAGAGAGAGAGAGAAATTGTGAGAGAGAGAGAGAGAGAGAAATGGTGAGAGATTCGGAGATACAGACAGATATTTAGAGCAAGGGGAGAGAGAGAGAGAGATGAGATCTCGAAGAGCAGACCCAAAGGGAACCGTTCTCTTCCATCATGAGAGGAACTAAAAAGCGGTTTCCTACATCTCCTGTTCGATGAACTTTGTCTGAACCCACTCCGGCGGTGCAGCCTCCCGTAGACCTGAGAGACGAAACTACATACTTTCTACATAGGTATATCGTCCTCTTTACGGAAAAGGAGAACGCTTCCATTTATTCTTTCTTTCCAGGTCATCAGTGCCTATTCCAAAGAGAGTTACTTAATATTATACTTGAACCCGATTTACGCGACTTCGAGCTACGCTGATTTCATATTTCATATACTGTGAACAATTCTTCACGTAGACGTGGTAGTCGCTTTCCATTTGCCGCGTAGACCGATTCTGCCGCGCATGCAGCCAAGATCCTAATCACTTATTTTTCAGCTTCGATAGCTCTCTCCCATTCTCCTTATTGATTTTTCATCGTTTCTCTGCTTATTTTAACCCTCAAAAATTGTATTAGTGGAACCGAAGAAAGCTTGTGATGCTGTGCTCATGAGAGTGCGCAAGTTAATCACAGCGGATTGTAAAATAATAATCCTAGATAAATTAAAAGAAATTGAAATCAAGATAATAATTTTGCTATGACCTTGAATCGAACCCAGGTCCTCCACTTGCCAGGCGGATACTCTTCCGCTGAACTATCGTAGCAGATCAATTCTTCTGTTTGAAAACGCGGATGTTTTCTTCGGCTTAATTTGAGTAATTTTTGAATAAATACCATTAATTACTCAATTTTGTGTTTAGTTACCCTTTTATTATGAAATGAGGTTATCGAATCTCTTTCCATATCCCTATCCTCCTGTTTTTATACGGTGATTTTCAGGGACGTATCAGTCGTGTAACTCGGGCTTCGACTGCATATTCCTCAGAGCTTATTTTTCAGCTCTTTCCCTTTTTTTTGCTGACTTATAAGACACAAAAAATGTCATTTTATAAAATTGGTGTTGCTCTCCTTAAAGGATTGGTTTCTTCTGAAAAAAGTGCCCTCTTTATATATATATATATATATTCATTCGTGTTCTGTCTTGCGACAGGTCCTACCAATTAATTAATCAATTGGGTTTGACTAGGGAATATACATACACGGTGTGGTGGTTTCCCGTTGCCTTCCACACCGGACTCGCACACAGAAGGGAGGAGGGAAACCCGGTGCCGGCATTTGCCTGCTCTTACGAAGAACACCAGGGGGGCCAACGGCTTAACGTCCCTTCCGAAGGACGGAACAGCTGAATTTGCGCGGTCTCCTCAAAACCATGCAAACAGGGGGCCGGGTGACCTTGAGAAAAAATCCTACTCGCGCAGGATTCGTACCCGATGACTTTTTCAAGCATCGGGCGAGTAGCAGCCAGCGTTCTAACCACTACACCACCGGCACCCCATATATATATATATATATATATATATATATATATATATATTTACATACACACACACACACACACACACACATATATATATATATATATATATATATATATATATATATATATATATTTATTTATATAACCTCTCTCTAAGTCGTTGTCGATTAATGAGTGAAAAGGGCGTATATATATATGTAAACTCGCGCTTTTCCTGTCCGTCTCTCGGAATAGCGTTCCTTTTTTATCAACCAGGTTCATTTGAGTCTATCGTTTGCCTCGCGGAAAACTTTCACTTTCACCAGCTTTTCGATTAGGTCTCGGAGAGGAGATGAGGAGGAGAGAGAGGTTTTTTCCCAAGAGTGGAGGGGGAGGGGAGAGGAGATTAAGTTTCCTCGTGTTAAGGTTAATCTGTTTATCGGGTCTGGAGTGTTTGTTTAAAGAGATGTCGGAGGAGGTGAAGAGGGAAGTTTGTTTTTAGATAAGGAGATAGTTCCTTTTACCGGTTATTCCGTGTGGCGTAAGTGAAAGGGATAATGAGTCAGGAAAAGAGCGAAGCGAATTCATTCGTCCTCTTTATGTTTTTTTGGAAAATATGTAATCTTTTTACGCCTCACGGTCGGAATTCTTTGAGGATTTAACTGAAGGTGAAAGTATGGAGATATCTTTGTGTAGCACTTCGGGGGAATTTTTCCGTTTCGCGGAGGTGGCTCGTAAAAAAATGTCGACGGAATACATTTCAAGTGAGCTATTCTCGATAACTGGGGATTTGTGAGCCTTTGAAGTGTGGCGCTTAGAACGCTATCGTGAGTAGTTGGTGCGATAATATTCCGTTGTTTTCGTTGGACCAGAATATTTCTATTTCATGGGCCAGGTCTTTATGTGAAAGATTTTGCCGCGGTTTCTTTAAATAATATTTTACGAGCATGTTACGCCAAACTAATTCACTATATTTTGGCGCAATTATTTAGGTCTTGCTTTCTTGTGGAAATATCTTATTACCACTAAAAATGTGTTGTTTAAAATTTATGGCTTTACCATCCGTCTTGCAATATTTACCCTGAAATTGTCACTTACAAGAATTTGCATTGGCTATGGTCTACCTCAGTGGCGAGCAATCCAGGGCACGCGAAGCTATGATTAAAAAGTAATTTGTAACATTTTACACACAAATTCATATAATATACATTCAAATTACTACAGTAAAACACTTCAAATTGAAATGTTACCTCTAAAACGTAATTTAGACTTGATTTTTACTGATATGATACCTCAGAATCTCTAGTTAACGTCCGATTCAAAGTTTATTCCGGCCCGCCGAAGCATTGACAACTTGCAATGTTTGCAACCACCAATGAGGCCCGCCATATAGTAAAGATTGCTCACCACTGGTCTAGCTTAAGCTCCACCATAAAGTAACTGGAGGATACAGCATTGCCAAATCACGCACAAGAAAGGACGGTAGAGAAAGGCAGGGAAAGCGGTTGAGCATGATGTGACAACGTTGCTTTTTAGTGATTGGCTGGAGGACTAATCGGCAGGTCCATCTCTCTTAATATTTCTTGACTCTCATACCTCAAATTAGACTTCCTGTTGTTGTTGCTTTAATATTTTTAAATTTTGCTATGGGTGAAGTATGCATGTGTATATACCTGTGTGTTACGGTGGTTGCAGAAGGTTTTGGATACGAAATAATTTTTGCTGCCGTAAGTTTGAAGGTGCAAAATTAACAACCGGTTTGGTGCTCATTTTACAGTAGTATATTTCCTATTATTACGGAGTGCAAAACCATTTTATCCATCTCACACACCCGCACGCACACGCTCACATTTAGCATAACATTTTCGTAACGTACGCACGGCATGGGAGTCATTTGTCTTAAAGTTTCGGCTCAAACTCGTCACCTGTGAAGCATTAAAAACCGTACCAGTGACGTAGAATGAAAGGACCGCCATTAATAATGATCTCAGCGATCCCTCGGAAGGGACTCGCAGAGTCTTGCCTCGTGGAAACCTTTCTTTTATCTTTTTTTAAGAGGCACCTCCTCGCAAAAATGGAAGAGGCGTCTTTTCGTATACGGCGCAAAAAATACACCATAACGCGATTTCCTGGAGAGTATAGGAGAGAAAAAGAGTCCACTGAGTCGGTAAGGAAGGCAAAAAGGGGATAAAGAAAGAGAGAGGGAGATAGAGCGTGTCTCAAAAAGCGTTGTAGCAATGCAATTTCTTTCGCCTTCGCGATCTCCCGAGCGCAACGCTTCGCTCAAGTCATCCCATATAGCCTTAACTTTAACACCCCATTTCTCTCAACCTTTTAATATTGAGTTAGTTGCGGTTGCCGCAGCTTCCGCCAAACTTTTTCTCCATCCCTCGAGTTCAATCTTCCCTCTCTTCACTAACCCTCCCTCGCCGTTTTCCTCCCTCCTCTTCTCCCTCCGTCTTCTTCTTCCCCCTCCCATTCTCCCTCCCTCCCATTCTCCCTCCATCCCTTTCTCCTTCTCTCCCATTCTCCCTCCATCCCTTTCTTCTTCTCTCCCATTCTCCCTCTCTCCCATTCTACTTCCCTCCCATTCTCCCTCTCTCCCATTCTCCCTCCCTCCCATTCTCCCTCCCTCCCATTCACCCTCCCTCCAATTCTCCCTCCCTCCCCTTCTCCCTCCCTCCACTCCCGTGACTATCTCCTCCCCATCAATCCCCTTCTAACACACGCTTCCCTCTCCGTCTCTATCTATCTACCTGGTCCATCTGTCTTTTCCTTCCGCTCCCTGCACCACGCTCTATCCTTTCCTTTGCGTCATTTTTTTCTGCACTTGTCCCTCTTCATTTATCTTGCATTTTTACATCTCTAACTACTTTATCTTTCATTCTACATCCATCCCTTCATCTTAAATTTCCTCATCTTCGTAACATATTATCTCTCGTTTCTCTCCATTTTATTCACTTTTCCACTTCTTTACCTTTCAGTCAACATCTCCAACACACTATATATTTCTGAATATATCTCTATATGCATATCTCTCTCTACGTCCGTCACACTGCATATATTTCTCTACATATCTCTTTCTATATATATATCTCCGTACATATCTCTCTACTTCCTTCTCTAGTTGTTTTTATACATATATCTCTAATATCTCTCAACATACCTCTTTCTTTGTTTCTCTCTACATATTTCTCACTACCCATCTCTCTTTACTTAGCTCCTTTTATATTTTTCCTCTCTACATCATTATTTTTATTTCTATCACTCTCTTTCAATCTCGACCCTCTATCCGTCTTTATACCCTCTCCCTCTCTCTCTTCTGCTTTCCATCTCCCCTCCATTCTCCATTTCTCTCATATTTCTATCTCCTCCCTCTTTTCTATTTCCCTCTCCATCTTTTTCCGCCTCCTCACTTCCCCTCTCCGTCTCTCCCTAATTTCTTCCTCCCACTCTGCCCGCCTATTCCTCTCTTTTCCTGTCTCTCACTTTTCCCCTGCTCCGCCTCCACTTAATATCTCCCTCTCCTTCCCCCTCACGCCATCACCCACTCTTTCCCCTATAATCCTCACTACTCCAGCCCATCCCACCATCCCCTCCATCACTTTTCCCCTCCCCCTTGAAATTTCCCCCTCTCCAGTTCGCTGCCCTGACCCGTCCCCCTCTTTCCAAAACTGAACCTGCTTTTAACTCTCCATCGGTCGACTGCCACCTTACCAGAGTCGGAAGCCTTTTCGGACAGTTTTCTCCCTTAGCCGACCCTCTGAGGGATCCCCGGGGATAACTAAAGCCTCCATCCCTTTTTCCTTCTCCCTTTGTGCCCTTCATCCAAACGTCATTTCGGACATCCAGCCATTAGCGGAGTCCAGCGGATTTAACGTCACGCCGGAACGTCCCTAGGAGCGCTGGTGTCTTTTTTATTTTTTTGCGGAGATTTTTGTTTTTTTTTTCCACATCCCTATGCATATTGGCGAGGCTTTTTTTAATAGCGGGGTGAGTGAGCGAACGGGCGGTTTTTTTATCTTCTTTCATCTGGAAGAGGTAGTGTTGTTGGCAGGCCGCGTAATGCTGCTCTTTAGTCGGAGGAATTATTCAGGCGTGCTTTGTATTCTTGCTCCTGATATTTTTTTACTCTTTGATACAAAGGTATATTCCACAGTGATGAAGAATTGAAAAAAACTTCGGACATTTTTTTTATTTGTCGACTGGAAATTATACCATGGATTTTTGAGGATGTAGGAGGAAGGCTCTTGAGTTTTATTATTTGAATATTATTTTAATTAAAGAACTTATTCTACGGCTTTCAGGAACCGTTATTTATCTAATAACCTTGTACGGCTTAAATTTTTAATTTTGAAGGATCTTTAGCAATTAAAGTTTTCCTTTATAATAACGGTATGTAAACTTTTCCACAGTAAATTTATCATTTACTTAGAATCGCATGTTTTCAATAATGGTTATTATGGCAGTCTAAGCAGTAATAATTATGTTATAAAATAGGCAATAAATTAAGTCGTAGTTTCTGGTTAAAGTCAATGTAGCGGGTCTGTTAATTAAAGAAATTGATTAAGATTCCGATGATCGATATTCTGAATACATAATTAAGTATTTTCCTGAAACTAAGTCGATTTTTTATCATCCCTTTAATTACTGGAAACGGAAATACGAATGAAAAGCCTGACAGTGCTTGAAATTGTATATAAATTTCCCTCTTTTAATCTTTAATTGGGGAGAAAATATAATCCTTATAAAAATTTATTTGAAGAACTAAATATAAATATGGTGATATAAAGAAAATAAGCTGTCATTTTTTGTATCTGAGTGCTAACCCGTCATAATGCGAGTATCTTGACAGATCCGTCACCCTTTTTTGCCAAAGAGAACGTCGAGTATATTGCTATTTTAAGGCAACATATGGCGCAAAATACACTGACTTATGTGTAATTCGTTTTTGAAAATGTATACGGCTATTGAAATTACATATAAATAAACCTGTTTTCGCATTGGTGAGAATTGTACAAATAGAGGTACGTGCCCATAAAACAATTGTTTCCTCAAACATCATAGAAAGATACTCAGTGATGTACCAATCATTATTATTATCTTTTTTAATATAAATAAGCAGTCTTATGTAGCTAGTATAACGATATCACAGTGACCAAAATTGGTATGAAACTTAAGGGGTTTTCCGAAAGTCCCGACGTATTATGTAAATGAATGAGAATAATACCTCGTAGCAGATTTTTACTTTCTATAATAGGCCAAGAGGCTGATTAGCCAAAAAAATAAACAAGATTTTAATTTTTACAGCAATAAAACTTATCTCGGGTTTCGATATAAAATTTCCATAAGCAAATGTGCGGTGTTGCATTTTCATGTAATACTCGTATTTAGGTACACACGATAAGCGAGGTGCACTTTACCTGAATTCATGTCTTACATAGAGGTTTTTGTTCCTAATTTTTACATTGCTTTATATCACACTTGGTGATAAAATTTTCTTTTAAATGGAGACAACTTTGTATGAATGGCTATTCATGTAAGTTTATCTATAAGTACACGTGTACACGTACATATATGCGCAATTGGCCTGAATTTACGTATGTCGAAATTATAGAAGATTTACTCGCAACCCAAATGTTATTTATTATAATATTAAAATCATACTTTATAGCGTCTTTTGCTATTCCTATTCTAATTTCTCTGAATTCCTCTTATGTATCCTTCAACAAAATAATATCTATGTAGTGGACAGAGCCGACTTATCATAACTTCCCGGTGCATATTGGGCCAAAAAATAAATCTCGTCGACAATTTTGGGTCGTAGTCGACTCAATATTAGGGATACAATTACCAGGAAGGAGAGGAAAGGAGAGAAAGGGGAAAAGAATTTTTTGTTATTTCTCCTCAGAGTACTTAACCCCGTTTGCTCCTTCTTTCCTGACCCATTCTCTCTTTCTTTCCTTGCCTTTACGGCTTCCATGCCCTTTTATTCTTTTCCAACCCTCTTACGCTTCCATATAACACTCGCTCTCAGAATATCCCTTCTTACTCTCCTTCTTTATATGGTTTCGCCTTTGGCTTCCCATCTCTCCCTTCACACTCTTACCAATTACTTCTCTCCAATACCCTTCACCTTTTCCTATTCTCCTTCCGCCGTTCATTAACGCGTTCTCGCGTTTCTGTTTGCGCTTCTGGCTCCATTTTCTTTTCCCTATGTTCCTTCGCTATTCTTCTGTGGAGTTCTTAGTTCTCGTAGCGTCGTCCATACTGCGTTTTTGTATGTGATTTCCTCATCTGCGTTTTGTCTTCCTCCTTCGACAAATTTAACGTTGGTCTATCTTTCATGCGGAATTGTTATCGCGTCAATCAGTGGTTTACGCTCAGTTTACTCTGAACTCTTCCAGCGTTCCTTCTGCGTCTGTTACTTAATTTGTTGAATACTGTTATAGTTGTCAATCTACGACTGTCTAATAATAAAAAAGGTTAGTTTAGAAAGATATATTTTTTCAATTTGATTTTACCTCTAAGGTGAGCTCTAACTCCTTTAGATTACTATTTAATAGTTAATTTTTCGTTTTTTCAGTTCACTTTAGCTTTCCCATACCGTAGTTCTTGCGTTTATCGTGGGTTCTTATAGTGCACATTCTGCATTCAGCGTTGATTTTTTTCCAATCAGTTGAAAATTGACGGTTTTTATCATATTATCCGTTACTTCTTTCGCTGGCGTTCCAACTGGATCAACATTCATTCCTCGAGCTAATAGCCCACGATTCAGGACACATAGGGTTAACTCTTATTTTTTTTTAAATGTCAGATCATATCTCCATTAATGTGTTTTATTTCATTTGAAATGTTTATAAGACATTCCTTAATATGGAAAAAGTAATTTTAGAGCATTCAGCAAGTAATTTTTACTTAAAACCATCCAGGGTTTTGGTCGAGTTTCTTAAACACGGATTTTAAATGACACAACAATAAGTAGTACAAAGGTGTAATATTTGGCGATCGAAGTAATTATTAACATTGAAAATTAAAATAAAATTATAAGAAAAATAATTAAAATGATATAATACTAGTTTTTTTAAAATAACTGTTATCCGTATCTATCTCGCGAATGTTTTGCAAGCTCTCCATTCAGCATGTCTAGTTCCCAATGCTAGGATCGCGGGATCGAATCCTGTCGAGGGTATGGTCGTATGTGTTCGTCTTTGTTATACTTGTTGCGTTCATTGTAAAAAGCCGTAAAGTGCTGTTTATGAGCTAGCGACAAATAAATATATAAATAAAAAATTAAGTTTCTCTCTCATTATTCTTAAGGAAGCCTATCAGTGTGATAGGTGCCGCCAACAAAAAGTTGGCCTTCATAGGGAGAATAGTTCGAAGCATAATAGCTCCGAGTGGTGAAGGAATTGTGTTGTTTATCCTTGGATTGACCGCAGGTCGAATATGCGTCAGCTGTGTCGAATCCTTATGATAGAAGAAGAGAAGATAGAAAAGGTGCAGCGTAGGGCAGCTAGATTCGTAAAGAGAAATTACGATAGTAAACAAAGCGTAACGTCGTTAATGGAAAATCTGAAATGGACTCTGTTAGGGGAACGTAGGTTGCAGGTTAGATTTTAAATGCTGGAAAAACATGTCTATTAGATAATAGATCTTATTAGAAGTCCATGTATCTCGGAATGCAGGACAGCGAGGATAATATTCGCGAGATCGATTGTAGGACGGAGCGATATAGAGGATCATTTTTCCCTAGGGCGATAAGTGAACATAATATGAGAAAGAAATGTAGGAAAACTAGGAACCTTTGGTGCACTGCACTGACATAAAGGTAACTTGCAGGGTATCATGTAGATGTATCAGATTTGAAAATCTGACTCACCCGAGCCTACTGAATCGGCAGCCCTCCCTCCAACTGCGGTATCCGCAGCATCACAGCTACGCCATTGCCTCTATAGTGTTTCGTCGGCGTTCTAACGACCCGAGCTGCGAGTTCGTTTCAAGTTGATACGCCGTTCCTTACACGTTCGCATTGCTTATATTTCGAGTCCACGCAGCTAATGTCATCCCGCTCTCCTATTTCTCTCATACCAAACCCCCTCCCGTTCTGCTTTTGCTCTTTCGCCTTCCCTTCTCTTTTGCCTTTCCTTCTTCCAATCCTCCTATCTCTCTCTCTCTTCTTCTCTCGCGACCCGCCATTCCCAGGTCACCCCGTCTCTGCCGAGCGAGGATTAGCGTGCCCCCATGCTGAGGAAGGAGGAGGGACGGTGGGGGGGGGGGGTAAGAGAGGGAAAGGTTTTTGCGGGTAACGGAGACACCCAGTAACGCCCTCGCTTCAGTGGGAGTGAGGCCCTTCATTCTGGCTCCCTCGTGAGAATGGGGAAAATGAGGGTTCGGAAGAAGGTTGGTCGCCCACCAGATACAATGACTTCCTTTTTTCATTTCTTCCCCCTTTCTTCGTTTCTTGCCACCAGCTCGTTACCTAGCCTTTACGTGTTCCACGGTGTTTAAAAGGACGGACAAAGTTACAGTTTTCCTTTTAAGTTTTCACGTTTGCGACGCATCAATTATTTTTGTGGGAATTGTCGAAAGTGCTTAATTACTGGAATACAATTATCAGACTCTGTATTTCTGATTAACATAATAAGTTTGGGAAAATCAGATGGGTATTTATATGACTTTATTTTTTTTTTAACTAGCTTATAATCAGAGCGGCCTTTTTGAATGAGAATGTAAGCGATAGTCCCCCTGCCATTGGCTTTTTGAAGGGCAGTTATGTAAATGTAAACGAGAACATACGGCCATATCCTTGAATGGATTCGAACCCGCGATCCTAGCGTTGTGTTTCGATGCATTATGTTCGGTAAATTTTCCGTAAGCGTAATTCCTTGAATTACACGGTTCCAATTTAAACGTTTTCGTTTCAGCGCAGTTTTCTTTTTGGAGAAATATAGTTTAGAATACACGAAGTTTTGAACTCTCTCATAGAAACCAATGTGAAGGCTTTACACCGCACTGCGATAATCCGAGGTGTACGGTAAGACTCTGCCGGCTGTACGATCAGGTGAAACGCAGCCTGGGTTCGGTATACAGTACCTCTTATGTTTTCTACAATTTCCAAATGTAATTTACGTCAAATTATGGTTACCAATTCATTATTGTAGGTTATATCAATTTGTATTATGTCGCATTAGTTATTTATGGAATATTTTAGTTTTATAAGGCTGTTTTATGATCTTGTCTAGGACCGTCAGTACATATAACGGTGACCGGATGCGAAAGTCACGAGCGTCGAAATTCTCGCGGGTTTCGAACTGCCCCACCGCCCTATAAGTAAGATAGATCGTAACCGCACTGTACCACGAATATCACGGCCATCGATATTGCTTTAGCTCGGTTTTGAAACGGTCTTTGAAGAAGCATAAGATATTTCATTGCAATGCAGGGTTTATAAGATAAGGAACATAGGAATCAATTCTGAATACATTGCTATTGAATTGTTGCATACTGAGCTCAAGGTAGCAACCAACGTAACCGTACGTACTCCTACGAAAACCCATACGTCACTTTGCATGTTTTCTCTTTACGCGGTGCTATCCAGGAAAGCATAATATAATGCAAAGCGAGAGATGGGACAGAATCAAAACCGTGTCATCGTTGTTTTACCCCGCTTAGATTCGTGCATAGTAAAATATGATAAATCTCTCTCCACCTCGCGATTCTCGGACATTCTCAAAATCCGCACATTTTATTTCTCATCTTCTTCATAGCCTTCGCTTGTTTTTTTTACTCTCTTCCCTCCGCTTAACGCGCCGCTAAAAAAAGTACGTCTCAATCGATACCTACGCGACCGTAGTTAATTTTCTTCCCCAAAGTTTTTCCAAGTCGTTCGTTTCTTTTAAAACATTCTTATCCCGCGGCGGTCTTTTTTTTAGCGGAATGGGCATGCTTCTTTGGGTTCCGTGCCGTTCAATCCTTCAAAATGAAAAAATAAAGAAATAAAGAGGGTGCGGTGGAAACTTCGTTACTTACACCTTTCCGCCGCGCAGAGATCCATTTAAGTTTTTGCCTTACCGGCCGGAGGCGCAATTTCCCGACATACGCAGGGGAAATTTTTCCCTCGTTTGCACGGACCATAAAATATCGGATTCGGAGCATTAAGCCGGTTCGCCATAATTGGAAAATTACTAAAGACCCAAAAAAATAAAGGTTAAATCTGCATTCTACTTCATTATGTCGGTGGATAAAAGTCTATCAAATCTGTTAGGTTGGTTGAAACGGCAACAATCAGCCGAAACATTATTAATCAGGCATGCAATGTGGAAAATTGCGTGCTTCTTAATAAAAAAATGGTTGTTTAAATTCTTTGTTTTTTAATTTAAGTAGGTAATGTTTAAAATTCTTACGTTACCGCCAAAGAGAGATTTTTAGATGTTATTAAATTGTTTTAAAAGGTTAAACACGCAATCATATCATCTGGCAGTCAATATAAATTTGCAAAACGCTCGAAAAATATTACAGGATCAAAAAAGCTACATAGAGGAGTTCTTTAAATTACTCATGAAAGAATATTCTTATGAAGTGATATTTTTGACGATGATGGTCAGATAAATGCTATATTTTATAGAACATCCAATTTAAGAGATTCCACTTGTAGCTACAAGCTCTGGAATGATAAGACATGCATTCTTTGATTAGCAAATTGTCTCAATTAAGATGGATATAAGCCTCATTTTAGGTAATGCAGTAGCATTTGCTCAAATTTTCCTCGGTTTACTTTAAAATTTCCGGTTTCGGAGGATTTTTTAATGCTTAAAAGGTTTGAAAAGCTGATTCATCAGTCCTAATGTATTAAATTTTATAAAATGGATCCAGCCTTCCATTATCAACTACACCAGTTAGTTGAAAAAATTAGATATTTTTTTAACACATGAAAAATATCGATGGGCACGTTGATGAAGTAATTTGTTATATTAAATAATGTATTAATGGGATCAGAGCATTTCTTTATTAATATTGTCAGATTAATAACAATTTCTACGACAAAAAAGGGTCGCAGAGGTTTGGTGAATGACGCACACAAATTAAAAACGAAACAATATTAGTTTTGCCCGATGGTTGTTATAATGATTTAATACTTATTCTCACAATGCGCCAATAAAAATTTAAGTGCTCAGTATCAACACTCAACATTTCATGAAGCCTTATAATCACTTAAGAGTAAAAGTAACTGACCGTTTCAGAACAGAATATATACCTTCAATATAATAAAAAAAGGTTATTAACTTCTTTTAAAGTTATTTTTATTATATTTACAGGTTTAAAAAATTTATCCCGCGGATATATGTTTGACGTACACAGAGGCACACACGTAATATTGTGGGAAAATTTGGATTTGAAGGTTCAATAACAATCATCAAATTACGATCAAATATCTTTAATAACAAAATTCAATTATCATTACGAGAAGATATAAAATCTCGTTATTTGTAAACAGTCGAAAGTACCTTTAAAAGGTTACTTTAACATTTTATCTGGACTGAATTATAATAAAATACGCAATTTTAGCAAATCAAAGGTTTTTAAATGAAAAATGTTTATATTGGTGCTGTATCTCAACTCTGATCCAATATATAGCAATCTAATTCGCCGCAACTATCGCATCGTCGGAAATATTTTAATTTTTCTGCTGGAGATATATGTGATAGCGAACCCATTGATGAAGATATATTGGAATTTTAAACAACCGCAGAAAGTCTTATATTTTGGTTGATTTTTTCGTTAAATTCTCTTCCCTATCCTGCTAATAGGAGGAAGGATTTGTATGTTTTCATTCTTTCGCAAAGTCTCTCGAGAAGGACAAATTTGAATAAATATCTGATATATCGGTTCTTTTTCCCGGAAATAACGAGGTGCCTCGATGCCGCGAATTCCTGAACTGGATGGATAATCCATTTCCCGTTCAAAGCGGAATAAATTAAAGTGCTTGCAGCCGGAGAGGCAGAGGCGGCGGCAAGGTGGGCCAGTAAAAGCGGCAGCGGCAGAAGCAGCCAGGCAACTCCATAAATGCTCCCGAGACTCGATCGATTTCTACGGCAACCTCTATCTCTCTCTCTCTCTCACTCTCTTCCTCACTACATCTCTCTCTCCCCCTCCCTATCTCCACCTCACTCTCTCTCCCTCCCTATCTCCACCTCACTCTCTCTCCCTTTATATCTCCATCTCACTCTCCCCTCATGATTGGAAGTGTTTGCATCGGGCCCTTCAAACGGCTGCAATCTCTGACGGAAGTGGATAAGAGGGGAGACGTACGCTGGCGGTGGCTCCCTCAGTATAACTCTGCTCGCTTCCTAGGGAGAGTTGGGGGAGGGGAGGAGGAGGAGGACAAAAAAGTCAGGAAGAGATGGGAGCAAATAGAGTCGCGTTTTCCTAGTAGATCTGCAATTTTGTCGTCGGGTTATTTGAGGACTAGGGAAGATATCGTTCCTCGTTACGGTGTTTCATTGAAAACGCTGTTATACACACTTCTTGATTTAGTATCATTAATTTGGGGAATCCATAACCTTGATGTCCCAAGTTTTTAATATATTTTTCGTGTGTGTGTATATGTGTAAGTTTTGCGCTTTGATATGATGTGAATTGATAGATTTTTATATATTGATAACATATAATTTGTATTTAAACCGTAAAAACAAATTCTGAAGTCATTTTTTGACGTTATTCTGTGAGTTATAGTACAAAAGGAAGTTATGCAAGAAAACGTGTGCATCATTACTGGAATAATGGTTAGGAATGAAAGTTATAGAACAGGAAGAGTTTGGAAGAATTGAATGTCAAGACATTGTCTATGACGTCACATGTGGAAGGATCTTTTCTTTCTCGTTCTCTCCCTGACGCTTTTTTCGTAGTTCAAATATTCATATTGTTTATTCATTCGCCTTAAGGATAAACATTTGAAAATGAAAAAAATATTTTTTGTCCGTCCAACGTAAGTCTTTTCTCACGCAAATTTCTATTCAAATACTGCGGAATGTCATTTTCAAGTTAATTGTTGCAAAAATGAAATACAAACAGATCGGTCGTTTTGAGGCGAATAGTAAAATGTGCGGAAACGAAGTTCTTAATGAGCGTAGTTGGAGAAATTTAAAAGACGAAGTGAAAAACGAGGAAATAAGAGGTCGTCGTTTGTATGACGGGAAACATGATAAAAGGACGTAATGAGAAGCGGAGTGCCGTAAAGAATGGGATGGCGGAGGCCGGCCTGGAAGCTGTCGCTTCTGTTGTTGCGCGGGGCAACAGGGGGCGGGGATGATAAGGTCGTGGGAGCAAAGGGGAACAAATCAAGAGTGATGCTTGGAAAAAATGGGCGAAACGTGGCGGGAGATTTGAAAATGAGAAGCGTTACGGATAAGCGAGACGAGGCGAAGGATTTTGTCGAGGGTGTAGCCTGCTAAATGATGGGGCAAATGGGAAGGAAATATGAGGAAATGCTGGTGGAATGTTCAGTGTGAATATGATACTTTTCAAGGCATAGGGTTGATAAGTGATTATCTACACAATATTTATATAAATAATTTACAATAAAATTACAAACTACAAATACGATATAAACGTAAAGTTTCTTTTATTTTTAGCACTTTTTATCAAACAGATTTCCCATAGGTTTACTTAGCAGTTTTGATCTCCATACCATTCTACCTTTTTATAGGATACATGTCTAACTTTAATTTCTCTTTATTCATATCCTAGGATATTATAAGCTTCTCTTCAGTATTATTCATATTTTATTCTTCTAGACAAGATTGTTTTCAGAATAAATTTCGAAAATTTGATTCTCTAAAAGTTGAATGGCAAAACTCAATTTTTTCTTACTATCGTATGCCATACACATACATTTAAAGAGATTTTAGTTATATTATGTAAAATTTAAAAAAACGTACTCATTTGGAAAAATATTAATATGGATTTATTTTTCAGAAGGTTTTCACAATCGCATGGGAAAATGAACGTGTGGGAACTTTCTAAAATTAATTCTACAATAATCAGCAGTTATGCGATTCTTTCGCATTTAATTTGACTAAATGTCATATTTATTTATAAAAATATATGAATTTCCCTTTATTTTTGGCTTTTCGCGAATTAATAAGTAAATTTTATACATAGTTACATAGTTTGAAGCTGCATGATCTATATTTATATACATAGTTATGATGTTAATTTCTTGTCTACTTGATAATAGGAATTTGAAAGTATACTCTCAAACTAAGGTGAATATCGAACTTTCGTTTAATAATTAAAGACTAAATTCAAATATGTCGAGTTATGCATTTAATGAAAGCAATAGCAGGTGTACCACACAAGTAATATCTGGGTGTGCGTCATTTGCCGCTTTGAAAGCGTTCAAATAAATATTATCCGCGATATACCTATGAGTCTAGCCTTCAAAAAATAACTAAACCGTGGGGATGGCGATGCTTAATTAGTATAAAATTAAAATCGGGTGTAAAACGTAATGCGCATTTCATTCTGGGCATAATTCAAAGTAATTTATTTTGGTTTCTCGTTTTTAATTACGACTGCTAATTTCCTCTCGGCTCTCCATTCGTTTAGCTTTTCGGAGAAATTAATTGTGCTTCTAGGTAACAATTTTTTTCCACTCTCTCCCTCCCTCTCTCTGCCACCGTTTTTGTTGCGTACAGTCATAAATTTCAATTATCGCGGCTTTCTGACCTTTCATTCGCGTTCCGCGTCTCTCTTGTTTTTCTTTTCCCTGTTTATTTTCCCTTTGCCCTCCGTCGAAGGACAATAAACCTTTTTGGGAAATTATATAAACGCAAGGTGAGAGATTTTGGGGAATTTGGTCAAGCATTTGTTGTTTATCGGAGGCAATGTAATAACCAGCAGATTCCTGTAAAAGACTTTATCTCGATACCATTCTAGTAAAATTGTCCGAAATCCTGAATCTATTATTTTGTATTTGCCGAGCTAACGCAAAAAACTTTAATGTTTTTGTTTCTTTTCGTTTCGTTTTTTGTGTCAAATCTAACCATTACTTTTGTCACTCCGTCTTATTCTCTGAAGCTGAAGATGAAATTAATTCTATAAGAGTGAATGGCTACCGGAAGAAAAACTAGTTCAACTCATAACGCGAAATGAACAGAAACAACTTCTAAACAAAAAATGCATTTCTCTCTAATGTACAATAGTATAGCAAAGTCTTGATCGTCTAGGTCGGAGTTTGTGCAATAGATTAGTTCC
This sequence comes from Tanypteryx hageni, assembly GCA_028673005.1. Classification (NCBI taxonomy): domain Eukaryota; kingdom Metazoa; phylum Arthropoda; class Insecta; order Odonata; family Petaluridae; genus Tanypteryx; species Tanypteryx hageni. The sequence goes on along the minus strand of CM054115.1, from coordinate 175,895,376 downwards.
TATAAAACCAGCAGAAAAACTCAGCCCTGACAGATAATCGAACTCGAGTATTTTACCACTGAACTATCGTGACAAATTAATTATGCTGTCTCAGAATGTGGAATTTTCTTTGTTAATGCCGGGATAGCCAAACTTGCATCTACCTTCCGCAAAGGATATCCTTAATGAGGTATATCAAAGAAAAGCTGTCTCTCTCTCTCTCTCAGATGGAAAGAATGGATCGTAGACTCTATATACTAAATAGGCGTAAGCCAGAATATGGGAAAACCTTGTAAATCAGGAGAAAATTCTGCATTTAATTCACTTGAAAATACATTGTACTCATGAATACCTAATTGAAACCGGAAAGGACTGATTAGCGTAATCCCTGAAGATGAAATAGATATCGTACAAAAAATGCGACGGTTTTCTCAACATTTTTATATCTTTTGGAGAAAAATAGTTTTTCAATTTAATTTCAGCTATCGGCTGAGCTAGATAGTAATTTCCTGAATATACAAGCGTGATAAGAATAATATCAGCAATTCGCTGAATATATTATAAAAGTTTCTAGAATATCGCGTTATGATTTATTAGCTTCAAAGGTTTTGACCCAGTTTTTGAATCTCATGACAATATTTGCGTTGTGTTAATGAAAGAAAATTTGATTACGCCGTTGAATTAAATTTCATATAGTATTCAGTCTGTGTGTGTGTTTATATAAATTCATATTAATGGATATCTGCTTAGGGCGTAGCCCCATTTATATGGCGAGAAGGACTAAATAGTTTTCCCGCCTCGCTCGCGCGCGCAAAGAAAAATGCCGTCTCTTGGGTACAAGGCTCGCCATGAATAACTTTAACTCGAAATTACTCACTATAAATATTCGGAAACTCGGGGAAAAGTTTTTGGGGGGCTCAGCGTGGGAAAAAGAGGACACGTTCTTCCTATCTTTCCCTTTCCCCACCTTTCTCGCTCGCTTCTTTTGCGATTTTCCTGCTGTTTTTCTTTTGTTTTGCACTTTTCTCTCCCTTATTCCTTTTTCTTTCTCTTTCTCGTATCGTTTCTCACTTCCGTAACTTCCTCTCTGTTCCTTATCGTCCATTTTATCCTCCTTTTTCTCCTCTTTTTTATTCTACTTTAATTTCCTATCTCTATCCTTTTCTGATCTCCTTATTTTCTCGTCTATTTCTTCCTCTCTTCTCCCCTTTCTGCCTATTAGTTTCCCCCGATGTTATCCTTATACGGTTTTCTTACTCCATATTCCTTTCCCTCTTTCTCCGAATTCCATGTCTTCTTTTCTTTCGCTCCTCTCTCTCTCTCTCTCCTTTTCCTCTTTTATCTCCCCTAATCTTATCCCATCCGTTTCTTTCTCTCTTCCTTTCCCTTTATTCTCTTTCTATTTATTCGTTTTGCTTCCCTTCTCTTGATTTTCTTTCATTCTCTCAATATCCTCTTTACCTATTTCGCCTTCCTACATCACCTTCTCCCATATCTCCTTTCCCTCTTCTTTCCCTACATTCTCTCTCTTTTTCCTTCTTCCGTCTTTCTTCCTTTGTCTCTTTCTTCTTATATTCCATACCCACTCTCTTCATTTTCTCTCTCTCTCTCTTTCCCCTCCTACATCAACTTCTTCCACATCTCCTTTCCTTTTCTTTTTTACCCCAATTCTCTCTTTTTCCTTCTTCCGTCTTTCTTCATTTATTTCTTCATCTTATATTCCATACCAACTCTTCCTTTTTTCTCTCTTTCTCTTTCCCTTCTCTCTTTCCCTCACTCTCACACTCTTAACTGGGAAATGCCGTCGTTGCCTGGTTAACCCTGGGGAACTCCGCGTTTAGCATCCGTCCCACTCCACTCTTCTCCCCATAGCCGTAAACTTTGTCGCTGCATTTTACGCCGCCGGAATTTCGCGGCACGGGTCCCCCATCTCCTTGTGTGTGTGTGTGGGAAGGGTGCTTCCCCGTGTCGTGTTGCGGGTTTAACGACGTGTTCGGGTAGGCGTCGGCGTAGAGGGATGGGATGGAGAGGCCGACTGGAGTCGCGACAACCGGATGCCGCGCTCAATTTCCCGCCCGCTTCTCTTGCTGTGATCCGCGGGTATCGACACCCAACCTTCTCTTCAGCGACGGGACAAGGTGCGAAGAAACTCTCGAGTTTCCTGTTTGTCGCGTAACGGAGAGTGGGGTATACAGAATCGCTGGATGAGGAGCATGGGGTTTTACATTCTGGGAAAAAAGGAGGGGGGATCGTTCGAAAGCGCTGGTACACTTCACACTGGTAGTGAACGAGTAGGCGTTGTTCTTGTTGAGTTTTCAGCATGTCACTGTCGTTCGCTGACAATCGGGGCTGTACTTGATTGAATCTTTTATGGTTTTCGGTCGTGTCGATGTTTTTAGGTGCGTTTCGCCTCCAGCGTGAGCGTCTATTAGCTTCGTTATGTCCGTCCGTACGGATTTTCATGAAATTTGATGTTAAGGACTTCTGGGCAAAGGCAATAATTGTTTATGTAAATCGTTAACGAAACTCAATAAGAGTTCACTTCACTGGTGACAATAAACAAACTTTCCGTCATATCTCGAAAAATACAGGTCATACCAAAGAAGTCTAAAAAATTGTGGAATTAATCAAATAAAATATTTCTTATCCTGTAAATTTTTATCGAACGAATAAACTGTTTTCAAGAAAATCAAACAAGAAAGTCGTAATTACTTTGGACAAAAAATTCATTGCATATTTTTTAAATTGTTTTCAACGAAAAGAATTGTTGTAGCAACGAAGTAGACAAGATCTGCTATAATTACGCAAGTAAGTATAATTTCCTTCCGTGCCCACGCAGCACTTAACAAGTGAAAAGAAATGGGCTATCTGCGACGAAGGAATGAACGCATAAAGATCACATTACAACTACTTAACAATGTTTTTAATAATTTTTGACTGTTTGATTAATTACAACTTATTAGAAAATTAATTGATAAATCAAAATTTTAATATTTCCTTTGCGACATTTCTGATAAACTGTATTCTTCTTTTTCTTCTTCTTAACAACTTGGATGTGATTTTTTAATGGATTGATTACTTTTAAAACTAACATCTTTTTAAAAAAGATGGAATAATTTTCCATTCATTTATTTCAAGAATGAGCTTTTAAAAATACTGCTGTTTTTTACAATCTTGTTGTGGCTAACGGATATGCCTGAGTCAAGTATTTTCTAAATGCTTATTCTTGAAAATTTTTAGCCATATGGCGAGTTCGATAGTCCCTTTTGAATTATTCATCCATGATTTGTGGTACATGAATCGTGAATGGAGAGAATACATTTCTGCAATCAGAGAATTGTACTTATCGCTGTAAATCGATTTTGAATAAATTCGAAAAATATCCACGGAAAATTTCAGTCATTTTTTATCTTATCGGCCTGATTTTTGGTTTCATAATGATTAACCCATTAACTACCAACTTTTTATTTTTCAAACTTTCTTTATATTTGAATTAAACAGTGTCACAGATACCGAAAATAATATTTATTTTTAATTTTAACCTAAACTGACAATGTTATTAATTTTCTTCCTTTAATCCCTATTTGGGGATCATGGCACATCCCATGCACATATTTATCATAAAATCATCAATATTAACCACAACATAAAATTCATGCCATTTTCACAAAGCCTACATTCTGTCTATATATTACACTTTTCTTATTGTTTTAAACATTTTTGGCTACAGAAAAAATGCATGCCATTTTCCATGAATATTGAACATACTCAAGAAAATAGAGAAAATAAAAAAAATCGCCTGTGCCATTTTTGAAAACAATCTACATGCAACCCAATGTTACACTTTTTGCATTTCAATCTTACATTTTTCTTGCACACAGCACATTTTCTTTGTTTCCCTTCAAAGGTTCTCTCTAATAAATGTCCAACAGGGTCTGATTGAACTTCATCTGGAACGTGACCCTATAGGTATAATCCTGATATCATGCGTTTAAAATCCATAAGAGAAATATTCCCATTTATTTGAGAATATAATACCAAAGCATTGACAGCTGCCACATCAAATGCATTTATAAAAAGGGGGAAATACCATTTTTTGCTCCTAAATTTTATACGATATTTTTGGACACTCCAGTCTAATTTATCCCCCCACCCATGTTTTGTACTGTTCTACAACATTGAGCTGTGACACACTCAGTTCTTTCTTTTCTTTCCTAGACCACCACTTTACTTTTTCAAGTGGTCACAGATCAATATGATTGGACATAACATTTACAGAGCCGTTTTCATTCCAAATCACAGCAAATATTTCATTGCTTGCGTCATACCTGTAGTCAAATTCTCCTCGTTGTTTTTAATTTCAGCATCATTTTTTAGTGGACATTGATTCATTCTGTTGAAACGGACTGTATCAGTTGCTCTAACACCCTTTTATTTTATTTTGTCAAAAGTTCAAAACTAGTGAAGAAATTGTTAAAATACAGTTCATATGCATTTGGATTTTCTAGCATAGAAGCCATTTTCATTATGATACCTGCTCCCACCACTTACGGAAACTCCCTCTTCATTATTTTCTTCATAAATGTCCATGTGAAAGCAGCATCCAATTTTAGAGCAACACAACACCCTCTGCTTGCAACCAAGCTTAATAGGTTTCCCCTTGACATTTTGTACATGGTATATGCCATGATCCACAACTGGGGATCAGTACTTCTGGTTAAATAAAGTCTGTCTTTATAAAAGAATCAGTTATCTTTCATGCCCCACACAAACTGCAGACCAGGTTTATAAATAATAACAGGATAAAGAAAATTTTAACTGCAATACTCGCCAAAAATTTTGGACATGAATCTAGTCCAACTTCCAAAGAGGCACAGAGCTCGCGCATACAGATTCTATGCTTGTTTTTGCTGTGGTTAGAGCAACAATGTAGCCAAAACAAGTTTCACGGTAAAGCGAAATGTCCAGTGAGTAATTTGATACCGACAGACAGACAATATAATGCAGTTAACACAAAATAATCACGAAAAATGATATAATCCCCAAACGGGGCCCATGGCAGTTAATGGGTTAAAAGAATGGAAAATAATATTTATAATTCATCGGTTTGTGTAACTTCAATCTCGTGAAGGCGATTATGCTTAGCTGTAGATGATTTGATTGTTTTATATATTATTGCAACAAATTACGCTTTTGGGAGTATTATTTTGACGTTCTGAACTTCTTGAATTGGTGATTGAGATGAGATATTGGCAAATTATAATGCGTTTCTGTGTACATAAATTATCTCGTTTTTATTTACGATATGTTGAAAAATACCAAGAGATTCCTTCGTAATCTAGACAAATAATTTCCCTGTCGTTATGTTTCGACAAAACATAATACTTATTTATCTAAGCTTTAATCTTTAAATATTTATTTGCGGTCTTTGAGACACCACCTTAGTAGTGGTGTCAAATTAGCATGCTAATTTTCAATCCGATAGCTGAAATTTTACAAAGAAATAAAGCGAATATCTAGATTTGTTTCTTTAAATTACCCGTTAACCGCCGTAAATAATTCTTGAACAGTTACAAAGTGGTCATAATTTCACCTCTCTAGTTAAAGATTAATCTCATTTTCCAAGAGGCTCGGTCAAAGGATGGAAAATTAAACTGGACCTTTAAGGTTTGTTTACAGACTTCTTTGATTTTTAGTATCAACCGCGGACGAGGTTTCTGTGAATGCGAAAAAAGTATACCTGTACGTGTCTCTAGCGCGAATCACTTGCGGCGCAAATGGACTAGAAAAATACCCGCAAATAAAAAAAAAGTACGAAATTACATTGATATCTCAAATCTACCTTCTTCACTTTTACATAAAGGAAAGAAGCTATATATTCACAGCACTCACAACGGAATCGCCATGAAACATGCGACAGAACTACACGACGGGAAACGTGTTATTGAGACTTTTGAAGGGTATAAGATTTCCAGAAGTCTATTGTCAAAAGGGAGGAAAACGCGAATGAATCAGAAGCTCTTGGGAAAAAAATATCAACGGTGGAAACGGCGATCCCACTGCTTAGTCGACAAAGGGTTTTTATTGACCTGAGAATATTGCTTTTTTGGAAAAGAATAAAAAAACCGTGATTTAAAAAAATACGATTTGACTACGAACTAAATCACTTATCCATATTTGCAGATAAAATTCCTCTTTGAGAAGCCGTTGGATTGTTTTTGTGTTTCATAACATGCATCCGACGCTCGATTTTTCAAATAGGACAAATACAGAATATACAACAAATTTTACGATATGATGATTTCAAAGTACGGCTTACATTGAATATTTATCAGTACATAAATTAAGTGATCTACTAAAGCCATCCAGCTGAAATTACCGAGTTGTATAAAGCAGCGGTATCAAACCTGAGGTACTTGTACCCTTGGGGGTACGCGAGTTCTTTCCAAAGGCTATGCAAATATATTAAAACAGAAGTTTCTTGTTTTGTCTACCTAGAATTCATATTCCTTTTCATCAGTTTATTTTGGTTAAATAAACCAACACGAAGAAATTGTAGTGAAAATTCCGATTCGTTCGTGATAAAGTCAACTTATGGTAGTTAAAAGAAGAGCGCAGAAATGGCGGAGGGGGGGAGTAGAGTATCAGACCATCGATGGGCGATTACGTTTAGGAAAATAGGAGGGGAGAAAGAGTGAAGAATGGGATTTATGCAGTAAATAATGCAATTATGACGGATTGGTTACAGTTTAAATAAAGGGAAGTGGCGAAGCATTGGGAAAGAGTAACTCATTAAATACCATGGGGTACAAATTTCTTTAAAGCTGTTTTAAGGGGTACGCCGAGAAAAAAGTTTGAATATCACTGATATAAAGTATGTGCTTAAAATTAAAACTTTCTTGGATATCTCAAAGGTTAGGTTTTAAGTTGAAATTTATATTTGATAAAGAACTGTGCGGTATATTTTGTGCTATATTTCAGCGTGCCAAACTTTCTCTGAATATGTCCTATTTTTGTCTCATTTTGTGAGGCCGTTTCATTTTGATGTTAAATAGAACGAGAAAATGCATTCTTTCGTCCGTCAAGTGCGTCTTAAAGTAAAAGTATCATTTAAATGGAAGTAGAATATAATTTTATAGAATTGGAATTTTCTCGATAGGAAACATCGGCTCGTAGATAAACTCCGACATAAAATTGTCGGAAATTCTAATCGCTCTTCTATGAAATTTCAAGTCTAACCCTGATATTGAAGCAAATTAAAACTGACACAAAATATAATTTCCTGAACTTTTATTTTTTTCATTTAATAACGAAGTCATCATTGTTGAAATATCATGATAATATGTGGCAAAGTAAGTTATTATGCGTTCTTTGCATGAAGTGAGCGCATATAGGGGAGGTCGTTTCCGTCCGTCCGTCCGTCCGCATGTTAAAACTAGGAAACCGCTGGACGTATTGTGATGAAATTTGGTATTGGGGAGTTTTGCTAAAATTGGTCGACCGATTCCAATTTTGGTTAAAATCCGACAACAATTACGACCACTTTATATGACTTACAAATAGTTTACAATGTCCCTTTGTTTCAACTGGGGAACTGCTTGATGTATTTCGATGAAATTGTATTGGGGTGTTTTGCTAAAATTGGTCGACCGATTCCAATTTTAGTTAAAATCGGACAGCAATTACGACCACTTTACATGAAGACCTACATGTAGTTTACAAAGTTTCTTTGTTTCAACTGGGGAACTGTTAAAGGTATTTTGATGAAATTTGGTCTTGGGGAGTTTTGATAAAATTAACTGACAGATTCCAATTTTGGCTAAAATCTGACAAAAATTACGACCACTTTACATGACCTAAATGTAGTTTACAATGTTCCTTTGTTTCAACTCGGGAACCGATTGACATATATGAAATTTGGTATTTGGTAGTTTTGCTAAAATTAATTGACCGATTCCAATTTTGGTTATAATCGGACAATAATTACGGCTACTTTACATGAAGACCTTCATGTATTTTACAGCGTACCTCGCTTGCTTCTCGTTCAATTCTCATCTGAGCGAAAAATATTGAGAAGATTGTGAAATCTCAAAGAACGCATTTGGAAACTGTGTACTCCGACATGGAGTACCCATTCCAATCTTGTTATATAATTTGTTGTGGCTAAAAATTGTTTTACTCGATAACTTAATCATATAATTTGACTATCCACATTTACATGCACATAATGCGACATATGATAGAAACTGATACAAAAGTGTTGATGTCATAGAAATTTATCATTCATGAGATTAAACTCCTTTTCTTCTAGAAATATTAGCACAGAAATGGATGGACACGAGGTAGAATTACATATTTTCTAAACGTATGTAATTCATTGGAGGCATTATCTAACGAAACGTATGTAATTCATTGGAGGCATCATCTAACGAAACGTTTTCGACTTAGTACTGAGGCTAGGAAAATATCCGTGCATTCCTTTGCTTACATAGAAAAGAAACGCAGGTGATATTTTGTTTCCTTTTTAGGCAGTCACCGTACACGGGGACAGGCAATTTGTATTTATGAGTCGGAATGGTTGCTACCGGTAAAATTAAATGTCGCCGATTAGAGAAAAATTGTTCCGTCTTCATCGGGGCGCGCGAGCATTTTGCAAAAAAGTGGTTCACGAAAAAATTGAAAACGCCAGATACGAGGAACGTAACTGCGTAGTCCGAATGGCGGATGACGGAACGCGGAGTCGTTTATAATTTTTTTTAGGTCCAAATGGTCGCATGTCTCTGCGACCTTGGAGATGTCACTCCCGGCCAAACTATTTTCCTTCTGCCTTGGGAAATGATGTACGGGAAGTATCGTGGCGTCCGATTTGATTTACGCGAGCCTCGTCTGCCCCGACCGAAGTGACCCGACACAAAATGCCGCTATACGGACACGGAAAATGGACGAAAAAAGCCGACTCGCTGAAAAACTATGAGCGAAGTATCGCCGCCCGTCAGTCAGCGACGCGTCGTTGTTTTTTTCGCGGAATTCTATCTTTTCGGCGGAATGGCTTCACCGAGGGAACGTAATTCCGAGTCCGGTTAATTCTGCTGTGGCGCCTGTTCGAAAAGCTAAAGATCCGGGTTCAGTTACCGGTTTACGTCCGTTTTTATCCATTCTTTCCTCTGAAACGCACTTGATATCTCCATTCAAAATAACTTTTGAAGATTCGCGGTTAATCTCCGATTATCCACGTCGATTAGGACTTTGGTTTTATAATATACGGAAGATCCAAAGGATTGCATTTTTAAGGCAAAATTGTTTGAAGAATTTTAAAAAGAGTACATATATATTTGTAAGAACGTCAAATGCCGTTTAAGCGGAAGAAAGAGATCAGTCTAGAAAAAGTGAATTTTGCAGAAAAAGTGAATTTATGAATTTATTAATCATGGAGATTTGTAGGCCATACAATAAAATTGTAATCTTAAATGGCTGATATTAACTTATTTGGCGTTAGAGTGGTGCTTATGAGCAAACGATGAGTGAAAAAAGTTTCTGAATTTTCCAAGTATTTGCTGCATAAAATGAGGAATAAATATTACGTGAGAAAATTCTAACATACTTTGGAATGCTGACTCTCATCGTTAATCTGCACGCGGATAGTTTGGTATTTATTTTATTTTTTAAAAATTTAAGGAATACTTTCCTGTGCGTGTCAGGTATTTTATCGTCAAATGGTGAAATTGTATCGCATTGTTGTTTAAAATGTACCGAGATAAAACTTTCGGATTGTTCAGAAAGTTATATTTATTAACAGTGTATATTTGTGAGTGTAGTCAGGTCTATGGAGGTGCCTGCGCTCTTTTTCCGAAAATAATCGCCAAAATATAATTTTAGCGTTTAAGTAGACATTTTTTCGAAATGGAATGCGTCGAGCGAATCTAATTTAACTTTTATAACATGGATAATTCGGAGAGGAGTAAACTTTTCGTGCACGAAAATTTGCCTCGCGATGGAAAAATCCGTTTTTTATGTTATTAAATACTACGAGGTGAGCATTGCACAGGTGTCCATTTACGGCCGTGTATGTGTGCATTTCCGCATCGAGACGTTTCTTTTTTTGTTTCCAGGCGTGGCTCTGAAAAAAATCCTCAAATCCATTATTGATGGAATTCGAATGGGAGAAAGAGGAGTGGTTTATAAAAGAAGAGGAATAAAATATTTCGGATGGAGTTTAAAAACTAAAGGGGAAGAATTGAAGCGGAAATTGAGAACAAGAGAAAGAAGTGCGGCGAAATTCCGATTTAAAGTTTTTAGAGGGTATTATGAGTATTATACAAGGAATCGAAATGAAAGGCCCATAACCAGTTGAAGACGGAAATATAACTACTTCTATTAAAAAATAGTGTTACATATTTTTATTTTCGCGATACCAATACATTATTTATTTACCGAAATCACCCGCAGGTGCTCTACACGCATGGTTTTAACTTTTGAAAAAATTTCTCCGTGACGCAGCCTCAGTACATTTACGTCTTTGTCGATTTTTTTACGGTATTTCATTACAAAAATCTAGCACTATTTCTTTTGTATTTAGTTTTTCAAGTATCTAAAATCCCTGTAAACATTAAAATACGGAAAAATATAGTATTTTCTTGATGAGAAAGGCGTGTTTTGGTTATGACGCAACCTTACGCTTTTGAAATTAAAACTGTCCATAACTGGATTGAAGTACGTCGTTTATCTACATGGTCTTGATTCTGGGATTAGACCAGGGACATTGTATTGGGACAAAATATTTGGAGGTAGTGATAGAAAAATATCATACAACCTAACAAAGGATAATCAAATTAAGGATTCCAGATATTCCATTTGATTTTTTGCATAGTTCCACTACAAAAGCAATGTTTCAATCGCTATCTAACCACAAAATATGAGCATTATTGATAAGTAATATTTTTTAGCGCCAATCAAAGACATTGAAAATTGTATATTTCAGTGGAATTACAGTCATATTGAGAAATGGACTTTTAAAGAATCGGTCCTCGAGGACGATAGTTGCAAAGTTAGTCGTATTATATGAGTATAAACATATTATTTCGTCTGTACTAAACTTTAGAATTTCGTTCAGTAATTGAGAGCAAAGCTAAGTCGAGGTAATGAAAAATGCCCAATTACAAAAATTATCTGTTTAAGATTTAACAGTCTGGAACTAATACACAATAAAACAAACAAAAATAAGAATATTCAATAGCCTCTGGCAGATATGAGATGCTCTTTTATCAGTTATTTATGCCAGCACAACACAACACTACCGAAGAAAAAAACATTTCTCTTGCCATGTCCTGTCCCAAATTTCAGATTGTTCTAAAATTTCTATAGAACTTTGCTGGAATATATTGAATTTCGTAGATTTCAATATATCATTTATCAAATCACCGCCACGTCCTACCACCTAAATATCAAGGGTATGGCATAAATGGACTGTTTACAACATTAGTTTAAATTTTACGCGTTTTTTAAATTTAATGCCCTCTAACGGTGGAAATTCAAACTAACGGAGGATTCCTAAAATGTGAATCATAATATTTTATCTCTACCTACCCTATCAAAAAAGAATTTTTCATCAATCTCTTAAAAAAGTCTACAGACGGACGGACGACCAAGTGATAATAATAACTGGCATTTTTAGATTTTTGAAAACGAACCAATAACAAAGCAGTATATTACTTCTTGTTTAAACGATGTCTGAGTTTCCTTCCCGACCTTCGCATCACTCCAATGCACCTCGTATTTCTGGTTTTCTTGCAGCATTCCTGAATATTTGTTCACAGTAAATTATCGAGCCCGTCTTATGGCGGAATACGAATTAAAAAATAAGCATTTCAATATCAAAAGTTGAAAAAATACTAGTGTTAGGCATTGCCCTTGCTATGGTTGTTGGAAATACCTTAAGAGAAGTAATTATTATTTCTATATTTTACGCTTTAGTACTTAATTTTGCATTTATATATTTGTCGTTTGCTCTTTCACGGTTTTAAAGGAGAAACACGTTGCATTTTATATTAAACAGTGATATTTAGCATCTTGATTTTTTCTATTTTCATAAAAACTGAATACCACACAAAAAACACTTTAATGTGTGAAAAGCTTAAATGGAGGTTTTACTGCATGGGGTGGATGGTCACATAACAATGATAAAGGGAGAGGAAGAGGTCTACAGATGATTCTAAGAGACAGAAAAAAATTCCGAGTCGTACAAATGGAGGCACATGACAAAGATATTCATGCTGCGAAACAATTGTGGAAGATGTTGAGAGGAGTTTGGGAAGAATACGAATAACACCAATGGGAGGCACGACGAAAGTGAAAGGAAACGTCTGTGGAAGTAGAGCGCGTTTTAAAATATTTCTGAAAACCCTTGCGCATGACATGGATGTATTATATGCGCGGATATCTAGCCATGAAATATTCACAGGCGCTGAGAATAGCAAGGTGGAGTGACACAACATCACCCGATGTTCTTTGACCTCCTTTCGTTGAGTCGAACAGGAGGGGGAGTTACACTTAGAAAATTATTACTTCGGTATATTTTTATCAGTTCCGTATTTATATTGACACATTATGTCACTAAGGTATCCGTTAAAAGATTGTGGTTTCCAGATGACCATTCGGCATCATTGGCGATTCTCCAATCGTTGATTATGTTGAATTTCTTTACTATAAGTTATTTATTTTACTTTCTCATATACGTAGTATATTGAGAAAGTATTGTAATCGTGAAAAAATTCGACTTCGATATTGTGATGGAAATACATGTTTTAGGTGTCCCTGAGTCCGTAAAAGTGGTTTTCGCCATGCCGTCTGTCGGTCTGTTCGCTGTTCTATGGTACAAACGCGTACATAAAATCGAATGATATCTCGTATTTGTGCAATATATCATCTTTCGCAGACCCTTTTTGATAAAAATGATATTGCACAAAAATAAAGGGTAGTTTATTCTTGGCGGTTTTTAGAATAATTAGATTTATTCAAAAATGGCTTCAGAGAATTTGATTAAAATCAATCCAATTGTAGAGTCTAATGTCACAAATAGTACTACGTAAGTATCTCTTAAAATCACTTTATGGCTTCCGGTGACAGGTAGCTTATGACGTCACGCCTCCACCGCGATCCATTCAAACACTTACTACAGCCTTACAGTTACATTTATTCGACTGATATCTAATAATTATGGATAATATCATTGATAAAAGACATTGCACAACAATTAAGGGTACTTTATTTTATGATATTTTTAAACAAAATTCGATTTACTCAAAAATGGCTCCAAGGATTTTGATTAAAATCCCTCAAATCGTACAACTTGATGTCGCAAATAATAATAACTAAGTCATACGTCCCAAAAAATTGCTATAATCGACCAGTGGTATTAAAATATTCGTTAAACTACGGTTAACTTTGATTTATAAGCGTTTTTCTTTTATAAAAGTACACAGTCGACCAGACGACGCATATGAAAAAGTTTATGCAATGTTTATTGCGCCGTTTATTTATTTTTTTACTTTTGTCATACCAAGCAGATTGTTTTCGTGAAAATATTGAATTCAGGATTTCAGCGGAAATACTCGTTTTAAGGTCACCTGAATATGTTTTCACACGGTAATAATCGTCTCCATGGTAACAATCCGATAAAATGCGATTTAAAACGCAAAACCGCGGTTTTAATATAAATTCAAGAAAATAGGAACAATTATCAGAATTCGGTAGTAAAAACAAGAATGTAAATTTCCTTAGAACAGTACAAACCTCGCTCCGATATCACAATTTTAAGATATTTTAAAGTATTAAAGAAAACATCTCTGCACGATGGATTTGAGATTTCCTATGTAAAACAAATAGGGAAAAAACGTTGTTAGTAGGGGAGGCATATACACACACACAGGCAGAACCATATCATAAGGCTATGTTTCCATTGAAAACCAGCCTGACAAAAATAGCATATTTCAAAGAGGCAAACGAAACAGGGCTACCTCAATATCAAGGTTGGAATTTTTCTGTAATATCTCCTATAGTGCTTCATTAATGTAAATATCTGAAATTATCAAAGTTGTAGACAGTGCAATTTTCTATAGCTTTTGTTTTTAATATTTTTCACGGTTTGTATCAGAAATATTATATAGTTATAAAAGAGAAGAGGGACTGGAAATGCTATAGGATGTATGAGGATGATGATAGAAAGAACGCTAGAAGTCAATAAAGATATGCATTTTTGTTTTGTAGATTGGGAGAAAGCTTTTGACCGAGTGAAATGGGATAAAATGTTGGGTATTTAAAATTAAATAGGAATAGATTGGAAAGATGAAAGACTGCATAAAAACCTTTACTTTGATCAAAAAATTAGAGTCAGGGTTGAAGGAGAATAAACAGAAAGTACTTTAATAGGGAGGGGAGTGAGGCAGGGATGTCCTATTTCACCAGCGATATTTAATATTTATGCAGAAACAATAACAGAAGAAGTGTTGATGGAAGAGAAAGGATGTAAGATAGGAGGTGAAAGTATTACCCCCATTAAATATGCAGATGATCAGGGATTAATAGCAGAAGACGAGAAAGAACTTCAGAGGACGACAGACAGACAAGTGGAGGTTGGCTAACAATATGGAATGAAGATCAATGCCGAAAAAACGAAAGTCATGGTGGTTTCAAAGGAACATAAAGAATTAAATATAATGGTAAATGGCCAAATATTGAAACAAGTAGTTACGAATATCTTGGCAGTATTTTAGCGCAGGATGGAAGTAGTACACAGGACATCAGAAGTAGGATTACAATGGCAAAAGCAGCATTTAACGAGAAGAAGGAGCTTCTCACAATCAAGAAAATAAATCTAGAAACAAGGACGAAATTGGCAAAATGCTACATATGAAGCATGGCTCTTTATGATGCAGAGACGTGGGAAAGGAAGGAAGAAAGGAGGAAAAATATTTAGAAAGTTTTGAGATGTGGGTATGGAGGAGGATGATGAAAGTAAAATGGACAGAGAGGAAGAGAAACGAATTAGTATTAGAAATAGTGGGAGAAGAAATAATACTAATAAAACAATCAGGAAAAGAAACGAAAGTTGGATAGGGCACATATTGAGAAGACAGTGTTTACAAAGGACGATCTTAGAAGGCAAAATTAGCGGAAGGGGAAGAAAAAGAATAGGAATATTAAAGAATATAAAGCAGGAATATAGTATTTATAGAGGTATAAAAGAGGCTTCTAGGGAGAGAGAGAGAGATGGAGGCAGAGATTCAGCTAAAACCTGTCATCGGACAGCAGCATGATGATGAATGATGATAAAAGAGAAATAATAGAGATATATTCCTTCTGAATTTATTCATTTATTTATACTTTCTCATAAACAGCCGATAACAACCATTTACGAGGATCGTAATATCGTTAACAAAGACGAACACATACAACCATGCGCTCGGCAGGACTCGAACCCCCAAACCTTTCATCGGGAGCCAGACAGGCTAACCACGTCTCTACCAAGGCCGTTCAGTACAGTAGTCAGTATGTCAGTATATGACAACTTTTTGCAATCATTAGGTAAATTCCCATATGCATCAGTGGAACCGGTTTTGTTTATTACACTCTCGGGCAGTTCGTAATTGTAACAACATTTCCCATGCCTTCTTATACCATATTTAATTGCCAAAATTGCTTTTAAACTTTTGGCACTTATTCTGTTTCGTAATTTTGATTTTACAATGCACATGACACTAAATTGACGGTCAACATCAGCATGTGAGGGGGATAATGTGAGTACAGTTAAAGCTAGATTTATATTTAAATATATTTATATTTAACTTGCTCATTATGGCCTTTTACAATGAGCGCAATAACGCTAACAAAGACAAACACATACGTCCATGCCCTCGGCAGGATTCGAACCCGCGCATTGAGAGATAGACACGATAACCTCCCTTTTACCTCCCTTTCTCTTATTCTCTTTTCCTTTCTATCTTACTTCCTCCCATTCTCTCTCCCTCTCTCTCTCCCTTCCTCCCATTCTCTCTCCCTCTCGTCCTTCCATTCTCTTCCTCCCTCCCATTCTCTCTCCCTCTCTCTCTCTCTCCCTTCCTTCCATTCTCTCTCCCCTCTCTCTTTCTTCCCCCATACTCCATCCCTCTCTATTTTCCTTCCTCTGGCTAGTCTTTCAATCTTTGAAACTGAAGAAACAGTTTGTTATACAATCTCTTACATGGATAATTAACTGACCTTGAATTAATTTCAGTGTCATAGGCTTCCGAAATTGAGTTTGGCAACAATATCCGTCGCCATGGAAAGGAAAACTTTTTCATTAACAAACTCAATATTTTATAGTTTAAAGCTCAATTTTGGAAAAAATCTTTCTGTATTTGAAATTTCACCATTGGAAAAGGAAACATTTCATTTGTCTCTACGTTATGCAGTTTTTATTAATAGATATATACTTATACTTGACCGTACACCGCCTCAGAAACTTACTTATTTTTATATATAGTATGATGCGTAAAGAAAGTGTGATTTGAGTGTGAGAGAGAGAAGGCGCCCGAATTATTTATTATTAAAATCGTGTTTTTCATTAATTTCCTTTCAGTTAACTTCACATTGAAAATTTTAGGAATTTACTATTTTTATTATTATCTTCATAGTTTTTTTGCAGTGCATCTTATAATTTACCGGTGTTAAAAATTCGCATTGCTTATATGAATCACGCAAAAAGCCAATCCTTGATATGAAGATCTTTTTCGTTTACATTTTAAAATATTTCAGCGATGAGGAATTTAACTTAGTCATGCAAAGAGAAGAGAATAATTTAAATCTCTTTCGTATATCTCCAAAAATTACGTTTTCTTACGATTTTATTCACGTTTTCACTCATTTTATTTATATTTAGCCTCTGTTGTCCCAATTGATGAATCCTGTTCTTGGCCTCATAATAGTGCTTTTACACAGGTCAGACTTTTATACATGGGTATAACTTATTTACTGAATCTATTAAGTAATTAGAAGAAGGAAAGAAAAGAGAATGGGAATGAGCAGAAACTGAGAAAGAGGAAGAGGACGTAGCATTTATATTGGATTAAAAGGAGCTGCAGTACAAAAATAACAATAATAAATTATGATTGATCATAAAAAATGTTATACTATTGAATCATGCGCCATTGCCAAATGGTGGAAATTCATTAAACTAAATATTGGTCACGTAATATTCAATGAATTTCTTTAGCTGATAATAAAGCAAATATTTCAAACCGAATTTCAAATAGGAGTGAAAAATAACATTTTATGACTTTTATTTAAATTTCTTTAATTAAAGCGATTTTTTTGGAAAGTGTTCACAACTAATATAGTTACAGGAAAAGTGCGATCTTGAAATATAGTTAAAACTCAATGCAGTTCATGTAAGTATTTAGTTAATAGTAAGTAAATTACTACACAACTTTGCTTTGATGGCAAATTGACTGTTCGTTCACATTTTATCCTGTATTTTACTAGTTAATAAGAGTACAATAATTAAATTAATTAAAAGTTATATTCTATGCGTTTTAAATAACTTATAATTTGCTCAAATATTTCAAGTAAATTTCAGCTACTTCTTTACGCATTATATCTTATTATTTCGATTTTACTCTTATTTTCAGCAAATATTTGGATAATCATTTGGCCCCTCTACTAATACTTACCAAAACAGTATAATTAAAAGAGATAACAATTAAAAATACCGATTTGATTGTGCATGATAGCCAAACCAGATTATAGCATATCTTACTGGTTTTTCATATCGAAATCATATATATTTGGAATACTTTTATGATAATTCCGTCATATTTGACAGGCAATTACGCTAGTTTAGTTAATAGTAAGTTACTACACATTTTTCGTTTGATGGTAAATTGACTATTCTTTCATATTTATCCTGTTTTTAACGTTAATACGAGTAAAAAATTGTATTATTATGTTAAATTTTATACGTTTTATATAACTGATAATTTGCTCAAAGATTTCAAACAAATTTCTGCAAATTCTTTTTGCATTATAATTTATTATTTGATTTTCCTCTTATTTTCAGCAAACATTTGGTTAATCATTTGACCTCTCTGATAATAATTATTCAAACAATATAATTAAAACAAAGATAAGTTAGCATTTTAATAAAAATCTATATCTAATTTCTACATTTTTAATGGAAATCAATAATAATTAAT
Organism: Tanypteryx hageni; assembly: GCA_028673005.1. Lineage (NCBI taxonomy): Eukaryota > Metazoa > Arthropoda > Insecta > Odonata > Petaluridae > Tanypteryx > Tanypteryx hageni. The sequence continues at coordinate 175,877,173 of CM054115.1, read as the reverse complement.
TAATTTTTAATTTTAGTCTGTTTTTATGTATTCTTTAACGTAAATTATAATGTGAAATTTTTAACTTATTCTGAAACATATGAAAAATATACGTAACTGGGGAAATAACTGTAAAAATTAATTAAAAATTTATCATAAACTCATATATTTTAATATACCTACCATACAAGTAATTCGTTTGGTTTGTGCTCAATATACCGTATATTTGTGTACAAATACAGTAATAGCCAAACTTATCGTTAGATTCAGCGAAAATCGCTAAGTTAGTGACGTGACGCTAAATCCTAAAGAAAGTCGCCAAACGAAGTAAAAAGTCGCTAAATCTAGCGACAAAGTCGCTAAATTGGCAACTATTCCGAATTGCCCATCTGGTTTTCCAAACTCTTTTATGGTTATTTTAGGGGAAGTGTTCGTCATAGTCATAAGGTGAGCTCGATAATTCTCAATTGAGGCGCAGATTTAATCAACTCTATTAATTAAATGACGAAAACCAGCCTTGATATAGTTGTTAATTTTAGAATGCTCAGGTGCTTGGTACGACCAATAATGAATTCATTGTAACGAGCTGCCAAAGACTATTAATGATCGGTGTATATTGTATAATACGTAAGTTTTAGGGTCTTAGCTTCATCAGGTATATTTTCCATGTTACGGTTGGGCGTTCTCTTATTTCGCACATCATTTGTAGTTCATGAAGCAGCAAAATCGCTTCAAATATTAGTGTCGAGAACAGAAGCAGCGATCTGCGGTTGAAAGTTTGCATTTCCGACAAATGTGAATATCTGATCGAGTCACGGGCGATGTTTGAACCTTGGACCACACCGGCGATTTCAGAGCGGATTCTGGAATTAATCGGTATTCAGTTACGGTGAAGGGATATCTATTGACGGCATCACGACGCGGGAGAGATCCTATGAAATTGGAGATTATGGCGGATGGTGAGGCAAGAGATACAAAGGAGGGAGCAAGAGAAATGGTTACTTGAGGAATCCATTGAAACTGCGGTTTCTTTGTGAAATTTCAAGGTGAGTGAAGAATCGCTATTATATAGTGGACGCGGGCGGACGACGCGTAAGCGTGCTTGTTATGCCAGACATGAAATAAGCGTGGGAGAAAAGAAAGGAAAATCCCGGCTTATTTTTTGTTCTCTTTTGCGCTTTAAAGCTTTTTAGCGTTGTTTATCGCGGAAACTAGAGAATTTGCACGGCATCCACGTATACATACACCTACTCGTGGACCTTTAAACACACGCGAACACATCTCCGCGCGCGCACACACTCACGCACCGTCACACACGCGCCCAATGAAAACACAGGAGTGCGCGCATGTTTGACGTCAGGGGAACCCACTGAAATGCCAGCGTGTTTACCCTGCTCGGAAGACGACATTTTTTTATTTCGTCATTTTCGTGGCAGGAGGGGGATAAAGTATTTGAGCAGAAGAGGGAAGTCGGAGAGCGGAGGTAAAGAGAGAGGGAAGGGAGATAGAGAGATTATGCGTGCGTAGAAAAGAGGGGGAAAGAAAGGATTGTGTCCAAGGGAAAGGAAACGGAAAAAAAGGGGGAGAAATAGAATGGGTGGAGAGCTGATGCTCGAAAGAAAAAAAGATTAAGGAGAAAATTGGAAATGTCTCGGGAAAGGGGTTAGAAAGCAAGAAAAGATAAGAGAAAAAATAAATGAAAATTACACCAAAAGCATAATACGAATAAAGCGAAAAGGAAGAAGGCTAACATTGACAGTGGAATCATCCTCGCTGAAGCAGACCTTGACAATTTCTCTATCTGCTAGATAGGAAATTATAATGTTGAGGAATTAATAATTTATTGGAACTTCTTGCTAAAGTTCTCCGTCTTAGACTCTCCAGGGTAATATTATAGGAACGAGATTGGTTGTTATAACGATAACTCTTAATCAGGAAGGGAATTAATTATCGGCACATTATAACCTGATCGGACTTTTTATGCGCGGAATATTACATTGAATTGTTATTATTTTAAAACTCCAACTCTAATATGTTCGTTATAATCATGTTTGGTTGATTACTCATATCGATTCTCTGCGAATATAACTCATTCAACACATTCCGTTCTTTCAGTTCATCGTTCCGATGTTTCAAAATCTTCAATAATAAGCTTATTTGGAGGAAATGCTTTAAATTTTTAATCCAATAATATTCCAGTATTATATATTGAAAAGCAAATTTATTAAATGTGAAAACTTGAATTGATGGGAACAAAATGAAAAGATAATAATGTAAAGGAGTTTCTTTAAAGAAGAAAGGTCAAAAAATAGGCTTTAAAACCAAAATCGAAGAGGCAAAACTATTACTTTGGAATATATAAGAAGATTCAAGGAAAGATATTGATATGGTGGAAAGAAAGAAGATAAACTTGAGCAACGAATGTGTGAAAGCTGCGGATACAATACAACTTCTCATGATTTGTCGCATTTTTTATCATAATTAGCACAGCTGTTTTTCTCAGGGGAATGGAAATGAAATTCGTATAAACAATCATTTTTTGTGAACCATTTTTGTATAAACGGGGTTTTCATGCACAATGGAAGGAGTACGTATGCGGAATCAAAGTAGAAAAGTAGCGGAGAAAGTGAGGGAAAACAGATATTACCGGAGGAAAGGGAGACGGAAGACAAGAAAGAAAAATAAAACGAGAGAAAGATAGAAAAATATGCAAAGATGTTATTGAAAGAAAATGTGAAAATAAAAGAATCCCTGGCGGATAAAGTAGACAGAAGGGAAAGGAAAAGGATATAAGGGAATTAAAATGTTTCGTATTTACTTTAATAACGCACGGCATTTTATTTTTCACAAAGGTTTGCTTTAGAAAATTTAGATACGTGTCTTAAGCAAATATTCCACCAGAGCGTATTTTTTATCGAAGTGATATCTCGGTTTAAAGTATCATATCTGCGCTCAGAACAAAAAGCAGTTAACCGAATATTTGATAAAATATGAAACGTAAGGAGGACGTCGAATACCAAAATGCGTTGAAATTTTTTTATTCGCCACGGAAAAAAGAATAGCTTGCGTATAATAGAAAAATTTCAAGCCAAAAAGGGAAAAGTTAAATGTGAGATGTTGATCCATGCGGCAACAATGCAGATATAAGGGATGATGGGAGCACAAAAGACCAAGGGATGGAGCATTAGGGAATGGATGAAATAATAAAAATATTGTCCAGAGATGAAGGGGAAAAAGAGAGAGCGGGAAAATCTATAATTTCGCTTCTTTCCACGACCTATCCAGCGGCGTCGGAAGTTGCAGTCAAACGAAAAAAACCCACTAATCCTTAATTGAGTTCTAACTCGAGCTCAATGTCCGCCGTTGTGGGCAAGGCAAATTATTGGCGTGGTCATACGAGCGGGGAGATGAGGATGGAGTCGTCACGGACGGTAGAAGAGCAGGAATAAAGGATTATTAAGGGAAGAAAAAAATGATGGCGGTGGAAGAAGAGCCTAAAGGTAGCCAAGGGAGAGAATGATAACAGCATGGCGGAAGGGAAAGCAAGAGGAACGGGAGGACGGACGTGGCGAGGTGGGAGAATGGAGGGGTCGGACATGGCGCGGTGTTCTGGAAGGGGGGCAAGAAACAGAAGGAGATAAGGAGATATGGTCGGGAAGGGTTTTTTCCAGGAGAGATTGGCCGGTAGGAGGCGGGATGGGCGAAAGGGTTGCTAAGAGAAGTGCATTTTCCAGGCCGAAATGGAATGAAGGGGAAAAAAGGAATGGGGAACGAACTCTGTCCCGGATTGAAATTGAAATAGAAGAGTAGACTAACGCAAAGGTAGGTATGGGGGGAGAGAGGGAGGGAGGGAAGGATAACGTGAGACGTTGATGACTCTTTTTTTATATGACTGTCTGATTCGTGGGAGGAAATGTTTTTTCGGAGGAGGAAAAATATACACGGACGCGTTTATGGTATGTGCCACTCAAGCCCGCAATTTGAAAGTCTGCTGTTTTATTTATTTTTTAATTTTTATCTTTTTTCCGGATGAGGACTTTTCCTCTGCCGTTTTCGCATCCATGATGTTTTAATTTCGGATCTCGAGTATTTATTTTGATTTAGATGGCGGTTTTACGCGTCGAAGGGAAAGTCCTCTCCCAGAATCACTTCGTAAATGAGGTGTGATAAAAAAGTAATTTTGTTTTGGGAAACTAGCGGAGTGCTTTGCTATAGTTACTTTATCTAAAATGACGTAGAAAATGGTTACTTTTTCATAGGTCGAAAAAGCGGGAAGTTATGGCTAGAAGGGCATGCTAAAATCGGAAATTAGAAAAAAGTGTGATTAATATTAATGAGCTTAACGATATAGATAACAGGTCACGTACTTTTTAATTCGTCTAATTAAATGGGATGATCCGTAATCAAATCGCCATTTTCAATGTTGAAAAACTGCTTTATTATTGACAAAGCATTTAAATCATTTTATTTGTAGCTTCATCCATTTTAATTAATGCTGGATGGTACTCCTATGGATCGACCGGTATATAACGTTGAAAATATTAGCGATATACATCTTACCTCATTTCCAATGGCTATATTTTGAGAGAAATTTTACAGAAGTTTCGATTTAACTGGAATTAATATAATACCTGTAACAGCAAAAACAACAACTATTCTATCAGCACTTTCTGTTTCCTTAAAATCGGTAACCATCTTCTTTGGTCGGGAAAGCAAATAAAAAGGAAAATCGCAACAAAGAATTTTGAAATATATTTTCAGGAAGTGTATTATTTTTACACTAATTCGAACGTAACGCTCGAAGCCAATCAATTCCGAAGAGTCCATAGATCAACTTAAATGGAATATAAAAAATTGTTATACGTTGATATATCGATTTATACCTTTCCTCTTCCGTAAGAATTTATATACAGGGTGTCTCAAAAAGATGTATACACATTTTAACAAAGAAAAAATACCCATTACATAATTCAGAAAAGGTCAATATTTGATATATATGCAGAAGCAATAGTTATTGGCACTAGGCGAACTATCGCAGATGTTCAAAATTACCACCATTAACTTCTAGGCATTGTTGACAGCAGCGAACAACTTAGTGACAAACATTCACCAAGGTATCTGCTGGGATCACTGCGCATGAGGGTTTAATTTCTTTCCTTAGTTCTTTGAGTGTTGCTGGTTTTATACTGTACACTAAATTCTTCTGGTAACCCCACAAGTAAGAGTCAATTGGAGTTAAATCAGGCAAACGTGAGGGTACTCAACACTTTCTCTTCGGGCTATCCACCGGTCTGGGGAATTGTCATCAAGATAGGCCCTGACATCACGATGGAAATGTGGGGGTGCCCTGTGTTGTTGGTAGTAAATTTCCTCATCTGCATACAGTTGATGAATGGCGGGCACAATGGATACCTCAAGCATGTTGAGATACACACACACACAAACAAGCACACGCACACACGCACGCGCACGCACACACGCACGCACACGCACACACGTACACGCATATATAAAAATATATATAAATTTCCTCATCTGCATACAGTTGATGAATGGCGGGCACAATGGATACCTCGAGCATGTTGAGATACACACACACACAAGCACACGTACACGCATATATATATATATATATATATATATATATATATATATACATAATATATATATATATATATATATATATATATATATATATATATATATATATATATATATATATATATAACCCGTTACTACAGGACGCATCCGAAGGCTTGGTAGTAATCTCGAAACGAAAACGAGAAGGGGCGCGTCACTTCGATACGCTCTCAGCGTCTAATATTTCTTCCTTTAGGGAGCCGTTCGTGCGAGAGCATATGCTCGCAAGGAAGGGGGAGTCAAACGTCCAAACGGAGGAAACCGGAACCACGGGGAGGGGTGTACGAGCAAGGGGTGGGAAGAGACCGTGTGTGTCTGCTATGGGAGCGATGTAGAGGGCAGAAAGGAAATACACGACCAGGAAAGGAACGCAACCGCCCAGGAGGTTTAGAATGGGAGGAAATACGGGGAAAGAGAAGGTGGAGTTTGCTGAAATGAGTATGAAGCCGTGGTCTTCGTAACACGGTTAGACTTCTATTAAACGACAAGGGCGTTTCTGAAGAAATATGGTCGCTTAGAAGGGTGGTCGCTCAATAGGGTATAGGAGGGCCAGCCCGAGGTACGGACGAGCCGGTCGGCTAGCATGAGCGCCAAAGTTTTTAGGGGACTATCCCGATCCTCTCATCTCTGTATTGCTTGCAAATAAATAAATATTGGATACAAATTTATATCACGGAACAGGCTGGAATCTTGATGGCATCCATTTTATAAATTGTTAATGATAAACTTATGGCGCTGCGAATTAAAACATCCAGCGGACTGGATATAGCCCGCGGGCCTTAGTTTGGACATCATAAACAATACTGTTTAAGCATTATGTCTCAAAATATATGTATCGTCCATTTATAATATATTAAATCTAGTCTTGCAGCCTGCCACTATCCGAACAATAGTTTAACCAGTAACATTGTTGTATCTATTAGAAGCATACGAGTATGATCCTTTTATATCATGAATGATACATGTCATTAGTCAAAAGAATTTCTAATTAAAATCAGTAATACTCACAAGGAACACCCGTGTCTAACAAATAAAATACAGAGAATATAAGTATAAAATGGTTAAGTATGAGCTCTTTTTTTGGAATTATAACAAATAATTTACACTTTGCTCGGATAAAAAGATAAGTGAGCCGCGCCAATCCTTAGCCAGACTAAAATTCCTCACGCCACGGAAAATCTGAAGGAAATCGTACAGTTTTCACCATTAAAGCACACTCATTTCTGTAGCTGGATGGCGTTCAATATTATCCTTTTAATTTTAACCGAGATATGCCTACGATAAAATATGCCCTGTTTTTTGTCTCGAAACAGCGCCCAAATCCTGCGGGAAAGCGTGTATGTGTGGAGCCGGTCTATGAGAAAGTTCGTGCAATGAATGTTTTTCCCCCATTTTTTCAATTCTAATAATGGCTGGTTGCCTAACTGAAATTACCCAGCGGCCACACTTGAGTATTATCAACGGTATATGTAGTGTGTGCATCTGCATGTGCATTTAACTGGGCAGTTCAGCTGATTAATTGGTGGCAATGGACGGAACGCATTAAACTGTTCCCTAGCAGCCCTAAATTATTGCTTTTATCCTCTTGTTAATGTCCATAATAGTCTTTGAGAAAATCGAACCTCTGCATCGTTCTCCCCTTCCATCAATCTCACTTGCATTGATTTTGTGAATTCCTATGTAGGTGTGAATATCCATTATTATTCATGGAAATCCTACGTTCAATTCCTTTCGAGAGATCATTTCCACGTATTTTATTGGGCACTGTTTTCTATCCATATGCTAATAGATACCAATGGGAACGATAGCATCCACATCCTCTTTAATTCGGAACAGTAACATTTGTCGAATGGTTTTTCCTTTCGCACTGCATTCTGGTCTTGGTCTTTCATCTTAAGTAACTCATATTCTAATTTACACTAGTACCGTAACAATAGTTGCTCTACGGTGGACTATTAAGATGTCGCAGATCGCGCTAAGTTAAGATCTTTTGGTTCCTAAACTTTACAGTCCGTCATATAACGCAGGTTAGGTTTTAAAATTAAAAAAATTACGTCAAAAGGAGAAAAACAAGATAAATAAAATATTAAAATTCGACATCTGAATATTGCACGTACGGGAAGATGAGGATTGGCGGAAGGAAAGAAAGGGGCGAGAAATGCGAGAGAAAGGAAGATATAGCGAAAACGGAGGTGGCGAGTGTTAGAAAGGATAAGAGGTTTATGTGAGGAGAAATAAATAGGAGAGTGTGAGAGATGAGTAATCAGGGGAGAGTGGGGGGTGGGAGCGTGAGAGAGAGAGAGAGAGAGGGGGGGAGAGGGTGAGAGGGAAGAGGCGGGTGAGAGAGAAAAAGGAAAACGTTTTGAAGGGAAAAAGAGGATAAGGAAATAAGAGGGAGCAAAAGGATGACAGGATGAGGTGAAAGGAAGGACTCAACCGGCTGACAAGAACAGCGTTTGAACTAAACTGTTTTTTTTTTAATAAGAACTCTCATAATACCGACGGCTCTTATTCCTTGAAATGAGACTATTGCTTACTTCAAAGATTTCTGGTATTTAACCTCGCGGCTCCGATGATTCGTGTTTGTGTGCTATTCGAATACAAAAATGTATTTTGGTCCTTTGATCTCGACGGAGAAGTCGTTGAACTTTCCTTAATTTGCGGAAGTGATTGGGGCCAATAACCGAGATCGTTAAACAGTTCTCAGTTGTTATTAGATGGTAAAACTCGGCAATAAATGCTTTTTAGAATTGTCGGCAGCGTTTTTTTTTAATTTTCAAATTACCCAATGACATTTAGGCATTTTCTGTGAGAGAGGTTACGGAAAAAATTCCCGTGCACTCCGAAAATGGCGTAAAATGTCGTTTTCAAAAGTAAGCCTCGTGAAAAACTTCCTAGGATGCTATCAGTTGAGTTTGTGAGTTAAAATTATATTTTTACTCTCGTTATGAATCCTTTTGCTGTTGTGTGTTGATGAAATTTTAAGTACTAACTGATTTTAAAATTTAAGTTTTTTTCCCTTTGTCCCCAATTCTGTTAAAAAAGGAATTGGAGACTACGGTGCACAGATTGGAATTAAAATTTAAAACTCCTGAACCGTAAATTAACCAAGAGAGCACTCACAGCTACTGAAGATGGGAGCGTAGCTCCCGAAATACGTATCTAGCGAGTTTCCCAGAGATTTCCAGAGTGATTGTGCGTGTGTGTGTGTTCCTTTTCTTCTTTTTAGGCTATTTTTTGACAACAGGTCCCTGTAGGCCATCATCGTCCTGCAAACTTGTAAGCATAATTTAATTTTCCTTATTTCTTATTGACGTGTGAGTACTCTCTGGGTTAATTTACGGTTCAGGAGTTTTAAATTTTAATTCCAACCCAATTCTGTTGTTGATGGATATTATCCTCCTGTAGATTTGTCAATGCCGCGAAAGAACATTTCAGAATAAGCCTTATAATAATCTGCTCCTAAAATCTCTTTCAGTGAAATATCCTCTACAAATGAAGAAAAGTGGATTCCTGATAGCTTCCCCTTCTTCTCTATCATGTCTTCGGTGTACACACCAAAAGGTTAGTTTTCACTGGTTCCTTATATAGGTGCCGTCTCACTATGTGGTTGTGTATTACGTGTGTGTATATATATATACACATGGTGTAACAAAAGTCCATTCTCATAGTGAAATAAGGTATAACAGAATCATGCGGGAAAGTAATTTCAATTATACACTATAAATCAATACAATAGAATCACTAATTAACACAGCACGTGCCCATAATGAATTTTACTCATCTCTATTCGCCATTGTAAGACGTCGGTCACGTTTTTTAGTGCTTCCAAAGTAGCGTGTTTCTACTGATCTGTGATTTCTCTTTTGATTGCTCTAATCGTTCGATGTATCTACTCATACACAATGAACTTTAAGTAATACATAAAAAAATTCATCATTACCGGAAAATAGAAAAATAAGAAATGTTATCTCGCTGTATTTTGTTGTAACTTATTTTCCAGCGAAAACGAGCGTCTTTATATTCGTTCTGGTTAACTCAATTAAAGCTTACTAAACATAATCAATATTTACAACCATATTATTTTCATTAAAAATAAGCATTTAAGGAATAAAAAAACGTATTTATCTTAGGTGCCTCCAATGGTCGCAACGAGTTCATATATGTCGTATGCGTATTTCGGCTATAATCCAGCCGTCTTAAGTGGTGATTCACCGAGGGTCGATTCTAAGAACAAAAATGTGTGGCGGTATTTTTGTGGTTTTTAAACGTGTGCGTTAATTGGGGTTTATAGCTGGGTGTCCGTTGAGAATGAGGCTGAAGGTCAGAGGGATGCGAATGTTGATGGTGAAGATATTTAAATCTTCTACAAAGGAAGGTTTAATACAGGAGGAGAGTTTCTCGAGTTATTCCTGAAAATTTTTCTAGGGAATCGCTAGCCCCATATAATATACATATGAGGAATTGTGAGCAGTTTATTTCGTAAATTACGGACTTTCGTGTTTCTCGAGATATTTTAAACGCTGTTGCTGCTGGTTTAAAAGATTGAAAGGTTAGTTCTGTTGGATATATTGTTTAGCTTTTTGATGAATGGTTGAAAACGTTGTATTTTAACATAATTCTGTTTTTTGTAACTTTTTTGTTTCGGGTCAGTGGTTATTTGTTCAACTCTAATGGTGTTTTACTGTTTCATGACGATCCGTTATATGGCTTGAGCCTTCTAACCGCATTGTATGGCGATTTGTTTTATTCCATTTAGTTCTGTAACGAAGTTAATTGGACTAAGTGTTGCGTTAAATGTGTACCACGATGTGGAAGGCTGCCATTTTATTGTTTGTTTGAGTGCCCACCCAATTCGCCTCTCTTACAGCACAAATGGGTATCTCAGAGGTAATGCAATGAATAACCGGGGAAGGGAGGAGGGAAACCCGGTGCCGGCATTTGCCTGCTCTTACGAAGAACACCAGGGAGCCCAACGGCTTAACGTCCCTTCCGAAGGACGGAACAGCTGAATTTGCGCGGTCTCCTCAAACCACACAAACAGGGGGCCGGGCGACCTTGGAAAAATCCTACTTGCGCAGGATTCGTGCCCGCTGCTTTTTAAAGCAGCAGGCGAGTAGCAGTCAGCGTCCTAACCACTACACCACCGGCACCCTCTGCCATTTTATGCTTGTAATGGTGAAAGGAATTATTTGGGATATAACTGTCGCTGTGCGGGTTTTTTGTATAAAAGCCGAGTTCTATTGTCTTTCTTTGTAACTAGCAGGTGAAGAATTGGCAGAAGGTTATATTTTTCTATTTAGTAAGTAAAGTTGATATTGACTTTTAAGTCTTTTTTAGCAAGTCTTTTACATTGTTGGATACGTTATCGAGAACATTGGAGATACCTAATGAATAGTTCTTATTTTTCCAATTTTTCATTCCCGGGTTTATATTTTTTAATATATTTTGTCCACGAGACGAGTTCGATAATTCTTTACTGAATATTAGTTTCACGATAAAACTTCGCATGCGGAGGTCTCTCGCCCTCATGTTAGAAAAACAACATCTATTGTGGGAAAGCCTGCCCTTTGTAGAAAAGAGAGAGAGAGTCCTTCCCGATATTATTACGAGATTAAAAGACGCTGCGTCACAAATAATGGTTGAAAAGCGACTTGATTCGTTTACTTAGAGAGGTAATCCTTCTATTAAATTTGTTCCGAGATCGCGTGTAATTGAGACATGAGTGACTCGTCCACAACCACTTAAGGCTAATGGACCAATTTAACTGAAAGCTCAGCCGTTGAGTAATTCCAGAACTTTCGAAAGTGGTACTGCGCAGTGAGGGTTCAAGATGAATATTTTAAACCGATTCTACACTGCTTATCCGGATTAGTAGCTTAGATACAGAAACACTTTACCTGATAAAACGATTTCCTAGACAAAGATCTCATCTGTTACTGTCGAGTAGGATTTTTATCCCGCTGAAATGGTGGATTTTTTTTAAATCTCAAATGAATTTTTGTCGTATGATGTTAAAAATGTCTCGTTAGAGGGACAGAATAGAATAACGAAACTTGAAAAAATATATTTAACTTGAGAGTCAAATTTACTGAGAAGCAAATTAAAGCTGGAATTTACGCGATATAGTTATTCCCTCTTCATTTTAATTTCTTGAAATTGAAATTTATTCAAACTAATGGGATTTTCAATATAGATTTTCATTTAGGGAAAGAAATTAATTATGTGCCGTCGCTTTTATTTCCATATTTATTACAAAGTAATTACGAAAAAATAGCATTGATAGTTTCTTTTGCTTTCTTGTGACTTTGTAGTGGTGGAAACAAAACGAATTTAATCGAACCACACAAGCCCCCGAATAAAACTCGCGCCCCATGATTTTGAGAAAGCCAAATGGAAAAATATAATTGGTTGCATATTTGATGTCGATAATTATAATAAATTGCGTCCTTAAAAGTATCTATCTGCATTGAATATTCTCTTTGAGATTATCCGTTCCACAGTTGCTGCCGCATATGTGTTTTAATGGCTATTTTCTTCTTGAAATGGAAAATACGTCTTGGTTTGAAATGCACGTACGCGCAAGGCACGCTCCCTGATATTAGAGAGAAAATGTTTGAAACAAAATATTCAAATGAAATTCCAGTAAATACGAAAATTTAAACTAGCGGAAAATAAATTCATAAGGTGCATATCTTTAATATTGCATTTAAAATTCCCCAAAGAAGAGTGGAAAATTATTTTAATTTTTAGTGAAACATCAAATTTCTTTTGTTTTTTAAATTTGTCATTGGCATTTCTCTAAAACGACTGATTTTTCGGTACATATCAGTAACTTGAACTGAGACTGCATATATTCTGAATAGAGTGGGCGTACCTCGATGAAAAATATTCACAATTATCTCTTCATTTACATTTTCTTTAGATTCCCGTTTGTAGCCCTCGATTAAAGCGAAACTTATTTTTTGAATGTTCAAAAACTACTGGTATCTTAAGGAATGTCCGGCATTCATTTAAAAATAAAACTGAAGTATGCATTCATGTTACGGTATAGCAGTTTGGACATTAGTTAATTAGTTATTAGTGTAAGCTCTACGTGATTTATGGGGCACCACATAATGGAGCAATAATTATGATTATGTTCCAAATTGAAAAAAATATGTGATAGTTTTTGTTAATTAGCTTAAAGACGAATCCTTGTTTAGCTTCAATTATAAACAGCGATTACATTTAAAATTCATAAAAGGAGTCAAACCTGGAAGATAAAATTGTTAGGTACGCTTTGGCGCTTTTCACCCCCTGCCATTTACCACTTTAGTGAATTGTTAGGTAACATGCAGATGTAGATATAAAATTTTCATTTACAGCTGCACTAGCCTTACCAAGAATTAGCATAACATTTAATAATTTATCACGACATCCAGTTAAACCATGAGCTTCCGTCAGTAGTTAAATTCAACGTGGGCGTCGCTAAGCAAACGAACCCAAAGTGCTCAGGTTCAAAAGGAATAGATAAGCGTACCTATAGTTGATCTTTGGATCGACTTGGAAAATATCTACTCCCACGTGCATCAAAGAGTTTTGAAGTGCGTATCCATGTGCGAAACAAAAGAGTAAACACGGGCGGCTCTTTGTACAATGTAGGTCATGGTCTCCTTTACACGACGCTCTATGAAGAGTATTTAATAAACTTTCGCAGTTCCCGCGTTATCCCTCTCTGCCGCTTCCCATTTGTTTTCTCCTTACGTGTCTGTCTCTCTCACGGGGAGAAGGGGGGAGTAGAGAGAGGGATGGGATTGTATATATGACCTTTGTTCGGCGGCTTGAGAGGTAATATAATATGATGTCTTTGGTGTGTTACGATTCTCATTAGCAGCGCGACTACTTTTGTCTTCGGGATCCGTTCTTTTTCTCACAGCCGGGCGCGTGTGTACACAGGATTCGAGTCCGGAGAGATGACAATGGGACGAGTGGCAAACACTCCGCCCTCTATATTACCCCCACCTCCCATCCCCTTCAATCTTCTCTCACTCCTCTCGTTACCTCCTCCTCCATCTCTTTCCCTCTTACCTTTTTTCTCCTTATCCTTTTTTCAATCTGTCTCACCTCATTTCCTCCCCGCCTTTTGATTCTCCTTTTTCTTCCTTCGCTTTCACTCTCGCTTGTTGCATGTCTGCATTTTAGGGTGGTTTTGCCCCTTTCGTTCGTTATGTATCTCTCTCTTTCATTTCGCGTTCTTTTTCGCCTCTTCTTCCCTCCCACTTTCGATTTCCTCTCACTGCACGGCTCATCCCCCCCCTCTCTCTCTCTGATGTATTTTTAGCCTACTTTCCAGAATGGAAATAGGCTTTTGGTTTTGTCGTTGTGTCTGTCTGTCCCCTCTGTTAACTTTTGAACCAATCGACCGAATTTCATGATACTTGGTGGAATTCTCTTGCTACTGGAGCCGAGTTCTCAAGGATAGTTTTTGTTGCGAAGATTGAAAGTCCCGGGTTCGATTACAGGAACTACTCATCATTTGATTTACATGACGAATCTGAAATCCATCATGCAGGGTAATTTTCTCTTGCACATTAAAATATCTTTGTATTGTATAATTGGAGCGGGATTTGTACTTTTCTTTGAGGGAATGGATTGGAGACTATAATTTTTATCGTAGAATTTTACTTATCGATTGGATTTCTTCGCATATCGCGGAAATACAGTTTTTATCGCTCAATACGAGTGTTGCCATAGCAACGGCTATTGTTGGACACGGATTCGCTATAGTCTAATGTAACAAACTTGAACACGCGTTATTTTTGCAACACAAATGTAAACGATCAATTTAGTATTCCTCGTATTTTTCACGTTTTCGTCACCTAATCTCTTCAGTACTATTGTCTCTATTTTCCGCCCCTTCTCTTAATAAATTTCTCTATATTTTCATAATTTTTGTATCTTTTTTCATTTTCTTCTCTCTCTCCTTCTTGCAATCACACTAATTTAATTTCCTTCGTTTTGGTCTCTCCTCTATGTATGTTTCTCTTCTATTTCTGTCACCCACCTTTTTTATTTCTCCTCGCGTCTTAACTCCCACTCTTGCACTTCACTTTGACCTCATATACTAGTCCCAGTGAGAGATAAAGATAGAAAGGCGGAGAGAGGGCTCAGGCGGAAGAGAAACGTGGGAGAATCCTGTCGGATATAATAGCTTCCCATTGTCTCGCCTCATTCTCCTTAAAACGTTTTTTAAACGGGGTTACGTTCGCGTCGAATCTCTGCTTTCTTCTTATATTTACGTTTGGTAGGAACGCTCATCCACTTTAATGCGTCATCGTGAGGACGCGAAATTTCTGAAAACTGTCCTTCCGTCTCGTTGGTCCCTTTCGCCGCTGTTTTTCCTCCGTAAATTAGATTTATGAGATTGGCGGAAGAATCGAATGTCGTGGCAGTTTCAGTAAATGCAACCATGCGTCTAATCTCCCTATTTTATTCGTGGTTTTCATAAGAAAAGATGCTATATTTCTATTTTACGGCACTTAGGTACTCATAAAGCTAAGTTATTTTATCAAACTTAAGCCTTTTTAGGAAAGCGCACGGACGGCAAATAAAACTGGCAGACTAAATTAGCTAAGATTTGTTCGTGTTTCCACGGGAAATATTGTTACACAACTAGTTCCGACGATTTATCTAGGCGAACAATTTTCCTCGTGGAAATAAGAAACAATTTAAAATAATTTCGTGTTACATTTACCGCAGGTTTTCTTTCTAATTTTGGAGTAACACAATGAATGGGCCTCTTCAGTGAACTATAATAAAGGTTAGTTCCAAGCATTAATGTTTTTGAAAGCAGAAAGAGAAAATATGATTAAGGTCGCTGATGTGCTGATTTGTTTTGGTGTCAGTTTGTGGGTCCGATATGATTGTTATAAATCATTAGAAGTACAAAAAACTTGCGAGCATGGATAATAATGTTTTTTAATACGTATAATTTTCATTTATAGCATAAATGTTGATAGTTTTCTTGAATAGGTAAATCGATGTAAATATCTTTGAACATAGCTTAGTTTTAAATTAAAAATGAAGTCACAATATCATGAACAAAAATTTAATTTCTTTTACATGCACCTTCGGAGGGATGTTAGAATTTTCATCGAAAAAATAAAAAGCCGAGGCGTTCAAGTTCTCATAATTAAGAGTTAATTTAATTTGCGGAACGCAGGTTGGGGAAATGCGAATTGGGTTGTATTTTAGGTATAAAGACCTTCATTTGAGGCAATTTCCTAAAAGGAACCAGCAATTTTCTTTCGGTCCTTTGCGGTTAAGGCGAGATTTCCAGCTAAATATAGGTTAAATACTAATGAAAACAACGCGCCTCCTTCAATTTGTGCTTATAATGCACATTGAGGAATTCTTAGATTGTATTTTTTATGCTGGTTATTGATTTTACCTCGAATAAGGTTAAAAACAACCTAAATGATCTAAAGCAGTGGTCCTTAAACTCTCAATTGTCACGCCCTTTGAATATCATGCGGCCTCCTTTGAATTGTAAATAGTAAATATTAGAAACTTTATTGCAAATTTCTTCACTTTATGTATCTATTAATTACTTTTATCACATCGTATTTCCTAAACTTGCCTGATAAAGTTTTATTATTCGTGAAAACGTTATTTATCGACATTTCATCTTGCGTCAGAATTAATTTTGCGGCCCGCTGGGGTCCGCGACCCACAGTTTGAGAAACACTGATCTAAAGGAAGTGGATAATGTGATTTTGTTACGCATTTTGAAATGAAGAGTTTTTGCCTAAATTGACTTAGTATTTAATTTTTATTTTCTATGCTGAATTTCCAAGTAATATACATACTAGTAGAAGAAAAGTTTAATCTCAGCAACGAGTGGTACATTTCGGAAAACCCGTATTGATAAAAAAACTCCACTGTGTGTATCCATCGACTATTTAAAGATATATTTGTTAATCAATTCGAGACTTAAAAAAATGGTATTTTCGGCTTTGGATAAAATATCGCCATCATAACGCTCCTGCTGTAGAAAAAATATTTTTTCCTAGCGTAATTGCCCGTCAAATATGAAGGGATTATCATAAAAGTATTCCAAATATATATAATTTCGATATGAAAAATCAGTAATATATGCTATGATCTGGTTTGGCTTTCATGCATAATCAAATCAGTGTTTTTGAAAGTTATCATATTGTTTACGTAATTATTAGCAGAGAGGCCAAATGATTATCCAAAAATTAGCTGAAAATAAGAGAATATTCGAAATAATAAGATGCAATGCGTATAGAAGTAGCTGAAACTTACTTGAAATATTTGAGCAAATTATGTTATTTAAAACGTATAGAAAATAACTTAATAATTGAATTATTTTACTCTTATTAACTTATAAAATACAGGATATAAGGTGAACGAACAATCAATTTGCCATCAAAGCAAAATTGTATAGTAATTTACTTACTATTAACTAAATACATGAACTGCATTGAGTTTTAACTATATTTCAAGATCGCACTTTTCCTTTAACTATATTAGTTGTGAACATTTTCCAGAAAAATCGCTTTAATTAAAGAAATTTAAATAAAAATCATAAAATGTTTTTTTTCCACTCCTACTTGAAATTCGGTTCGAAATATTTGCTCTATTATCAGCTAAAGAAATCCATTGAAAATTACGTGACTAATATTTAGTTTAATGAATTCCCACCATTTGACAATGGCGCATGATTCAATAGTGTAACATTTTTTATGATCAATCATATTTTATGATTGTTATTTTTGTACTGCAGCTCCGTTTAATCCTATACAGAGGCTATGTCCTCTTCCTCTTTCTCAGTTTTTGCTCATTCCCATTCTCTTTTCTTTCCTTCCTTTAATTACTTAATACTCGTAGATTCAGTAAATAAGTTATAGAGTTCAACAATTGGGACAACAGTGGTCCAATATAAACAAAATGCGTGAAAACGTGAAAAATCGTATTAAAAAGGTAATTTTTGGAGATTTACGAATGAGATTTAAATTCTTCTCTTCGCATAACTAATTTAAATACCTCATCTTTGAAATATTTTAAAAGTAAACGAAAAAGACCTGCATGAAAGAATTTTTGCGTGATTCATATATGCGATGCGAGTTCATAACTCCGGTTAATTATAAGATGCACTACAAAAAACCTATGAAAATAGCTATAACAAATAGTTAATTTTAAAAAAATTCTACAGGAAGTTAACTGAAAAGAAATTAATGAATAACACGATTTTTATTATAAATAATCCGGGCACCTCCTCTCTCTCGCAGTAAAGCTTTCAAATTCACACTTACTATACGCATATAATATAAGGACGATAATACAATCTCGAGGTTTAACAATGGCAGGGTCGACAAGACAACATATTTTTAAAAAGCTTATAATTTTCCAATAAATGTGATTTAAACGTGTAACTTGAGCGATTTCAAACCGAAGGCAAAAGTCGACGATAAGAATAAGAATCTATGTTTAGTTTTCTTTAAAATGGTTCCCGTCTAATGATCGTAGGTTAATTATTTCTAATTTAATTTTGCAAAAGAAGAAAAGCCTGCAAGTGAAAAAAGTATTTTTAAGTGTTCTCTTACGGGGATTTCTATAGAGCGTTCAGCCTGACCAACGGACGGACGGACAGAACCAGAATATTATGTATATAATTTACCGTTCCAAACATTAAAGTGGAATAATGCATTGTTATGGGTTTAAAAGTAACAATATCAGCACATTATTATCGCTTAAGAATTCAAGCGATTAATAAGTAAGTCACGATTAAAGAAAATTTAATGGTGGAAGACGTGAGTTTGTGGAATCGGTCCGAAGTATACACAAAGAAAAACACTTTGTGAGTTGAAATTTTTTTATTTCGATTGATTTAAATGAAATTAAGTTAAACTGAAATAAAAATTGCGGAAATTGCAAAGTATTTTTATTATGTTTGCACTAAAGAAAATATTCTTAACAAAAACATTTTAGGAAATATTTTATTTGCAGTTAAATTATGTTTTGAGATAAGTTTTATATTTGGTTGTTTAGAAACAGTATGTCTCTACGAATTTCAAATTTCAGAAGTCGTGTCACTAACTCAGGAATAAACATTCGCTGGGACATTATAGTCCCAAATTTCAGTATAATTTTCAAGTAAAATTAGCTCGTCATAATAGAAATAACTACACGTTGTAAACTAATCTTAGTGAGTGCATATCATATAAGCATTCAACTCTTCCTCCGGCAACGAAAGTCCGAAAATGGGTAGGCAAAGAATATTTATTTATATTACTACGAATCGTTTTCATTCGCAAAAAGAATTCGATTTTCTCCGTAGTGATTTATCGAAATCGAGAATTCCTTCTCTCTCATACTAACAAGACAAGTTATGAAGTCAGTAGTTGTGACTTCTTCAGTTAACCTCAATGTTAGGGATTCCCTCTCCCTTTCTGAATGCCTACAATGCAGTCTAATGAGATTTGCAGTTTGCGGAGAAATTTTTAGGCGAAATTCCACGCTTTAGTTTTCTATACCTATACTACCGATAAAAGGATTTCACATCAGGTAAAATCCTAAGCTTATGCCATTAAGCTTTGCTGGCACAGTCGAAGTTCACAGAATTCATTCCGCTATTAAAAAATCAAAGGAGTTGACTTTTCCCGTTTCCAGATTTTTTTTTAAAGTTATAACAAAAGGCCATTTAAAGTCGGAGGAATGAATTTTTCTGCTTTGGCCTTAACTTAAAAAAATGTTTCTGTAAACGTATTCTGCCAAAAATCACTAGATATTGCGACTGATAAAATATCGTTTTTTTACACACAATTTTTTATTTTAAATCAATATATGGAATAATTTTGTTAACCAAATTATTTCCTTCATAATGTATTTGAGGATTTTATTTTAAATATTTATCGATTTTTTCCATATAATTAATATTGTGTGCCTGTTTATTTAAATGATGAAGTTAAACAGATTTTTTCCGGTGACTCTCTTCGAGAAAAAAGCCACTGCCGAAGCCAAAGGTATTAATCCTCATTATTTGTTTATCTATTTCATTTTGATATTAAACATTTTGGATAAAAATTCCGTTAATTAAAATGAATCCGTAAATATGAACATCAGCTCATCAAACGCTTGAGATTAACCTTAATAAAGAGGTACTAGGTCACCAATTTTATTGCAGAATTTTTAAACGAGTTTATGTGGTGATTTAGTTTTTATATTTTTCGCATTCTTAAAATTATTTAATATAATTTTAGAGTGGATAAAAAGGGTTAGAAATCTTTCATTTTTCCGAAATGAAATTTTTCATTTAAATAAACTAGAACAAGTTTTTGTTAAAACATGGTTCGTAAGGTTGCTAATCTACTGCACATTAAACGAAATTAAGAATATGATTCTCGAAAATCTGAAATTCAAAAAATTATTATGCTTCACGAATTACAGAGAAATGTTGATAAAAGAAATTGAAACTTTAATTAGTGGTGTACCATACAAGAACAACATTTTCCAAACTGATTCGTTTAACAGAATAAATATCTAATTGATAAAATAAGTACTCATCCATTTATCTTCATTAGCCCTTTTTCATACATAGGTGCTTATAGTTTCAAGAACAAGCTCTTAAAAATACTGGTCTCAGGTTTCTCCAGTAGCCACAGCAAGGTTTGTTGTGGCTATTGAAGATACCTGATACCATTATTTTTCAGTACTTGTTCTTGAATTTTTTCAACCATCAAACGAGCTCGATAATTCCCTGTTGGATACCTATAGCTGATAGGGATACTTGGATAGGTACTAATTTTGACTTTCTCCATATACGAAGTATAGAGAAATTTTATACTTGACATTTTTGTTAAAGGCGAAAAAACTGATTATTTTTTGGTAAACATCGGTCAACCAAAAGTCGGTGTCACTTATCACTTGTCAGTTTTTTAAAAATATTTGCTTTAACATCTGCTAAATGTAAAAACGTACCACATAAAAGTTGTAGGAGATTTATTTTTCTACAACATTTGTTCGAAACATTTTTCCATGTAATGCACTGTTTAAGAGATATTTTAAAACTAACTTTTTAGCTGCCAGCATCACGCCACCTACCGGCGGCTATTATAAACACTTGACGCTTAGTTACGTCTTAGTAGCGCTCCTTTTATTTTCTTAATTGTTGAAGCTTCCTGGCTATATTAAATATCAGAAAGGTACGGTTTAAGTTTATTTCTGTTTTTTGTAATTTATTTCAACTTTCTCGCAGTTGCTTAAAATATTTATTATCATTTAACCTATTTTGAATTTTTAGAAATATTACAGGTATTGAGAAAGTCATGTGGTGGCCACATCAGAATTTTTCAATTCAATTTTAGTCATAAGGTTAGCTAACCATGGGATTGAATGGATGTTTGTTTGATGTTTTATATGGGCTTTTATTTTATAAAGAAAAACACGATTACTTACTTTTCCTATAAAATTAATCTAATTACCAGAGGGGATGTTTGATACAAGGTTATTTGTGAAATAACTTCCCGCAGAGTGAGCACTGGGAGACACGTTTTAACATCAATGAGTCAATTCAAATGTTTACCTAATATTATCTTTAAAACGAGCGTCACCACGCGTCTTTCCCTCGGACGCGAAATGAAATTTCCTTTCAACGGGGCAATATAGCCACCGCACGAGCACATTCTAACGTAGGTGGCAAACAGCTAAATTTAAGTAAAGCGTCGGACGTAGGCCGAAAATCCACCGCCCGCCACGCAATAATGGGGGCTGTTATCACGGAACCTCCGTTTCCTCCACGGCATTTCCGTGGAGACCCATTGTTGGAGAGGGCCCCCGGTCCAGTTGGCGACGTGTCGCTCGATCCCCTCTTATTTGATAGGAGCTTTCCTCTGAGAATACTGTTCGCTCACGAAATCATACCGACGGACTAAAGCATCCTTCCTCTCTCTATTTCTCCCGTATTGATCATAATGTACCACCAAACGACTTCCGATAGTCCCCCTCTATACAAGTCATTGGTTTCGCGCAGAGTGGAAGTCGGGGTCGGGCGGTCGGGAGAAAGGATGGGGAATGCGAGGAGAGAGCTCCGGGAAGTGTATTGGGACGAGGGAGAGGATAGGAGATGGGAAGGGAGAGAGGAATGAAAAGTAGTGAGAGTGGATGGGGACGGAATAGTGAAAGTTATTTAGCAGAAAAGGGAATGTAATGATGGGAAAATTGTTGCTAGATAGAAGATGAAACTAAATCGAAAACCTAGTATAGCATTATTGTAATTTTCACTTTCTCCATAGGTAGTATAGGGAATACGGAAATACACGTTTTGAGGTCCCATGAACACGTTTTGAACATTTTCTCGATGATGTCTGTGTGTGTGATTTGTGAAAGTTGTTTTGGGTGCTCAAAAACTATTAATCAGGTCAATGCAAAATTTTATATTTAATATTTTCATGATAGCCATAAGAACTGATTAGTTTTTGGTAAAGATCGGTCAACTGAAAGTAGGTGTTTACTCTTTTTACTTATCCGTTTTTTTAAATATTAGCTTCAATATTTAATTAATGTAAAAAGTAATGAAATAATGTTGTAGTAAATGTAATTTTCTACAATCGTTGTTTGAAACATTTTTCCTTATAATGCGTTGTTTAAGAGATATTTTAAAACTAATTTTTTAGCTGCCACTACATAACGGCGACTATTGTTAATGATTGGCGCTTAATTACATCTTAGTTAGGCTCATTTTTATTTTCTCTATTGTTGGAGATTCCTGGCTATATTCAATATCAGAAGGCTACAATATGAGTCTATATCTGTTCTTTGTAAAGTCTTTAAATTTTTCTCGCAGTTCCTTAAAATATTCATCATCATTTAACCTATTTGGAATTTTTAGAAATATTACAGATATGGAGAAAGTGATGTGGTGGTCACATCAGATTTATCATTAGATAAACAACGATAATATTTGCAATTAAAACTATAATTTAAGGCTAAAATTAAATATGGGAGGATTATTAAAAAGGAATTGTGTAAATAAAGCCATCGTTAACATCGGGCTCAACTTCGTCTCGGGA
Organism: Tanypteryx hageni; assembly: GCA_028673005.1. Classification (NCBI taxonomy): domain Eukaryota; kingdom Metazoa; phylum Arthropoda; class Insecta; order Odonata; family Petaluridae; genus Tanypteryx; species Tanypteryx hageni. Next base: position 175,854,479 of record CM054115.1, on the reverse strand, counting down.
TATTATTTCGGCGGTCTTGCATCTAACGAAAAGTCGGTGCAACAAACATTGCACAAACGTTCTCATACTATATTACAACACAATAGCAACACTGGTTACTCAATTGTATTGTGCAGCTTGGTAGTTGCTGGGTGCAACATTTGATGAATCATAACAACACTAGTTGCTATAAACGTATAAATAAATAGGTGTACATATATATATATTCGATTTTTACTTAGAATCAAAAGTTGAATAATAACTACGCTGGATTGCTTTTACGTGGCAGATATTCGCATCAAGTTTTCTCAAGCGTTGTGTGCTTATCCAATTCAACAATTGCATAATCACATTTTTTGGGGATGGCGAATACAATTTTTCATCTGGCGAGTAGGACTTGGCATAATTTCTCGATCCCCGCTTATGTCATATGATGAGTATTATTGTTCATTTTCATTGAGAAGAGGTAAAAATATCTGTGGCAACTGTCGAAAATGTTTTATTTTCAACATATAAGAGAAAATGTCGTCAACCTAATGATAAAATAATGAGGATCACTAAAGGGTTTTTAAGTTGCAACAAATATAGCGTCGGATATGTGATACGAAGGAAATGGTGGGTATACTCATCCCTCAAATTGCACGGTTTTACTTTACACGTTTTCGGTTTAACACGGTTATCACTTTAGAGAACTGCTTCGAATTTCACGGTCATCGATTTCAATTTCACGAGGTTTCGAAACGGTCTCCAATACTTTAAAAACATCATAAATTGTTTTCGTTCAACTCCGCGGTAATAAAAAAGAATTAAGGAAGCAATTATGAATACAGTATAACTAAATGTTGTGCCTTGCACGCTAGGAGGCGCAAAAATGTAAGCCGACGGAAAAATCTATTCCACATTGCGCGGTTTTGCTTTACCCGGCATTTTTTGAGAACGGATGTACCGTAAAAATCGAGGGATGAGCGTAATGAGAAAATTAAACCCTTAAAGTCGTTGATTTTGTTATCCCTGCTCACTCTCGAAATCAACCTTTTTAATGTATTTGGGCATCCTCGGCTTTATTGTGTCGAAGAAAAGGTACATGGATGCTTCTAAAATAGGTTGCAGTGAAGTCATGGTCCGTACACGTATACGGACAAGCTCTGCTGAGGCAGGATGGCAAATTCCGTACACGTGTACGTCGAACCGGATTGAGGGGTTAAGGATGAGTAAGAATAGAAAGGGGGGTTCGTGATAGGAGAAAGGAATATAAGAGGCGATGGAGAGTGTAGTAAATGAAAAGGGCAGTAAGCAAGTTTACCGCCGTAGAACAAAGTAAGGGTAAAAGTTAGGAGTAAAAGGATGAGAAAACTGTAAGCTTAGAAAATGGCACTTCTGCCAATCGAATTGGAACGGCATCGGAAAGAGAAAGTCCTTGCGGTTTGAGTGAAAGGTTTTGATATCTGATTCAAGGCCCCCATATTTTTTTCTATCCCTCTCCTGTTCTCTCCCTTGTTCGGAACGAATGTTCCACGGACCTCGTTGTGTGTTCCGATGCGTCAGTCGAAGGTATTAATGTTTTTCCTATTGTGCGGGAGGTTGGGCACACGGATCGGAGAGTTCTGACCCGAGATTGAATACAAGGTTTGTGGACAATTGAATTCGGATATGTTTGAACGAATGGCTTCGGTCGGAGGAGGGGGAAAGGGTTTTTTGATTAAAGATGACGTGGTCGGTGAATGCGACCTGGGCTCTAGGTTTTCGGGACACATATTGATACAAGTGTGACCAACTAGATTGCTTTAAAGGGCAAGAGAAGTTCAATTGACGTTGAACTCGTCGTTTAATTATTCAATGGGTGTCGATGTCAACGTCGCCAAATATTTTAGAATGATAACGTTTTATCGGGATTTTTCCTTCGAGAAATGAGTAAAAATCAAATATAACCGTTACCTGAAATACTATCGTCAGTCTGTCCGTAGACAGATCCGTGATTATTCTTGGTTAAATCTGGTTCTCTATGTTCTCCTATTTTCCACAGCCTTCTATATGTATATATATATATATATATATATATATATATATACATTCGCACAACAAATCCCGGTTAAAATTAACTTTCTAACAATAATAGACTGAATGAAAAAGTATCAAAGCCCATCCCTCGCACCTTTTGGCGAGTACAGCCAATTCAAGTTATATTTTACTCGATGAATCCAAATGGCTTCATAGATTCAGTATGTGGCCATAACGAAACATCGTTTATTAAAAACACATTGATGCATGCGTTTGGAGAATATAAATTCGCACGCATTTGGGTAACGTATGAAGTAATTTACGTGCAATGGAAAGCCCAAATGAGTTTGCGTCCTACATTATGAAGGATGATTCATTAATTTCCAACGAAATTACTGATACTTTAACTCAGATGTGTTTTAAATCTGCTTATTAACATTTTAAGCTGCTTGGAAGCAATAATGAGCCAAATTCTAGCCGTTGAAAGGCATTATAGCGCTATCCAAAAATATTCTTTTTAGTTTGAAATTTTCCTTTGTTATTATTATATCTTCATACCATATTGTAGATAAATGTCAAAGTAAATATTATGCTATTGTTCGAGAATGAGCACTTAAGTAGTATCAAAAATATAAAAAGTTTTTTCCTTAGGTCGCTCCAATAGTCATAACAAGGGAGATACCGTTGCTAAGTACGTTTTCTTTAAATTTTGAAAGTTAAGTGCTTATTATGCAACTTTTACTCAGTTGTACGACGAGCTCGATGGATCTCCAGCGAATTAACTATGTTATTGCGTTGACTTAAGCGAAAAATCAATCTACAACAGGAAATAACTGCTGTTTCATTTCATCTCCATGCACACTTAGTTCATAAATACCATTTCCGCCGCCTTATGAACATATAAGGCGAATAAAAAAGTTAAGCAGTATTTTATTGTTGAAGGAGTTTCCGTTCCGAGCATCACACCGAGGTTGATATCTAACCGAAACGAGTCCTCGACATCCATTCCGATAAAACCCCCGCGAGGAAATTGATTGGAAATCTCCTCGCGGAATAGATAAAATAAAATAAAACACCGAAAAAAACTCATAATTTCGAAACCGCTCCTTTTTTTCTGTCTTATCGCTTCGATGTTTCTCCGCAGTTCGGTCACGTCCGGCGAAAGCGCTGGCGGCTTGGGAGGGAAAAAAAATCGGATTGTATCGATACACAAAAATCTGGAGAAATCATCAATTTCTTCGGGGTCGACAATTTCCATTCAGAGCCTAACGGTCCGAGAGACTACACAAGAGAGCTAAGTTTTTGGTTTCACGTTTTCCGGAGGCGGCGCACAGGTTGCATATATTCCAGGAAGTAGAGAGTGAGAGTGAGGAGGGAGGAAGGGAGAGGGAGGGATGGAGAGAGAGAGAGAGAGAGAGATGGAGAGAAAGAGGGTGGAGGTTAAAGAGAAGGAAAAAAGAGAGGGTCTGCCGTGGCAGGCTTTTATAGCGTATCAGCGGAGGTGAAAGGGTAAGGGAGTCAGGAAGGCGTGGGAATAAGAAGGGAAGAGGGTTCTGAGGGAGGGTGGAGGGATTGGGGAGGGAGTAAGTGCGGAGAATCCACGATTTGAAAGCGGTCCTGCAGAGAGTTAGAGGAAGAAACTGAGAGGAAAAAAGGGGAGAGATAGAGAGAGAGGGAGAGAAAAGAAATAAAAGAAGGCGAGGGAAATGACAGAGAGAGAGAGAGAGAGAAAGGAAAGTCGAAAGGGAGGGAAAAGTTAAGAGCTTGAGTTAAGAGGCAGAAGGAAATGGTAGGAAGGAGAGATAGGAGTGGTGAATGATGGAGGAAAGAGAAAAGAGGCAAGAAGAGTATAGCGGAAGAGAACGACAGCAGAGGAGGGAAGTAGAGCAGGAATGGAGAATTGAAAGTGGAGCAAGGAAAGTAGGAAAGAGGGAGCCAGAAAGAATGGGAAGCATGGTTCAGGAAAGGGAGGGCATAGAGGGAAAGTGGAGAAAATTGGATAGGGTGGGATGAATGAAAGATTGCAATTTAGTAAACGGTGAGGGGGAAGTGTTGATGATGGGAAAGATTTAAATTTAAAACGGGAGAAAGGATATTGGAGAAAACTACGAGGAGAAATCAGAATGGAGGAAAGGAGGTAAAATTGGAGGGGTTGGATAAAATGATAGATTTTAAGCCGTGAAAGGGCGAGCAGAAAGTTTATGAGGGAAAGATTTAAGTTTATGAATAGAAAAAGGAGCAGATGAAACGAAAAAAGGGAAAGGAAAATAGAAAAAATTAAATAGATGAATATTAAAAGGAATAGGGGAGAATGATCACAAAGAAGAGCAGGAAGTTTGGGAGGGGGAAAAGGCGATCAAAGAAAAGCGGAATGGAAATAGGAGTAGGTAAAAGGAAAATGCGAAAATAGAGCGGAAGAAAGAGGATAATTGGAGAAAATATGGGAAAATGGATAATAGCTGCAGAGAAAATTTTACAGTATCAAGGTGAACATTGGTCAGCAGCAAGGTTTCGAGTTATAGACGGTTTAAAAGAAAGAAGGAAAATAAGGAGTGGAGTTAATGCAAAAGAAACGTAACGGACAAAGTTGTTGGCGGAAGAAGTGGAGTGGCTGTAAAATACGAGGAATTTGGATTAAAACGCGTTAGGGACGCAAAGTTGCGGAAGAATCCAGGTGAGAAGCGTATTTAAAACTAGAGAGAAAGTTGTAAAGCGAAAACAGAGGGAAGTAAAAATTTAGGCGAAGAGGGATAATGGCCGAACCTTCGAAATTAAGGGAGCGGAGGAGAGGAGATAAGCGGGAAAGAATCCGAAAAAAAGACGGGAAAGGGGAGATAGTGAAACAGATCGACCGGAGAAATCGGAGAGACGACGAAATTGTGCGGGGCGCGATAAAAATGAACAGAAAGAAGAAAAAGATACACAAAATTAAAAGAAGGGAAGTGGATGGAAGAGAGAAAAAGAAGGGTAACGGGGATTACCCAAAATGAAACAAATCGATATGAAATTTCGGATGGGAGGAAGATGCCGAAGGAGAAAAATTGGTGAGGAACGGGTGGCGGATGAAAGTTTTGAGGCGTAATGGAAAATTTTTACGGAAAATAAATAATAATGGAAGGATAAAAGAAGGAAGAGGAGAAACTAAAAAGAAGATCGCGGAACGAATCGTAAGCGAAAATGCTGCGTGAGGTGAAACAAGAATGAAAGACAGCAAGTCCCCGATGTACGTCGTTCCTGTGAATTCCGAAGATCTTTAGCGAAATCTAATTTTTCTAAATACCTTAGGGTGAAAGTAAGGATTGCATTCCCGGCGGACATTTGTGACGCATATATACCATTTTTAACCCAAGTAAAATATGGTAATGCAGCACTTATGATTGAGTGTTAAAACTAGATAAACGGAGCGAAATAAACAGCCGATACTTATAAATATAACCACCTGAGATTATTCTGAACCTTTTTTTTGGAGGTTCATACGAATGAGAATTTGTGATGTAACGAAAATTTTCAGATAAATGGTCATGATTACTCATTTATTTGTTTGCAAGAATTCAGAAACCACAAGGCCAATTATACTGAATTATATAACATACAATATTATTATTTCATGAAGTTTGCTGAATTGATTAATAAATCGAGACATTAATGCTAAGGATTGAATAAGCAATTTCATTATGACAAAAGCTACACTTGTTTAGACATTCATGTTCGAATAAAAACACGGGCAAAATGAAATGATCATTGCATTGATAATTTCGACCAACCACTCAGCTGTAGGTCACTCACACGAATTCCACCAAAAAATAACGTAGACAAGATCTTTAACGTAATAAGAATTCCTCAAATTTTTCCCGCGACTCTTCGCCGAACGACGCATACGCGAACGGTCGCGTCTCATAACGAAACACGTTTTCCCAATTTGTCGACGACGCACAGCGGGGCGACGTATAGCGGGAGACACACTGCAGTGGGAAATGAGAGCGCGCACGAGAAATAGGAAAAGAACGATATAAAAGTCGTCCTTATGAAATGGAAAGGGAAGTGGGGAAAAGAGAAAATACGAAAAAAAGGAATAAGACGTAGAATTCAAAAGTATAGGTGTCGGGGGCGTAAAGAACGCGGTGGACAGAGCTCGAGGATGGGGGAAGAGGGAGGTAGGGGATAGGAAGGGAGGACGAACCGGAATGCAAGGTAGAGGAGGAGAAGATAAAGGTGGAGAGGACGCGCAGGGTCTTTCCATAGGAAATGGCAAGGTAATAAAAGTGGAATGGGAGAGAGAGAGGGGGACGCTTAGAGGGGAAGAGGTGAGGTTATTGGAGGACGGGATGCTGGGTATAGGTGTTGAAAAGGTGGAGCCGGGGTGAGGGGGTGGGGGGAAGAGGGAAATAAAGGCGCTGCAGGGATCCGGAGAGGTTTTTTCCGGGAGAGAGAAAGAGAAGGTGGTTAAAGGGGTGATGCCCTCACGGGTTTTCCTGCGTGTGGGAGGCGGCGGTATATCCATAGATGCGCGATTGGTTGTGTGGTTTCCAAGGGCAGGTTTTTTTCCTTGCTTTTCCCCTTTGCCGATAATACGAAATGGTGGTTTGTTTTAAGAACTTTAGGAGGGAATGCTGTTGGTGCTGCGTCAGTATTCCATATTACTTATCAGTACGCATTTCGGTTTTTATTAAAGATGTTTTTTTTGGAAATGAATGCACGAAAAATTGAAGCAACTTGGCGTTTATCGTGTAAATTAATACGTATTTGTGAATCAAATTAGGCGTGTTTGTCCACGGTACAATTATTCGGGATCGTGTTATATCAGGAATTCCTTAAATGAAATATGACTCATATACCTATAAGTGAATTGTAAAATCAAGTAATGTGTAAATTATTAAGTTTTAGAATCGTAATGAAAGGATATTTGTCGTAAAATTGCATTATCAAGGTAGAAATTAAAAAAATAACAAAATACGACTCTTGTTGCTCGACATTTTTTTTCTCATAATGGCTGAATTATTAATATTTTAGCGATTTTGATTAATGAATATTAGATTCTTATTGTAATTTTTCTTATCATTACAACTAAAATATTATTATGCATATCATTTTCATGTATTATAAGAAATACGCAAATATTGCAATTTATTTTGAATTGTTGGATGGCACTGCAGAATTTCGGTTTAGTGTACGGCGATTACAGATGATAAGCAGCTGCTCTACTGTACGACAAATCACTCTTCACATTGACTTATTTACTATAATACTTTCTATTGCAGACGAATCTAACCGTGTCAAAATGCGCAACTAAAAGCAGGATAAATGCTTTTTTACGAGCCGCTGATTCCCTCTGGCCTACGCCCAATGGGTATCTGAGAGGTAGTGCAATGAATAGCTGGTCAGTTAAAAATTTTAGGAAGAAAGGTGATTTCCCAGTTAATGTACTGTTGATTGTCCTCTAATAAAACTAAATTATTTTATAAATGCCTTTGCTCGTCCGATATATTTATGTAAAAACTATTTGGTTGCTTTATTAATCAACAAATAATCTACACTGCAGGTTTTCTTAACCCCTGAGTCGTGACCCACTAGTGGACCGCAAAGGGTAAGGTGGATCGGGAAATGTTTTCTAAATAGTTTATTTTCATAAATTTTCCATTTTTTAATGACTTTCCGAGAAAATTGTTAAAGAACTCATGATAGTTCAGTGTGCGCCTTCTGTGGACACATACGTACTATCTACTGCTCGAAGAAATTAGTATATAGATAAGGGTTGGCCAAACTTACTTACCCTCAGAGCCGCATTCGATAATCTTTAGTAATTCGAGAGCCGCATGACACATTATGTGCTCATAAATTAATGAACAGTAAAACAGTCTGTATCCGAAGCAATTCAGATATAATAAATGTCCCTTAAGCACCCCCAATACACCCCAAGTCACAGTACGGCTTTTTTCTGTAATGAAAGACGTTGACACGCCTCTGAGAGTAAATATAAAGGAGCTGTATAATAATTTTAAAGAGCCGCATGCGGCTTGAGAGCCGCAATTTTGCCACCCCTGATATAGATGATAGGTGGGTCTCACGTAACTCTCAATGCTGGGTGGATCGTGTTAGTAAAAGTTGAGAAACGCTGATCTACAGCACACTCATTGCCGTAGCATACCCGGTGCTGTCCTTAAGCAAAAACTTTCGGCAGAGGGAGGGGAAAAACGCATCACCACTCCATAAAAACTTTACCGCTCAACTTGGGGGCATAAAATACTTTAATGAAAACGGAGATTTTTATGGAAGAAATGGTGAAAGCCTGAGGGAAAGAGGGTGGTTTTCACTTCGACGCAGCAGCGAGAGGAATACAAATCGGATTATACTTCTTTTTAAGGATATTCCCGTCCAACCCATGGCGCGGGGTTATTTGAGGTGATGTAGAGAAATAAAGCGTGGTGACGACATATTATATTCACAGTCCTCGATAAAATGGCGCCGTGGGAGTATCGTCGGTAGGCGAGGAGTGTTTGACGGAGTTTTACCTCGCTATAGCGGCTGGAATTCCCCCGGGCCTTAACGTAAACGCCTTGTGCAATCTCCGTGTCAAGAATTCATGTCGCACCTTTACAACGCGCAATATAGCTGACATTCTTACGCTTATGGAGACTCTTCGTGTTATCGTATCAAAAAAATAACGCTCGTCTCTTGAAACTACAAGCATTCGCTAAATCTGAAAGCTTGCGGATATATTCATTCTTTTTTCGCTTCCTCTTCTCTCTCTGCCTCACTTCTCGCTTATTCTTTCCTCCCTTCTGGCTTTATTTCTCTGATACTTTCTCTCGTTTCCTCATTTCCTCCCCTTTTATTCTCTTATTCCCTCCCGTTTTACTTCTTTTACTTTCGTTATGTCCCCATCCATCTTCGTTCATACACCTATTTCTTTTACCTCTTTATTTCTATTTATGATTTTTTCTTCTATCAATTTCGAACTTTGCATTTCTCTCTTTTCTTCTCTTTCTACGCATCCTTTTTTGGCTTGAGCAACATGTTCGTTTTTTTTCCATTTTTCGTTCATTCTCCAGTTTTTTCTCCTCCCATTCTTCCTGCTTCTCCCTCCCTCTTTCTCCTTCTATCTCCACTAACTTGCCTACGGACTGTCCTTCAGACTCTTCAAGGCACCTGTTCCACGCTAGGAAAGACGGCTATTATTGTGCATCTGTTCGAATAAAAAATGAGCGAGAGGGAGATAGGAAAAAGGAATGTCGTATTTTTTGTTCCATAGACAAGATGCAAGAATAGGGGAAAATAACGATATATATATATATATATACATATATATATATATATATATATATATATATATATATATATATATATATATATATATATAAGAGGACGGAAAACTTCTTTTTATTTCCGTGAATGGTATTTTTATGCGCCGAAATTTTTCTTAAATTTTCTCTTTGTTATTCGTTTTTTTTCGACTTTTTACCTCGTTGAGTAGCGCGGGAGATTGGGTTTTCCTTACGATTGCGGTCCTTTTTGAGGGAAGGAGGGAGAATGAATGGAAGGGCATGATCTTAAGATATGAAAAAAACGCGAGATTGGAATATAAGCTTAGAGAGAGAGAGGGAGAGGGAAAAATAACATTCGGTGAGGTATATTTCGGCTCGAGGCGATTCTTTATTTTTATTGGTAATTTTCAAAAGGCAGAGGATATTACCTCGTTTCTTATCGTCCATTTTTTTGCAATCCAAAATATCGTGGAGGTGCAAAAATTTTTCGCTATACACCTTTGAATACATGGGATATTTCTGTAGTTATGGAAACAAAGGGGTAATAAAATGCTAGGAAAAATGAGCTAGAAACGCCATATGCTATGCGTTGAGCTGTGGTACCTCTGTTACAAGGCCCGGGATAATTTATCGCGGGTTCAGTAAGGGGAAAGAACAGCTTTTATCGCGGATTCAATTGTTTCGGCGCGTTATGCGCCGATTTCTTTATTTACCGAGGTCGATGTAACATTGTTATTGCTGAGGGTTCTCTTGGTTTTTAGGAATAGTCCTATAAAAATAGACGTTCTAACATGTTAACACCTCTCGTATTGATTTAACCGTGTTGCTTTCCCAAAATATTTGCGATAAAAAAGGTCGACGTAAAGTTTACCTATTTGAGTTTATATTGTTATATACAAAAGAAAAAATGAAATTTCAACCTTAGTTACGCATTCATTTCCACATATGAACATATGAAATGTGCATTTATATAAAAATGACCGTGGTTCATATTTTAACTTCGGGGAAATTTGCGTTTCTGTCCAGTTTTTCAGCGCGTTGGAAATATGAGAACAAATTTCTGTTGAATAATACATACGGCGTATATGACCTTTAATAAAATATTTTATTTATTTTACGCAAAAATATTTTAAACCCGGCGATAGTTTCCTGTTGAAAAAAAGAAATAATTCTAATTCCCCGAAATAATTTAATATATAAAAAAAATCGTTCACGAAGCTCCGTTAGTATTTGACATTAAAGGTAACTTATGCGCCACGCAATATATTCACATTAATAAAGAAATAAATCATGCATGTAACCTTGACTATTAATAAATATCCTCCTTGGCATGACCATTACTAATATCTTCCGGCTAAATGTTCGTCCCGCATCAGTAATTGAAAGGGATAGGAAAACGGGAACGCACGCTGAGGGAAAATACGACAATTTGAAAATTTTTACTCGGGAAGAATTATTTACTATCTAATTGAGGAAATCGTGTAATATTTCAATCAAATTCCCTAGAAATAAAATCAACTAAACTCTATGAGTGGGTGATATTAATTTCGACTGATAAGGTCAATAAGACAGTACGGCGAAGAATAAGGTACCTTGTATGAAGATCACGTTGGAGAGGCATGAATATGCTCTTCTTTTTTTTCGAAATTCCGTCCCTGAGCGCCTATTAAAAAAGTTTATGCTAACATTGGAAGCAAGCGGAGGAATAAATTTAATTATACAGAGATATTTAAATATTAAAAATAGTTTGTGACGTGCAAAGTAAAAAAGCGGTAGAAAGGCAGGACAGCTGAAGGAATATAGAGGAGGGAAAATAAAAAGGGAATGATGATGGGATGAGAAGAGGTGGGATAGCAAAGAGAGAAAGTGTGAGGCAGAATTGTTGGAAGGGGAGACGGAGAGGAGGAGGAGAAGGAGAGTGTGGAAATGATAACGGCGAATATAGGGACAGAGAGAAAAGAAAGATGAACATTTAAAAGCAAGTTGGATATCGGAAGAAATGTAGTTTATTAGAGAAAGGGGAAAAAAGATAATGGTAAAGAGAGGCCGAGGAGACGAGAAAGAGACAAGAAGAGAAAGGGGGAGAGGAAAAGAAGAGAGTGAGGTAGAGAAAGGAGGATAAGAAAGTGAGAAGAGAAAGAGGGAGATAGAGAGATGGAGAGAGGAAGGAATAGAGGGAGGGAGAGGCAGAGGGAGAGAGAAGAATTGAAGGAGAGGATAATAATGGGAAAGAGAATGACGGAGGGAAAAAGAAGAGATGTAGAGTGAGGGAATGATAGAGAGGAATGGAGAGAGGTGGGAGGAAGGGTGAGAGGGAGAGACTTGAGAGGAAGACATGCGAAAGGGCTGGAGGGAGGAAGAGAGACGGGGGGAGGGAGAGAGTGGGAGAAAGGGTCATCGAGTGGGAGGAAGTAGGAGGGCGTATCCTGAAAAGATAAACACCCGAAAAACGTCTGGCACAAACAAATGAACTCTACCCGACTCGAGGGAGGAGGAGTAGGAGGAGGGCGTGAGGGAGACAGGGAATACAGGTGGGAGGGGTGCGGTTGGGGTAGTTTTGTATACGCGTTAGGAATCCCATCTCGGGACGAAAGGAATCATACGAATGTTGGAACGAGGCAGGAGAAACAGGGCCTTGGCGCATCCGAGGAAGAGTGAGGAGGGGAGAGGGGTGGGTGGTTAAATTTCGGCTGCAGTCCCCTGGGATATGGAAAAGGTGGAAAAAGCGGCAGTTCGTTGAGGATGTGGAAGGGATTATGCCTGGAGGGGCGAATGGGAGAGAAGTTCGTTTGTGCGAGAGGTGGAGAAACAAGGAGAGAATGTTGTAAGAGGAGGTTATGGTCATGGAGAGTTGCTAGCTTGAGCGTCGAAGTGCCTCGGTTTTTTCCTATAAAGGAGAAGTGACACGCACAGCTAGGCAGGTGATGGAGAAAAAGAAGGGGAATTTAGAAAAGCCTCCTCTCTATCCGCCCTATCTCTCTCGCTAACCGCTAAATTCTTCTCCCTCCTTTCGCTCCTCTATATACCTTCTTGGAAGGGATCTACTTGGCCAATCTCACGACTCCGCCGCCATTTCGTCCGCCAAGACGCTCTGCGCCACAGAAGGGGCGAGCGGCGATGGGGGAGACGTTATTGGACATGGACGGGGATCTCGGAGAATCGTTAAACCCTGATCTTGAATTGCAGCATTTATCGGTTACAAGATCTGCGAGTCTCAGAAGGAACTCGGAGAAAGACAGAGAGAGGGAAAGAGATGGAAAGGAAACAGCGACGCCTTGAGAAGGAGGTATTAAACGAAATAGATCTATCTTAGGAATAGGGTTGAGGCCGTCTTTCTCTCTAAGGTGGGGATTACAAGATTTAATCCAAGACGTTTAAAGCATGGAGTTGAGGAGACGGGAGGCATTAAATGGTGTTACCTATTGGCGTAAAATGTCCTAGATGTCGGCGGAGATGTTCGTAATGGCCTATCGGATATCTTTTAAAGAGGGGGAGGGGAGCGCCTTAATTTATTTTCTATGGTTTTCATAGGTTTTTGTAGATCCATTGCCATTAGGACGTTCGAACGGGGTTTAGGTTTAATGTTTCTGCAACGCTATGGGTTTGGATAACGTTACTTTGACGGTGAACAACATTTCCCTCTTTCATGGCACGGGAATTAATGACCGATTGTTTTCAATAACAAGCTCTTTCCGCATCTAATTCCGTCTTAAGGTGCGTTTTGTAGCACTGCGGTGGGACCTTTAATCCTCGCCCTTGTCCGTCCGCTTTGTTTATTTGTAACAGCGTCACTCCGGCCGAATGGAATTTGAAAGGAGGTATGGAACACTCTGCTAATAGATTGGATTTTGTTTCACAGCGGTTTCGGTCCAAGATTTTAAAACAAAGTCTCGATTTTGGATTACTGTTCTTAGCACCAAATTGGCTTAAAGAGTAACAATGAAATTTTGTATACGAAATCCTTACGTAAATGTAATAAGTTATATAATTAAGAATAACGTTATGATCCGAGAGAGTAATGCGCAAAGAAATGCCTCCTGTAGCATTGATCAACGACACATTTTTGAGCGAATGTGGTGAAAATAATAATAACTATTTAGTCGGCCTAATATTTTATATCTCGTATGCGGAGTGTAGAGAGAAAATATTGTGGTCGTGAAAAAAGAACTGCAAAGATTTTGATTAATATGCACTTTTCAGTCCGAAACGATGAAACATTGCCTGAATAAATCTCGTATTTGTTTTGGGCATCTTACGAAATAGAACTCATATTCTAATGAAAAATATGGCGCAGCAATGGAAAGTAGTTTATTCATTTCAATTTTCACAAAATGAGGATTTGGCCAAAATATTTCTCAAAGTATTTTAGTTTAGAGCCATGCGGTTACAGCGCTTGTTTTCATAGATGCGCTATATGGCTCAAAATGTTTATTTATGGCGTCCAGTGACATTATAATTTATCTAGTTTTACGCCAAGCAACCACCAAGCCGTTCCAATACTAAGGTAGCCGGTGACTATGCTGTATCGACTAGGAGGGTGCTGATATGAGAAAGTTAATGCAACGCACGTACCGCCGATTTTTTCTCAATGAATATTGTTTTTTGTCAGATTATTTCCACCAAAGCTTTAAAAAAATGGCACCGAACGTTTCTCACACTACGCCGCAGCGATTTTTTCCCCAACTTATTTACTTTTCCTGGATTCGTTAAAATGCGTTCTTGCGATTGATGCGGTTCGGCTCAAAACATCAATTACCAGAAAAAAATGAGTTTGTATTTTATTTTAAGAAAAGCGTAATTGTTGCCGCAACGAATTTTTAACGGATTCGATTGATTTGACTCGCTCAGTTCATTAATTAGTGATTCGAGCCACAAAAATATTGCGCAAACAAAAGTAAATTAATTGCCCGCTGACCTTTGGCGAGTGTTTATCATTAAAACATCAGCCATAAATATCATATTTGTGTTATCATAATAACTAATAAATGTCATTTAAAAAAATATAAAATGAAAGGCTACTTGTAAATGCATACACGTGGAAATAATTATTGGAAAACTCATACCTACGAAGTAATTAGTAATGACCTACTTTTTAGCTCATTCTCTGCGCATAAAAGAGACTATGGTAACTTATAATGCCCGAAAGATACGGATTTCTGCTAATAATCTCATTGTTAATACAACTTTGTTTTAGATAACCCCAGCAATCCGAATCTCACAAAGAAACAAAGATAGATAGATGGATAACAAGATCCTTTTCTCTTAACGATTTTTTTTTCGAGAAATCTCTTCGTGACCTTATTTTTTGCTACCAAGATTATATTATCGCTGAGAAGACGAATTTTTCTATCATCTGATTAGGACATCCACCAATCACGCAGATTACTTCTGGAGGCCGCTGGAATGTCGTGGTTTAAATACCATTATGGTGGAAAAGTTGTAAACATGGCGTGGACAGCTAGCCAAGGATGACAGGAAAAATGTTTACAGCGTTCGCGGAATGACGATCGCCAGGTGGAATAATTGTAATTACCGTCGTTTATGGCTCATTAATGCGGCCTTATCTGGTATAAGTGTCGTTTAAAGTCTACTTATGTTGCTTCTACCGTTCCTGATGAAATCGAAGCGGGTTGCGCAGGTGACCAATATCATCTCTTATAAATAAATAAATAAACAAACAAATAAATAAATAAATACATACAAATTACATGATAATATGAACAATTTGTTGAAAAAAGATATTTGGAAATGTTATCCTGCAAAGCTTTGGTTTTTTAAGTGTTGGTCACGAAAGAGTAAAAAACATGGTTTTAGCGCCAAGTCATACGGGTATATATTTCGACAGTATTTATACAAGAATATTGGCCTATTTAAATAATGTTATTTCAATATTTCAAATAAATACTGTTTTAGAAACACCTTTCAATGAAAATATCTTAATAATATCGATTGTGCCGAAATATTCCTCTGTAAGCGATCGGATCTGACTCAAACATACAGCCATCCCAATTTCTTCAATAGATCTCATGATTTTTATGTGCAAAATAGTTGAAATACGTTAATAGCTGTGATAGTTATTATATAAGTGGTGCTGAAGATGACTCCAGCAGCCAAAAAAATAATTTGGGAAACCACAACTCTTTTTTGCACCAAAGAAGCCATTTTTAGTTTGCAAGAACACATTCTCGAAAAGTTCAATGAAAAATTGCCAATTTAAATAAAAATTGATAATATTCCTAAAAAATCGAACAGTTCAGTCCCAAAAACCTGTAATGCCCCTCATACAAAGAAGACATTAGCTTGAACCTATACTGACAAACTTTACACGCCACTTAGGTAGGTTTCATTGTTGCCAACATTTCCGTCTGACTTTAACCAAATTTGTATGTTTTTTATAGTTGCCTTTATTGCTACTTGGAGTTCAGCTATTAGATGTGCTCAGTAACTCATTCTAGGAATAAGTACCTAGTTGAATAATGCATGCTTATTCCATGGTTGTGCGAAAGTTTTTATCGAAGAAAGTTCTTTTTCGTGATCATTATTTTATTATGCTATATTTAAGGTGTCAAACGTCTTGATACTTTTGTTGTAAAGAGCCACCAAGATCAGACTTTTAAGGTCATCAGTTCTCGTCTGTGCTTCAATTGACTTATTCATTGATTGTGTGGTAATTATATCATCTTTGTCGAGAATATGTAACTCGGTCAGTTTTCCCTTTCAGCGTCAAATTTGAAGTCTTCGAAAACGCTCGCTAAGATACGCCTATTAAAATTTTAGGTACATCTGCGCAGTTGAGGACGATTGCAAGGAAGACCGAATCGACCTCTCTCATGATATCCAGTTTCATTTCGCTCACGTCACTCGATCGACAAATGGCCGATGAAAAAAATACTACGAAGGATACGCCAAAAAAGAACCGCCCATTTTGGTCGCCCGATATGATCTCAATTGCTCAGGCCGCGGGAGAAGTTCGTTA
This sequence comes from Tanypteryx hageni, assembly GCA_028673005.1. NCBI lineage: Eukaryota > Metazoa > Arthropoda > Insecta > Odonata > Petaluridae > Tanypteryx > Tanypteryx hageni. The sequence continues at coordinate 175,838,264 of CM054115.1, read as the reverse complement.
CTTTCAATTCTTAAGTTCTCACCTTCTGCTCCCAACTATCCTCGCCCCCTCTTTTATTCCCAATATATCATAATAAAAAAATGTAAATCTTATTGAGGTCGCGACGGCAATTAAGCCCAGGGTCGTCACGAAAATGCAAGGGGAGTCAGCAACTAGGAACGTCGAAATGAAGAGGTCTTTTTTCCGAGTGGGCAGACCCTTCCCATAGAAACGATTTCCAAGTCCCTTAACGAACTACGAAAACCATTTCTATGGAAGGGTGAAATCCTCTCTCTCTCTCTCTTATTCTTGCAAGAGGTCGCTGCATCCGTGGATTTTTAATGAATCAATTTCCTCCTGACCTGATTTTTATTACGTTTCCGTCTCCTCTGCCGCTTTTATTAGGCTAACCAGTTCCTTTTTCCTCGGGTGGGATAGGATTGCTCCGTGACCCAATACAACTGGGTAAGACTTATTATCGCTGGTCAAATTCCAAGATTTTTTTCCTCCTGAGATTCCCTCTTAAAAGTTTTTGCTTCATTTTTGGAATTGTTCGCGAAGAAATGTATTTTTTTGAGTCTGGCTTAACCGGGAGAGATGATTTCATTCGTCTCTCTGGAGAATTTTCTTTGATTTTGGTAAAGGGGCGGTAACGGAAATGTTGAAAGATTTGGCCCTCTGGAAGTAATTGTTAAGCAGGGAATTTGAATAGACTCCAGTCACTTAGTTTTAACCTCAAGCGTCATGGAAATTATGTGAATATCTCATTATTTTACTACGTATTTCATCAAATTGTCTAAAAAGTAAAAAAATAACGGTTTAATTTGATTTCTATGCACAAATACGTATAAACAATTCATTTGTTTTCAATATGACAAATGACTGTAATTCAGGTTTTCTATTCATAATTAGTTAACTTCTGTCTGTGAAATTGCGAAATTGAATTTTGCGGTTGTATAGGTGATCACATGTTACACTTTATTACAATCTCAGAAAATTTAACCCGAATTCGATTATGTAAATGTTTATTTTTTCCATCTGAATAAACCGTAAATTGCTGCATTACTGTAATAATTTGCGTTTTGTAAAATTAAATAGTTCAAAATCACGATACTCTCTGGAGCAAAGATATCAAACTCAAAATATAACGTGATAAAATAGATACTAGGCATCTAGTAGCACAGCAGAATAATTATCTCAAACATTGATTCAGAACAGAGAAAAACGAGAATTTTTCTCACCAAAAAATCTTTGTTGTCACCACATATTCACACATTATGGCCGTATCTGAACTCCACGTAATTGTTCTTTCCCAAGAGCTATTCACAAATGCGCATGACAAATTTGCTAGGGGGCACAATATATTTTAGTCACTGTAAATTAATAAAAGTTTTTTTAAATTACGAAGGTGAACATTGTGAATAAGTCGAAAAGCCCATCTCAGTTATTTTATATTTTGCATAATTCCACAAGCTTTTTGGACAGAACAAGAATGGAATTTGTGTAAGATCGAGCACCGTATCGTCCCGATTGGTACCTTTACATAAATGGTAAAACAGTGTCAGTTTGTAAGTAGCACTGTAATGAATTTTATCGAAAAGCCTCCTGATTGGGACAATCTGTAAATTTCAAGTTTGATAATGCAACATTTTCGAACGCAGAATTGTCGCGTAGCTATAATTCCTTCTGGTCGAAATTATTTCCCCAACTAATATCCGGAAATGACGTATTCGGACGCTGCTCTTTCATAAACTGCAGAATTTGTCTCTTTTTTCCTCGCTTCCGGATGCTAATATAAACGTCAACGCAATGAATTAGTGAATTTCATTATCGGATCGTGAAGTGCCCCGCTCTTAGCACTCGTGATAAATTTCGCCGTTTTTCTTTCTTCGCCGTGCTTTACGCCGTCCCGCTCTTCCTTTGTTACCTTTGGCCTACTTATTTTATTCCCGCATTACTATTCAGAGGATGAAGACACCATGTGAATCCAGTTAGTTAGCTTTGTCGTTTTTGTAATTATAGCGGATTTCACCGTCCTAAAGCCGTGCTGATTTGAAATTTGATTTTCCGTAATATTTTAGCATGTGGAAGTTCGTTTCGGAACTAGTAATTCACTGCGTCGACACGAATCACAAACGCGCAACTCGAATAAAAGAAAGAAAAAGGACCGGTGCGCATTTTTCGGATCCCTCTTTTTGGATTTTCGGCGGGTGCAATCAAGTTTCGCTTGAAAATGATTTTTTCCCTCCATTACGCGCGGCGTAGTCATGCGCCTTCGTCTTAATTTAATCGCGCTAATCAAATCCAAGACTATCTGCTCAACAAAAAAATGCGATGTTATATTTTTTACGCGAAAATATAGTGACCAATCTAACTGGAATATTACCTCCAATACCCGTTAAAAGGTTGGGAAGACTAGATATGAATTTCAGCTACAAAGTGCCCGTCATCAGTGGTTATTCACCACTTATAGAATCTCTTTAGTTCTTTTTATGATATAACTACCGGCGAATCACTGGGTGGAACGGCTGAATTGTAGCCGAAATGCGCACCTGGATTTATATAACCTTATGATGGCTATTTGTAATGTCTATGATAAATACTTTATTTTTCATTTTATCATTCTCAATTGCTTATTCTTTTAATCGTTCTTCTAGCAAATGAAATTTGAATTTTTTCTACAGTAAGCTTTTTAAACAATGAATAAATGCGTATGTTTTAGGGTTGAGCAGTGTCATATTAAGTATCTCATATTTCAAACGTGCGCGTAATGAAAAGCGATTAAAATACCATCGCGCACGTTCCTTTTTTTAGTCGTTCTATACCAGCGAAGCGGTAGTAGCCTTTCGGACACATCTCGTCCGTCCGTCCGTCTGTACTAACTTTCATCTCCTAAGCCGCTTGACGGATTTTAATTAAATTGAGTAGGAGTGATCGTTATTAAAATTTATCGCTCAGTTACTACAAAAAAGTCCACGAGACCACATAATTACGAGTTACAGTTTCGGAGAAATATTAGAGAAAATCCAGACCAAAGCATTAAATATTTTATTTGCATCGATCGCTAATACGGGTTTTTTCCGCAAACAACAATTAAAAATCCATATTTTTCTCTTCCATGGTCTTATATGATCTGTATGGTACAGATTAAAAAAATTATTCGGATAGAGGACATCATTTGCCACAAAAACGTCCGCGAGAATACATAATTACGACTTATAGTTTCGGAGTTAAAAAATCAACAATCCCCCAATCTTTCAATACCGTTTAATAATCTCATTGAGAACTCCTTTGAAATCTCTGTGTATTTCATTTATGGAGTATACTTTTCCTTCCTATTGAAATCCGTTATCGGCGATTCGCCACTGATGGCAGCTGTCATTTATGCGAAATGATCATCTGGTTTTCTTAACCTTTGGATGAGTTTTAGAAAAACGTAATATTTATTCCATTCATAAGGGGAGATTTAAAATTTTACTTTCTCCATATACGAAGTATAAAGAAACTACTTATTGTTTTCATAAAAAAAATAGAATTCGAGATTTCAACGGAAATACATGTTTTAAGGTCCCCTGAACACGTTTTGACTATTTTCTCGATGATGTCTGTATGTGATAGATTTTTGTGGGCCCTCTAACTATAAAACTATTATTCAGGTCAACATTTTTATAAAAGTTAGAAGATCTGATCAGTTTTTGGTAAAAATCGGTCTACCGGAAGTGGGTGTTTACTCTTGTCACTTATCCGTTATTTTGAAATATTTGCTTTAATTTTTGATAAATGTAGAAATGTATTGGAATAAAAGTTGTAGGACATTTTATTTTCTACAACCTTTGTTTGATACATTTTCCATATAATGCAATGTTTAAGAGATATCTTATATTTTTTAGCTGCCACCACCACGCCATCTACCGACGACTATTGTTAGCAATTGACGCTTAGTTACGTCTTAATAACGCTCTTTTTATTTTCTTAATTGTGCACCGGAAGTAAATATTGACAACGATCCCAGAACTGACAACGTAATTTGCCACATAAATACGAAGAAAGTCATGTGTTGCCCACATCAGTTTATTTTCTGTTATAATTCGATTAATTGACGGCGTACGCCTTATAATACGGGAATATATCGCGTGGAAACATTTTTTATGCCAGCGGATTTTATTGGTATATAGATTGGCAGACCCGAGAGATTTTTGGAGCGAAGCCGAGAGTGCGATGTCCGAAAGAAATAACATTTATCAATCCGTCTTTCGGAGTCGCACGACTTGAGTCATTTGTTACTTTGATGGATGCTTAATGATTAAAGCGGTTGAGTTAGCGGGAGAGAGATATAACGTTACAAAGTGGAGAATGAGACACAGGAAATATAAATAGGTGCATCCAAGTTTTTCCTGTGCCTTTATTTTAATTATGGGCGGGGAGAATGGAAATAAAAGGATGAGTAGGGGAAGACAATAATTAAGGGAGAACCGTAGGAGGTTATTGGGGCGAGGATGGGAGAGTGGAGTTTTCAGGGGTGCGGGGGAAAGAGGCGAATCTGCATACTGTATGCGGTGTACAGAAAAGGCCGTGTGGATGATTACCTCGGAGCCTCGGGGAGTGAAGCGGTGAGTTTGGTTGAAAAATGGATTCGTGGGTTGTGTGGAAGGGTGAGGTTGTATGGCGGTAAAAGGGGAGGAAGGGGGGGAGAAGAGGGGCGGGGAGAGGAGAGCTGGAGAGGGGCGGAGGAAGGGGCGAGAGGGGGAATAGGTCCGTTCCCTCTCCAATGGGAGAGAGACGGGAAGCGTTGGATGCGCGGGAAACACCTCCGGGTTTCCAAAAGCTCGTATTTTTCCGCCATACTTCTCTCCCATCCCTCTCTTTCTCTACCCCTCTCTTTCTCTCCCCCTCTCTTTCTCTCCGCCTTTCTTTATCTCCCCCTTTCTCTCTCCCTCTCTTTCTCTCCCCTTCTTTCTCTCTCCCTCTCTCTCCCATCCATCTCTCTCTCTCTCTCTCGTTTCAATTTATTTTTTACAACCTTTTTCGCTAATATTTTTTCCTTGGGGGACAGTCCCCTCTTCACTCGGGAGTTCGTCTCTTTTTATTTCACATACATATTCGCCGTTCTTTTGTCCGCAGCATGTTCCAGATGCAGTTTTCCGCGCTTCGTATGCGCTCCTCTTTTTTATTATCATTTCGCGTTATTTTTTGCACGTGTCCGGTCACGTGTTATTTTCTTCCTTTCCCTCGGTCGCGGTCTCCCAATTTCGCTAAATTTGACCCATTTTGGCCTCAACCGCCTCCTAAGGATTTTTTCCGCCTTTTCTTTATTTTATCCACAGTTTTGCATTTTTCGACCTCAATATGCGTCTGAGTAAGCAGGGCATTTTCTCCGACGTTCTCGAAATCCCCGGGAGAGGTAATGGTCTCCTTCGGTCGTAAAAAAAGGACAGAAATAGTCGCGATAAAAAGTCCTCTTCGTGAGTTTTGGGCGGTTACGATTTTTTCGGTCAATTTCGGAGGGTTGTTGTGTTTTATTTTTTGACCGCACGTATCCTAATCGTATTACCAACTTTTTATACGAGAATTGTATAACATTGCCTATAATGATAATATTAGCATTGCATTTATACTTAATCAAAATTGTTTCTAGAATTTTACGAAGTAGTAATTGAATTTTAGTTTTTATACTATTCATCGAAATACGCATATTTATCTATACTAAGTGACTACACTTAAGTAGACGTGCCTGTGTGCAAGAGTCGGAATTTGTGTTCTTATAAATGTGTATAAATGGTAATGCTTATCGCAAATACCCGCGGATAAAACGTACGTATTCTTCTTAATTTTTGGCCTAAAAAAATTTGGTGTGAATTACGAAAGGGTACCTAATTATTCCCAATCAAATGACAAAAAGTTCAGGCATGTTCATTACAAAAAATTTATTTTATTATCGTAAATACCAATAAAATTACCCATAACTTTTATGAAAATATATATGCAAAGCGAACCACAAATATATATTTTTAATAAAATAAGCAATGAAGTTTCAACGCTAATAGTCTGTTAGAAGATACATTTAAAAATGACAAATTAAAATCCGTGTTACTCTTCGTTTGGGGCTCTACGCTTTTGTAGTGAGTGAGTGGCAAATCCGCCTTTGCCTGCGGCTATCCCAGTAGAATGCATGTGAACCCTACACACTCACGGACATCCTAGAATTTCGGGCGAAAAATCTCTCTGCGTCCTATACACGGGTATTTATGGTAAATCGCAAAATAGTTCCTTGGAGAAATTCAAGGACATCTTTGAATGTGAAAAATACATGAAACATTAAAAATTCAGAAAAAATACTAACAAAAAGTGGACGAGAAAGTCGACCACCATCTCCTAAAATCTACTTTTAAAAGCGTAGTGACTCTTTGACCTCCACAACACACCGATAGAAATGAAATATCTGCTACCGTCTTATTTACGCGTTTATAAACGGTTTAAATCACATCATCCAATTTATGTGAATGAGAGGGATTGTATATAGTTTCAACTTGATAACCCTCTGTGCGTGTTTGTTTTATGTATGTATACACACATAAACATATGTGTGTGAACGTGCCATAGTTGTCTCTCTATCGCTGACGAAGGACTCTGGCCCGAAAAGCGTCCGTTTTGGTATATTGTATTTATTTGTATTACTTTAGCCCCAAATTTCAAAATCTGGTACGTGTCCACTGGGCTTCCTCCAACACCTTGTTCTTACCATCATCACTACCTTTCGTTTTCTTTAAGAATATATATATATATATATATATATATATATATATATATATATATATATAAACAAAAGCCTTACTCTTCTTGACGCTGACGTCATCAATGGCACACTTATTACGCGTTTTTAACAAATCTCCCGATTTAGTGGAAGGTCGAAATTTCGCAGGAATGTATAATTCAGATATAAAAATTAAATGACGAAAAAGAAATTCGAACAAAGAGCCGGGTTGGAGTCCAGGGGGGCTATTTCCATTACCCGTAAGATAACACGTAAAAAGCGACTTTTTAAAGTGCAGGCTTTTATTCTTTTGGAAATTCAAATAAGAAAGAGTTGACGTACGATCTTCAAATTTAAACTATGTATTAGAAAAATTCATTAAGTTTCTTATTCTATTCCTATTTTTCATATTAAACATTTAATTCACATATTTTAGGAAAATATTGGCTTTTAAACGGGATGTTGCCTTGCCGACCACGTCATTATTAAACTTCGAGAATAAATCGTTGTCTCAACCCGCATACGTGTAATATATACGAGTACATAGATTGCCCTAATTATCATAGCATTTTTCGCGAAATTACGTAATCCTAACGGGATTGGGATTCAGTTTGGTTTCTTTTGCTTATCTAAACGACTACATAGATGTAGAGTAAGAGAGAGGGGATGTGGGGAGGGAGATGGGAAGGAAGGGATATAGAATGGAAGGTCATAGAGATTAAGGTGGGTATAGAATTAGAAAAGGACAGGAGAAAAGAGACAGAGAGGGAGACGGAGAAAAATGGGGAGAGTTATGGATTGGAACAGGAGGGAATTAGAGAGGAGGAGGTGGGAGAAAAGTGAGGCAGAGAGAGGGAGGGAGAGAGAGAGGGGATGGAGACAGAGAGAGGGAAGGGAGGGAGAGACGGAAGGCGAGGAGGGAATATTATTTTATATTTATTATTATTTCTTCATTTTTGACAAGGGGCTCATCATTGGGGAATACAAGAATGAGAAATAAATTCTCCCGAATCTCTATTTTGGAAAATTTTATACCGGCTCTTACCAATAATTACAGCCGTTATTATTCATTCCTATGTTCCCAGTTGAATTTCAACGTTAAATTACACTAGAAAAATATACTAATTTTGTGATTTTCCATAGTAATGAGTTACGAGTACTTAAGATGTTGGGTTTCAGTAGGGTTACCAGTCTTACGATGGGTTTTTCAACATATAGTAGCTGACACCCACCATATGACCGGCAATACACTAGTGTTTGTGTTAGTGTGTGTATATATATCAATCATCATAGGTACTCTGTCCGTAGACAGGCCCGTGATTATTAATGGTTAAACCTGGTTCTCCATATACTCCTATTATCCGCTGTTCTCTTCCTATCTTGATGTTTTTCTTTCCCTTTCAAATCATCTATCAGCTGAAATCTTTTCCTACCTCGTTCCCTTTTTCCGTCTAGTTTTCCTTCTAACACATCTTTAATCATTCTCTCCTCAGGTAATGCCCAACCCAGTTTGTTTTCCTCTTACTAATAGTCTGCATAATCATTCGCTTCTCTCCTACTCTTCATAGCACTTCATCGTTTTTCATCCTATCTGTCCATTTTATCTTCAGCATCCTCCTCCATGTCCACATTAAATATATATATATATATATATATATATATATATATATATATATATTTATTTATATTTTTGATCCTCTAACTTTATAACATCATTCTGTCCACTCTTCAAGGCATACAGCTTCTTCCCGCCTCCATAATGCCCTTCCATTTCACACCTTGTGACCATTTCATTCTATTACACCCAATTCGACCTCTCCGCGCCCTATGTCGCCACTTACCTTTCGCAGCATCACCCCGCAAACCTCTTTCGGTTGATGTCAGCAGGGAGAATGACACGCCGCTCCCCTTTCCGAGCAATACCCCAACTACTCGCTTCCTTCAAAAAATAAAGCTACGCAGAAATACCTCTCCTTCGCCCAACCCTCTTCTGTTTTTTTATCACCCTCTCTCCCGAATCACCCGCATTCCCTCTATTTTACGCGCGATAGAGAGGTGCTCATTCCTCCGTTTCCATGCTCTGAGCAGCACGACACGTCCCATGCTCGCTCCCTCAATACGGTTATGTACTCGAAATTCACATTACCCTCGATTCGAATCATTCCCTCGGGGGCGTGGCACTGTCGCAAGCGCCTCCGGAAATATGAATGCTCACGATTTAAAAGTGGGTCGAGGGTGAATTTGTTGCGTGATTTAATTCGCTCGTCCATTGTTTTTTCCTGTCCAAGTTTCCGCGAAATGAATTTGCATCCTGTCGATTACCTCGGTTTTCTATTCGTAAGGAGGTTTTCTTTTGTAAAGAACCTTGCAGAAATAGATAACATACGTTTTCGGAGAATTTCGAAGAGTGAAACTGACCTAATATTTCTCTTCGCTCGTTTTCACTTTCCTGTTTTATCGCCAAAAATTACTCTCCGAGTGTAAAATTTTTGTGTAATCTTACATATCGAGCAAGGGTCTGCACCTATACGTAGTGTTAAAATGCTGCCATTACCTTAACATTATCGTGATTTTTTATATTGCTTCATTTGTAACAATTTAATAGTAATTTGTTAATTTGGTTAAAATTAATCGTGTCGCGATGGTCTAGCTTTTCTCAAAATAGCTCAGTCGGTATTCTTTTTTTATTTCACTTGTTTGCCTTGTAGCCGTTTTCTATTTTTGTCAATCACAAAGACAGTGTCGTAGTTACGTTTACTTGGACCACGGTGCAAGAATCAATGAAGGGCTCTCTCTTTATTGAACAATAAATGATGTATACAGGCAAAAATAAGATTTAATATTCATAAAATAACAGTTAATTTTATTGATTACCATTTTGATGTCATAGTCAAATACTAAATATTGCTCAGAATATGCATGATAAAAGGGGTATTGCGAGACACGGTGATACAATACAAAGTAAGTAAAAGGTAATAGATCCTTCACCGTAAAGGTGAAGGATCTATTACCTTTTACTTACCAGAATGTGCATATTTAAATATAAATAAAAATTGATTTTATAGTAAATCAAGCCGTTATGGTTTTTAATGGGCCTCATCAGCTGGTGTGTCGCTATGCACCGCATTGGTTTCGTAGCACAACATGGCCGATTACTAAAAAAAACTGCTAAAAATTCTCCTCGAAAGCGATATTCCAGTTACTATGTAGATCTCAGTATATTATAACAACGTATATCTTAGTTTAAATTAATCTTCCTTTCCTCAAGCGATCTTTGGCTAGAATAACTTCATTTGCATGCAATGTTAGTATACAGCGTGTTTTGTAGGTATACTAGAGATGTTATTGCGTTTTGAATCTCAGCGATAATTATCCCTCCTTGGTCGAGCAGTTTGAAGAGATTAAGGCAGCGAAGTTAGGCTAAGGAGGCTCAGCACTTAAGATTCATTATCATTGCCGTTGTGGTAGAACAATTAAGCGAATTTAGGGAACCTTATGTCGCGCCCTCACTCCTTTGTGGCCATGATGAAGTAGATGCTGCTGAGGGTCGTAGGTAACGCTAAGTTCGTTTCCTAGAGACAGCGCCGCAATTGTATTTAACGTTTGGAAACTTCCACTTCCTGGTAACAATGACCGCCGATTGGATGTTCGAATTAACAAATTCTTGAAAGCGATTACTAACGCCCTTTCGTTTTCTTTGACGTATTAATCCAGTGCATCGGACATTGGGTGGAAAATACCCCGGTTTATCATTCTAGAGCTGTGGTTGCTAGCATATTTATGACGCTGCAAAAAAGAAAATTTTACGGCACTTCACACATTGAAAACATGATTACATATTTATGCATTCGAGTTTCTCTAAGTTCAGAAGCATTAACTTGTAGGTAGTACGTCATCTTCAGTTTATTAATGCAAAAACTTTTGCCAAAAAGATTTATAAACATTTTCGTTAATCTATCCATTTTACAACATTTCTCTTCGCACCTCCTAAGAAACAACTTCGGCACTCCAGCGTGTTGCGATATCCAATTTGGAAACAACTGTTCTAGGGTCACGATAGCAAATATATAATTGCAGAATTGTGCGGTTAATTAAGAATGAGTGCGCGAGATATTGGGAGAGGACTATTGCATCTTAGCTGCTATTATAAATTCCATATGAGGGTTTCCATTTGTTATATAACATGCAAACGGAGAAAAACAAAATGTTAGATCAAGAGATTAAATTTCAATAGGGTTAACTTCTTTAGATTCTTTAGTAGTGTCTTATACTCGTATATTGTTCAGTATTCACTACAATATTTTTATTCATTGTCATCATCCCAATTATCAGTTATAGCATTGTTAATAAGATACTTGAAAATTTCTCATTATGACGGTCATAAGTAGTCCTTCATTCTTGTAAATTCTTTATTATGCCGGAATACGAATTTTCTTAATTAATTTTGAAGAAGTTAAAATAATGTACGGCAGCTTGGGGGTATATGTTAATATCACATCTTATCATTGTGATACAAAACGCATGTTCAGGTATGAATTGAGATGCGGTTCGCATTTGACTTTGAAATGTAAGAAACTCCAATTTATTTTCCGTAATAACAAGAAAACTTTAAAACTGAAATTTCGTACAAATTCATTCTTTCCATTTAAAATATGTACGAAATACCTCGTAAAGAATCATCTAACAGAAGGTGCATAACAACGTATGGAGTTTGATTTGGAGCTAATATTACCTCTTCTTTAGCATATTTACCCCGAACTTTCCAGGAAATAATGCATTCAATCATTTCACAGTACAAACAGATGAGCACCCGTGAGCCCAGAAAGAAAAAATCTCCGAACGAAGCATGCAGTAGTTCATTTTTACCTTTTCAAAAGCCTCTAGAATTTTATTATCCCTCTAGGAGAAAAGAGGATGATGGAAATAAAGAAGGGAAAAAGAGGGAAAAAGACAGGAAAGAAGGAAAAAATCCATCTTTCACTTCGTATTTGGACTTTGTGAAAGACAACGGAACTGAATTCTAGGCGTCGTTTGATAAGCCAGGTGATCCCGAGTGCCACTTTAGGACCTTCTCTTTCCCTCTTTCTCCCTCCTCCCGTCTCTTTCTCCCTCTCTATCTCGCTCCTCCTCCATGAAACCCTCCCCCGCCTTCCTCACTTCCTGCCTCCCCTCCTCCTCCGCCCCTCCTCTGCCGTCGACCTGACTTAATGAGGCACCTGCTGAATAATTGAGCCGGCGTCGAGACGAGGGGGCGTAATGGCCTTAGGAGTGCTTGCAGTGAGCGAATACCTCTACGCTGATATCCCCCCCCCCTCTCCCCCCCCGTCCGACACAGACCCTTTCCGCGTCTCTTCCGACTCTACATACCTTCACCATACTATTTCTGGTTGGGATGGGATGAACTTCGAAAAAGATAAACAGGCGTTACGTTTGTGTTCATGTGTTCACGACTCCATTCTGGAGTGTAGATGTAAGTGCGTGTTTATGTATTTGTACGTGTGTGTGTGTGCTTATTCGATTTTTTAAAGATATAATTTGCATGTGTTGTTTTGCGTGCGTGTTACATAAACTTTTTTCAGGAATCTTCATCTTCGTTTATTTCCTTGCATGAGGTGTATTTAAAAACGAGGCGACTCGCCTCGCGGTGATTATTTCTTTGAAACACAAGATCAATTGCTGCGCATACGATTGCAACAACGCTAAACTTGTTTACCTTATCCTTAGTTCAGCAGAATTGAACGATCGCATTTATGGGCCGCATGTGGTTTTACGCATTCCCATTCTGATTCTGTATAATTTTAGCACAACATAGTCTGATGATTGTACCAAAGTTATTTCAAATACATAAAATACTTCTGTGCTGAGCGATTTTGGCATTTCATACGAAATAATCTAAGAAGTTACCTTTACGAATTTAATATTTTAGTTACAAATTCAAGAGAAATAAGATTCGTCTTCTCGACTTTTAACCAAAGAAAAAGCTATTCTGATAAGCGTTTTAAAACTATAATTTCTCAATGATATTTTTTGGAATGGTGTTTTATAAAATCTTTACGTTTATATCAGGAGATTCCGTTAGTATTGTTACTGTTTGACATATTTCTGCGTTTACTTAATGGATCTGACATGCAGTTAAACTTTTTGTACCATCGCGATATCTTAAGAGCGATCTAAGCATCGAGACTGATAGTCCATTGTTCGTTTACTGGCTGTTCTATTGAGGCAAAATTATTTCTAAGTTTTAGTAGTCTGCGGTAACATTAAAGTGAGCCTCGATGGGACAAATGGCTTCTCTCCCAATGTGTTTTTTGCTCCTTTGGTGGATGGTAAAATGGCATCAGGACGACTCACGTTACTCCTGCAACACGTTAAACGTGGGCGGTATTTGGTCGTATCGGTCCGTTAGTTTCTGAAACAGACTAACGGGCGGTTACCCCCGAAGGCGAAGCATCTGCGCGAAGGTCGAAATGAGGGCATCACTTCGAGACTAGTTCGCGGTTTCGTTTCTCCGGAGAAGTTTTGGTCGATTTTTTCTTTTTAAATGAGACCTTAAAAAAGAAACAATTGATGTCAGTATTGTTTAAAGGCAAAAACATAAATTTCTATGAGTCACGCAGCAAAAGCGCATGTAATTTGGAAGAATAAACAATTTTAAAGGTCGCCTTTCTGCTACCTTCATCTACATCTACATCTACATTATACCCTGCAAGTCACCTTTTTGGTGGATGGCAGGGGGTGCAGTGCACCAAGGGTCCATAGTTTTCCTACGTTATCTTTTTCTATTCATCTACATCTACAAGTTACCCTGCAATTCACCAAGTTGGTGGGTGGCAGGGGGTGCAATGCACCAAATCCTACCTAAAGATTGTCTAACGCAATTCGAAATTTCCTATTGTGATCTCTTATTGTCCTCGGAAAGAACGAGCCTAGATAACGCTCCGTCCTACAATCGATCTCACGTATTTTATCGTCTCGATCATTTCTACCTATATACGTTGGTGCCACAATTATTCCCACTACCTCCTCTTTTAGACTTTCTGACCTATATTTCTCTAGAAGTTTCAACCTTGAGTGCAATCTACGGTCCTCCAGTGATACCCAGTTCAAATCGCTCAATAAAGAGGTGACGCTTTCCTTATGTTCGTACTTTTGTTTTACAAATCTGGCTGCTCTACGCTGTACTCTTTCTAGTTGAATTATGTGTCCCTTCTCGTACGGATCCCATATGCTCGCTGCGTATTCCACTTGTGGTCTTACCAGTGATAAGTAGCATGTTTCGCGTACTTTCTCTGTAGTGTTCCGTACTATTCTACCTATGAATGCCAGTTTCTTGTTGGCCGCGCCTATAACTCGACGAATGTGGTGGTGCGGTGCGGTAGTATAATAAGTCAATTTCGATTTCAAATGCACGTGTTTTGCGAAAAATAAAGCTTTTTACGTCGAAACAAAGATATTGTTTAATATATGTAAACATCTCATTGAAGAATCTTGAAGGGATAGTATGGTAAGTAAATAAACTAAAAGACTTGTAAAGACGAAATTTTGGTAATAAAAAATTGGTCTTATATGTACGTTAATATGTTTTAGTTAAATATTCCTCCTAAAATCGATTTTACGAAGTTTTATCGTCTGGTGCCATTTGTAAATCTATTATCCTTATTTTTAATTTTTAGTTTGTTTATTTTTGTGAGAGCGTGTTTATATTATTTTAACTCATTTTACGCTCGGATATTCTAGAACTCTAATTATTCAATGAAAAAGTGAGAACAAAGAAAATATAGTAGGGTAATTGCATTTGGCTTCATTTGTGATGTCAGGAAAACTTAACAGCTGTTGAACTGTTTTAAATGTGCGTAAACTATTTTTCTTCGGCACCTCGAAAAGTTTTATCTAAAATAACTAACTTCAAATAGATCAATAATCGTTAAAATATTCATTGTTTTAGAGGGAATTTAAATTTCTAATGGTTTTGCCAATTTTTTTACAAGGCGGTAGAATCAAGCGTATTCGAATTTATTTAATTGATTATTAATTTTGTTGAAAAGAATTGTTATTTGACGGTGTGATACTTTTTACATTTACATTGTAGCGCATTTAGGAAACCAAAGAGTATTCTTTTTCGAGATGTTTAATTTGCGCATTGGCAGTGGCGTAATTACGACTGCCCAGGCCATGGGACAAGTTGACGGGGGGCTAATATTTAAAAATCTGATGTGGCCACCCCATGACTTTCTCTATATCTGTAATATTTCTAAAAATTCCAAGTAGGTTACATAATAAATGTTTTAAGAAACCAAGAAAATTTTGACTACAAATAACAGAAATAAACTCAAACCATAGCCTTCTATTATTGGGTATAGCCACAAAGCTCGAACAATTAAGAAAAGAGAAAAGGAGCATTACTAAGCGTAAATTGTTAATAATACTCGTCGGTAAGTGGCAATAAGTGACAAGAGTAAACACCCACTTACGTTTGACCGATTTTTACCGAAAACTAATCAGTTCTTGTGTCGGTGATAAAAATGTTAAATATAAAATATCGTGTTGACCTAATTAATAGTTTTTTAGTTAAAGTACCCACAAAAAGCTGTCACATACACATACGCACACACACACACACACACACACACACACACACACACACACACACACACACACACACACACACACACACACACACACACAGACATCATCGAGAAAATGGTCAAAACGTGTTCAAGGGACCTCAAAACGTGCATTTCCGTTGAAATCTCTAAGTCGAATTTTTTCATGAATACAATACTTTCCCCTATACTACGTATATGGAGAAAGTTAAAATGAACGAAGAATGCCAAAATAGCAAAAGTTCGAGTTTTATTACTTAATTTGTTATCATGAGTAAGCGGAAAATATTATTTCGCATGTTTGTAGACATATAAATAAGAATTGATAATTTCATCGTTTCTCCGAGGGTCCCTGCGAGCTACGCACATATGTAGTACGTAGGCCGCGTGAGCTAAGCTACTCAACTGTATGCGGCTACCTTTTATAAATCGTTTGACTTATGAATAAAATTGGTACTTCTGAAGACAATACCATAGGAGAAGGCCGATTAAAGTAAATCTGCACTTTAACTGCATCCATCAACATCGAAATACCTATCCTTTTGATTGGGATATATGTTATAATTCTTAGTAACAAAGCTGCTTAAAATTAATGTTACAGTCAGTTATTTTCCAAGGAAGTTCAAGATAGTAAAGATAAAATTCGAGTGGACTATATTGTTGTCTTTTATTTTTATTTACCCAAACTCAAAAATAAAAATCTTATTGATGAGACCTCGCTCATAAAAATCTTTTAGCGCGCGTTATCTATATTGATCGATGTTACATTGTAAGTACTGGATAACATTTTGTGATGTCGTAAACGCCCTGGTCATTTCCTTGTTTCTTTTGAATGAAAAAAGAAACTTGTAAATTTCCACTAAAAAGTGGTTTCGCCTGTTACAGCATCATCAGGTGACGAAAGCATGGTCGAGAGTTCTATATATACGTAGAGTAGGGTAGGAGTGTTAATTGAATAATGATAGGAAGGGGAGAACATGCATTGAGTAATGAGATAATGTGAAAATTAAAAATTGAATTACAAAGTGAATGACAAAATTCAAACGGTTATAAACAGTAATGCGAGCAAGGTTAGTAATTAGAAAATAAAAGCAATTAACAGAAGTTACAAAAAAGTCATTAAATTACTAAGTAAAAGGCAATAAATTAAATAATTAGGAAAGCAGTAAAGAGAACAAGGGAGATTGATTGGAGAAAACAGATTCATTAGTATGTGAAACATTGTCTGTAGCATCATGGATCACAATTTTCAATTGCTCCAAGAGGTCCAGTCTGTTGCCCTTTGATTCGAAGTGGAGAAACTCGGGAGGGAATGCACTGGAATGGCCGTTCTCAAATAGGTGCCTGGAAAAGTGTGATGACGCGCTTTGCAACTCAAAGCAACGTTTGTGTTCCTCTATCCTCTTCTTAAAACTTTTTCCGGTCTGTCCTATGCAAATAGCGTCACAAGTATCACAAGATAATGCCTATTAATCTTATGATATTTTTAAATGTAAATGAAAATACATATGCGTTCTATAAATACATTACTATGTAATTAATAATGTACTTTTAGGCTAACAATGTGTTGATTAAATGTAAAAAATGAAATTAGGTTAGTATTTCGGCGCTTGTATAAAACATGTTTGATCAGTGATTTCCTATAAGAAAACTATCATACAATTGCTCATGATCAATAAGATGTTTAATATGGAAATAATCATTTTATATGATTTGGGAACCATTTGGTTTTCGAGTTTTAAACCAAAAATAATTAATATTTCTTTTCTCAGTTAAAGTGAGAATTTCTATAGAAATCTACCGAATTTTCTGTTTCAAGTAGTAACGGAAACAATTAACGATTTATGAGGGTTAAGGTTATAGTCTAATTTGCTAAATCTTGTTTTGGGCATTAACTGTAATTCAATTTCAGAAAACCAAATCAAAACAAAACAATATTTTAAGCACTAGTTCCTCGACGAATCAACTTATACAACCTAGCTCGAAAACTTTTTACAGTTCCTCCACTCTTGAATTTAAGAAAAGTTATTATAAGAAACACGTCCGAACGGGCGAGAAACTCTTAAAATATAGGTTGGTTATAAATCTGGTAGAATACGAATTTGATGCGTTTAATACAATGAAATACCGTCACTTGGATATGTTTCGGTTACGACCGGTGACAAAAAATGTCTTCCGTATCGCCTCCGCGAACGCATGAAGCATCTAAATATACTCGTCCGCTGTGGCGCCAGCCCGTTGTGCATTTCACGTTGATCCTTTGCTGACCCCACGTGACCTCGTTTTACAAGGGAGTATCCCTCTCCCGCCTGGTAATATTACCCCCGAAGCCAGTTGTGCTATCCGCAAGAGTATTTACGATCCAAGCCTTCGGTTGACAACTTTGTCCTTGGCGGCGCCAGCGTAGCTTCTTTTCGCATAGGAATTAATTCCCTCTCGTTCCCGCAAATACTCAGGAATTCTATTCAAGTGAAATTCGTCCGCCTCTCTTCGACGCGAATCTAATATGTATGTGGATCTTCAAATTTTTTTGTGACCTTTTCAGTTTTCTTATTCAACTTTATAAGCTATTAGTCTCAGATAGGATGTAGTGTGCATAACGATGTTTAATTATTATTCAGAATAGAGAATAACGTAAAAAATAGCCAAAAACATTGATAATATTAATGGCCTCATAGGTGCGTATGGATTTGTACTGTGATTGCAAGTTTGCGCTCAACGCATTGCTATTTTAAATCATTCATAATTTAATTTATTTCCTATTTTAAAATGAAGTATTAGAAAAATTATATATCGTATTTCCTTTTCTCTTAATAGTTCTGAAAGAAATATGTAAACCATCCATTAAATAAAACAAATAAAGCAAATATTCATTTTAAAAGTTATACCGGAATACAAAATGGACAAACTTCGATAATACGTAGTTTTTTATATTTGCTAATTTGCTACTTTAAATTGTATGCAATGAAATTTTCTTTGACTTTTAGTAAAATAATGAGAAGATGGAAATTGGGATCTCTATATTTTCAGTACATTTATTTACTTTATTACAGAAATAAAATCTATATAGTTTTATTCCGTTAAAGATTTAAATATGCTCCAATGCGCATACAACACGTTCACCTTTGTGAGCGCTTTTGGGTCGATGAGTCTATGGGAATAATTTGTGCTCAGCATCGGTCATTTTATCTGTTATTTATCCTTGTATGCTTAGTGCGGTGAAAACCTTTCAACATTTAGCCAAATTCGTTACCTATTTTGAAAAGGTTTTGAAATCGGTCTTCCATCGGTTTTTTGAGTTAGGTCGGAAATATTACTGGAGGAGTTCTAAGTTGGCGTTTCTAGCTCCTTGTGATTTTGACCATTGGGCCTTGACGGCATGGGACCTGTATCAAGCGCAGGAATTCCAAACTTTCCTCATTAAAACCCTCCGTGGTTATGGCGCCTCACCTGCGGTCAAAACCATAAAGCGTGTCAGTGGAAACGCAGGGGGAAATTTAAAGCTCATGCATGCAACTAGTTTTAGCGCCATATGTTATTGCTGAGTATCTGGCTGTTAAATATTTATCCTGTGATAGTAGTTTTCGCATTTACTGCGATTTTTTCAATAGTCTAGATCTGCTGTATAGCCAGTTTGTGGGGGCATAAATTTTCATGAAGCTGGCCCAATTAAAAGGTTGCGTTAAAATGTTTTTAGCTGCGAGTAGAAAATGGATGATATTGAGAAAGGAAGATAGAGAAAGAGAGAGAGGGGGAGAGAGAGAGGGAGAGGGGAGAGAGAAGGAGGGGGAGGGAAAGAGAGGGGGGAGGGAGGTGGGAGAGTGAGAGGGGGAGGGAGGTGGGAGAGGGAGGGGGGAGGGAGCGGAAGGGTGAACTCGAGGGGGAGGGAGAGGGGGAGAGGGGAGGAGAGGGGGGAAGAGAGAGTTTATGGTAAAGTTTGAATTTCGGAACCTAGAAATGTGTTTTAGGAATTAATTGCAATAACGAGCTTAATTCTTTTAATAAAGTAAACTCTGCAACTTTTTAAAAGTTTTCGTTTTAAATTAAAAATTGGATGATAATTGCTTAAATAATATTTTGATTTGGCTGTATATGTGGTTTTGTATAAGAATAGATAGAAAGAACATAAAATAAGTTGGTTAAAAATACATTTCGCTTATTCATAATTACAGTATTCTTGATTTATTTTATAAACATTAATATTCGTCAACATCTGCGCCAGAACACTTTATTTTGTATTCACCATATTATGATTCGACGAATTCAATAGGGAGTTCTCAAATCTGTCTTATGTTTGAAAAAATTGAAGAGCAACCATTTCAACATACTTGTCTCAGGTATCTCCAATAGCCTCAACTAGGTTATAAAAGACCAGATGCGCATTTCATCTACAAAGCAGCCGTCGTCAGTGGTAATTCACCAAAAATAGATTCTAAAAGGATTCGCATCGGGTTTTATAACGCTATTGCGTCTATTGGGGATACCTGAGACAAATATTTTTACGTGTTAGTTCTTGAATGATTGTATGAGATAAAAACACGAGTAAAAGGAACATTTTGTACTTAAATTTTACTTAACTTAAAATTTTTACAATGGCTTCTATTAAAAAGTTAAGAGTCAGATTGAATACAATTAGGTAATGACTTTGTTTAATTTATATATGTACACACACACATATATAAATAAATAAATAAGTATATATATAATATATATGTGTGTGTGTGTGTGTGTATGTTTGTATGCATTTTTTAAACGAAACTCATTCCTTGAAACAAATGAATTCTGAATGTGAATATAAATTACTTATTTAACATTGTAATGTCTTATATTGATATGTGTCATAGATAAACAATCAATTGACTGTTTTTTTTCATATCCGTCGACTTTAACATGTAAAACATTTGCTTGTAAATACCAACTAAGACATCTTGCATACGAAAAGTTTAAAAAAAATCGATGCCTCAAACTACAATCTCGTCCCAACTTTATATGGCTCTAAGGTTTGCATTACGACATTTGGTGTTTAATTCCCGAGCATGATACTAGAAAAAAATCCTTTACCAACTTTAAATGATCATTTACTCTTTTTGGCACGGCAGATTAATAAATATGTATCTTCACCCGGTAAAAAATGCTGAAAATAAAACAATTCTAGCGCAACGACTACCGTAGGTTTTTATTTCTGCACGTGGGTGTTTTGCAGGAGTGGATAGAGAGAGAGGTCCGGTCTACGTGGGTTGGAATAAATCATTACCGCCTCGAGAGTTTCTCGCGATTTACGAGACAATTGCGCCATTAACGGAAGGTGAAAAGGAGTAGAAAGAGAGAGTCAGGTGACGGAAGCCGTTCTTGTTTTGTTTTTCTTTTTTTATCCATCCCCCTCCGTTAAAATGCTCGCTCCAGAATGTGGTGTGGCATATATATATATATATATATATATATATATATATATATATATATATATATATATATATATATATATATATAGTAGTTCTAGTGGTGGGCAATAATCGCGAGTGGAGATCGCTTTTTTAGTAAATAGGACGCTAGGTTTAGAATGGCAGAAAGAGAGAGTTAGGAAAAAACTAAAAAAACGAAGCACGTTATGGTCAGAAAGGTTGAAAAATATATGTGTATGCATGAGAAGAATAATTTTCCTAATAAAAAAACTTGTGGAAAGAGAAGTATGGGACGATAATGGTCCGAAATTTTTTGGCATGCTTGACATGATTTCGAGAGTGAAAAAATGCATGCATACACGTTTTATTACAGTTCCGTATGAGTGGCGTGTTTTTTTTCTCCCTAATTTTAATTTTTCCCTCGAGGTTGCGCCCTATTCGCTTATCTCGCGCCCCCGTTTTTGAGTCCTCTCCTCTCGTGGAACGAACATTCCATCCGTAATTATCAGGATCGGAGTGAATCTTTTGTTCCGCAATAACTTGATGGCGATTCCAGTTAGTATGCCGGGTGAAGGAAATGCGGGTCGTGGCTATTTGGCGCGGATGGGAAAAAATGCAATTGTTTAAGTACGGTTTCAGCAGGATTCAGCTTTGGACGGATTACTGGAAGAACTTTTTCGCTCATAACTTTTGCTCTAAAAATAGGTAATTTAGGTAACTTAATAGAAATTTAAATAATATGTAATGAATAGCATGAGTTCTATTGAAAATTTCCCTTCGTACGAAGAATCAATCCGGGGCGAGTTGCGATTTTTAAAATAGATTTTTCCATAATTCCCCTTTAGGGTTAAATCTTTTGCATCAATACATATTTTGAAGATTTTTTTGTTTGCGCAGCGCTTACTACAGAACGTAGAACCAAGAGGAAGATGTCATTTTGACCGCAATAATAAGAATTGGAAAATGGTGGGGTTATTAAACCGATACGATTGACATTTTAAATTTAACCCTACAGTGGTCGCGCATGTTCCAGTAACGTGTTTGGTCGCGAAGGGTGTAAAATACACCCCCACGACAGAAATATTCTTAACAAAAGCAAATTGATTTTTAATTGTAGGTTTCTATTATTTTAAACCATTTTAATTGTTATCAAATCTCAAACTCTTTTATAAAAAATCATTCTCTATAATCCTATTTATAATTTCTCAATTGGCCGTTCGTTTGTTTGCCTCTCCCCCTTCCTATCTCAAGAATCGTATGTTGTAGAGAAATGTTGCAAACGCCATTTTGCTTCTACTTATTAGAAAATCACAGAAAACTATTTTCATGGGCAACAGAATCTTGGGATTGATTTCAGAATATATTTTTCGTATTAGCATAACTATATCTTAAGAATCGTTAGTCATAAAGAAATGATTCTAACGCCATTTCCTTTCACCTTTTTACAGACACGAAATAATAAGCATCCACATAGATTTATTAAAACAATGCACAATAAACGGAAGTGTACGATATTTACCGTTGAATGCTGTTGAAAAAATCGAGAGTAAATAGTGTCGATATAAATTCACTGAAGAGAATATTCCTAGATATTACCACTTCCCCACTCAAAGTGACTGAATAAAACCTGAAACGACATCTGGATTATATATATATATATATTCATTTATTACAATGTTGCATAGAGATATGGAAACTTATATTCATTTGAAATTTGCAGCACGGTGGTACCGTCATTATAACATCTGCAGTATTCGACGAAATATGAAACTAGTACCGAACTTCCTTTATAAAATGTCTAAAATGTATTTTGTGAAGGTAAATATAATCGATCATGAATAAATTAATAATAATACAACACCTAAAATAATTAAGGGGGGTGAAAATTACACCCCGCGCGATCACTGTAGAGTTAAGAAATTATTTTCATTTCTAATTTTTCTCCATTCAATTAACATGGAAATGGTGTAGCATAAATGTCGTTGGCATATTAAAATTATTTAAAATAATCGTACGAGTTCGTGACAGGAACGGAGAAAAGTATGAAGTTTTCTTTTCTTACGGTAAAATTTCAAATACAGAGAGAATATTTCCAAAATTAAATTTTACCCACAAAATATCAAGTTTTTTAGTCGAAAAAATTTAATTGCATGGCAAACCAATTGTTGTCGATTTAAGACAATATATAAAGAAGTGCGCTTATTAATTATCCAAGTACACAGAAGATGGTGTAAAATACTGTTATTTTTTTACTTTCGAGTATTAAAAGAAAAATTTAATCAGAATTTTAGTTATGACAAATATTTATATCGCCGATTTAAATGAAAATTGGAGCATAACATCGATGTGCTCAAGGACAGAATTTATTTATACCATATTTCCCTATAGTTAATTGCGACTGCCCTTTTGAGTTCAAACATCTTAAATTTCTGGTAAATGTTACTTCTACAGTGACTATTTATAAGGCCCAAAATCAATCGCTAAGAGCTGTCGGGGTTCATTTATATGTTTGTTGCTTTTCTCATAATTAGTATTAGATTCTATGCTCAGGAGTAAGTAACCGAAATAAATTGTATATTCCTTCTCCAATTAGCAAGACTGTCAACGTAGTCTATGAGGGAGTATTGTAAAAGGGTTTTCAGTATGTTTCCATATTCTTACGGTCGAAGAAAATAAAGTTATTGTTACAGAATCATGAAAGGTTATTGGTACCTACCTAAGGAAACTATTTAAGGTTTAAATCATAAATACCCGGGTAAAGAACGGGCAATTCTGTTAGTAATTAATGGGTTTCAGAGCAATAAAAGTAATAGTTAAACGTGTTTAGGGGCCCAAACATATGGCCGAAAAATACCTTATATTTTTTAAGTAAATAACATTTCTCAAGTTGTTATATATCGACTCTTATAAATTATCTATGAATTTATGTTACTCTAATACGTTTTATGAAGCTCCGCTTATGGCTTGTGCCGTAAAAATATTATGAGTAACTTTGGTGCTAATAATTTTCGCGTATGAAATAAGAGTGTCTATTTTAGGAGCGAATAGTTCGGTATTACAAAATAGCTCCCAGTAAGTAATTTTTGCTGGGTAATCCTTGAGGAGAGCATCGTTTAGCTGATATTCGGTCAGTGCTCAACTAATGGTTAGTTATATGAGATAGCCACTTTTTTATTAGCCACAAGTCCGTGTTTATTTTTTTCAATTTACGTGTCCACGAACTAATACTTAAGTCAGATTATTATGCTGTAATTAATACGTGACTGAAGTTCAATAGAATATTTTACTGAGTCACAGTTTCAGGTTTGTAACATTTATGTACTCTGATTTGCAGAAATAATAATGACCAAAATTATTACCGTTTTATCTTCCTCTCAGTGGAGCTAAAATTGGCACTCGAATAACCGATTCCTAAACGTGATTACGGTATTGTCAGAGAAAAAATTAATTCTGTTCGATTGTTTTCGATGTTGGCGCATTTATAGAAATTGTTGTGATTGTCTGATTCACAAAATTATGATAGTCATTCTAAGTAAATTTTGGGACAGAAACTGATACACGTATCAGACTATCGTAAATATCAGCGTGTTGAACGCACTTTTATTTCGAATATTATGGGATAAAAATGGGGTGTGTCCTATACAATCGAACATAATTCCCAAAACCAAAAGGCAAAAAATCAGAAATATGTATTATCAGAAATTCATTTAAATACCAAAGAATACCAATAAAATCTTATTATAGAAACAAAATATCATGCGCGAAACGAACTATAGAGACTTTTAATAATAATAGAAATGGTAATTTGAAATCGATGGTATGCACGTGTATAACATAAGCGCAGTTAAAAATCACTCATTGAAATCCGTGAAATTTTTTTGTTTTGAGCCATACGACTGTCCTAAGTAAGTGGAATTCATATGCGTCCTATGTACGGTATATTGAACTTTTCTTTAACTTTAGACAAAAAATGCCTGCGTCTTGTACACCAGTGCGTCCTTTTGGTATGTGTTTGTATATTGGAATACCAACTACTACTACTCGGGAGAATAATACTGCAGAAACGTTAAGCTCAGGAGACTCCAACTCAAATTCTTCTATGCCCAGCTGATTGCAATCCAAATACATGACATAATAAGTGAGCCTAAGAATGACTATTTTGAAAAATTATACATAAATTAAAGCAAACTATGTTAAAATCCCTTAATAGCGAACATTTATGTCATATGCCTGTCACTCTATGATGTTCACTTCACCGCGCTGTCCTTTGCCAAATTCTGGCAGAATCAACGTAAAGAAACTTTAGCATATTTTTAACCCGCAAGAAGCATGCTAAAGACCCTTGCCATAACCCATATACCCTGAAATTGTTCCAGGTGCCGTTTACAATTATTTGCGAATATAATTCAGCCAAATTGCCAAGGCGAAGCTTCCGAAAGGCATAGCGAGTGACGAGGGTTGAAGCAAAAGAGCGCAGGAGGGGTGAAAAAAGTGAGAAAGAGAGAGGTGGATTTTGAAAAAAAATAAATAAATTAAGAAGAGGAAGCAAACTTAAGAAAGTGAAAAGGCTTTGAGGGAAGTGGGAAATAAAAGGAATAATGAAATACAACCACCCGCGTGCGGAGATGAAGGGATGAGGGGAGAAAAAGAAGGGTTTGGGAGAGAGAGAGAGGCACGCAGCGGTAACCAAGGTTCCGCAGTAATTTGTCGAATGGCGAAGGCAATGGGAAAAATGTGGAGGCGAGAGAAAAGAAGAAAGATTTCGGAAGTGAGGGTGCGGACGAGAGAGTGGTAGAGAGGTAGAAGTGGAGGGAGAAAGGGGAGAGTAAAATATGAAGAGAGGAGTACGGGAGAGAAATGAGGTCAAAGAATAGTTGAAAAATATGGAGTCAACGAGAGAACAACAGGAAATTGTGGAGGGAAAGAAAAGAGGCGAAGAAAATATAGAGAGAATAAATTGTTCAGGAGAGATGATGAACGGTAGTGGGAAAACAGTAAATATTTTTAGAAAATTGTTTCAAAAACAGAAAAGAAAGTTGTGAAGAAGGAAAGGGGATTGGTGAAGAAAACAGAGAGATCGAAATATTTAGAGGGGTCTTGCGAAGAGTGGAAGAGAGGCAGAAAATGACAGAGAGAGGAGAGAGATGAGAAATGAGAAAGTATAAAGAAGAGGGTAAACGGAGGGGTCAATGAGAAAAAGGTGTAGAAAGGGATGGAAAAGAAAGGTAAAGAAGAGAGGAAGGATAAAGATGAGAAAGAGGGTCCAAGAAGAGGGGGCATATACCGGACGAACAGTCAGTGTTAGAATAAATATGAAAGGGAGGGAATTTGCTTAAAGAACATGAGGAAATGAAGAATGTAATGGAAGGAATGAAACGAGAAAGAAGGTGTTTGGGACGCTAGATTATAAAGGGCGAGTATGGGGAATGGAAAAGTGGGAGAATAAAAAAATAGAAGAAAATGAAAATAAAGAAAGCGAGGGACCGAAGAAAATGTAAATTTGGTGATAAACTAGGGATAAACAAGGACAGTAGAGAGGAGGAAGCTGTTAAAAGGGGTGGAGGAGGGACGAGGAAAGAGAGAAGCAGGGAAGAGGGAAGCAGAAGAGAGGAGAAGGGAAGATAGAGGCAGTGTAAGGACACAGGTGGAGAACACAGGAGGGAGGGATGGTAAGTGGGGAGAAGGGAGGCGTCGTGAGAAGATGGGAGGAAGAAAAGGATAAAGGAAGAGGGCAAGGACAGGGAGAGAGAGAGAGATGATGGAGAAACAAATTAAGTAGTTGGTGTAGAATGTAAGAAGAGATTATGTAAAGTGAAAGAGACGGAGGAAAATGAAGACGAGGAATTCGGCAGGGAAAGGCTAAGTTTGAAAGGGAAATTAAGAAGGGGGCAGGAGGCAAATGCCTAGGGTTGGATGCAAAGGGTAAAGTGATGCTTGGCTTGGGGGAGGAAGGAAGGAGGCGGAAGATGCTAAGTACGCAGCGGAAGCAAAGAGCGACAGATGTTGTGTTAACCGTAAAATAAAGTGGATAAGTATGGAAGTTTGTCGGGTAACAAATGGAGATACCGAAAATGCGTGGCATTGGTTAGGTATCAGTGGAGGTTAAGCGGCTGCCACAATTACGTCCCATCATAGCACATTTTTTTGTTAAACGCGAGTCTTTGCGCGCCGGAAAATGTTGAAAAGCACCACAATCAATCTATTAATAAACTGTAGATGTTGCTAAAGATATGTTAAACGTCTATCACGTTACAGTAAAAGCCTTTGCTATACACATATTTAGAAGAGGGGAAATAGTTGTGTTCTAAATTTTTAGAACAGATAAATGCATCGCGTAGCTTAGCAGCAGTAATTAGTCAATGATCGAATGGCAACCTCCAAAAGTACTTTATTTGAAGAAATAGCAATTATGCAGAGCTAAGTGAAAAATTTTCGCTGAAGTAATTGATAATAATTTCAGAATAATAGATTTTCGATTTTAGGATGGTGTGCTTGTTAATTTAGTTTTGATAAAACATAGATAAGGTCTTATTTTTTATGCTTAGTAGAAAGGGTACGTTATATTTTCTTTAAGAAAGCTCCAGCTAATAATATATTTCGTTAATTTTATAGTGGTCATGAGTTTGAAATTGACGACTATCTTGTCAGGAAAAGTTGATAAATCAAAGAATATTCTATCATTTACCTGTTTAATAAGGGTCTGTATCTTTCTACATTTTTATTGGCCTGCTTTCCACTTTGTGTTTGTCTGTCCCCCCAATTAACTTTTGAACCAATAGACCGATTTTCATGACACTTGGTGGAAATCTCTTGCTAGTGGGGCCGAACTTCCGAGGATAGTTGTTGTTGCGAAGATTGAAAGTCCCGGGTTCGATTCCAAGAACTATCTTTCCCATTTGACTTACATTGGAAATCTGAAATTCATTGTGCAGGGTAATTTTCTCTTGCACATTAAAATATCTTAGAACTCTAATATCGGACTGGAATATGTACTATTCTTTGAGAATAGGAATTTAAATTCTAATCTTTATTGTAGAAATTTGGTTATTGATCGTATTTCTTCGAATTTTGCGTAAATACTGGCTTACATTCAGTTTTCCGTTCGAATGTATTTTTAATATTTTATAACGCTAATTACAAAATTTTGGAACGTATGCATCATGAGTTCCGTTTGGATCATCTTGTTTATACCTCATCTATATATAACCCCGAGCTGACTCACAAGGAGATATCAACTTACTTAAAGGTATTTTAGCTGCTGTAATCGAACACGTGGCTAGTCTATTCTGTTTTCAAAGAAGGAAGATTTAATATAGATTACACAAGTATTTCACTACCGAACACATACATGTATCCCTGTTTATTTTCCCCTATCTTAACCTAAATGCAATCCATTACTCTAGACCTAAAAAGTATACATAGCTTCTCAGCTTAGGCTATCAAGAGCAATAAAGAGAATTAATTACTCCTCTTTGTGTTACTAAATGTTAGCTTAAGTCGGTCTCGGTGAAACAGATGGTGTTCGACTCCTTTGTAGGGATCAGGGTCGTTACAAATGTAGTATTACTAGCGACATTTTGATTTAATGTAGAACTTTTCAGTATCGGTGGGGGTATTGCCTTAGTTATTTACTGAAAGAAAGTAAATTATAGGAAAATAAAGACATTTAATTCTATAAGATAGCAGCCTAAATTCTGATGAAGATGGATCGACATAGTTTTGCAAATTTAGGTCACAGGTTACACACTACCGTAGAGAAGTTTGAAAGACATACAAACGCGCAACATAGATAAAATGTTTTCTTCCTCTGTATACGGAAGGGCCTAATTAAGAGCCATGATGGATCCCGCGATTTAAATTTCCATAATCTCCCGCAATATTTCTCTGCAGAATATTAAACACATATTAACGTTTAATAACTCGCTCTTAGTTAAAGGTCACAAGTTTACGGTGACATGGAAGTGAGACAATGAAAGCGAAACTTGATCACTCATAAAACTGGTATATAGAAAGGGTGGGGGGTGGTTGTAGACAAAGATCAAGGATAAAGGGAAGGTATAAGATAACAAAAGAGAAACTCGAGCGATGGAAAGTAGAGAGGGAAATTAAATTTCAGGGTGATGGAAGAGGTGTTATGAGAAGTGGAATATCTACAGGCATTAAAACTTCACCGCGGTTTAGATGGTTTCTTCGCATACGATAAGTAAACCATTGTAACTAAATTTTAATTGAGCACTCAAGGCGTTGGAAAGTGGAATTCGGCGGTTAATGCGGTGGTGATGATTTTCTTTAGAGCAAGGTGTGAAGGATTATGAAGTTCAAATTAAAACTATCCCAGGTGGTTTGGGTTGGTTTATATTTCGTTGAAAAAAAAAGTCTTTGAAGCCTTGTGGAATATTAAATAGAATGATATTTGCAAAAAGCATCAGTTTGCCATGTTTATTCTTTCAAGAATATCTTCTATGTAATTGATTACTTAAGCATCAAATCGGGGGGAGAGAAATTTAAAAATTTGACTTAACTGCTATACAGAAATAGTGTCTCCTCCGTATTGTATCTTTTACGAAGTTTTGTGTGTTAAGATTTAATGTCGTAGAAAAATTTCACAGTCCAATGGAAGAGATGAATCACAAAGGTACCTTACAAGAAAAACAGCTTTTCTGAAGAATACAAAGAAAATTAGTTTTAAAAATACCTAAATAATTATTTCCATCTCGCGTAAATCAGCGAAATTTTTTATCTGCTAAATGTTTTAATAAAATTAATTGTTTCGATATTACCTCGCTATAATGCATGCCGTGCTGATCATTGAAACGAACAAAAGTTGTTTACTTTTCGAAGAGTCCTCGTTTAATTAATTCTCCCAAATTTCCATATCAATAGCTTTTGTTTTCCATCGCGCTGTGGCTGTCTTTCAAATTTTCAGCAATAGCAACTCTCCTTTTACCCGTTGTCTCGCATCTTCTATATCACCGTCTTAAATTTCTCTCGGTCTAATTATTCCCAGCGTCACCTTTTATCCCTATAAAACACTCTTAAGAACCATTTAGCTAAACTTGCAAATTCTCGTTTTGCCATCGTCGGTGGAGCACTCATCTTTTTCGCTGTAAACTCTTTTAAAAATCGCCTAATCTACATAGATCTTTCATCGTAATCTACGACATAGACGCGTAGCACTACCTGTACGTAACAGTTTTTAAATATTTTTTTCTTCCAGCCTTTCCCAGAGCCAAGTATCTTAAATATTCGTTTCTTCATTAAATACTCTTTAGGTATTCCTTTTATGACTCTTGGTCGTTAGATGTTTCTATCGCCTGCGGTTAGTAAACTAAGTTCTGTGTTCCCTTCCGCTCCTTTCACCAACTTTATGCTCGCATCTGCAGTTTCGCTTCAATGTAGATGTTTATATTGTTTTCCCCGTACCATAAGGTCTGGTTAATTTTCAGTACTGAATGGTTTCAAAAAGTCTTCTCTGCTTTATCCCTGAAGTATTCCGCTAAAAAATCATGCATTTTTCCCTTTGCCTTTCTCCATATACGAAGTATAGAGAAAGTATTGTTTTCATTAAAAAAATCGAATTTGAGAATTCAACGGAAATACATGTTTTAAGGTCCGCTGAACACGTTCTGACTGTTTTCTCGATGATCTGTGTGTGTGTGTGTGTTTGTGACCAGGTTTTTGCGGGTGTTCTAACTCAAAAGCTATTAATCAGATCAACATGAACTTTTATATTTGACATTTATGTTCAAGGAAGACATACTGATTATTTTTTGGTAAAAATCGGTCAAACGGAAGTGGGCGTTTACTCTTGTCACTAATCCGTTCTTACTTTCTCCATACTTAGTATGTATAGGGGAAAGCATTGTTTTCATGATAACAATCGATTTCCAGATTCCAACGGTAATACACGTTTTGACCACTTTATCGATGATGTCTGTGTGTGTGCGCGCGTATGTGACAATTTTTTGTGGGTGCTCTAACTCAAAAACTATTTATTAACCAAGTCAACGCGAAATTTTATATTTAACATTTGTATGACAGTCAGAAGAACTTATTGGTATTTGATAAAGATCGGTTAATCGGAAGTGGGTGTTTACTCTTGTTATTTCTCCGTTTGTTTTTAATATTTGCTTTTATATTTGATAAATGTAAAAACGTACTGCAATAAATGTTGTAGGAAATTTAATTTTCTACAACCTTTGTTTGAAATATTTTCTCATATAATGTATTGTTTAAGAGATATTTAATTAATAAATTTTAGGTGCCACCACCTACCGGCGACTATTGTTAACAATTGACAGTTACGTCTTAGTAACGCTCCTTTTAATTTTCTTAATTGCTGGAAATTCCTGGCTATATCCAATATCAGAAGGCTACGGTATGAGTCTTTCTGTTCTTTGTGAAGCCTTTTACATTTTCTCGCAGTTCCTTAAAATATTCATTATCATTTCCCCTATTTGGAATTTTGAGGAATGCTACAGGTATGGAGAAAGTCATGTGGTGAAATATTTGCTTTAATATTTGATAAATGTAAAATCATACTGGAATAAAATTTGTAGGAAATTTAATATTCTACAACCTTTGTTTGAAACATTTCCCATAAAATGCATTGTTGAAGAGATATTGTAAAAACTAAATTTTTTTATCTGCCACCACCACACCACCTACCTGCAACTATTGTGAACACTTCACGCTCCTTATTATTTTCTAAATTATTGGAGCTTAGGGACTATATTCAATATTAAAAGACTACAGTTTGAGTTTATTTTCGTTCTTTGTAAAATCTTTAAAATTTTCTCGAAGTTGCTTCAAATATTTATTATCATTTGGAAATTTTAGAAATATTACAGATATGGAGAAAGTCATGTGGTGGCTACATCAGATTATTTTCTTCGTTTTTAGGATTTGGTGAATGGAATTTTATCCTAGCTAAACATTTAGGAAATTATTCAAATACTTTCAATATATTTAAAATATTTCTGAAGAAAAAACAAAATAATGTTTCTGACCAAAATTCGTTTTCAGCCAATCAGATGTGTTAATGAATATGTAACTTAGACTATTTGATTGGGCAAAGTAACGTTAATGGCGCGCATACACTTTTCACTAACGATTGGCAGGCATATCTCTACCAAAAACTCCCCGATGAATATGCAAGAATTCCAACTAAATTTTAACTTGGGAGGGTATCGTTGGGATGTCAAACTAACGGAATGCAAAGGGGAGTGCGTGCAGGACGATAAATATCTGGGTTGCCGCATTGGTAGCTCTGGAGATGTATAGTAATAACTCCATTAGGAATTCGGTACGAAAGGGTGAATGCATGGGGGCTGGAGGGTTGGGAGAGAGAAGGCGGGGGGAGAGGAGGGAGAAGGGGAGAGGAGGGGAGAGGATGGAGGAGGGGAGAGGAGTTAGGAGGGGAAAGGAGGGAGGAGGGGAGAGGATAGGAGGCAGGAGGGGAGGGGGATAGGAGTAAATGGGGGAGTGGGGGAGATAGTGAGATAAGGCAAGTGAGATGGAAGGTGAAAACGTTTGCAGGGAGAGAGGGAGTCTAAAAGGCTAGATGAATAAGGTGGATAAAGAGGGAGAGAGCGAAAGGGAGGAGGGAGAGAGGTGGAGGTGGCAGAGATTGCAAGTTGAAGTATGTAGCGCTGCTTTTGGGTGAATGAAAATGAGGTGTGGCAGCGGAAAACGTGGAATGAGAGATAAGTCTCCATTGCTCTCCCAGCAACACACTCCCTCCAATCAACTCTCCTTAACCTCTCCTTCCATATCTCACTCTCCCCTTTCTCTTTCTCGTTACCTACTCTCCCCCTCTCTCTGCCTCATTATCGCCACAAACACTTCTGGGTTTCTCCCACTCCTGTTCACATTCTCTCTCTCTCTCTCCCTCGCCTTAAATGAATTCTTTTCTCCGCACTACTACCTCAGGCATATCTTCGTATACGTATATCTCTCTCTCCACATGACTCGCCCTATTAGTTTCGCTGCTCCCCTACCTCAGTCTATCTTTGCTGATCCCCGTGCCATTATATATTTTCCCCCTTCGACTGTTTCCATTCCATCGCTCTTAATCAAGTATTACTCCCTCTGTCTCTGCTCAGTTTTTTGTCTTTCATTTTTACATAAGTTTCTATTAACTTATTTGCGATAATTTGACTCATTTCTGTATTTTTTAAATGCCAAGTTAGATATATGACGCGGTTACATTTATGATTATACAAGTTTCAGTGGTTTGTTTCTTCTTATTTTTGAGCATTAATATTTTTTCTTTTTCATATACGAAATATATAAAGAAATTATTGTTATCCTGAAAAATTAGACTAGTAATTTCACGAATATGCACGTTTGAGGTGCCCCTTTGTCTGAAATAGTTTTTTTTGCGCATGTGAAGGTGCTAAGCGACTTAATCGAATCTAATGACATCACACACTTTTATAGGGTATTACACGGAAAATAAGTCTCTTAAAATCATCCACATTTAGCAAAAAATATATAATCTAGTCGTTTCACTAAAAAAATCAATCAAAATTTTATACAAATAAATATAGAGGGTTGTATCGTAAACAGTATTAAGTCATATCAAAATAAAACTATATATCATCTAGTTAAAATATATCGAGTTTTACGCTCGCCTACCGCCAAGCTCTCCACACCGTATCGGCAGAAAAATTGTTGGCATGGGAAACAGTGCGAGGACATTATTTTCGGAGGTAAATACTTATTAATCTGACAAGTAACATTATTTAATGAACTGGTGCTGTACGAATACAAGGAATTTTGTGCTATTTGTTGCATAATTTTATTCTTTTTCTTGGTTTACGATAATATATTTGGTATATGGACCTCACAGATACGACTCTAGATAGCTGAATGACTTCTAATAATAAATTATGCATTATCGTAGATAAATAAAATAAACAATGAATAAGAATCTACGCAATACATACTTTAGGTATATCTAAGAAATACATATGCCAATCAACCTACAGCTTCTCTTACAACCTTTTATTATGATTAACAGAAAGAGAGAATATCCCAGAAACTTTGTAGTTTTTTCAAGTAGATTATTACTAGGTATATCTTCTCGAGTGCGGTACTTGATGACACTTCAAAAACTGCGACATCTAAGTACTGTCTGTTTTTAAGCGCTTGGTAAAGATTTCTTCCTTCTTAAGAAGTTTGATTTTGAAGTTCCGTAAGGAGATAATGGTTTGATTAGAAAGAGGTTTTAGACAATGATATTAATAATAATGAAAATATAATTACTTTCACATCCAATATGAACTTTTTCTATTTATTTGCATTTCTTTTTCCTGTTTCACGTATCTACCCAATTTTATCATCTTGCTTTAACTCGTTGATCCATAATGGTTTAGCTCTGAAAGTACAGATTGTCTAGATGTCGGTTATTCTTTTCTCGAAAACACACCCTTAGAGTGCTGACTTTTAACATAATAAACGAGTTATTAGCGTGATTTATTTATAAACGCACTTGTGTTTTCGCTCTGCATATCCGTCTCTGAAATCAATTTAATTTAAAAAGTAAGTAAACGGAAAGGGATATATAAGACTGCAAAGTGCAGGTTGTGTTTGATCTACGATGCCATTTATTACACCGCTAAAGGAAGTTTTTGGAGAAATATATGAGCGTCATGGAATGCCTTGAAAATTTTCAAATTTAAATTCTGAGCAAATAGTAATAGATAGAAAGTAAACATTTAAAACTATATCTGTGGCCTTTAATGCCATCTGTACCTAACACTGCAAAAGATTTTTTTTGAGGAATAGGTTAGCATCAGATGGGCCCTTTTTATTATAGTAATTTAGTATGTTCATATCACAAGCCAATAATAATTTCTTTGCCCAATTATACAGTATTCTCCCATCTTATTTCTACATCTCCATCTACCATCGATTGTCTTTTTTCCCAAACTTTACTGACGTTATCCTATGATTTCCATTGTACATATACCTATCCTCTTCTTGTTCGGGTATTTTTATCGTAAGTTTCATCATTCTCTTTGCTTTTATTTTGTGGAGTTGAAGCTCACTTATGCTTGTTTTACCATACAATTTTCTGCCGTATGTCTTCATTTTGTCATTCTTATTTCTCAGCGAACTTTTTGCCTCGCCTCCTCCCCCGCACTAATTCTCTGCTTTCTCCCAAACCATTTATTTTAATTTTCTAGTTGCCCTTATTGTAGAAATGCTTCCCTCCCCATTCCTTGGTCTATTCCTCTTAATCCGTTTTCGCTATCCCTTCTAACCTTTTTTGGCCGTCCCTTACAATCCGTCTTCTTAGATCTCGCTTTTTATCTTATCTTCCCCCTGCTTTTATCCTCCATTTCTCTCTCCATCTCCTTCCCTTCCCATTATTTCTTCCTTTCTCTATTTCTTCATTCATTTACACCCTTCACGGCCAAAATGTCTCCTCCCCAACCACTCCCACACGATTTTCTCTTTGGCCCCAATGGCACTGCATTCAATCGCCCCCGTCATCGTATGCCTGTGCTGCATACAGAGCAAGTGTGGCGGTCCCTTGCGGTGAAATGAAGAACCGTGGATCCGTATCGCAGGCCTTTGATCGCTCCGAGGGATTTATTCTGTTCATCAATTAGCATTTACATTCACTCCCCCAAAGTTTCCCCTCTTAGGTCCGCACGCGCACACACACACATGTTCGCACAGACCCACCTATCCACGTCCAAAGACCGCACACGCCTATACACAAAGAAGCGTGGAAGTTGTGGCGGAAGCATACTGCGTCTTCCGATGCTTCACGTCTTCTTCTCGAGATAACGATTTCTGGGGCTTAAGCGGCATGCGTGCTATTTGGGAAATGAATTATGCTTTTGTTAGCATTATATTAAATTCGGAAACAAGCGCTTGCAAAAATAAATAACTATGTTATTGTTATCGGTAATGGAGGCACCTAAGATAACTTACTTATTTTTTTAAGTGCGTATTTTGAATTTGTTCTCAGACACAAGACTAGATCGATAGCTCTCTAGTGAATTTCATATAATATTCATTTGGTATTGTTGAAGTATATTTTAATCCATCTAACCCCCTGCTAAGGGGAGGTGGGGGGGTTGTAATTGCCGATTGATATTGTTTTATATTGGTCGTGCAGGTTGTTCTTTTAGTACATTTTGCTATTTTTTACGTTTTATTTGGAAACAAAAAGTATACATTGCACAAATTTTCTCATATGCGTATCCGTCCAGTCTCACTTTTACTCTTTCCTGACTGAAAGAATATCCGAAGATGCGCTGTTGCTACAAAAGTAATAAAACCGCGGAAAATGTTATCTTCACGTAGGGTTATCAGATCTGTCGAACCTAAAATAGTACATGGAATAAGGTTACCCAATCTTATATACTTACATTTTCTAGAGACTTTTTGCGTTTATCTAAAGAATAAAACTAAAAATTAAAACCAGAAAATTTTGTGTTGGTTTTTCAGGATAAAAATTTTCCTTGACGAAATTTGTCAAATATAATACTTATTCAATTAATTGGTTTATATACTCAAAGGATAACTTATATAAAACCATCCAAATGCAAATTCAAATGTAAACAATCACTCTAAATTGATTCACTATTCACAGGACACAACGGATACAAACTTTCAACTCGTTTTAATTTGACGGGTGGCAAACATAAAGATGCACTTGATTAATTCAGGAGGGAGGCACTAGAAATAAACTTAATAATATAAGTTTTTGTAGTATGAATATACGAATAGAATAATCTAATTTGACATTATATCTGTTAAGTAAAAGTGAATTATTTAAATCTAACAAAAAGAGTACATTTAGTATCAAAATGAAATAAGTAAGAGTACACTATTTTCAAACGTCAAAAATAGTACATACACTCTTTAAAGAGTACGGTTGGTAAATTTATCTGAAAGTAAACTGTATTAATATATTGATAACCTCATAGATGTGAAAATCAAACTCGATAAATATTGTGTTGGTTGGCTAAAGCCGAAAATTGCTGCATAACGTCAGAGGACTGGGAAGAACTTGGCGTAAGCTGGGAGTAAATCTCGATATATTATATTATAATGTCGCTGGCCGCTATATAGTAATTTTCAGGAAATATGTATTAATTATGACTCCAAACTCTTTAACTGAATGAATTTTAATCAAAGTCGTTAGAACCATTTTTAAATAAATCGACATTCTGTGAAATTCAACAAAAACAAACTACATTTTATTGTCTTTCATCTCTTCATAAGTTCTATTCTGGATAACAATATGCCTAAATATGAAATATCATTCTATTTCTAGGAATCGTTTAGGGTCTAGAGCTGCGCACAGTCAGACGGACGACAAGGCGAAAACATTTTTTTTTGTCTCAGGAGCACCTAAACGTGTTTTTCCGTCAAAACCTCAGTCTATTTTTTTTCGCGATCACAATACTTGATGTACTTAGTAAATGAAGAAATAAAATAACCCACAAAAATCTCTCTCGCATTAACTTAGATCTTCATTAAGGTTAACTAATATCGTGTTTGATGGGGCCTCATTCAACCCATATTATGGTTAGAAACATTATAAAAAAATAAATTCTTGAAAAATAAAATTGAAAAATAAATTTCTACTTATTGTGCATTGCAAGGTGGTGGAAAGGTACATGGCCATTTTGGTTACAAGGTTGCCGCCATCAGTGCTATAAACTCTAAAAGAATATGGTTCTCATTACATTTTATGGCCATTAAAAACACATAAGGACGGATTTTAGCAATTCAATTTTTTGTACTTATTTGTAAATGTCAAATTATCGGAAATTTTGCATGTAAGCTCACGATTACACGGTTTATAACGATGTTCTCGATTGAGGAGAAAACGATACTTTTAATTATTTTTTCTGACATAAATTAGAATATGCACGTAATACGCTTAACGATTACACAAGCGAAAATTATTAACTCGATAAAAATGGATTCCTTCCCGAAACGAATATTTTTGCAAAAATAACTCATGGTAACAGGTATGATAATGGATCCAGAAAGGAGGAGATCTATTTTTTATTTTAAACTGGTTCATTTCATCGAGTCAGACTCGTAAAAACAAGCCCAAAAATTTCTCCACGCTCTCTTCGGGCGGAAAAGTTTTCGTATGGAATGGATGTTGCGAGAATTATCGAAAAAATTAGAACCTTTTTTCCTTTTTTCGTTCACCCCGTCCCTCCTCCTTGATGGATCAAAGAAAGGATACGAACTCATTGAATGGCTGTCTTTCCCCTTTTTTCTTTTTTCTTTAAAAAAAGGAACCGTGGGGGAGCTAATGAGCGGTATTTAAGGGTCCTTTCGAGGAATAAAAAGAAGTTCGAGAGAGGAAAAAGTTGAAGGCGGCGAAGCGAAGGAGAGAAGAAAAGGGTTAAAATTTTTTTGGGAGTAGGGAGGGAGAAGAAATGAAGGTAATAGGAGGGGAGGGAGGAGGCAGAAAGGAGAAAGAGAGGGAGAGAGAAAATCTTCTCGTTAATGGTTCCATAGGAACCGGCTGAAGAGCGGAGTGAGAGAAAAGTTGGGGTATTCTCAGACGGGCCTAAAAAGATTTGAAACATGGTATATATATATATATATATATATATATATATATATTTCCTTTTGCGAGGCGCTTAATTCTCCTCCGCATATTCCTTTACTTTTGTCTTACGCCTCGATTTTTTTCCCCGCAGCTCATTTTTCAACTCTTTTATTCTAGATTAGGGCGTCTTTTTTTTAAGAAAAAACGTGTACGTTAACTCGCTACATGACCAGTTTTTATCCTACTTCGTTTTGGTCGCCAATGTATGACCTTCATTGTCCGCGCTCCAGTCTTGAGGTTTTTTCCTCCTATGGTGTGTTTCCCGTCAAGATCTTAATTGAACGGCGGATGCTCTGTTTTTGTCTGTTGGAAGGCGTCGTAGAAATGTCGCGGCAAGACTGGCAAGGCGAAGGTTACATGGCCTAAGGTTATTAAGGAATGTAAAAATTTTAGCAGCCTTCGCCGTTAATAAAGAAGCTGAAATTTTCAAAAAAATTATGTAAAATCTTGAAAGATGGATTTATGCGGACGAATGGAAGCGATACGTTTTTATTTTGAAAACGCCCATCTCTCGTGCGTAGTAGTTGGAATTTGTTGTCAATGAAACTATGCCAACCCCATTTGTTCATGTGTCCCATGACTTGGAACAAGACAGTTCAAAAGTAATTTTGCAACACATTTTCAGCGGCAAATGAATTAGAAAGGTCTTCTAGAAACACAGAAAATAATAAATATTCTAATAAGATTTAACTAATGTTAAACTTGTTTAAGTATGCTATTTTGTTCCTTGTGCGAGTGTAGGAATTATGTTAAGTCATTATTACGATACATGCACATATATATATATATATATATATATATATATATATATATATATATATATATAACAACTTACGGAAAAGGAAAGGTAAAATGAATATATGGATGTCAACAAGGTGTTGGGATGAGGAAACCCAGTGAGCACTCACCAATCAGACGACTTCAGGTTGGCGAGGCTCCGGGGATGTCGAAGCGACACACGTAAAATAACACAAAAACACAGAAACATCACAAACGTAAAGCTTTCGGAACTACTCCTTCTTCAGCTACAGAGAGAGAACTGATCCTCATCCCAACACCTTGTTGACATCCATATATATATATATATATATATATATATATATATATATATATATATATTATATTTAAGGTAACAAATGATCCATATACATCTTCGATTATAGTAATACAACATGAAAATAAATTTCATCTGTTTATTTCGCTCCTGAATTCATGGAGACATTCTATTATTACTCCAAAATAACCCGACCACTCAATTTGAATATATAATCATACTGCGTTTTAAAAATTTTTATTAAAAACTAATTATCCAGTTTACCTCGGTTGGTGTCAGGTCGGATTAGGTTAACTACGAATCGTTTTCCGTAATAATTCGTTTACATTTAACATATCAATTTTGAAATATATATGTAATGCTGCCTCCATCGTTATGAGAAACTGTAGGCATAATTTGATAATATACGTAGGTAGCATAAAAATTGTCTCTATCGCACGAAAGGGTGTATTCATAATTATGTAAATTGTAAATCAGCAACAAAAACGAAAGTACCGCTTTTGCCTCATCACTTTGGTTTCGGCTACATTTTTTTCAACTCACCGCGCTTCACTGCTTCTAAATAAAAACGCGCGCGGAATGTTTAAAACGTCACAAATAGCATTAAACGCCCCGCGGAGGAATTATGAATAAAATGATTTTGTTCCGAAATGGAGTTCGTTTTGCGTATCTTTAGAAGAAAAATAAAAGAAGCACGGCGCGCGTGTATATTTTATTCGCG
Organism: Tanypteryx hageni; assembly: GCA_028673005.1. Lineage (NCBI taxonomy): Eukaryota > Metazoa > Arthropoda > Insecta > Odonata > Petaluridae > Tanypteryx > Tanypteryx hageni. The sequence goes on along the minus strand of CM054115.1, from coordinate 175,798,155 downwards.
AAATTAACCGGAATAAAGCGAAACACGCACGTGTGTCGTCCGTCGTTAATTATACTGACATTCCGTGTCAAAGTATGCAAAAGCTCACGACTGATTTACGCTTGGACCTCATGCGGGATGACGTTGTTCATTTAGTAAATGTGTTAAAATGTCAGAGAGGTTAACGAAGTTTCCCCACTCATTGGTACTGCAGAAAAATGGAGAGAGATGGCGAATTTCTTTTTCGCCCTCCTCCCCTCCCTCCCGAATAGAAAATGCAACTGTCCTGTGCGATTGTGTGTTCTCTCTCTCTCTCTCGGAGCCCGCTCCACCCCCTCCACCTTTCCTATTGTACTGCATGATAAATTAATTTCATTCTGAAATTTCGGATCGTGTGAAGTCCAATTTAACGCATCAAAACGAATTTGAATTCGCGGTATTAATTTTAGGTCGTCGAACCGTGGACTGAAATCGTCCGAGGAACAGTTTTTTTTTATTTCTTCTCTCTACGCCTTCGTCCTTTATTATATATTTTTGACATCAGCTTAGCTCGTAATCGAATCAGATCGGCAATAATATGACGGTGTTTAATTTTTCCTAAATTAAGATTCATTTATTTTCTCATTCGGATCTTTCATTTTCAGCAACCGGCTCGGTAAGAATCTAAAAGTTTTTTTTTCGGAATCAAACGAATTTTCCCCCACTTTATCGAATTTTCCTTCTCAAAAGCTTGCTCGATTAATGACTATTTTGACTCATTCCACAAATCCTTAGACTGAGAAAATCACGGCGGATACTCATTACAAGTCTATATGTTCTCCATAAATGTCGCGAGGACGTTTCATATGCGCGTCCCGTCTATAGCGGGAGCGGTTTTTCATATCGTTTCATTATCGTAAAAGAATATAAAGCGCGAGAAAATATATAACGAATTAATCCGTCACCCGACTCAATTTCGGGATGAATATTTCACTTTGATCTTTGCAATCTCGTCCCATTTATTAAGAATATGAACATTACTTGTTCAGTCGAGGATATATTGGGTCTGCCGGAGTTTTTGGGAGGCTCATCATTTTCAGCGGGCGGCCGTTAATGATATACGGCTAATTCGTCCATTAATTTTAAAACTGCATGATAAACGTCAGGGACGGCGTGTCAAACGCTAAATAGCCATCATAAACCGGGAGTGCGTTGCGTTAAATTATTACATATTTGGATCTCTCCACGGCGTCCCTTTTTAAACAGGTCACGGAATATCTCTATATAAGAGAGATTTTAATTCGTATTAATGGCACGCCTGGGAATACCCTTTAGTTGTCCCATTTCGAACCGAGAAAAAAAGAACAAAATGTTAGCAACGTAATTGATGCGTATATATTTCGAAGGAGCAAAGGCTTATTCGACATGAAAATTTTTTCCTAATAATCCCGTTCGGCGCAATCACTCCGGAGATTCTAGTTTGTTTCCCCCTGCTATATTCTTTTTAAGAACATTCAAAATTCTTCGAAATCCCTTTCCCTGGAAGATTCTTTTTGCCTTGGCGAGCGCAAAGAAGCCCACGCACCGCCCCATGGGTCGCGTTAACTCCACGATTAAACCGCTTGGTTAAATCGGATGTATAATACAATCCAAATACCCGGAGAACGCGAAGAATGCTGGCGCACGCTACCGGAGGATCCCTTTGATTGGCAATCGATGCGTTAAAGTGGGAGTTCTTCGGATCTTTTACAACCCTTACTGATAACGCGATACTGAATTTTTTGATCAAAAAGCGGTCTGTTTTAACTTTTTTTTTCTAAAAATTAACTCGCAAATGTTTGGTTTGTCTGCCAAGTACTGGCAATGTCACTGGAATCCTATAACCTGGAGAAGTAAAGTTTTCTGAATAGATTGACCTTTGCGAGATCTGGACATAGTAAACATTTTGTGGATCAAGGATTAGCTGTTGGGTAGTAGGTATTAGCTAAAAGGTGCATGCAGATACAAATGTAGGCAGTCAGCAATGCATCGCATCTGCGATTCTATACATCGATGAAAGGGTAGCAGCTGGTGAAAAGAATCAACTGACGTAATTTGCTGTGAAAAATTTCCATTTGTTTTTTATCATAGTTGGTCTCGCGAAAAGTAGTTTTATTATCCTAGTCGCGTCATTTTAATTTTTTCACGATCAGAAGATATTGGTTGGTTGGTATTAATATGTATTTTTTTAAAAGCTATAACATACTATTGTGTAGCGGAAACGGTATAAATGTCTTACTAAATTAATAATTATTGTTTTTAAATCAATTTTCAAGGTATTTCTTTCGATTAGAATCATTAGTAGATCCTTTTATGATGGAATTTTTCGAAAAAAACCTCTTTTACACATAGTCTAAGCGTTTCTATTCCACATTTGAATACATTTTGTTTTCCCTAAGTTTATTATGAATGACAAAAGCAAATAATACGCGTATTATACGAATGGTCGTATATTCTCAAACCTATTATCGATTTATCTTTTATCACGATTCTCACATATAGATATCTTTAAATTTCCCTCAACGAAAAAAGAATATTTATCAACGAAAAAAGTAATTGAAATTTTCAAACTCGACTACTTTAATCCAATTAATGTATTTCCATTTAATTTATCCACTATTGGCTGTAGTAGCTTATTTAGCAGTCCCCCGTAATTTTCGAAATCCTTAGTCATTTAATTTTCCATCAATAATTGAAATTTTCCCCGCATGAATAATACGAGTTACTACAACTTGTTTCATCTTTCGAAAATCATTGTTTCTTTTTGTAAATATCAAATTTAAAATGTGTTAAACTCCATTGCACTTCAAATAATACGATTACATGAATGTTATTTTTCTATTGGCTTCGAAATTCTGCGGGAAAAATGTTCTCCTAATTTCTTTTGTGAATTTAAAAATATGCGAGACAGCCCATTTTCCCATGGCAACGGCTTTTTTCCATCAAGACATGAGAAGGCGAAAATGTCAAAGGAGTGAGAGGTTTCTCTCTGCTCCAGTGATTGCACAAGACATGCACACGTGGAGGTGACGATGCGGGAAAAGGAACGTTTTGACGCGATTGAACGTTATCATGGGAATAATTTGATCAATTCGGCGAAAGAGAAAACTATAGAAGCGATTTTTTTAGGAACGAAATTTGTTTGAATCCGAGGTTATTTTTTTAAAGAATGTCTTCAGAAAAAATTACTTCCATTTGCTCATAGTGGCACGGAAATCATATCTACCGAAGTGAGATGTTCACGGTGTTTCTGTAAACTTATTCAGTTTATTATGAATATCCTAAATAAATTTGTGAAATGAAAACCTTATGTTCTTATAAACTTGGAAGTAAAGGGGATCTTTAGTAGGAAAAACAGCTTCATTCCTGGGACCGGGATGTTCATGGAAAATATTTTTGTTGTAATCTTTTCATCTTAGTTACTCAAACATCCGGTTTCTAGGAAGGAGTATATATTTCCAAAATTCGTCTTTAGAAAGAAATAGTCTGTGGAAAATATGATTTTCGATCATTTCTATCGCTGGAACAGATTTATACATATTTGCATGTATGATGACGATAGCTTTTTAATTAAATTCTGTTTTTTATGAGACGCAAAAACGGTTTATGCTTGCTGAATTACGTTTGTAACAAAGTACTAGAATATTTAGCTAAGATCAATGATTAACTATTGAAAATTCCCCAGCACAGAGCTCACAGTTTCCAAATAAACGATTTAGATGCGTAATCTCAACACTATTTTTGCCAAATGGCGCTATTTGTTAGATTGACCTTCGAGCCTATTTGAAAAACATGATTCGACTCTGTAACTATCCCGAACATTTACGTTTCGAGATCCTTTTTTTATAAAAATATATGTTGAGAAACTTGACGAGAAAATTCGTTTTGATATTTAATGATCTATTAGAGTGATAGTTTTATATTTCTTGCCTTCAGATGTCGACGTAGTGTCTTTTACGGCTTACTAATCATACCCACACAGAAACGCTGCCAGGTTTTCTCGTAAATATTGACGTCAAGTGGAAGCGAGAGAGAAAGAGAAACCGGCTTCGAACAAATCCCTTCTTCCAGAGGAACGCATCACGATGCTCCACTGTTTAAGGCTTTATCTGACTGAACCAATATCATACGTATTTCCTGGAAGAACTCACAATTGAAAACATACAAGTACAGTCATTTAGGCCTCCAAAAAATTTGACCGGGGAACGGATATCGATAATATACGTTTGTACGCATTGGCCAAATATATTTTATCCTAGTATAATTAATACCTATGCTAATGATGCTTATTGACCACCTATTGGAATCGGACGCCTGAGTAATGGCTGCGGGAAATGCTTATTTCAATCGGTTTAAATTTTAATAAAAAGCGCCACCCAAAATGCATCATTTTCATATTTTAAATAGCTTAATTTAAGATTAAAGTTTTGAAAAATCAGAAGTGCATTTAAGCCGCCAAGCAGCCTTCATCAGTTGTGATTCAACGATCGCAGATTATAATATAGAATAATTAGGAATCTGCTGTAGGGTAATAATAGCTGGAGACGTCTGTTCTTTGGCAGAAATGGCGTTCTTATTTTTTTACAGTCATCGAAGCCACGTAATTTCTTGATTGGATTGCAGCCACTAGGCGAGCTCAATAATACTCCTTGGAGTGTATTTCATTATTTAATACAAACTCATACCTCGCACTGCATGGTCTCGCTTTAAATATTTTCAGCTTAGCACGGTTTTCTTTGTGAGTATTACTGTCAGTCGTCAGTTGTGCATGTTTTGAAACTGTCTCCAAACATTTAGAAAACCATTAAAATAGTTGATTTGAGTCAAAGGTTTATATAATGGCTTAAGGAAACCACTCTGAACATATTGTGACCAAATTGTTGAAAGTCTAGCTCACGATCCCGCTCAAATATAATCATATGTATTCCAACAGGAAAATCTACAACACCTTGCACGGTTTCGCTATATTTTTAAGGAATACATGAACAGCGCAAATTGAGGGATAGTTGTAGTTTGAAAGCAAGTGCTCCTCCGTAATTTAATATTAATTGACGATAAACTGTTCGAACCCTCCTTAAAATTGCAGGATGCGAGTATATGATATTATGACAATACTACGTCAAATAAGTGTCTTGAATAACGGATGAATTTTAACCAGGAAGTCTGTTTCTTATCGATTTTTCAATGAATTTTTCCATTCCATATTCATATTAAACCGCAAGAAAATACATTCCAGCACTGTCTTCACGCATATCTCATGCGATTAATGTTTGCTTATGTAGATTTAACCATATAAAGTCCAATTTAATTGGGCTAAACAATCACACTGTGTTATGATATAGTATTAAAAAACGATATCGGCGAACTCAATGATTAGAGGCGATTTGATAGTTAGAGAACATTGAGGAGTGCGTATATCTGCCGTGAACGAATATTTACGTATATTTTGGTTTTATCGGTAGAAGAAAATCGAAATTTGAATTAGAGTTGAATGATTTTAAGTAAGCTAGAGAAAGGAAACGAGGAAAAATACAGCCTTCATAATCTGTCGTATTGGTTCCTTTTGATGAATGAAAAATTTAGCGAGGATTTGCGGCACTAAATTAACTAAAAAATTACGCAAAGAAGGGGAAATTTCCGCCGCAATAAATTCTCGTTTGAGTCAGTGAAGCTTTTTGAATAGAATGTAATTCCCGCCCACGGTTTTCGCTCCACAATAAAGAAAGTCAGGATAAATGGAGGCCAAAAATGTTTCCAAGGCCGAAAAATGTCAATCCATCAAAGAAAAAATAATCTTTTTCTCGCGAGCATTAATTCGTAGCGTTTCGGCTCGATCGCCATCCATCTATCTCCGACCGCGAAATATTTAGTAATTATCGACGCATAAGGACCGGGGAAGGGGCGGAGAGGGAAATAATATATTGTTTCTCCCGACCAGGGCTTTTTTGTAATATTTGTCGAAAAATAAACAATACATTTTTCCCGAGCGGTTCGTGAAATCGAATGGAAGAAAAAAATCGCCGTTAAAAAAAATATCTCTCTCTGAAAAATTTTCGCTCAGAGGATATCAAACAAGAAATTGCCATTCTGGCAGTCGGATATTTTTTTGGTTGCGAGCGCAGGGCAGTGTTTTTTCAAGTGATCGAGCTGCATTGATGCCGAAGCCGGCGAAAACAAATTGATTGGGAATATTTTCCTTTTTAATCAGGCCTGTTTGATTTAGCCATGTTTTTATCCTCTCGGCTCGTTTTCACTCATAAAGAGGTAAGGATAGAGGAGGAGAATAAAAAATGGAATTTATTTTTCGTTGCCCGTTCCAAAATTTCGAAGTTGCTTTGCTTTGAAATTTTAGCGTGATATAATTTTGTGGTAAGGGTTTCTGTGTTTGATTCGGTAATCTATGTTTATTTCACGCCTCTTTCTTTATGACACTAGAGCTTTAACGGTAACATTATTTTCTTTTTCAACACTCTCCTGCATATAGTAACAGAATATCGTGTGATAGTTTTATCCATTCTTGGTACTTTCTGGCCTTGATCACCCATACATCGCATGCACTGCATGATAAACTTAAATATGTATTTGTTGGGTTTATTAAAACTGAAAAACTTTTGCAGATATAAGATATTCTTAAGATATTTCTATATTTACACTCCAACATTTACTTGTTATATGTTTTACATACCGTATTTATTTTCTTTCTTCAAATATTTAATGCTAAAATAAAATACTTCCCCAAAAGTACGAACTACTTCAGTTACATCGATAAAAATGGTGAATTTTACACTAAAAAATGTTAAGTGCAGAACGCAAACATCCGTAGAACAAATTGACCCGCCAGCTATCTCATTCTTTATAGACGATTTAAAAATAAAATGCAGGCATTATAGAAAATTGCTGAGATTCAACGAGTACGTGCTGTAAAAAATTCTGGAAACCTTTCGTTTAAACGGTTTCAGGCGTATCGTGTTATTTTCGTACATAAAAATAACGTGCTTTCAGCTTCGGCACATATCACAAAAATAAAGATTTGTTATACCTCGCACTAAATGTCATTTATAGAGGAAAATGAGTCATAGTTGGAATTAATCTAAGAATTCCGAGAGAGAGATAATAGATTTAGTTTTACCCCTAGTTTAATCCACCTCTGGTAATTTCTCTCGGGATTTAATTCCAGCTTAGTCTTCATTGAGAAAATATCCAATACTTTAGCTTTATGTATATATATAGGTCACTCAGATGGTTAATACCCTAACCGTGGGAGCTAATAAAAGCTAACGTTAAATTCCAACATTTCTGTGGTTGCCTGCGATTGCATCTTTATGTCAAAGCCTTTTATTGATATCATACGAGTCCAAAAGAACAAATTAATCGTGATATATTTTACTTTAGTCGAGGCAATGTTTTTTAATGTTAATGAAAGAGCTGACCCAATATTGATTACTTCCTTGTTTATTTTTGTTGAAAAACTTTAATTCTGCTCTATATATAGGGGTTACACGGTCAAAGATTTGTCACCAAAGCCATTAATTTTCGTTAAATTCTACCCTAATGCTTTGTCGAGTATGATACGATGGGTGTTAATGCCACTTGACAGAACGTGATTGGTCGCATATTTGGATTTTCGATGTATGATACATAGAGCTAAAGCGTGGCATTCTTTTACGATCTAGTTCCACATGTAAATCGTAACTTAAACGTTTTAAGGATTGATTTAAGCTACACAAACATATTTCATCACTAGTAAGTCATTAAAAATATATTCGCAATGAAAATGAAGATCGTTGATGAGCAAACGTTGGTCGTTTTGCATTGTTTTTTTACAAAAACAATCATGACGATAATGGCAATTTTTAGGTTAACATGCTTAAAAAATAATAATGATATGATCCATAAAAGGTTGCGCTCTCCAAAACCTTCATTACCGGCTTGAGTTTTAGAACGTACTACCCTAGAAGAAAATTTAACGGCAATATTATGGCATACGGCGTTAATTTTCTTTTAATAACAGAAGTAGTAAAATTAATCATTTTACGATGACCGTAAAACAAGATGATCTATAACGTTAGTAGACGTGGAGACACATTTTAGCTATCCTCTTGCTTTTAATTTCCGTAAAAATGTCTTTATTTTTCTTCTTTACACTAAACATATTTAAATGAAAAACAGATGTTTCATGAAAGATCTAGAGATAAATTAAAAAAAGAAGTGGCGTTTCTATGTTTATCCAAGCGCACTTTATTTGCATGCATTATTCATTAAACAAGCACAGAAAAAACGCCAAAATCATTTCATCCCGCTAATTTACGAAAGGATTACCCTATGGTTGTTCTTTTAAACCTTTTTAGAAGATTTACGGCGCAAATAAATTGAAATAACGCGCAGAGAGAGAGGAAAAATAAAACAAGTATTCAACTCTTCAAAGTTCGACTCTTTTCGGAGGTTTCCGGTCAGTCGAAATGATTTACGACAAGTTCGTTCGGAAATGCATCCTCGATAGCGACGTCGGCGTCCTAATTCGTTTCGACGACGGGTGACAAATATCCGACCTAACCCGCACAAGAGCACTCCGCATGTCGCGTTAGGATGAGACAGTCGTGCATCGCAGGAGCTCGAAAAACCGACCTTTCGGACATAAGGACGCGGGCAACACGGCCGCCCTTCTAAAACCGTCCACTCGGGGGTGGGTGTTATTTTAAGGCGAGACACCTAATTAAGCCGACGCTTGTCAACAACGACCGAACCACTCCTCCGTCTGACCAACACTCACCCTGGAAGCTGGCGACCCGGCAGACAAGGCTGAGCAGAGTAGCTGTCCAGAGGGCGAAACCCGCCCCGCCGTCTCCAATATACGGTGACATGTCACTTCATTATCTTTAGGCGGCGACCTGAATTCTAACACTTTCCCGAGCAACAAAAAATAATACCTTTATCTTCTTCTCCGAGGGAAAAAGAGAGGGAGACGGAGGAAGGGATAGACTTCCACGTCCTTTCGAGGAGATCGGATATTATTATTTTTTTCGAGGGAAGCAATGTTGTTTCTCCCTCCTCGGAAAAACCTCTTTTTTCCGTTTATTATTTTTTTCACGGTCCAGGAAATACCAACTGTCCCTCGGGATGCGGAGGATGGAAGGGAATCGGCCTCGTTAAAAAATATACCCTCCGAATCCCTGTCTTCTTCTTCTCGAAGAATAGGGAAACGAAACTTGCCGTCACTTTCACTAGCCTCTTCGTGCGTGTCTTTCTCTTTTCCCTCACTATCTCCCCTCTCGAAACCTTGCTCGTCTTCTAGTAACCGATACACTTTACGAATCCTTATCTCTCTTTGTCAAGAGGTCGAGTCACATGTTTCTCTTCTTCGGCGTCCAACGTGTGTAAAAACCTTAAATTAGGAATCACTGGTTCACGCGTCCTACTGGAGCATGCTCCGAAGACGACGATCAGTTAATGGATGATACGTTAGGCGAACACATTTTCGTTCTTCATCGAATCCTTTGGAGGCGGAAAAGTCTCGCCAAGAACGAAGATTTTGCAACTATACTCCACCGACTCGGCGAGAGGGTTTCTGCGGCGTGACGGTTTGTCGCGATTGGTGAAAAAAAAACGTTTCGTCCGCGGATGTAACGGAACGAGTGCCTAGAGGTACGCTCTGTCTCTCCCGGCTTTCCCCCGTGCTTCAACCGCCACTCTCGCAGCCTCCCAAACCGAGAGCTTCACGATCGGACCACCACAGACTCAGCCTGAGGGTTGACTGGCGCGCGTATGGGATACACGGTCTCTCGCGTCGCTCTATTCAAGGGCGTAGCGGGGAGAGGAGTGAGGACGAGCGGAGGGGAAGGCCTGGGAGAGAGAGAGGGGAAGGGAGCGGGGAGTAGAGAGAGAGAGGGGAGAGATACGTAGGGATAGAAGGAGGGAAGGAGAGGGGAGCGCAGTATCGCTCGGGAGGGTATGGAACGGAGGAAGGGAGTGGGTCGGGGTAAAGAGGGGGCGGAAGAGGGAAAAAGACTCCTGTTTCGACGTTTACAGAAGGGATGCGTTGGTACTGTGCGGGCGGGAGGATGGCGAGGGATGTAAAAGGTGTTTTCGCGGTGGAAGGAAGGGGAATTTTTTTAAGGCCCTGGATGTTTTGCCAGTGAATGTTCTGCTAGGGGATGGGGGAGAATGTTTTTTTGGGAGTGTAGTGGAGGAAAGGGGGAGAGATAGGTTTCAAGAGAGAGAGAGAGAGGACTTCTCTCTAAATGTCTGCAGAGATTAAGGGTGATTGTCACCCCTTTCTGTTTGAATTAGGTGGCGAAAGTCTTTAAAGTGGATTTTTAGAGGGAGGGGAGATTTAGAGGCAGGCGTATCGTGTTTCTCTTTTATTATTACGGATTGACCGTGGGTGGTGGTTATGAGGGTACCTTTTTGGTAACTTAGCTGGCGTTAATTGGTCTCAAATGTGTCATGTTCATTAATCGTTTTCGCATTAGGAAGGTAATATTCGTCTCGCGGACGTTTTAATGAATGTATTTGGGGTCTCCTTTTTGTTTCGACCATAGCTATAGCCTAAGATATACATTGATGATTAATTAGCGTTTGTATCGCATCAAGTATTCTCTCTGGAAATGATAATGCTCCGTTTGGTGTTTTTATTTTTTCTTCATCTATTGGTAGATCCGGCCTCCCTGGATAGAATGTTTCTTTTTTTCATGTCCGTTAATCTACAGTTTTACGTAAATGCGATATTAATTTTTAATTGATAAATTTTCGTGAGTGTATGTATTTTATTAAGTTTGACAAGGTAGTAATACTCATATAATCATATTATAAACATAGTTATTTAAAATTTAAATTTTTACTAGCGAATCCGCTAAAACACTGTATAACACTTTGTGTAAAGATACATTAATCACTTTCATGGTATATGAACGACAATAAACAAAGGCATTACTCTCTGTAAACATTTAATAGTTGGATAATGCGATTATCTGGAGTAAAAAAAGATTTTCAGGGTCGTTTTCGATTAAATATTTCCTAAGATATTTATCACATATTCATAGAAATACTCATCTTTAAGGGCTACGAAGGTGTTTCTGTAGTATGCATAAAAAGTATCACAGTAAAGCCCACCCGTTGCGTTGTTTCAATGAAATCTATCGGCGTGGAACTTTTGGTTTACCATCGCATATATTTTGAATTTCTATGGTTTATTAACTGTCTAAACATTAAAATTGCCAGGCGGTAAAATACCGCTACTCGCGCTCGCATGTAAGAATGACGAAATTGCGTGTTCTTTTTAAAAATGGAAACCCGGCTCAGTTTTGCGAAACTGACGAATTTCTGCGGCGGTCGAAACAGGGGAGGTTGTGTCGTACGGAACTGTTTGTAAACCGAATGATGATCCGTTTTTTTCACTTTGTTTTGAAGACCTGCCTTGTTATTGAGTAGAGGTGTTTTAGATTCCGAGAGGGGAGGCAGAGCTAAAGAAGGACTTACCACAACGCACTTATAAATATACGTGTGTCGCGGCTATTATCGTTTCGGCAGAGGGAAGGTATTTTTGGATTTTTCCAGAGGCTTTTCTATCGAGAGACTGCGATTAGGAACAATGTAAAATTAAAAGGGAAAAATGGTTTGATTGGACAAGAGCTTTGAGTGGGAAACCGCAATTCATCTAACGCAGCTCTCAGTGTGTAAAATAATAACCGAAAGGGGATTAACGTTTATATTAGGATAGTTATAAACGGATTAGAGCGACACCTATTAGGTATGGTCATTCGATCATCCGAATGAAAGCTCTCGTTGAATGGTATGAACAAATAAACATGCTCAGCGGTTAGGTTGAGAAGGAAGCAATGAGAAGCTAATTCAAGGCAAAATTATTATTTTGTTTCTACATAACAGTTCTCGTGTAATAACTCCATTATTGTACTATTTTTCATAAGTATTGTTTCATTACGTGGAATTTGTCATGAATATACCTTGATGAATTCCATAATCGATAATTTACTCTTATCTTGACGTCCTGTGCCAATCTAATCAGAAAGAACATAATAGGTTTTACTGTCCTTATAATAATTTTGAGATGTTATGTTAGTGGAAGTGGTAGGTGTTATTTATAAATAGTGCTTATAACAAGTAATTACAAGGTTTATCCTTTGTCAAGAATAAAATGAAATAACTTGTAAATAAGTTGTATCTCTTAATTCTCAACTCTTGATCGCCTGTCGCTCATCGCACTTCAACTATCCGTTAACATTTAACTTCGCAATTTCACGAATGCAACGATAGAACTTGAGTAGCTGCCTCGCCTAAAATATCTTCCTGAGAAGCCTTTAATAGTATAAATAAAATTGAGAATTAAAATAAGTGAAACGAAATAATGTTATTCGTCAATAGAAACTTTGGTAATATGGATCAAAGAAAATGGATGGCCTAATCAAGGTCTGAACTGTATAAAATCATCTTATCAATAAATGTAGTTATACTTAAAAATTAGGATGCATTAAATATATAAAAGGCGGAATGGGCAAACTAGCATTATGGTTTAACTATGGCATGTTACTCATGTTGTCAAAAATCCAGTAATTCCCTTTCAAGTACAGAATCATACGCATTTAATGACATTCACCAATGTTAATTAAATCAAGAACCAAGAATTAGTACTTCCGTGAAAATGGTGTGAGCGATGGCAATTAATTTGCGTTTGGAATTCTTGTGTGGTCATTTCGACCTTTTTACGACCATAAGAGTTACACATTTCATTTAATTCGTCCACTAATCACAGATTAAATCGCGGTGTTACTGTCACCGAGGGAACAATAAAAGCGAATAAATTTCATTTAAAGAAAAGTTACGTCACGCGTCGATACCTTAGGGATGAACCCATTTGAGCCTCGTGGTGGCCATTTTTAGAACGTGCGAAATCTCAAAGGAAAACGCACTTATTTTATACCCAAGTAGAGAGTTTTTTTCAAGCTCGGAAATTAAATATTGAAGCAACGTTCAGAATTTTTAATTGTATTGCAGAGCTTTAAACAAAACCTAAAACTTAACCTACATATTTCTTCAAAGCATTGCTGCAAAAGTTTTGAATTTTCTATTTATGTTGCTATTCATGGAACCCCGCAGGGTAACATATCTTCTCGCAGGGCCAGGCAAATATTTTTTTCCTCCTAGCATTGTAGAGTATTCCATAATGCCTCTCGTTAACCCATCCTCACCATTCTCCCTTACCTCTTTGTGGCCTCAATCTTTAGCGTCACGGGATGGTTTCGACTTGACGCATGGCGTTTTAAATCAAACAAATCATACGATGGCTCGACGGAACTTTTTCTAAAAAATATGTGACACTTTCTTTCGTTCGAAAAATCTACTTCTATACAAAAACTAGATTTACAGAAAGGAAGGAGTCGTTATGGTTTCCTTTCAAGGAAGGTTGCATTATTTAAAACAATATTCGTGTTATTTTTATTACGGAAACGTTTGCCAATTAGTTTTTAATTTTTTATAATTAAGGTTAAATTACAAACACCTTAGCCTAACTTGGTGGGATTATTTAATTATAAATTGAAAGATCTTGCTTTATCAAGGTGCACTTGTATTAAAAGTTTATACGATTAGACAAAATATGGTTAAATGTCATAAATAAGTTTCAATAAACTTCTGACTTTTTGCCGTACTTCTCTATAGGGCGGATTTTTAAATTCAAAGCAGAGTTGTAAACTGTCAGAAATTCTGTTTTTCACCAATTAATAAAAGAAATATTTATTCTCAACTTTTGAGACTCCACCAGTGCTCACTTAAATTCATAATATGTTTTTAAAATTAAACCTATCATATTGGTGTAATTAGGAATAACAGTCCTAAGAAATAATTTTAAAATTTTCTCCAAAATCACCAGCATCTAAAATTTTATTTTTCAGTTTATACCGACCTCTTTAAAAAATTTCCTGCTAATTCCTTTTCGGTTTAATCATTGAAAATACGAAATACAAACACAAATATATGAGCAAAAATGATTAATGTGCTTATAAAAAAACTTCCAACATCTATGATTTAATCATATGTTTATTTATAGGCTCATTAAAATAGTGGATTGATACCGCACTCTTCCAACGCACGCAATTAGAATGTCGAAGCAGTATCGGCACGGGCCAAAGGTCTGACGCTTTTCACTCTTGAATTAAATAGTATTTATAGTTGCTATTTCGATAATGGGATTTAATCAGGTCTTTAACAATCAAATTTATTGTTTCAGGTAGAAAACTAAATGTGTGAGTTGTTTATGAATATTAAATCAAAGGTATTATATGAGGGTAATTCAATAAGTAAAGAAACAAATGCCAATATTTTAGAAGGAGATGGAATTTAGTTATATAAGTTGGTAACACTGTTAAGCAGACGATTTACAAACTTTTTTTGTTTGTGACAAATCTGTTGTTTCATTGTTCCGAGCACAACGTTGGTTTTAATGATGGCGTCTCCATTAGAAGACTTATTTGTTGGAAAAACGTAGTGTAATCAGATTTTTGACTTCTGGAGTTGTTTCACCGGTTAACATCTACAGTCGCATGGTAGCACAGTATGGAATGCTTGCATGAATCGCAGAAACATGTACAAGTAGATTCAAAGGTTTAAAGGTAAAAAAGTGTCGATGAAGAACAGCGTTCCGAAAGACCAGTTGAAGTCTCCACTCCACAATTTCTGTATCATATTGAACCAATGATTCGATAAAATTGACATTAAATATCGGGAAAATTGCAGAGATGTTTTTGTTTAGTGTTGGGACAGTTCATTCAATCACTCGCATTAAGCTGAATTTCCGAAAAATGTATGCAATAGGATGTGGACGACTAACCATAATGCTGAAGGACTCAGAATGTTCCGATTACTGAAAAATCGCCATTCGATTGAAAATAAGGTTTCTCTTGCTCGTATTGTGACTTGGGTTCACCATTTTCAGCCTGAGTCAAAGAGACAAAGCATGGAAAGGAAACAACCAGGATCACCGGCGAAATAGAAATTCAAAACAAGACCGTCAGCGGGTAAGGTTATGCTTACAATTTTTTGGGACATGGCAGGACCTATCTACAGCGATTTTCTGAGGGTTAAAAAAACCTTCAATAGCCAGTATTATTCCGATCTGTTGAAGAATAAATCAAGCCTGCTTTGCTTCACAAACGTCCTGGACTTCAAAGTGCTCAATTAACTCAACAGACATTCGTCAAATGGGCTGGGGAGTATTGCCGCATCCTCCCTATAACCCGAATTTATCACAGTGTGATTTTAATTTGTTTTGGCCATGAAAGAAGCCTTACGTTGGAAGCATTTTGCGAATAATGACGAATTCACAAGATTGGCTCCGACACCAAGACAAAGAATTCATTACCGCTATAATACGAAACCTATCAAAAAGATGGGGCAAGTGCATTAATGTTAAGGGAGACTAGTTTATAGAAAAATAGTGTGTTTTATTATTTTTCAAGAAACCATTTTTAGATAAAAGCATTTATGTCTTTACTTATTGAATTACCCTCGTATTTTCACCTGGCTTCTGACCCCTTACCCAACCCCACCCTATCTGCCGGTACTCGCCTATTATTTTCAAATTAATTGACGTATTTCTCATGAATTTAATTAACACAGGTATACCTCGCGATTCGCTGCTTCGCAACACGCTTCTTTAGGTTTTCTCATCGGAGAACAATTACGATCAATTTACATAATCTACATGTAGTTTACAATGTTCCTTTGTTTCAACTGGGGAACCACTAGCCGTATGTTAATGAAATTTTGGTATTGAAGAGTTTTGCCAAAATTGATCGACCGATTCCAATTTTGGTTAAATCGGGAAATCATAACGACAACTTTACATTTGTATTTACATAGTACCTCGCTAGCTTCTCGTTAAATACTCACCTGAGTGAAAAATATTCAGAACATTGTGAAATCTCAAAGAACGCATTTGGAAACTCTGTGTACTCCGACATGGAGTACACCTTTCCAATCTTGTTTTCAGTTATCCGTGTTGTATCAATCCCAATTGGCAAAGATAATCGAGGATTTACTGAAGATGTATTGTTGGAATACTCCGCCTTTTTACTCATTTTACTACCTCCATATACGTGGTATAGGGGAAAGTAGTTTTCATGAAAAAAATCGACTTTGAGATATCGACAGAAATACACGTTTTGGGGTACCCTGAACACGTTTTGACCATTTTCTCGGTGATGTATGAGTGTATGTGATAGATTTTTTGTGGGTGCTCCTACTCAAAAACTATTAATTAGGTCAACGCGAAATTTTATATTTAACATTTTTATAAAAGTCGAAAGAACTGATTAGTTTTTGGTAAAAATCGGTAAACCGGAAGTGGGTGTTTACTCTTGTCACTTATCCGATATTTTAAAATATTTGCTTTAATACTTGATAAATTTAAAAATATTAGGAATAAATGTTGCAGGAAATTTAATTTTCTACGATCGTTGTTTGAAACATTTTTCCATGTAATGCATTATTTAAGAGATATCTTACATTTTTTGCTGCCACCACCACTCCACCTACCGAGGACTATTGTTAGCAGTTGACGCTTAGATACATCTTAGTAACGCTCCTTTTTCTTTTCTTAATTGTTGGAGCTTTGTGGCTATAGCTATATCAAATATCAGAAGGCTATGGTTTGAGTTTATTTCTGTTCTTTGTAAAATCTAAAATTTTCTCGCAGTTTCTTAAAATATTTATTATTATGTAACCTACTTGGAATTTTTAGAAATATTACAGATATGAAGAAAGTCATCTTGTGGCCACATCAGATTTTTTAGTAACGTATTTACTTTTATAATAATAATCTTCTGCAAGAATACATATTTCTCAGTACCCTCAGCGTTTTATGAATGTTTCCTGAGCTTATCGCGAGGTATACCTGTGCTTGAAATATAAAATACATTTTTATTACCTGATTTACCCAAATAATTAACAGAAGTAATGTGGATTTTGAAATAAAGAGGATACTTCGCGTATTCAGATCCTGAAGCTATCATGTGTTTACGTCTTTTGTTGAAATGAACGGTATCATAATTTAGTCTATTAATTCTCATTTAATCTATTAAATAAATATTATTACGTTATGATTTATGTATCAATTTTCAGCAATTATGGAAAGCTTTCCTTATTTATGAAAGCGGAACCTTTTGTTGTTGGAAACCAAACAATCCTACATAGTTTAATTTATTTCATATACTACAATTGAAAAAGCATATTTTCCTCTTCCTAGCTCTGAAATTACATGTGAGGTACCTAGTAATGGAGAAATGAGAAATTTTGTCACAAAAAGTTTGCAAAAGCATGTAGTAATGATATAATTTTGGAGATAATAAAATTCGAGATTCAAAAATTAAAAAAAATCGATTGTTGCGCTTGGATTCTAAATATACGTATAGCACAATATGTAACAGAACGAAACGAAAGCAAAAACGAATGAGAGAAATAATATTCACAAATTGCTTAGAATGTGAAAAAGAAGACAATAATACCTCTGCGTACTTAATGCTTGGGAAAGTAAAAAACAAAGAAATTAATATCACGACTGACTTCATTGATCCTCTCTTAGCTCAACTTTCTCGGCGATTAGTTCTGTTTCCAGAATTTTGTTGCCATTGCCATATCAATTTGGTTATCTATTGGTAAATTAAATCAAAGATACTTTAATTGTTACTTTAATGTTCAATTTTGTTTTTAAATGACACTTTAAATATTTTATTTACTAACATTTGTGCTTGTTTATATAGTAATTAAACATTAAATGTTCATGAAGCTTAAATATGGTTTCAGGAATTAGAACCATTTGACGAGACGATGGGAACTGGATTAAATTATAGATGACCTCGTAAATCTAAAATAATTCTTGCACAACTATTTCAGAATATTTCCGTGAATAAACTTTTCTTTTTTCACTATATAAATATTTAATACAAGTAAAATTATTTCTTTGGAAATAGTAGCTAATACGTTTAGTATCCTGAAAAGAAAGCTCTTTCTTTCTGATATAAAAAATTTAGTTTTACTGTGTGTTGTTCAATATTATAAATCTTAGCCAGAAAATTGTTATAAGTTTAACGTGGGCTGCCCAATGTCCGAAAAGGATCGCTTCCGGCAGAATTTATAGTGCAGATGGAACGTCGCGACCGATTCCCGGATAATAAATTGACGTCATATCGGTCAGTACGGCACAATTTCTGCCAAGTTAAAAGTATCTAAAGGTCGTTCGTTTATTGCTCTAAACCTATCATATTCGCATACATTAGTCTAGCTCCAACAGCTGCATTGAATGTAGATTATATTGCATTATTCCGTCCTTAACAGTCAAACCGAACTTTTGACATCATCATGCAGTAAGCTCTGACTCGGTGTTATGCTCTGAAAACAAGCTATCGCCTATCCGTGTATCACGTATGTTAACAATCGCTTTCTGGTGGAATTTCCTCGTGCTCCTTATTAATCTTTTTAAAATTAATATTTACGTGGTAAATCGCACATCCAACGCCGTGTTCGTGAATCATAATTCAGCTAAATTTTTCGTTAACACGCACATTATCATATGTTTGGTTAAACTTAGGAGGCTGTGTTTTGGAGTTAATTTTCAATAATGGTCATGGCCACTTTTTTAAATTCATTTTGTCAGTTTTAAGAAAAATGTTTTAATAATTGTTTATGATTAGCATAGAGATTTTATTTCGATCAGGATTTAAAGTTCAATTTACCAGTCAGCACGTTTTTCGCGATTTTGTACAAATATGGGATTTTTATTCGAGTAATATAAGTAAATAGGTAATTTTCTCATTATGTTTTGGCCAGATAAATAAAATCATTTCTAAGGTAACGTGCTGCATTCGGTTAAACTTGGGTTCGTGTTGGTGATTGGAATAAAATCAACTTTAAATGTTATCAATGGTTGTTGTGAAAGAGGAACATTGTCTGAGGTCTATAAAGTCTAGTAACTGGAAACCAATATTCGACTCTGATTGCCGAAATGTGATTGATGGCGGTACTCGGTCAAATATTAAAAAGTTTTCAATCATAAACTGAAAAACAGCTTTATATAATTTGAAACTTTTGCTATTCGTGCTATCTTTATTTACATTGATTTGCCGCAAACATGAAAAAAATATTCTACAGCTCTCTTTGTTAATTCTTATAAGCAAATATTATAAGTATAATACTCTAGTAAAGCTTTAATTTTGTGCAATTACTTTGAACTAATAAGTAACATTAACGATAACACATCTGATGAAGACTGTGGTACGTTGAATCCCGGATCCTGTTTCTTCCAATGAAGTGGTATTTTTGTGGTTTTTTGTTTTTTTTTTTGTTTTTCCTTTTAACTTCAAATAGCCAAAGGTTTAAACATTCCGTTAAAATATTGCCGATATACTATTTATGTGCAGGAAAAGAAAAAGAGCGGGATTGTAAAAGAATAAAAATTCAAGGTATTCAAAAGTTTGAATATACATCTAACTCTATGTAATTAAACTAATAACTTCATTTAGTTTTATCTGTGGTAATAAAAAGAAAGTTAAATCCCGAAATATTGCATTTATTTTCACAAACACGCTTTCTCAGAAGTGCAGAGTGTACTATTTTATTTGCAAAAAGGTTCATTTTAACGTTTTTTTAGTATATATGATGTATTCAATTATTATAGGAGAAATAAGTAAATGGAATGGCAGTCATATCTGATCCTGATAACGTGATAGATGATTCTATTTTTGACCTGCGCAATATTATAGAACTGGTTCTCAAACAATAGGTACCTTGATTTTCAATTGAAAATGCCGCATATCCCCCATTTTTGTCGTCTCCGCTCTGTATTTCGCATTGCGTCCTAATAAAATGTGTTAGAAATTTTCCGGAAAGCGACAGACAGACGAGCCTATCAGGAGAGTACTTTGAACGATAAACAGCACCAGGCCCTATAATGAAGGAAAACTTAATGCTTGGGAGATAAGTAATTTAATAGGTTAACCGCGAGTATATGTATCGAAACGGCGGTCGGGAAAAGCGAATAGCTGCGGGTTGATTATCTCGTGGCAGGCGTCGGTCATCGATTACGACATTATAGCCCAGATCTCATCATTTCATGCGTCCGGCCATAATCCGTTCCCTATTATCATCGCCGCTTTTCGTGCCACCTAGAGCGGAGAATTTTCCCTCATTCAATGCACGGCTGACACTTGACGATCGTCATCCGAAATCCATTTTACGTTTCTCCGGGAAAAATTATAACGAACGAAATATCGACTTTTTCCACCCCGTTCGTAAGAGCTGCTTGGGTTTTTTTAGGAGACGCGGGGCTTTTTTCGAAACAGAAAAGCGCTTCGCTCTTTTTTTATTTTTTTCTCCCGGCAGAACCGACTTGAAATTGCTTCTATTTTTAATGCGTCGCGATTAGAACGATCGATAAAAATGGAATAATAAGATACTTTAATACACCCACCTGCGTTATAAGGGTGAGTTTCCGTCATCGGTATCCTTCTATCATCACTCTGTTGCTTTCGATTATAATCAAGAGCGGTAATGAAGTGGACTTACCAATCCAATAGGAGTTGGAATATTATTTTTATTTTTCTGTCTTAGACAAATTGGATTTCTATGGGGTGATTTTCAAAGAGCAAAAAGAACATTGTGATAGTATTTGATTACTTCTTAATTTTTAGTCGTAAAAATAAATTTCAACAAATGAACTATTTTCTAGAGATGGCATTCTTTTGCCCTTTTAATGTGGAGCGTAAATAAGCAAATTATTAACAAGAAGTCCAAACCAGGACTAATGGAGGCTGGTTTCCCAAAGTTGACAGGAAATGTTTCAATATGTGTTAATCATTCAAAGAAATTCTCAGGCCATTATTACCATTTGCAATTCATAGTTAATCAATAATAGATAAAATTGGAAAACAAATTAATAGAGCATTATCAGGTTTATAATACAAAAAAAATGTCAAAATCTCTTTCTGACATATTTGTGTGTATTTTTAAATAAACGAATTTAATAAACGTTACCGTTTATACGCTGATATGTCTGGATCAACTGTCCATTGCTGCAGTGTAGTCGACCGAAAAAGAAAAAAACACATTTTTTCATTCGTCGATGCTCAAGCCTAGTTCGGTAATAATCGTCTCCATGACAACAATCCGATAAAATGCGATTTAAAACTCTTATACGCTATGTTTTAATATAAATTCAAGAAAATACGATCAATTAACAAAATTTGGCGATAAAAATTAAAATTTACATTCTTTTCCCCTTACAGAAGTACAAACCTCGCTCCGATAATACAATTTTAAGATATTTTAATGTATTAAAGATAACATCTCTGCACGATGGATTTGAGACTTCCCATGTAAAACAAATAGGAGAAAAAGTTCCTGGAATCGAACCCGGGACTTCAATCTTCGAAAAATGAAATACATCCCAGAGATGGGCTCTGGCAGCTCGAGCTTCATACCAACTTTCATGAAAATCGGTCTGTTGGTGCAAAAGTTGTTAGTAGTGGATACACACACACAGACAGGAAAATTTCATAAGGCTGTTTCCTTTGGAAACCAGCCTAAAAAGAGCACCGATGAAAAAATATTGATTGTCTAAATTGACTTGTAATACAAGTATTAATATGAAAATGAATTTTTATAAATAATTTTTATATAGATATTGAATTTATGTGCATTAACATAATGTAATTTTCAATAACTTAGGTTGCATGATTTAAAATATTCACACTGAATTTGTGCTTATATATTCATTCAGCCCTTTTATATTCATACTTAATTCAGTAAATAGGCTATGACGGGAGTATATTCACAAACTATTTCTCGTTTTTCATATAATCTAATGAAATCATGCTATAATGGAGCAAGCGTGAGTTTGCCTGTCCGGATTCTGATTGACTGTCGAGAAGCGAGAGCCCTGCCTCTGGTGACAAGGAATTGTAATTTTAAAATAAAAATTTAATGTGTTTGTTTCTGAATTGAATCAATTTTGCATAAATTTCTAAGTCAGATGACTCTCTTAGAACATATCCTTACGATCCATTGTCTTTGCAAAATCGAAGATAAAACGTACGATTGGAGGAGACGAATGAAAATTATCACTACATTGGATATCCACAGGCCATCTCACAACAAACTAAAATTAAACGATACACAATATAAAAAAGTATGAAAATTTACGGCGAACATTATCGTGTAACCACAGTTATATTCAGAATTAATCGCAACAAATTATTTTTTTTTATTATCTCAAGTAAATATAAACATTTATGTTGCCTTGGAGATGCCAATCAATGAATAACAGTTACAGAAATCATCAGTATTGCTGCCAATAAACTGAAATGAAGATAATAATTAATTTTGCACGTTAAATAAATAGTAACGATAATGAAGTCAGATACAGAGATTTTAACTGATGAATATTTGAAGGACTTTGAGGATATTTTCTGGGGAAAATAATGCGTCTTTGATCTTTAGCTAAAAAATAAAAAATATTTCAATTTATTTTATGAAATCACATTTTGCATCCACTAAAAGGTAAATAAATCGCTATTTTGAGGCAAAGGTAGATCCCACCCTATTAAGACTTCAATAGAACAGTTCAACCATTAAAAAAAGATTGGAAAGGTGTACTCCATGTCGGAGTACACAGAGTTTCCAAATGCGTTCTTTGGGATTTCACAATGTTCTCAATATTTTTCGCTCGGATGAGTATTTAACGAGAAGTGAGGTAAGCCGTAAAATACATGTAATTTCTTATGTAAAGTTGTCGTTATTGTTGTCAGATTTTAAACAAAATCGGAATCAGTCGACAAATTTTAATAAAAATTCTTAAAACCAAATTTCATCAAAATACGTCCAGCGGTTCCCGACTTTAAACATAGGAACATTGTTAACTACATGTAGGTCATGTAAAGTGGTCGTAATTTTTTTCCGATTTTAATCAAAATTGAAATTGGACAACTAATTTTAGCAAAACTTCCCAATACCAAATTTCATCAAAATACGTTTAGCGGTTACCGAGTTTTAACATGCGAGCTTACTGACGGAAACGACCTCCCCTATATGCGTTCACTTCGTGCAAAGAACGCATAATAATCTTTTGATAATTGTATCCACAATTAACTGGGTATTCCTCTATCACTGATATATTTCGTAGGACTCACGAAGAATTATCCCAAAGAAATATTCAAATCTCTGTATAGAAATATAAAAGAATAGATAATGAAGGCTGGCAAATAAAAACAGTATTTCTAAATAAATTTTTAGGCGTTATTTATAAGCGAAGCGGTAATAGCGGAACGCCTTATGGGCACGTCTGGTCCGTCGGTCCGTCCGTCGTAACTTTCATCTCCTAAACCTCTCAACGGATTTTAATTTAATTAGGAATGAGTGATCGCTATTAAAATTTATCGCCGAATTGTTATTTTCAACTGAATCCGTCAATTACAACTTCCAATTTACATAATATTTTAATAAACTTTTACTCGTATCACGTTAAATGGCATTCGTAAAGCAACAATGAAATATCAAACTTTTATCTCCCTAGCTCTTGCATGATCTGTAAGGTATAGAAAGTCCGCGATGTCACGTAATTGTGAGTTTTCATTTTGAAGATAAAAATTCGAGAAGATCTCGAGGAAAACATGGCGTATTTTGTTTACATCTATCGCTAAAACGATTCATTCAGAAAATGACAATTAAAAATCCATATATTTCTCTCCCATTCTCCTATATTATCTGTGAGGTATGTTCCATATGTATTTCCCATTAAGAACGCCTTTGAAATTTCTGCGCATTCCAATTTATGTAATATACGTTTTCATCTTGTTGCATCAAGTATCATTGAAAACATTAAAAATAGGATTTCTAGTACCAATCTCGGCCTAATCAAAAGCATAATCTATCTATCTCTCCCTCCAACTGCCTCCCCTCTCACTCCCTCCGTCTCTCTCCTTCTTTCTTTCTTTCTCTCTCTCTCTCTTTCACGTACAAAAACATTCAATGCACGCTTTCCTTGCGCATATAGTATAAGGCTTGAGACGACAATACAATCTCGAGTTTTAACGATGACACGGTCGGCAAGGAAACATCGCTAAAAACTTAAATTCTTCCGATGAATATCATTTAAACGTATAACTTGAGCGATTTCGAATCGTAGTCGAAATGTGACAATAAGAATAAGATACGTTAGGTATTTTCCTTTCCGTTCCAGGTCCGAAGATCGTAGGTCAATTATTTCTAATTTTAATTTGCTAAAGATTAAAAGCCTAAAAGTCGAAAAATCGATTTTTACGTGTTATCTTATTGGAAATAGAAATTATCTACTGGAGTCAAACACAGGTCATTTTCATAAATGACTTTTACTATATGAGACAAACATTCCTACCGTATTTCAATCTTCTATTTACTCGGAATGTTCGTTAAAATAGATTTAGAATCATTCGCAAATAGTTCTCGGCCGAGCGTGAGAAACAAACGTAGCTTCTTATTTAAATACGTATCTTTCATCGAGGTCATCAACGAATGATTTGGTGTAATGGTTAGCGTGTTTGGCTACGGAGATGACGTTATGATCTTCGATTCCCAAAGTTGTAACAAATTTTTCCTGGCTAATTTTTGAAAAGGGATAAAAGAAAACATCTATAACTAGCTGAAAAGCCCGACTTCGCTCGGGAAAGTTTTCTTTTAATTAGCGAACGATTTTTATTATTTAACTAGGAAGATGCCCGTTGAATTTTAACGGGAATGGCTTTTGTGAAATAAAAAATGAACATTAATTTATCTTGACTTTCTTTGGATGGCAAGTAAACAAACTTTTTTCTTTTAGGCGTTGGTTGTTTCAAGTTTCGAACTCTTACGATGATTCTAAGTACCTAATTTTAATATGCGAATGATTAATATTCCACAGTCAAATGCACTTCTTCTCGTAAATAACGCAAAGAATGTTGTTTACATAGGTTGCTATGGAAAGAATTTCTCTCTCCTTCTCTCTCGTATTAATTGTAAGAGTATTCAAAGCACGCTTTCACCCATAAGGATTGAAATAACAATAGGATTTCGAGGTTTAAGAACGTAATGGGTTGGCATGGCAACATACCGTTAAAATGGCAAGATTTCCCCAAAATAAGTGAATTAAACGTTTAACAGGAGGAATTTCGAACAATAGGCGGGAAAACATGAACAGAATAAAACCCTCCATAGTTGTTTCTTTAAAATGGGCTAGATTCGAAGATCATAGGTGAATTATTTCTAATTTAGATCTCAGAAAGAATAAAAGCATGCAAGTCAAAAAGTCGATATTTACGTGTTATCATATGGAAAATGGAAAGGCCTACCTTGGCGTCAAACCTAGGACTTTTCTTGAGATTTATTTAGTCATCATCTTACCATATGTGAATCAATCATTTCTGCCAAATATAAAAAATGATTCTCGTTCCATTATCGAGTTATTCGCATTTTTACAGCGTGACAGAGGGGGCCACAAAGGGACAAAGGGAAGAAGTAGCTGTTTGTTACTGTTAGATATTTTTATTGAAATATCACTTTTGATGTCATATTACAATAAAAATAATACAATAAATTTCGAAATTTACTTACTTTTACTTTTTGGTGCCACAAAAAATTATCCAAACTTTGCCAAACGTTCCTCATGTTTTTACATTAGCATTTACTATTTATCTATTGTATTGTAAAGTTTTACCGTTAATATAATTACGCATTAACGTATAACTTAATATTCACATGGATAGATGCATCGGAGTCTTTAAAGCAGCAATAAAATTATGTGGATTATGTCAATACTATTAGCCAAAATGTAAACAATCTTGGTTACCGAACAAATGTAAGTAGATGCATCGATTTATGTTGCGATAAATCTTTCAATGTTAATAGTAAAAGATAAAAATGTTCTAATATTCCTTAAAACTCATTTGACACCTTAAAAGCATTAATAGACTATATTTCGGCATGAATCCATTTGTATGTACCTTTTATCTTGGAGTTCCTATCCTTTCTCTGCGGCACGCTACGGCGTGGATTTTCCTTTCAATAATCTCCCAATGAAGAGGACAACAACTAAGAAATTTAACTTTGTTGCCGCCTGAAAAATGGTCATCTAAACCGATAAAGCTTGCGCTTAAAGAAATATTTCGAGCGATTTAGCTTGTATTACGGCAAAACATGAACATAATTAGAACATCCAGTCTTTTGTGCGTAAAATAAGCAATTTTTCATGATCGTAAGTTAATATTTAGGTATATTTTTATCCATATCAGTGAAGAGCTGCATGGCATTTTGGGGCTTCTCCACATCATTTCCCATGCATTCTTATGGGAATAGTATTTTGTTGACCCCATGGGGTATAAGTAGGCCATATCCTTACAAGGCGAAAACGGGACATTTCCCATGATGAAAACGGGACAATTTTTTCGCACGACTATTTTAAAAAGAGTGGTTTATATCACTCCAACAAATACATGATTTGAAGAAATTGGAGTAATTCTGTGGATTGGAAATTTATCTTTAGTTATTTATTTATCTTCAGTAGAAGGAAAATTCCCATACTTCATGCGTTCATGCGTTCATATGGTCTCAGCAGTATAAATTGAAATGAGTGCATTACATTTTAAATTTCAAAAAGCTCTTTTTTGTAATGACAAATTATTCTCCGCTCCTTAACATAGTTTTTTCAAGGAAAAAGTAATCCGAATAGGAATGAAATTTATTATGAAAACGTTTGCTTTCTTTTTTAGCTCTCAATTTTAATATAATAGTAAACTACTTATTTTATATTTGTTGCCGAATATTTTAACTTCATATATTCTAAAGGCTAATATAATTACGAAATATTTTAGTGTATAAAAATTAATCGTAAACTTGACATTATTTTTTAAAAGTTGAGCCATAAGTTTCAACTAAAAAGACAGAAACGCAAATCAGTCTTTACAAGTCTATTAGAAGGAACAAGACAATTTTTAAATAATTGTTTTACTTACGATACAGATAGGGTTTTTAATTAAATATTACCGTTAGATAAGATCTTTCGATCTCATTTTGGTAGTAATATATATAATAGAATCAAACAGTGAGGAACCAATTTATTTAAAAATTAGATAAATTACATACTAATTCTAGGGACCATTTTGATAGAATTAACTATTTACTTTATTGACTAAAAATAAAACTCGAAGGATAAGAAAAGCATAAAACCTCCTTTTTCTAAGTTCTTTATTCTTGTTTATTTACCATAGAAAAACTTACATTTTTTGCATTTCAGTAATACAGAAAGTAAAATTATATTTATACAGTTTAAACAAGAAACGACAACTAAAGCAAAAAATACTAAAAAATCTTTACTTATTATCAATTTATAATTTATATTTTTCTGCCGAGCTTATTTTATTTAACAAATTTTTATCATTTACAATTTTGTCACAGAAATCATTACACGTCATGTCAAAGTTCACACGCAAGATTACTATTGCTTTCATAGTATCGTTGCTTATTCTCGATTTTTCATTCAACCAAATTTTGTTCATGAGAGAGAATATTATTTCAACTGAGGCTGTTGTTCCTGGAAGACATCACACCAATTCGACGATTATTTTAAATCTTCATAGGCTGCAGATAGTCTATTCATTTCCAAAAATATTTCGACACATTTATTTGAGGTAGATATATGTTCTGAGTTCAAAATTCCTATCTTTCTAGTTATGATGGATTTCATACAAACCCATTGGTCAAGTTTCATCTACTCCTATGCGACTGAAATGATCTTTAATTTCTTCCAAACTGCTATGTATCTCTTTCCACTGAGGTAACTGTTTTAATAATATCAATTCAAACCTATCAGATACCCCAAAGCTCTTTTCCCATTTTTCCAAATACTCTATACTGGTTGAATAAAAATTTGAATTGATTTCATAAAACTCGCAGTCATTTATCTTTTCAGATTCCATCAGCGACTTAAGTTGAATTCTTAGATCTGTTGTAATAAAACTTTCTTCATTCCTAGCAATAAGGACCTCTTTAAGAGATTTAACACCCAAGGCCACTTCAGTTGCTGACACGTCTGTTTTTCCTATAGATTCTACTGCTTTCTGAAATGTTGAAATTTGATCTCTCGCAAATGATAATCACAATTTTAGGCAGGAATCTTCAAATAGGTTTTTTGAAATCATTATACACTTTCGTTATGAAAAAAAGTTAGAACACATCCCATTAAACATTTCTAATATTCTGTCTATCGCAAGTCCTAAGGAAAAAAATCTTGTGTTTCCATGTTCTAATACCTTAGAATAATCTTCTCCTGCAAATTTACAAAAGTCTTTGAGCTCCTGAACTCTAACTGCATATATGTGAGAGTACTTGTAAACTTTAACCGCCAAGCATTCAACATCAAATGGCAAACACTCAATAGCACATTGAAGGCAGTTGTGTATGATATGTACACCGCAACCAATTCCAATAACATTCCTTGCAAGTCCTTTTTCAAGTTTACGCCATATATTATTTTGACTATTTCTGTTACAGCCGCCAAAATTATAGGCACAAAATCCTACAATCTTATTTTGCAAACAATACTTATTTACAAAATCAATTAGCAGGTTGCATTGAAAATCGAATGTTTCATCAGGCAAAGAAGCAAACTTTAAGATTTTAGTTTGAACACCATTATCTGGTAAGAAATACCAAACAACAACAGGAAAAAGTTTGTTCTCATTTTTGTTTTAAGCATCTAAATTAATAGTTACACTACTGCATTTAATTAAATCAACGGAAACTTTCTCTAATACATAAGGTGACAAAACATTGCAAATAATTGCTTCCGATTTGGTACGGGCAGATGAAAACTTAGGTTGGTAAATCATTTTGATCAAACTAGACAAGCAGTAATTTGTGCAAAAACTCGGACCGTGACGCACTGTATGAAATGCAAAAAGAGTTTCACTGGCTGCATTTTTTTCACATGTCGAATCCTCTGGTGAATAAATGAACTGATACTTCTATAACCCCCTGATACATTTTCTGCATTTTTATGTCTTCGGCTTCGCAGGTGTTGATTTATGTCACTCTTACCTCCATGAGCAACAGAAAAGTGAACACCGCAGATTCCACAGGACACCTTAGAATTGTAATTTTCAAAAGTACTGTCCTGTTTAATAAATTTAAACTCCTTTTGCAGGTCATCGTTAAATGAACAAATTCTCTTCGCCATTTTCTTATTATTATTATGGGTTACTAAAAATATACATATAAAAAATTATTTCAAAAGTTTGTAAATCTCAGCAAACGTATAAGAAAAGTAATTTACGCAATGAAAGTAAATAATATTTGCTTAACCCGCCGTTACTCGCTAGATATCCTGTGACGTTGTTGCTCGCACGTGAGCATTTTGCACACACCAGTTTTGGATGCAACCTTTTTGGATTAAACCTCATGAAAACTAACATTAACAGAATTGAAGAAGAAAACATAAATTGTTGTTAATAACCTTTATAAAAAACAATTTTCAAGAACAAATACATTGACGCAAACGAACTTTAAAATGTACAAAAAGTTAAGAGTTATACAAAAAGAGCTAAGAAATAAACTAAAATTGGAATTATTTTTTCCTCATATTTAACATGAAATATTTATGTTTTTAGTCACTGGAAACATTAGATTGTGTATCTTCTGCTATATTGGCGCATTTTTTACACGTCATGCTTGTATGTTCGTTGCAAATAGTGCACAAGACAAATCTTCTTAGTTCTTCTATTTTTTTCGGGGAGGAAAATAGACACAAAATGCATTTTCAACTACAGCAGGGCACTTATTTCCTTCCTCACGTATTCCAGCAATTTTTTGTATAATCCGCTTCAAATCTGATGTGAGGTTTTTGATCGAAGAGTGTATTATCAAGTGCGGTTTCATGAGTGCCAAGGCTAATTCCTTTAGAAATAATCTGCGTTCTACGGTATTACTTTTATTGCTTTTGTGTATTGTGTGACTGTTGATGTCAACAGTATTCATCATTGTGAAAAATAATCTAAGAGTCCATCTGCAAGTGATTCTCGCGACAGAATATGAACCCTTCAGCTCGTCAACTACAGCAACCCCGCATTTTGTTACATTATAAAACGTAATAATTTCGGGTTTAGCTTGTTCCCCAGACCCTTCATCGATTTTGTAACCCTCGTGCATGGATGAGAAAAGCAGTACATTCTTGTACATTATAGGTGTGTAGGAAATGAGTACCCCGGTATTTGAAAATGCAAACATACTGCTTGGAACTAACCTGCCCTTGGTAGCCAAAAATTGAGGAGGAATTTCCCTTTTGTTTTTTCTAATAGTTCCAACAATTGTAATTTTTTTTCCAACAACGAGATGGCCAACGGTATGGACATAAAATAATTATCCACCATCAAATTTCTACCAGTGTTTAGAATAGGTTGTGCTAATCGCAAGACAACACTACTTGCAGTATTTTCTAGTTTGAACGGGCCCTCAGGCTGCTTGCCTGCATATATTTCTAAATTTTAAGTATAAAATGTTCGTGAGTCGACTAATGCGTAAATTTTAATCCCGTATTTAGCAGGTTTGATTGCAATATATACGCGAAACTGGCAGCTACCTCGAAAAGACTCGAGCATTTCGTCAACGGTAGTGTATTCTCCAACGGTGTAATGAACACGGCACTTCTCAACAGATGCTTCAAACAAATCGCGGATCGGTGTCAAGTTAACCAAGTTTTTCCGTTCACGAGGGGTTGAAATATCATCAAATCTTAGAGCACTAAGCAAAATGTAAAATCTTTTCTTTGACATCGTTGCGCTAAAACAGTCTGCAGATATACCGTCGTCAGTCCACAACTCATCTGCGGCTACATGTTCAGCCTTCTTCACTCCTGCCATTTACAGTAGTCCCACCAGAGCTTGAATTTCTACTGCGTCAGTCTGCTTGCAATCCCTTTCTCGTAAGTAATTGTCTTGCAATTTACGCAAATATATATTAGTATGAGTCACTATGTCGCTTATCATTGATTCACTAAGGAAAAGCTGCCAACAATACAAAACAGATTTTGCACTGCGTGCATCTCCTCTCACACCGGGGAAATGTCTTACGATATTTCTTCTTCTTCTCCTTACATTACGACGAGGCCAGGTCTTCAACCAATGAGTTTTCATGTCTTTGCCTATGTAGGAGTTTTCACTGTCTATTGTAATGTCTTCTAAATCAAAAGATTCAGACTGCTCTGTTTCAGTATGGTGTTCACTGTGCTCGCTCTTATTATCTGACTCAAGATCTTCACATCTGGAGGTTGGGTCGACGTCGGGAATGCTTATGGAAGTTTGTTCACTAGGAAGAAGCCAACCAGGAATTTCTATAGAAAATTATTAAAAAATGAATATAATAGAATTTAAAATAGGAACCTAAAAGATTTATAAGAAAAATAACTTACGTGTACGTGCTTCATCTGACAGTGAACTTAACGCCAATGCCAAAATTTTCCTTCCACGGCTCATTTTGCTTTGTTGAATAAAATAATGACACGATTAGTCGCGTGTGAGTGAAATGCTCACATTGGATAAAAGAGCTATACACACTTATTCGATCGGAGAGATAAATGCTCACACTTTGTCGCCCACACACACAAGCTCGTTCTTTGCCCCTCACTCAATGTCTAAATCGAAAAGAAAACATCAAAAATGTAGAGTAGTGAAATTTAAACTCAGCTAGGCTGAGTTAGAAGGCAAGAAAAAGTTGCTGCACATAAATGTTTACATTGCTATATTTTTGTGAGAGAAATACTCATATAGCGGGTAACTGCGGGTTAATATCGAGCAAGATAAAAATGATCACTAAGACAATAATGTAATCAAACTAAGCAATTCTATTAAAAAAGTGGTTTTTCATAGTAATTAAATTTTCTGGTTCTCATTTATTACGTGTATGTACATTCTTATAAAAAGTAAGATGTGCTAATAATTCCAATGAAATTTCATAGCTATAAATTGCCACTAAATAAGCGAATAAGTATTCTTACCTTTCACAGGAATTTCTTTTGATTTTATGCCACTATCACAATGTATACAACTACCTCTGCTTGCTTCACTTCATCCAAAGACTAGTACCCCTATGGAAAGATCGGAAACTTAATGCTATAAAACTATTCCCAGGTTTTCCACGGAAGGCGACAATCGATAGGTCAACGGGAAAATTTGGAACTATGTGTTAACGAAGGTTAGCGTGACGTCATCACAGGATGTCGCTTACCCCATTCCCCTCCCGTTTTAATGCGATAATCGTAGCAAATATAAATTTCACGGACAGAAGAAATGGACTTAAATGAAAGAATTGCATATAAGAAATCAAATTTATTACCGTATATCACACATTGCGAGAGTACAAAGTCATTATAAAATTACATAACAGCGAGGTATTTGTGCATAAATATTATACAATAAAGATATAAAAATGAATTATTGTAACAGAATTTTATAACGTTAATAACTTTTATGCATGAAACGTATTTAAAGGAAATTCACGTGGACGAGAAAAAACGTCAAACTTTCACGTCAAGAATGAATTTGTGGATCAGTCAAAAATCTATTTGTAAAGTGATTTCTTCGGCCCTGGAACACATTCTCTTTCTGTTGCACCTGTAAAAAGAATGAAAATGAATTTCTAAAAATGTCAATCATTAAACCTGCTAAACCTAATGAAGTTGATGCAGGAGGAAATGGGTATGCTTCAAATGTTGCAATAAATGTAAAATAAGGCAAATGCGCTTACGGCTCATTGGGGTTCATAAACAATGTTTCTATGAAGATCACGTTACCATTTGTAAAATTAAACACATCACATTGCACTAGAAAATGTCCACTTTATTTATAATTTATTCTAAGCACAGTTGTATTTGATGACGTTTACGTGTTCGCAGCAGTTACAGTTAGGCCATTTAAGATCTATATGCATTCATCAAATAACAAGGAAAACTTTTGATATGGAAATTTCAATTTCTCGATCAAAAAATATACATGTATTTCTAAATACGTTTTGAAACAAGGATTTATCTTAAAGTCTAGGGTTACGAACAAATGCATAATGTGAAATAAGAAATAATCAAATTAACAATTTCTCTAAATTCAAAATATTTCAAATTAAAACAATGAGACATACTATGGTACACATATTTCATTCTATTACAAGCATAATACCATCCCCTCGCGTCTATGTTGCAGTTTAACTTCCAAACTATCTATAATCTAATTGATAACAGCGAGAAGTTTTAAAAAGAAATTTCAGTTAATATAAAATTACGGCTTATTTTGTGAACTGACACGTACCATATTCACGGCCAAGGCAATGGATGACACAGCTAGGTGAAGTAAGCGATGCTTAACACCTAAAAATGAGAAACATTTCCTCTCAAAATGCTTCTCGCAAACAAAAAAACGAGACAAATTTCTTTCCTTACTTCGTAGGAGATCTATCCATTGCAGGTATCTGTTAAGAAAATATAAAAGCATTCTCACAAAACGCATTCACATAACACTTCGTAGAACTAATACGTTAGAATTTTTTTCAAAAATATATGCTATTTTTAAGACTTACCTGTTGATTGGAGATAAGAATAAATTCATTCTGTAACTTTTTCTTAAACAGTGATGAATGCATATCTACTATATATCTACTTGACAAAATCAGAGTAACTGTCAACCGCTCAATAAGCAATGGCGAACTTTTATCAAGCAAAATGGCCGCTGTTCCGCTATGATACACAAGGAACGTGTGGCGCTGTGGTGATGTGGTAATGAGAGAGAAATAGACGGAGAAAGTGAGAGAGAGCTGACTGCGACTGCAGCGCCTTTTGCGGACCCCTTATCATAGTGAACTACGTGTAAAAGCTGGGAATCTATTCTTCCATAAGAACTTAGAAGACGCTGGCAAAAATACCGACAGCCATCAGACCGAAGAGACCTGACACGTCTGACCAATCAAATCAAATTTAAAATCCGCGAATTTCAACAACAACAGTGGTTTAATAAAATCAACTCTCTCCGCACTGACGATTGCAGCATTTGGCGTACAACCAAATCCCTCACCAAACCTTTTCCACCCACTCCTCCCCTCAAAACTGTTGACTCCGTCATTCACGACCCATTCCACAAAGCACAACTTTTTGCTGATTACCTTCAGAAAATAATGACTCCCCCTACCTCAGCCCTCACCCCCACTGAATTAGACGCCAAAATTAACTGCTCCACCTTAGACCAGACTCCTCAACCTGCTCCCATTCAAACCTCTTATCCCGAAATTAAATCAATTCTACATAACTTAAAAACTAAAAAAGCTCCAGGCCTAGATAACATTACCAACCTCATGCTAAAAACTCAGACTTCCTCTAAGCCTTTTATTAACATCCTAACCGATCTTTTTAACAACTGCCTTCAAATTAGCTACTTCTCTCCCTTATGGAAAAACGGTAAAATTTTACTCTTCCTCAAACCAAGCAAAGATCCCTCCTCACCTTCCAGCTATCGCCCCATCTCCCTTTTACCATCCCTCTCCAAAATTTTAGAACGCATTATTTTAAAACGCCTAACACTTTTCATTAATGAAAACAAAATTTTAATCCCTGAACAAATGGGCTTCAGACAATACACATCGACGAGGCGAGGGCAACGAATAAATATAAAAAGTAAATGCTGGAATAAAAAAGAACTGGATCGCTTTGAAGCGAACACTGAACGGATTTTGAAAGAAACGCAAGCAAAGTCGAAGAGAAAATTACATTAAAGGCAAGCAGAGGTTCTTAAAGCACACAGAGAACTATTTCTTTTAACGCAAAAATTTCTTATACCGATAACTGAATTACGTCAGTGGAGAGGGTATTAATTAAATGCCGTCTTATATATATATATATATATATATATATATATATATATATATATATATATAGTTATTATATAATGGAATCTGGATAATTCCGTAATAGACATCATTATGGATATGTTCACTTGATAATTTTGATTTTTTACTTATAAACCAAGAGGCGCTGTAAAAGTAATGGAAAACTATTCTAAGCGCAGTTTAATATTTGAATACAAAATGCTAGAAAATTTCCTCATACTATGTCTGAATGTTGTAACATGAGATGTAATTCTTAGGCCCAATACAACTTAACTGCAACCTCAGAGGTAATTCGAAGAGTCTGCTTCAAGAAAAATTAATAGATTGAACAAATGTTAACTTTCATATAGATTAGTAAGATAGATGAGATTGGTCTGAAATGATTTATGGCTGGTTATGTCATGAAGTATATATTGCGGCGGTTTTACAGGTAAATTAATATGGAAAACTTAAAATTTTACCATTGATCTGGTCACAATGACCTCGGTGAATGATCGAAAGAGCCTAAAGGCGTTCACATGATCTACGTATTATTCATGACGACGTTTCATTACCATTTAAGCGTTGACTAGAATCATGCGATTTTTGCATGAAAACTTTGTTAGTAAAAAAGATTGATCAACGCATAAAAAACAAAAGAATTCAACTCGGGATTTTTTAGCAGCAAAAGAAGGCATGAACGGGTGCCCAAAAATAGCGACGAGGAGGCCATTTTTTATCCTACTTTACAGAATGGAAATAGGCTTATAGTTTTATCGTTGTGTCTGTCTGTCCGTCCCACTATTAACTTTTGTACCAATAAACCGATTTTCGTGAAACTTGGTGAAAATCTGTTGCTACATGGGCCGATCTCCAGAGGATTGTTTTGGTTGCAATTATTGAAGTCCCGGGTTCGATTCCAGGAACTATCCTTCCCATTTGATTTACATGGAAAATCTTGAATCATCGTGCAGGGTAATTTTCTCTTGCACATTAAAATAACTTAGAATTATAATATCGGAGCGAGTGTCGTACTATTCACTGAAGAAAGGAATGATGATTCTAATTTTTATCGTAGAACCTTCCTTATCGATTGCATTTCTTAGAATTTTGCGTAAATACTGGCGATTTTGCTGTTTTTATCACTCATTACTAGAGTGTTGCCATAGTAACAACTATTGTTGGACTCAGAGTTGGTATCATTATATATCGACGTTTCTTACAGAGGAGGATATAACATACTAGTAGAAGGTGCTTGCATACTGCAAGCATTTCATCTCACCTTGAAAAATCATTAATTTTTAGACAGATATTTCATCATGAGAAATATTTCTTTAATTCTAAAGATTTCTCCTCGGGACAGGATTTCGTTTTTTCATTATGGAACAATAATGGAGTAAAACTATCGCTAATTTTTGCAATTTTAGGAATATTTAATTTTTCCACATTGAGTTAATAATGCCGCTCATTTTTGCCAAATTTTAAATTTATAGTACAATTAAAAGTAAAATAACATTTTCCTTATTGTTTAAATTTAAATAATTTATAACGGCCAAAATAAAAATTATATGGATAAATTGAAATGTTTATTCGTTTACATAGGCTAACCACTAAGTAATTTAAAAATTTCAGCTCCCTAACTTGCGGCGTAGTGTCAAAGCATCTACCAATTTGTTTAAATTTTAAGAATTTTTAACTGCCAAACAAATTAAAATATCTAAATTTCTATAATAATTATTTCGTTATTTTACAAATCCTACCTCTAAAAAAATTTCAGCTCCGCAGCATACTTGAAAATACATAGACCTTGAAAATTTGTTTAAACAATTGCGCATTTTTAACGGCCGCATTGTTGCACTTTTTGGAAATTTTGGTTTTTTCTGGTCGGTTTTGCACATAATCCCACCTAAGAAAAAAATTTCGAATCTCCAGCTCATCTGGAAGTGCCTAAACGTTAGTATCCTCCTATTATGTTATATGTTATCTCCTCCTCCTCCTCTGTAAGAAACGTCTATATATAATGATAGGAGGATGAGAATACACATCGACAATTCATCAAATATTAAGGCTCACGGATACCATTGCTCGAGGCTTTAATTACGGGAAAAAATCAACAGAAGCGTTCTTTTTAGACATCAGCAGAGCCTTTGACACTGTTTGGCACCAAGGCCTCTTACTCAAACTATCCAGACTTGACTTTCCCATCAACCTTCAAAAACTAATCAAAAATTTTCTATCAAATCGCACTTTTCAAACCAGCATTAACTCCTCTCTCTCCACCTGCCGCCCAGCTCTTACAGGAGTACCTCAAGGGGCAATATTGAGCCCAATTCTTTTCAACCTGTGTATTAACGACCTCCCCAAACACGTAAATACCGACCTTTTTGTTTATGCAGACGACACGGCGATAATTAGCCAATCCCTTTTCCCGGACCTGGCGACAAAAAGAATAACGACCCACTTACGACAAATCTACAACTGGACTCAGACATGGAGACTAAAAATTAACCCCGAGAAAAGTGCCCACATGCATTTCACCCGCTTTAAGCGATACTCCCTTACCTCAAACCCAGAGATTGCAGGCCAAAAGATCCCAACAGTTCCGAAACACAAATTTCTCGGCATAATCCTTGACTCAAAATTACTGTTTACAGCCCAATCCCAACACGCCCTTCAAAAAGCAAAATTAGCTAAATCAATCCTCTCCTCATTACTAGGACCTCACAGCAAAATAAGCCTTTCCGAAAAAATGTGCCTCTACCTCCTTCTAATCCGCCCATATCTTACTTACGGCAGTGAAATTTATTTAAACACTGCAAAGAAAAACAGAGCCAAAATAGAAAGTTTTCAATCATCCACCCTCCGCTTTATTGCCCAGCAATCCAAACTAGTACCCATCAGAGAACTACAACTTGCCCACAATATCCCACCACTTTTAGACTTTACTAAACTGCAAGCACACAAATTCAACCGCCGGCTCAAACTTACCAATAACCCTTTCCTCCAAACCATATGGACCTACCACACCGCCAAACGCCACAAATACCGGATGACGAAAGATATCCTTCAGCTTTAAATTCCTGGTACCACTATTAACCCCCAAATACTTCTTATCCCTTAACTTACTCCTATCTGTTCATAACCCCAACTTAAATAATTTTTTTTTAAATGCCCCTGAAAAGGTCCTAAATCAATTAAAAACCTATATGAAGATGATCGCCGACAAACCATTACAAAATTTTTCCCCTACCTTCTAAAACCTGCATATACGCAAACTAAGCCTCACCACCATCATATATACCATATTCATTGTAAACATTTCCTGAAAAGGGTTGTTTTGTGACGCTCCCGATATAGATCTCTGCTCTCTACTCTCTTTTATTTTTATTATTTTATTGTATATATATATATATATATATATATATATATATATATATATATATATATGTGTGTGTGTGTGTGTGTGTGTGTGTATGTATGTTATGTGTGTATTTGTATATATATGTATATATATATTTTAGCAATTGCATACTTTATAATTAGTTAGTTTATTTTATAAGATATTTAATTACTTATTATATTTAGTTTAGTCTTAAATAATTAAATATATATATATATATATATATATATATATATATATATATATATATATATATATATATATATATATATATATGTATGTAT
Organism: Tanypteryx hageni; assembly: GCA_028673005.1. Taxonomy (NCBI): domain Eukaryota; kingdom Metazoa; phylum Arthropoda; class Insecta; order Odonata; family Petaluridae; genus Tanypteryx; species Tanypteryx hageni. The sequence goes on along the minus strand of CM054115.1, from coordinate 175,759,572 downwards.
ATAGCCAAAAATAAATAAATGAATAATAAAAATGAGGTAAAAAAAGGAAAAATGTAAAATATAAATAAAAAATAACAATAGCTAGCTGGTATCTTTTTGACTTAACTACCTTACCAATGTACATATTTCCTATTTTTTCATGTTTATTGTATTGTATTTATATTAATTAGCAGTTATAGTAATTTTAAACTTATAAGCAAATCACAAAAACCGCAAGGTATTAAAATGATGTAAATATAATTAACAACCCCCATTGTAATTGAGCACTTTCTGACCGGCCGGGAACGTGGGTGTTATCACGAGGGACGGCCTATATTTGTGGTAAAACTACTTACCAAGCCAACGAAACGAACAAACCTAGACCAGTTTTTCCTTTGGTCCATAGGATGGCCCATGAAACTTTTGAATTCCATAGTTTCAACGGTGTAAAAACGTATAAGGAACACATACATACATACATAAACACACACTAAAATATTTATATGATATGATAATATAGCTAGTTGTGCTTCACTCAGTCACTCAATGACATAAAACTCTTCGGTACTTCTAGAAGGACTAGAAATATGAAATTTGGGATGTTGGTAGATAGAGTACCACAGCCGACGAGAAGAATCGAAAATCACAAAAAAGTTAATATTTAAGGGTTTTTTAACCCAATTTTCCATTTCAATACCCCATACGAAATGCATGGGATTCAGTGCTTTCTCATAATGCATTTTTATATTATTTAAAATTTGGATACGAATTCGGGAAAAGAACAGTTGTCTATCAGAAAGAACGGAGTTGTTAATTTTTGAAGGCGGAGTTCAAATACGTACCGAAGTAGCGTAAATAATTTCTTTTAATCGGAAAAAAGTGTGAATTTTTCCTCTTTTCAACAAATGGAAATCTTTAAATATTATGACAACGACCTCAATGCTTTTAAAGGGATCTGATATTGTACGCAACGATTGTAGTAATTTAATGCTTTTAATGGAAATTAATGCTGTCATAACGAATTTCCACTGCTCGAAAGTCAAGCGAAAGTAAAAGTTATTCGAGTATTAGAAAGCTTAATTTTTTGATATATATTTTTAAATATTTGTATATATACAGATTTAATGATTTTAATGAAAATTAATGCCGTATTAAGGAACTTCTATAACTCGAATCTCAAGGAAAGCAATAATTATTCGAGTTATAAAAGATTTAAGTTACGGAAATATCTTTTTCCATATTTCTATAATTGAATTAACATCAAGTTTATTCCCATATGCATATAAGTTAATTTATTCTAATTTTTAATATCGTGCATATTATGAAAATATCATCATCAATATTTTCTTCCGATAATATGTATGATTTTACTTTATCCAAAACACTAATAGCATCACGCACTGTGATTGAGGATATCATAGATAATTGCAATTTTCACTTACAAATGAAAGCACAAACATGACGATTAAATTTGGGTTATCGACTGTAGGAAGGAGCGAATAGGTTTGTTTTTCTCAAGGACTATAAAGGATCACAATAGGAGATGCTACCTGATAGCGATGACGGTAAAACGTGAAAAGTATTTTAATGTTGTGTTTCGTAGTTTTCCGAGAAATTTGAACTTATTTCAATTGTTAAATATAATGGCGTCAACCTATTTCTCGATATTTTTTCCAAATACGTGCTATAGGCATGTATGATGATTCCATAATCTTAACAGAAAATATCCAAATGTTTCCATAAATTCAGTTTGCGAAAACGGGAAGATTTTAAGTTCAAGAGTCCAAAAAATATTTTTATTTGAGAAATTCCCATTATATTAACATCGGAGGATTGTTGTCATCATGCCCGCTTTGAAATCATTTATCGCTGACATGCTTGTGGGAATTACGGTAACTAATCTAAAACATTGCACTGAATGCACTTTCTCATAATAAAGCTCATAATTATATCCTTCATTATATCATTTAAACGTAAATAATTAGTTCTGCATTACAATATTTTTAATATGTACACATCGTATGAGTACTGAGTTCATTACGACGCCCGAAAAGGGTTGCCAGAGTAAACAAATCCATTCCAACAATGCAATCCAGGCCAAAGAACTCATTACTAGGGATGGACTGCGAAGGAGTCGCGAAAATCGACTCTTAAGCCTTAGGAGTCGACTCTCGCGATCCCGGAGTCAACCCCACGAGTGCCGCTATTGTCATCTATGAGAATAAGTGCAACTACTATCTTTATAAGTATTCGTATTAGTAATTCGTGTAAAGTTAATAGTTGCATTAAGTTAAACCAATTGAATATAGTAATCAGTGGTTTCTCCTGACAGGAAAATATTCGTGAGAATGGTAACAAATGAAAGTTAATAGATGTGGAGAAATGGGCGATCATGAGCCTCTAGCCAAAATTAATTTTTTTTTCTTTTCAGTTGCTTGTTATGAAAAGTATGCATTTTTTAATTTCCAAACTTATACACAAAATGTTTTGCTGACAAACGGTATTTTTGGTTAATATTTTCAAATATTGTAGAACCCATCAATCTCTTACAAATAGAGCTTTCAATTCTTTCTACAATTATGGGGGTAATCAAATTAAATCAGGGCCTTTAAGAGGTCATCATTAACAGCTACTTCTGCCTAGAGCAAGAGTCATTTATAAGAGTTAAAGTGCCAGATCGAAATTCTAAGACCAGCATCTCTACGATCATTCATTCAAACATTAAATACGATTATTTTTTGATATATCTGATGTGAACAGTTTGGATGCATATATATTGAAACGAAAAGAAGGAAAAGAGTTTTTGGCAGAATTTTATCAATTTTTCCGAAAACATTGTACAAATGATGTAAATATTTTTCACATTACACTTCAGCTAAAATTAATAGCCATTAACTTATTATAAACTAAAAGCCGTCCCCAAATATAAATATATATGCTATATACAAAATTTAGTATGTCTACCTTATTTATTGTAATTAATAACTGGTAATATTAACCCTTTTTTATTAAAATCTCAGCAGCTGCTGGATGAAACATAGGATTGCATCAGGGATAATAGTCGCTCGAAACATCATTTTTTCTATATACATACTAATTCTATCTTGGTTTAGCTTACATTTTTGCTTAGTAAATATAAATACAAATATTAATCGGGTTATGAGGAATGTTGTAAATGTAGAAAAAGCAAATCTAAGATATTTTGAATCTTTTATTCACAAACTAAAGAACAAGAAAGATAATATTTTAGGGCTAGGTCACAACCAATTAGCGTTCAAGAATACAATATTATTTACAATATCCCCCTTCAGCTTCCTTCTCTGCTTGCACAAAAACTGATCGCTTTTTGAGAACAGACTCTCACAGGGAACTGACGTGGGTGGAGTGCATAAATATTTTCTTCCGAGTTTCGCTTAAGTCGGGAACTTAATTCGATTTTTCCTCCAAAAATCTAGTGCATTTTCAGATCTCGCCAGGTATGGCTCGCCAAGGTATCTTTGGACTTCTACTACTGCATCTGCTCTAGCGTTGTGACTTTAATTTTTCCCGGCTACGCGAAGATCGAATAAATACCAGAACGAATTAGATGGACCAGAACTATTACTAGACGGCCAACTAGCAGCATTTGATTCACCTGCTTTTCCACCAACTATCTGGGAACACTGATTTGTAATAATTGTAGTAATTTCCTCGGCTCTTGAGCTATTGATGAATCCAAGGTTTTTAAATCTGGGATCCAAAATTGTTGCCAGTGCTAGAGGGACGACGCTTTCCACATTACCAGATTTTTTTTCTATTGCCGAGGTCAAAATTTCTATTATTTCTTTCACAACAGGGATACGGGTCGTCATGAGATGGTTCCGCAAGGCCATTCACATTTGCCTATGGAAGCATATAATTTTTGACACCCGGACACATTTTTCAGCTGACATTTCGGTTGTCATGTCCTCGAACGGTCCCAAAATCGGCAGTAATTCCTCCAGTGTTGTCCATTTAGTAGATGAAAGAGATGCGACCTTGGCATCAACGGCAGCAAGCGTTGCCGCGACACAGTCCTTCTGCTCGAGTTAGCGGGACAGCATAGCATATGTACTGTTCCATCTTGTTTCGACTTCTTGTATTAGTCTATGTTCCGGTTTGCCCAAAGTTCTTTGCATTGAGGTTAATTTAGTTTTGGCAGAACAGGATGGTTTAAAGAAGCCGACAAACGCGTTCCAGTCCTCGCTTTAGAATTGAATTAATTGAGTGGGCAAAACACGGCACACACATAACTTTTGGACAAATCATATGATCAATCGCCGCCTTTATATTTGCAACTTTATCAACTACAATGCAAAGCATTTTTTATTTCAATCCACAGTCACATAAAATCTTCTTTAGTTCCCTAGCAATGTGAAAGGCCATATTACTTTCCTGAAAACGCACAGTCTGAAGAGCTAGACTCTCAAGGCGAAAGTCACTGGTCACGAAATGACACGTCACTGCCATGTAAGACTCAGTTGACATAGCCGTCCACAGATCGACTGTTAGACTAAAGTAATCAGCATCTATTTTACTTTTGACTATGAAGACCTGCTCCTCACATTTCTTCTCCGCCATCTGTCGCAGTCTCTTGCGAGACGATAGAGGATATTTCGGATGTACGAAGGTTCTAAATCCTTCGTCTTCAACTACCGAGAGTGGTTGGAAATCTTTGGTAATCATTTTTACTATAGCGTCCTGTGACACCCAACTCGGTCTGTTTGTGAATGATGTTTTATCATGCGGCGAAAATAATAAGCAGGTCCTTGATTTTAGAAAAGCTTTTGACAAGGTTCCCCACCGTAAGTTGTTATTAAAATTGGGAAATCTTGGCGTTAATGTTAACTGGGTTCGCGCTTTCCTTTGGAATAGAAAACAAAAAGTATTCATCGATGGTAAGTCCTCGAGTGTGGCAGATGTAGTCTCTGGAGTGCCGCAGGGTAGTGTGATCGGGCCTATGCTTTTCTTGCTTTATATAAACGACATCAGCTCAGTTGAAAAAAGTAATATCAGGCTTTTTGTGGATGACACCGTAGTCTATAGAGAAATTCGTGGTCCTAGCGACCATCGTCAGTTTCAGGATGATCTGGATGCGTTATCTGTTTGGTGCAAGGAATGGCAGCTAGAAATCAATCAGAAAACGAGTAACGTTCTAAACTTTTGGAAATCTAGAAGCCCATCGTCCGTGTTTACCTACTCGATAAATGGTGAGAGCATTCCTGTTTCGGAATTCGTGAAATACCTCGTGGTAACCTTGAATCGTGACCTGTCTTGGGACACCCACATAAGACGAGTGATAGGTGCGGCAAATAAGAAGTTGGCTTTTGTGCGTAGGATAGTCAGGAAAAGTACGGAAAATGTGAGAGAATCCTGTTATTTATCCTTGGTTAGACCTCAAATGGAATACGCAGCAGCGGTTTGGGATCCATATCAGAGGGGACTCATAAAGGATTTAGAAAAAATACAGCGGCGAGCAGCTAGATTCGTGAAAATGAATTACGATAAAAAACAGAGCGTTACGTTACTCATTGAAGAGTTGAGTTGGCCATCATTGAAAGATCGTAGATTACAGGCGAGACTTAAACTTCTAGATAAATATAGGTCGGAGATATTCGTAAATGAAATGAAGGATATTATTCGACAACCAACGTATATCTGACGGAGGGACAAGATTCGCGAAATAGATAGTAGGACGGAGAGGTATAAGGAGTCCTTTTCCCTAGGACAATACGTGACCACAATAGATAACTGTGAATAATAATTAGTTAGGAACTTGGTGCGCGGCACCCCCTGCCATCCACCGTCAAGGTGACTTGCAGGGTAATATGTAGATGTAGAATACTTCCCCGTCGAGCATCTCCTTCTGAAAAGTAAGGTAAATTATATCGATTGAGAAAACTAAGCGCTAGAGACAAAAGACTCGTTTACACGATGATAGTTGCACACGATCGTAGCTACCATGCGAGTTTGCAATAGTTGATTCTCATGAGAGCCAACTGCCAGTTGGCTCCCAGTCACTGTTGAAACAGGTTTTACCCCTGACGATGCCCACCTTGTGTGCGAAATGCAGTGGGTGTTGTAACCCTCTAATTGTTTGGCTAAAGGAGTGCTTTACCTTTATTAAATTTAAATCTGACAAAAAGAAGACAGTAATGGCCGCAGGAAAAACGAATCACCATAAGCAAACAAACGCAATAACCTGTCATTAAATGTAATAGAGCTATATTGCGGCGTATATGTAAAAGCAGCATTAGTGTTATTGTCACGATCATGAAATTAATAGGCCTATGTGTGCAAATCATTATATAAATAAGAGATTTTCATCATTATGCAGTACGGTTTCTTTTCGAACTTTGGCAGGTTTCCACAATTTACAGGTACCGGCTTCCACATTATTATTTTTACTATACTGTCCAACTATATCCATGTAAACATGACTTTAGTAATAACCACTAGCAGCAAAAAATCGAAACTTACCAGAATAAGCAGGAGCGTCATCGCCAGTTAAATGTTCTCTCGTGGTTTGTTCTGGAAGGGTTACATCGTCAGAATGTAAACTCTTCAAATGCTTCAACATACTTGAAATGTTTTTGTTATAAGATAACGACAAGTCGCAGAGATCGCATATCACATAATTTCCCTCGACCGGTCGGAAGCAATCTCACACCACTGATTTCTTTCGCGAAGTCATACTTCTACTAGTATCGGAATAAACGATCTTCTCACGGAAAATCCTTACCGTAGAATGACGCAATGGTTTGATGCAAACGTGGAATTAATTGCTGACTACAGTGAAACCTGTCTGTTGTGGAACCTGATTATAATGGAATTCTGTCCGCTATGGAAAATGTTTACAGCCCCGTCTTGCAATATAGTGTTTTACTGAATGTCGACCCTGATTATAATGGAACCTACCCAACGTGAAACAATGGTTCGTAGGATGAAAAATGCCGCCTTGCAAGAATGATCATCTATATTTGTACATAATTATTAATTTTATTGTTAAATTAATTATATATTATTGTTAATGCTAGCCTTGCCTTGGCGGACAGCGATCGGAAGAGAAAATAATGAATATTGTGAATTTCCTTAAATATTTTGCATACGTTAACGTGAAAAAAAACGACATTAGCTGTGGAGACAATGATAACGGATTTAAAATGCTCATTAATATATGTTAATACGTTCATTTTATTCAAATAAAAGTTATGTAGTCTATTTTTACCGTAGAATATTACTTTTCAAATTAATTTTAAAAAAATTAAAACATTTGGGATCAAACCCAGACAGGGCAGGACAGGAAAAAATGTCACTGGACAAAATGCCCCCGGATATGATGTTCTTGGTCTCTACATGAAGGTTTAACTCTTTTCATTTTTTTAGGAAAAAACCGGACTTAACTTTATTTTGATGACAATAATGAATTAAAAATATATTCAATTGTAAGGTGTATTTTTGTGAGCCAATTCAGGTATATTATATTAATCAAATAATTTAATCTCGATGTAATTCGTAATAAACGTAAAATCAAAATGTAAATATGCTATTCGTAGATCGTGCTCCCCGCTGGTTTCCCGCGTATTGTACGATGACGTCACGCGGAATCGAATCTTCGCATGCGAAACGACTCTGGCGTTTGGAGTCGAAAGAGTCGAGTAACTCGACTCCGGGCTTCATTCGCGCCCATCCCTACTCATTACTGATTGCGAGAGAATCTTTCTCGGATTTGGATCATTTACATTGGCTTCCGGCATATTTTGTGGGAGAGTGAATATCGGGAGTGAATTGTGCTCTCAATTTGTATTCATCGTTTCCATTAGTCTTCGACTGTTGTTTATTGCTCCTTTAGTTCTGTTTATGTGGTAGGTTCCATCATTGTGTGTTGTTTTTCCTTATTCCTACAGTCTTTCGTGAGCTGTATTGTGTTGTGTGTTATTGTGTTCCTCTTGGAGTACTCAACAGTTTTATCTGCTGTGTTTTTTTATTGTTTGGCTTCATGTTTTTCTTCATTAGTTTTTGCACGGTTCGTTTTGTTGTTATTTACTGTACGTACTATTTTAAAAGTTCTGTACAATTGTATTTGGTTGGTTTCGCTGTTCTGAGTTGTTTTTTGTTTATTGTTTGTACTGCTGTCATTCTTTTCCTATAGCAGTTTATGTCTATAAGAGGATTATTAAAGATTTTAATGTCTGCGTGCTTTTTTGTGTTTAGTTTGTTCTTCTTATTTTTTGTTTACTTTTTTCTAATTTTCTTCAATTAACATTTGAAATTTGAATTTATTTTTGTGTTATCATTGTGTTATATTAGTCTTCTTCTGCTACGTTCTTCTTCTTCTTTCTTCATTTACGTTTAAATCCTAATTGCTTTTGTTTGTGTTTTTGAGTTCAGAATAATTTTTATTATTACATAGCTAGGAAGCTGAAATTTGAAAGGTATGTAGAGCTTAAGTGCATTGAAACTAGCAAACATTTGAAAATCTCCAACAAAGTGCTATTGCGGCCGTATTTGATTTTTTAAATTTATAAATTAATTAAATATTATTTCAATTCTAGATGTGCTAGAACTTCAAATTTGACTAAAATCTGTGAAATTAGTACCTCAGTTTAGATAAAGTATAATATTCATAAAAATGCAAATTTAAGGCATTTTTTAATCAAATATTGTTCCATAAGGAAAGATCGAAATTGGGTTGCAGAGGTGAAAACATCTGATTTAAAAATATATTTATAATAATCTTATACTCTATCTCTGAAAAATTAATGTTCATCTGGGTGAGATGAAATGCTTGCAGATTGCAAGCACCAACTACTTGAATCATTATATAAAGACGTTCCTTACAGAGTAGGAGGATATCTACTATATATACTCTCCTTACAGAGGAGGAACATATATATATATGACATATGATGAAATATCTCTCTTAAAAATTAATATTTTTTCAAAGTGATATGAAAAGCTTGCAGTATGCAAGCACCTTCTACTAGTATGATGTATGATACCATTATATATAGACATATTAACGTATAACATATATATATAGGAGGATACTAATGTTTAGGCACTTCCAGAACAGCGGCAGAACCAGAATTTTATATTGGTGGAACTATGCACAAAAACGACTAGAAAAACGAAAATCTTGAAAAAGTTCAACAATACCGCAGCTAAATTTCGAAATTGTTTAAACAAAGTTTCAAGGTGTATGTATTTCCGAATGTGCTATTAACCTGAAATTTATTTATTAGGTAGAATTTATAAAAAAAACGAAATAGTGATTATACAAATTTAGATATTTTAATTTGTTTGGGAGTTAAAAATTCTTCAATTTTAAAAAACTAGGTAAATGTTTAGATACTACCTGGCGAAATAGGGAGCTGAAATTTTTAAATAATTTTCATCTTAATATATGTAAACGAATAAACATTTCAATTTCTGCAATACATTGTTATTGCGGCCGTTAAAAATTATTTGATTTTAAACAATTAGATAAATGTTGTTTCACTTCTAAATATGGTACAACTTTAAAATTTTCAGAAATGTGTGGCATTATTAACCGAATGTTGAAAAAGTATATAATTCTTAAAATTGCAAATAATAGTCATTGTTTAATTCCATAAGGAGGAAACGAAAATCGGTGCAGAGGAGAAATATTTGAATTAATGAAATATTTTCCATGATGAAATATCTCTCTGAAAAATGAATGTCTTTTTCAAGGTTAGATGAAATGCATTATGCAAGCACCTTCTACTAATATATAATGATGTTACTCCTCTGTAAGGAACGTATTTATATATATATATATATATATATATATATATATATGTATATATATATATATATATATATATAACAACTTACGGAAAAGGAAAGGTAAAATGAATATATGGATGTCAACAAGGTGTTGGGATGAGGAAACCCAGTGAGCACTCACCAATCAGACGACTTCAGGTTGGCGAGGCCCCGGGGATGTCGAAGCGACACACGTAAAATAACACAAAAACACAGAAACATCACAAACGTAGAAGCTTTCGGAACTACTCCTTCTTCAGCTACAGAGAGAGAACTCATCCCAACACCTTGTTGACATCCATATATATATATATATATATATATATATATATATATATATATATATATATATATTTATGGGGGGTGCCGGTGGTGTAGTGGTTAGGACGCTGGCTGCTACTCGCCCGATGCTTGAAAGTCATCGGGTACGAATCCTGCGCGAGTAGGATTTTTTCTCAAGGTCATCCGGCCCCCTGTTTGCGTGGTTTGAGGAGACCGCGCAAATTCAGCTGTTCCGTCCTTCGGAAGGGACGTTAAGCCGTTGGCCCCCCTGGTGTTCTTCGCAAGAGCAGGCAAATGCCGGCACCGGGTTTCCCTCCTCCCTTCTGTGTGTGTGTCCGGTGTGGAAGGCAACGGGAAACCACCACACCGTGTATGTATATTCCCTAGTCAAAACCAATTAATTAGTTAATTGGTAGGACCTGTCGTAAGACAGAACACGAATGAATGAATATATATATATATATATATATGAATGTCAACATCCATATATTCATTTTACCTTTCCTTTTCCGTAAGCTGTTATATTATTTTACCTTATCCTTTCGTGTCTGTCATCCTTTCCTTTTTACCAACTTTCCTATCGCCTTTATCTTTTATACTTTATACTTCTCCTTCCACCATGGAAAATATCCGCCGTTTCCGTTATCACCTCCGCAAACATACATCATTAACTTGCCAGATTGAATTCCTCAATGGCTGCCTAGAACTAGGCCTCCCCCCCAAAGGTCTCACCATGAGAATCCCCCTATCGGCCCTTTCCCCGGCTATCCGCTCATCTTTCGCCCTTACATATCACCTCATGTCCCTCAACATTGTCCGTCTAATCTTACGCCACTATAAATCACTCTCCAACATGCACTTTGAGAAATGTTTAATTCTCATACACGAACTCAACCATTCCCCAAACTCTACAGCTGATCTCGACGCCATTTTCCGTGGAGCTGCAGAAGATATCGCAGCCAACCGATACAAACTCATACGCAAACTTTCCCTTATGTGCGTCCGCCACCTTCAGCTCAGCCTACCTCTCCCCTACTTCCCAGCTGGTAAGTCCGACATCCCCCCTCCCCCGCCTCTCCTCGCCCAAAAACCCTCCTTGGCCGACCTTTTGGGAATCCCCACTCCACCCCCACTACACTCTCTCAGGAGGTCTCCCTTTGTTTCAACCCGCGAACCGAGGATGCATCCCAATTCTACGCAGGACCCCACCCCCACGCATACCGCAAACCCCTCCCAGCCAGATGACGTCCTGAACCTTTCCTCTCATGCTCTTAACCCCGCCGAGAATGCCCTCCTTTCCCGGGGCCTCTCCTTCTGCCCCACCATAAAATTTGACCATTTTTGTCTCCTTGCCGACATACAAGCCTTCGTACTCTTACTCCGCCTCAAAGCCGCCCCACCCACATCTTACTCCTCATCTTCCCCCGACTCACTTCCACAATTCCTTTCTGCCTTCAAACCCCCTTCCCAATACATCCCCCCCTCTCTTCCTCCCCACCATCCCATCGAGCAATATGCTAACTACATAATTCACGCAGTCGCCCAGCCCAACTTTCCCGACCTCCTTGACCACCACGACAATTTGACGAAACCAGAAAGACACGCAATTTCTACGTTGAAACGCAACGACAAAATTATTATCCTCCCTGCAGACAAAGGTACCACCACCGTGGTAATGGACCGCTCGCATTACAACTACGAAGCCTTCCGCCAACTATCTGACCAAACTTCTTACCTTCTTCTCCCCTCCAACCCCACTGACCGCCACTCCTCCGAAATTTCTGCATATCTGCGTTCCGTGGGAAAACAAGAAGGCCTCTCTGATTCCACCATTTCCCTGATGATCCCCAACACACCCCGGACCCCAACCTTCTACCTACTCCCAAAAATCCACAAACCCAGCATCCCCGGTCGCCCCATTGAAAACTTGAAGTTTTTCTTGAAATTATTATTGCGGCCGTTATAAAATTTTAAACTTTAAATAATTAGTTAAATATTATTTCACTTCTAGATAAGCTATATATGGCAGAAAAGTCAGGCATTAGTGCACTACATAGGAAAAATTATAATATTCTTAAAATTGCAAATTTTAAGTACTGTTTTAATCAAATATTTTTTCCAAAAAGTTAAGAACGAAAATGGGCGCAGAGGTGAAATCTTTTGAGCGAAAATAATATTTCTAATAATGGTATGTCTCTTTGAACAATTAATACGATTATCAGGGTGAGATGAAATGCTTTCAGAATGCAATCAGCAACCACTTGTACGTTAGAACCCTCCTCTGTAAGGAACGTCTATATATAATGGTATATAAGAAGATACTTATGTTTATGTACTTTCATAAGTGACGGGGATCCGAAATTTTTTATGGCGTAGGGTTTATTACAAAACCGACTAAAAAAAACGAAAATCTTCAAAAAGTTTTAAAATGCGGCCGCCAAAATTCGGAATTTTTAAAACATTTAAGATATATGTTTTTCCGAATTTGTTCTGGTGCAGAAATTTTTTTAACGGTAGAATTTGTAAAAAAAACGAAATGAGGGTTATAGAACTTTCGATATTTCAATTTGTTTGGTTGCTAAAAATAATTATATTTTAAACACATAATAATAGATAAATGTCTGGGTACTACGGGGCAAGTTGAAAATTTAAAGTTATTTAGCGCTTAGTACAAATGCACAAATAAACATTTGAATATTTCCTTTAAATAAATATTGCGGCCGTTATAAATTTTTATAATTCAAACAATTAGAATCATATTATTTCATTTCTAGATTCGCTACAACTTTAACATTTGGAAGAAAGGTGTGGCATTAGTACTACACTTTGCAAAATTGATTATATTCTTTAAATTGCAAAAATTAGGTATGTTTTAATCAAATGTTATTCCATAAGGAGAGAACGAAAATTGGTGCAGATGTGAAATATTTTTTATTTAAAAAAATGAAATATTTCTTTATTATATATATATATATATCATTTGTAAGGAACGTCTATATATAATAGATTGTAGACAAGTTCATATAAAAGTTATTAATTAAATAATGTAAATATGAGCGGTTTTTTTACATTCACCCGTACAAAAAGAATTTTGTTTAAAGGGAGTGATTGCGTTTAAATGCAGTACTATTCGACCCGTTTTTTTGTAGAATGGGAACCCATGGTCGAGTAATAAAATCTTTTCTTTGGCCATATGGAATTATAGAACAGTTCAATCTTTCAATCCGTTTTTATTTTATCCAGTAGTCAGTAATTCTGATCTATCCTTTCCTGAAATTTGATTATGAGAAACGGTGATAGTCTTTATTTGCCATTTCGAGTATTTTTTATTTCTTATACATTGTTCCTGTTGAAATCTGTATTTGAAAACTTCATTCTTTTTTAGGCGTTCTTTACCTGCAAAGTGGTAATAGCGGAACGCCTTATTGGCACGTCAGGTCCATCCGTCCGTCCGTCGCAACTTTCATCTCCTAAACCGCTGGACGGATTTTAATTTAATTAGGTATGAGTGATCTTTATTAAAATTCATCGTCTAATTGTGATAGTCAACTGAATCCGTCAATTATAACTTCCACTTTACATAATTATTTTAATAAACTTTTACTCGTATCACGTTAAATGGCATTCGTCAAGCAACAATGAAATATCAAACTTTTATCTCCCTAGCTCTTGCATGATCTGTAAGGTATAGATTAAAAGAATTATTTCGATAGAGAAGAACATTTCCTACAAGAAAGTCCGCGATGTCACGTAATTGTGAATTTTCATTTTGAAGACAAGAATTCGAGAAAATCTCGAGGAAAACATCACATATTTTGTTTACATCGATCGCTAAGACGGTTCTCTCATCAAACAATAAATAAAAATCCATATATTTCTCTCCTATTCTCTTATATGATCTGCAAGGTATAGGTTAAAAAATTTATCCGGATAGAGAAAAACATTGGTCCAGAGATCACATAATTTCGACTTATAGTTTTGAAGATAAAAATTCGAGAAAATTTATATATTTCTCTCTCATTCTCTTATAGGATCTGCAAGGTAAAGATTAAAAACTTTATTCGGATAGAGGACAACATTTACGACAAGATGGTCCTGAGACCACATAATTACGACATATAGTTTTAGAGATAAAAATTCAAGAAAATCCTGACTAAAACATCACATATTATGTTTACATCTACCGCGAAGACTTATCTCTTATCAAAAAAAACGATATATTTCTCTCCCATTCTCTTATATTATCTGAGGTATAGATTAAAAATTTTTTGTTTGGATAGAGAACAACATTTACTTCAAGTTAGTCCCCGAGACTATAGTTTCGGGGATAATAATTCGAGAATTACCTAATCTTTCGATACCGTTCCATACGTATTTCCCATTAAAAACGCCTTTGAAATCTCTGTACATTCCGTTTATGGAGTCTACATTTCTATTATATATATATATCCAACTACCTTTTTTAAGCATATTTCATTTGATGAACGCGCTTATATCTGTCTGTCCGTCTGTGAAATCAATTGAATTAAAATAGCTGGTAAACGGAAAGAGAGAGAAGACTGAAATATGCAGAGTGTATGTGATTTATGATGTCAATCATTGTCCTGCCAGATAAATTTTTTGAAGAATCCGGGAGGCCTCATGGGGAGGGGGCTTCAAAATCTTCTAATTAAGATTCTGAGCAAATGGCTAGAGATAGAAGGTTGAAATTTTCACTATTTGTCTGAGCTTTGTATGCCACTACAGAAAATCTTTTTGATAATCCGCGTGCGGCAGGGTGTGCCTTCATGATTTTCAAATGAAGAAATGGGAGAGCCTCAGGAAGACCCTTTTTCGAAATTTCGAATTTAGTTTACAATTCTAAATAAAATTAAATAAATAACACATGCTTTTTCATATTGAGTCAGAAAATGGAGCTCACACTCACTCACTAGTTTGCTGTGTAATAACGAGATCCAAAAGTAATAATGACTAGGAGTTTTCAATTTATCGATATAAAATAACACATTTAGGTCTGTTTTTCACGATATCTCCTGCAACCATTATCCTATATATAATTTTCCAAGTGTCTGTCTGTCCGTCCTTCCCCTTCAGTATCCCAGGAACTGCTTGTGATAGAGAAACGAGGTAAACAACATTGTTTCAACCAGCATGGATACTCAAGGAGAAATATTTTAATATTCATCCGCCATTTAAAGACAAAATGTCGGCCGTTTAAATATTTAATCTTATATATATATAATTGTATATATGTTTATCTGTCTGATCCTTATACATTCCCAAACCCTTTGACCTATCGGGACCAAATTTTGCAAAGTGATTTACTTGGACCCTACGGGTAACATAGGGTACCCGTGAGCCCCGGCAACCACAGCACAGGCAGGCAGACGGATATACAGCGGATCCTCATATGTCGATTTATTTCTTTAATATAATATAAAAAATTGAATGTCTGATTGTCTGTCTGTTCCTTATATATTCTCACACCCTTTGACCTATCGGTAACAAACTTTGCAAAGTGACTTCCTATGATCCTAAGGGTAACACAGGGTACGCGAGAACCCCGACAACCACCCCGCACAGACATACAGACGGATATACAGCTGGTCCACATATATTGATTTGTTTTCTTTTACTTATGTGAATTAAAAGAATAAACAATATGAATTAATCATAGTATCGTAGTTTGATTATTAAATTTTCAGAAATCGTTATGCTCAAAGTTTCTATAAACTGCTATTAGAAGCCCGAGCAACGCCGGGTACTTGAAGCTAGTAATTTATATTTCGAAAACGGTGCTTCGGAGGGAAAATATGTTAAAAACATGTCTTTATAAGAGCAGGATCGATTTTTTATCTTAGCGTAGGGCAGATTTTCATTAAGCTCGCGGAGGGCTCGGTTTACGTGCGTAGAGCTTAGGGGCAAGGCCCCCAATAATGATAAATTGCTTACTTTTGAAATCTGTCACGGTGCGATATGAGTGTTGCGTATTAATCATTTACATTTTAAAATCACTTAGAATCATCGTAGGAATTCGGTATTTGAACCAAAGATGGACATAAAGAACGAAATTTCATTTTCCGGTCGTCGATATCTAAATAA
This sequence comes from Tanypteryx hageni, assembly GCA_028673005.1. NCBI lineage: Eukaryota > Metazoa > Arthropoda > Insecta > Odonata > Petaluridae > Tanypteryx > Tanypteryx hageni. The sequence goes on along the minus strand of CM054115.1, from coordinate 175,743,402 downwards.
TAGTCAAATCGGTACTCAAATCTGTTTTGAACGCTTACAACTGATTAATTTTTATGTGCCATTTTCCTCTACTTGCGACTGTTTGATTGGGATTATAAATTCGCGTCGCATCTGTTCACATAATAGCGTTATTTCGACGATATTTTGATGTTCAAACAATACCTTGGTAACGATAAGCAATACGATCCCGTTATTCATTGACGTTTTCCCTTTAAGTGTTTTAAATCTGATATAGAGTTTAATTTTATTAAATTCAAAAATATTTGGTGTACGTTTTCTTCGATACCGAGCAGAATAAGTTTTGACGGAGGTTTACTTCTTTAATCTTTGTATCTTTTATTGTCTTTTGTGTTAACAAATGAAATTTGTTTTTCAATCAAAATTTATTAATACTATAACGGAAATGCAATTTTGTTAATAATAATGACACACTAATATGTGTACTAAAATGTATAAAAATAAGTATATAATTCACATAAAAATACTCAAGAAAGTAAAAAGAGTTTTGTTCTTATAAAAGTTGAGGCGTAATCTTAAACAAATAAATGATCACTAATATTTTTTAGCCACAAAAATTTGATATAACCAAAACCATTTTTATTTTCTGGAACATTCAATTAGAATAATTTTATATTTATTTTTTACTTTCTAGTGCATATATAGCGTGGTTTAATTTATGGTTTTGTATACATTATATTTAGATTTAATACTTAATTAATGCATAGCCGTCATTTTTGAAGGGCAATTACTCTTGCTTAATATGATATAACTTAATTTAAATTGCTTGCAATACTGATTTATAAGGCTCAATGCCATCATAAAATCACGGAATGCTTTGCAAATTCTATAGGTTTGAATTTACATTTATTATAGCTAGCTGATTCTTAAGTATGATATAGGATATATGACATCTAGAAATGCTACAGACCTAAACCTTGGTAGAATGATAGGTCATTGTGTACAACCAAAGAGGAAAACAGAAAATTAAAAAAATTGAATTTTTAAGCGTTTATTTTTGACCAATTTTATCCATTCCATTACCCTGGAGAAAACAATGGTAGAAGGTGCAGTTCTTTATAAAATTCCAATTTTAAACTAATTGAAATTAAGATAGAAACTGGGGACTAAAACAGTTATATAGACGAAAGAATATTGTTTAATATTTTTGAATAATGATTTCAAATCGAGGCCGGATTGTTGTAAAATTTGTTTTTAATCGGAAGCGAGTGATGTAACCTTGCTTAAGTAAGAAGTGGAAGCACGTTGTCTTAAATATTTTCACGGTTCTGGTTTGCCGCCCTCTTTTGGTAGTGAAAAAAACACCCTTTTGATATAGTTCCTCATTAGACCTCATACGTGAAAATTCGCTTCAGTAGTTGGACTACAATCCCAATTCAAAGTTATGAATTTTCCAAATTTGAAGCCACCTAGCGCAAAATCTTTTTTCTACTTTGAAAATCCAATCATTGGAAATTTTTTTAGATCAATAAGAGCTATCTTGTTCTAAAAGAATTTTCCAAATAGCTTCAGAAGTTTGGCTACAATGCCATTTCAAAATTTCGAATTTTCCGATTTGTGTCACCTTGCGGAGAATGCATGAACTACTTGGAAAACCAATCTGCGGAAAATGTTTAGCTCAATAAAAGCTATTTGATTTAAAAGAAAATTTCTCTTGAAACAAAAAAGGTTATTGTCCACATAGAGACGGACGGACAAAGTGATCACATAAGCACTTTTTTTCTTTTAAGGAAAGGTGCTAACAATGGACATTTTCAACAGTGAAAAATATCAACTACTCGTACTATGGCATCGATACCAATGTTTGGATGTGGGACTATATTGTAACACATATTGTAATAGTATTGATTTAATATCTTTTAAAACGGAATTGATAGATTCTATTATAATTCCGATGTTTCCACCCAACGACGCATAAATATGATGATGTCATAATTTAAAAAACACGATACATATATATCACACACACGCACGCGCACACGCGTACACGCACGCGCACACGCGTACACGCACGCGCACACGCGTACACGCACACGAACACACACACATGAAATCGACCAGAATGAGAAGTACCAATATATCTTGAAATTATGAGAAATTAACGTCATTCACCGTCATCGAGACGATTTCATCTTGTCAAAAACTTCACAATAGCATGTACTCCCTTGAGTATCAGCTAATGAGGCATGAATTTTCGTAATAGAGCGAAGGTGAGGCGCAGTAATATTATTTTTTCTAAATTTTTAACCCCGTGCGCATCCTTCCGCACAACTTGCCTGCCATCTTCCGACTGCACGGAATTTCACTGCCAAGTTTCCGCGCGCGCACACAGCCGCAGCGGCTGCATGCGTCATAATTTTCCGTAACGTGTCCTAATACGGCCCGACGCAAACTGCATCCGATAGTAGGAATCCAAAATATCTCATAATCAGTCAGCGATACCGCTAATCATCCTTTACCCTGTTCCCTTCGCCGCTGCGAGCATATCGTCGATTAAACGCGCGGAACACGCCATCTTTCATTAACAAATGGTAAGAGTAGTTTGATTAAAGGCGGGTTATTGTAGTTAACGGAGCCCGCGAGGTAAGAGCCCTTTCAACTGATAGGTAATTCGGCCAGAAGTGATTATGCGTCAGAGTCGGATAATTCTCCGCGACCGCTCCATTTGTGGTAGAAAGTTAATTCTAAGATTATACGGGACTAATCATAGTCGTTTCTTTTTTGCTGTCTGAGCATTGTGTCGGCGTTTGTATTTTTCATTATCCATATACAACCACTGCCAAAATTAATGATGGTTGTTTTTTCAACGAAATTTATACGCACAACGATCTATATCAGGGTTGGGGAACTGGCGGCCATAAGGCCACATGCGACCTTTTGTGATACTCAGTGTGGTTTTTTGCATACTTGTCTAAACATACTCAAACTCGTATATGATTTTAGCATGAAAGTAACAGAAAAAACAAACAAACGATATTTTTGCATCAGCAGAATCTTTGCGCCAAATCTACTGTTTTAAATGACACATTACATATAGTTATTGGTATTGTGAACTACATTCGAGCAAATACTTCACGGCATCGCCAGTTTCGCACCATTCTTCAATATGACCATGAAACATTTAGTGTAGTTCTTCCAAGCCATTAAGTGAGCTGGTTGTCACAAGGTTAAGTATTAGAAAATCTTTTAGCTTTGAAGAAGAAGAAGTTGAACTTTTCCAAAATTGGCCGTACCAGATCAATTGTTTCAGCCGAGCATTTTCCTGAACTGGCAAAGGTAATTGATAAACAAGATATGAATAAAATCTTGCAAAATTGAAATATGAATAAATATATAGATGTTTTAGACTCCTTGATTAAGGAATACAATGACAGATTTAAAGATTTTGAGAAACATGATGCCACACTGAGGTTAGCTTTTCAGCCACATCTGGTTGATGTCTCGAATGCACCTGAGGATTTGCAGATGGAGTTGATTGAGCTCTCAGAAGATAACATTCTGAAGGCTCTATTCGACAGTTAAAAGGATCCCATTTAAATATGGAAGAATGCTGTTGAATACCCACGACTGCGTCAATATGCTCGTCGTTTACTGTTGTTTTGGCACAACCTATTGTTGTGAATCAACATTTTCACATGTGGCTCAAATCAAGACGTGCCTGAAATCACAGATGTCATACACCTACCTGGAGGACCAATTGAAGCTAAAGACAATAATGCTGGAACCAAATATCAAGTTCTTAGCTCACAACAAACATTCACAAAAAGTCATTAAATTGTGTTTGCCTTCTTATTTTTTTGAATGTGATTGAATGCAACATTTTATTTACAAGTCCTTAATTTGTTTTAACTTTTGTAAAGTTTATTAATATATTAGTAAATATGAAAGTTTGAAAATTTTCCCATTAGATTAAAGAGTCATTATATTGTGTTAAAGCCTTCAAAGTTTTAAAAAATATTAGTAAATATGAAGAACTGAAATCTGTATTCGTTAAATTAAAAAGCCATTAAATTGTGTTTGCCTCTTTATTATATATTTCAATTTTGATATGTGTGAATGTATGCAACGTGCATCGCAATGTGCGGCCTGATGAGGTATCCGTTAAGTAACATTTGGCCTTCCAATGAAAAAAGGTTCCCCGCCCCTGATCTATATATTGCGCGTTCGTAATAATCTTTAATTCCCTTGCGAGATCCATTGTTCCCTATAATCTCTAGTCCCGAACGTTAATAGGCAGAATCTTTGCAATTATTGAAATCATAGGATTTGTCGTCTTAATGCTAAAATCAAACTGCTAAATCACAATTCTTATTTATAGATGCTACAGTCAATTAAATACCATTGATAATGGCTGCATTATAGCTGCAATGCGAATTTGGTTTTTCAAAACTTTTTACGGCTTTTTAATACATTTCATTTACCTGTACGAAAGTGCATTTTACTCGCGTCATTTATCTGAATGTGATATTATGCAGAATTCGGGTGTTAAGAACTCTCTGATTAGTAAAACCACCCGATGTTTGACCACTTAAGTTTCTAGTCGTTTACATCAGATATCTTTTTATCAAAATCTAATGATGCTAGATAGAGATAGGATTTCTTCATCTCAGTAAGGAAGTGAACTGATTTTTCTAATGTAAATATTTTCCGTAGTGTGTGCCAAGCCATACAGCTAGACTTGTGGAGTGATGGCCAGTCCACTTTTGGATGCCAAACGTCTTTCGATTGCTCAGAGCTCGGCCTTTCTTTCTATTAGAGGGCTCAGTATAGAGTTTTTTGCTATTTGTTTGGAGAGGTGGTCAACTTCGTTTCTTTTCTTTTGGAGGAGGAGGTGAGATGACTCATTTTTGTTGGTTATTTGTGTATTCAGTTAGTTAGCCATTTAGTTTCAACATTTTCAACATCCCACCAGGAGGAGAGTGAGGAAAATTCATCTTCCTGAGACTTGGAAAAATTCCAGAAATGTTTAAAATACTTTTTAAAAGATTCGTCTTTTAGCAAGTAGTTAGGGAAGGTCCAATATGCTGGCCTTTTTTCTAAGTTGATTATCGTCAAGACAGCGGAGTGGTCTATGAAGCCACATTTGATATTGGTGCAGAAGGGAAGATTACATTTTTGTCCCTTAAGTAGAAAAATGTGATCTATTCGAGAAGCCGTTATTTGGTTTAGTCCTGATCCAAAGCGTGTATATTCAATTTGATTTGGGTGTAAGTTCATCCACGAGTCTCTTAGTTTGTGTCGATGGCAAATGTAGGCCAGTCGGCTGGAAGCACGCGTGTTATGCTCTCTCTTTGATTGGCGGTTCAGAAGCGGATTAAGCGTTGTATTCAAGTCCCCTCCAATAATAGGTATTACGTTAGTCCAGGAGTTCAGGTTCGACAGAAAATTATTAAGTGTCCTTTCTGCACGCTCTGGGTAATTAGGTCAATGGGTGATGTAAAATATATAGTTGTTTCCATTGAATGTGAATTTTAAGGCGGAAAGCTGGCCTGGTTCTATTTCCAACAAGAAAAATTCTATGGAGAAGGCGGCTTTTGACATGACAAACATAAGCCCGGAGCCTCTGGCACTCCCGAGTGAGTGGAATATTATGAAATTCTTTTTCCAGTCTTTCCAGTCGAGTGATTTCGGATTTTTTATGTTTGTTTCCTGGATGAGAGCTAAATCGGGTTTATCTTTACGTACAAATTCCAGTAGAACTTGACGATCTATTTCGGGAGCAATCTCAAGTTTAAAGTTAAAAGTTTAAATTCCATCATAAACTAGGAGAGATTTATAATGTGAAGAGTATTTAGTTCAAGCAGTGATATGTTTTTCTATATCGGAAATGATCCGATGATCAGATTAGATTTTTCCCAGTTTTCTTCCTTGAGGAAATTCTTGTCTTTTTAACTGCTGGCTTAAAGGCAGGTAAGTCTTCCGTGAACAATTGGCATATTTTTACCCGTTTCCTTCTTTTGCTTTAGGTCTCTTTTAGAAGGCGGTTGAGTTGGGAGTGGTTCAAGGGATCACTCTCACTAAAGGCGTTTTAGGGCACTGTTGTGTGGCTCATATTCGAACATTCAGAAATGTCGGATAGTTCTTCAATCAAATTGTCTTCTATGCCAGTCGACCTGTTTTTTTCTTCGTATTTCCACGGGGCAAGGTGGTATTTGAAGAAGTTCCCTCGATCATCGCCTCATTGAAAGCAAGCTCGTAATTTATGATTGCCGGATTGTGGAACGTATCAGGTCCAATCTGTCGCCTCCTTGTACTACAACTTCCCTTGCCAGGGCGTTGTTATCTTTTTAGGAGAGTGGGGTCGTTTAGCTGGTGAACGTTCAGGTAATGGTGAGAAGAAAGATTCTTAGGTTTGCTGGGTCGAATGTTTTGGGAGATCGATTAAAGGGGTTGTTACTTCCTCATTTTACCAACCGAATCCAAGGTCACTTTAGTGGGAGAAGGGTCTGTAGAAATTAACTTACTTCCATCAGGGGCAGTAAGGATGGCCGCCTCAGGTTTATCTTTGGTGTTTTCTTGGTTTTTGGTGGTATTCGAATTTTCTCTGTGCGTAGCCTCGTTGTCTCTATATCGCGCGGAGCATTTGGCTGAAAGATGCCCTTCTTCTTTGAAATTAAAAGCAAGTCAGTTTTGTCGAAAATTAAACAGTGTAGCGAAGTTCTTCGTGAACATAGTAGTATTAAGAAGGGAGCGTTGCACCCGTCTTGATTTGCATTAATATTTCGCGTCTCAAACTGACAATATGGGAGAAAATTTAATTTCCCACATTTGCAATAGGAATGGGACGCAGTCAAGATGTAATTTTTTCGTAGTTAGACAGAAAGCTTGCCACAATGTGGTCAGGCACTTCGGGTAGTATATTCGAAACCATTACTCTCATCGGTCTCACATGGATAGGATAGGCGGACAGATGTTGCCCATCTACGTCAATTTTTCTTTCCGATACAAAATTCGCCCAAGAGGGGTCATTGAAGTAGATTACTATTGCTGACGGGATTCGTTCTATTGACACGTTATATTGGGCGGGAATAAACACTGATACCGAAGTATGATAAACAATTTGCAGGGCATTCTCTAGTGCTTTGAATAAAACACCACAGCTTTTTTTCACCATCCTCTTCTCCCAGCTGAGACGGAAGTCGGCAGAACGAACCGCCGTCACGGGAAGGGCTCCCGAGCCGGCACCGGCCGATGCGGCTTCGTTCGCCGGCATGGCGATAAAGATTCCTCGCGTGAAACGAGGCGCCTTTTAAAGCACTTTGAAATGAGATTAATTAAGATGTAGTACTTAGAAAACTTGGATAGTTTGTTAACAGACAGGTAAGGTCTGATTTCAACTACATATAATCACAGTGAGTTGTTGATATCCTTGGAAAATCCACGAAAATTACGGAGCTCACGAACACACGCCTGCTCACCACTGTATATGTGTATGTATACATATATATGTATATATATAAATGCGTCATCTGGTATTAAAGATTTCTTCGAAATACAGTTTAATAGTTTCTATTTTAACTGCCAAAGCATGAAAAATTTAGTTTCACCGTAAATAATATTAAGGGCGATGCAACGTAATGAATTTTTGTGAAATATTTTCAAAAATGCGAACGGGGATGGAGAGGTAGGCAGGTAATATGATCTCATTTGGGCAATTCCATGTGATTTATGGGCTGGCAAACTAAATGTGAAGGCTCTGTGAAATATATTTATTAGGGGAGAATCACCGAAATTGGATCGGTACGTAAATTGGACGGGTTAGGTTAACCCGGCTTGTACTGTCAATTGCTGCATTCTGTCGTTGATTTTGTGAATTACTACAAGGATTCGGCTTCCTCTCACCGTTCAGGCTAGTTCTTTGCAAGTGCTGCTGAACTGTAGTGTAATTCTATTTTTCCTACAATTGGATGTTGATTTCTGTAGTTTTCTCTAAGGCTTGTATCTGAGCGGAGGTATGTTAACGCTATTATGCATTTTTCTGTTTAAAAGCCAGTTAACTTGTAAAGATAATGTTGTAGAAATACAGTTTTATAAATTTGTTTTTTCAGCGTGTTAAACAAAATGGCCAGTTTCCCCCATATTGGACCATTTAAAGCGATTTCATATTGTTGCCCGAGTATTACATTAATTTTTACATTTTTGTTAAATATTGTCATATTAATACTAGTTACTGGACAGAGTTATTTTTTGAAAGGATTACAAAAATCACCCACGTGCTACAGAATAAAATTAGGGAAATCATAATATAGTGAGGATATTAGAGACATTTCTATGATAAAATTAATCTTACCCAGGGGCGGATCCAGAACCTTCCCAAGGAGGGGGCGATTGCCCCAATTACCCTTCCCCAGTCTTGATTACTCCTCTGCCGACAACCAAACATTTTAAAAATTCCTACCCCATCAGAATCTTTCTTTCCCTTGTCATACAGATTTAATCTTCTGTGTAGAAACAATGGATGTTGCGCAAAATGAATTTAAGAATGCACCTAGCGGAGGGCAATGGGGTCCTCCAAGGGGAGGGCGATCGCTCCCATCGCCTCTCCCTTGGATCCGCCACTGATCTTACCTATGGGTCTATGAATATATTTCGTATAGCAATGGGGAGAAATGTTGTTCTCTGTGAAGACATAGAGATGGAACTGGTGAATCATGTATTGCGATTGGAAGAATGCATGTTTGGAATGACACCTGAGGATAAAAAAACTGGCATTTCAGACATGTGAAAAGAACAATTTAACACACCAATTTAATACAGAAAAACAGTCAGCGGGGAAGAAATGGTACAACGTCTTTATGGCCAGATATCCTGAACTTTTTTACAGCAGCAAGAAGCAATATCCTTACAGAGAGGAAGTGGCTTTAATAAGGAATAAAAAATTCTATCTCATTCATGTGCCCTTGCCCAGGACAAAAAGTTTATAGTTGTTAAATGTTAATTCTATTAAACATTCTTGTCAGTGTTCCAATTTAGGAAACCTATGGTCCAATTTTGGCGACCCTTCTACTAAATTGGACCGTTTGCAGAGTTTAATTTTTTTTAATTTCACTGAAACAGGAAACTAAAATTTTATGACACATTCTTATTTGTTAAATGCTAATGTAGAATTTTTTACCAAGAAACATAATAAAAATACCGTACTTAATGAAGTAAATCACAAAATCTTAAAACTGGTCCAATTTGGGCTCTCCCTTACTATGGGTTCTGCTCCTAGGCCCTAACGGAGCTATCTTTTCTTGCCTCTTATTTTGAAAACCAATTTACTAATTTTCGTGAATTTCATTACGAAAATAAACATCATGACATTGATTATATTCAACATCCATTGTACCCAAATCATGGTCTTCTGGATTGTGTGAGTTAGGGTGTCCTAAGACTGCTGTGGTAAACAAACTTCTTTGTCTTCTTCTTCTTGCTTCGTACACAGAAAAACATCGCCGCGCATATCAAAACCGCGAATATTAAGAACTAAGGTCATTCATACAGAAACCAAGGAGGGCATTCGTGGGCAATAAAAAAGTATTGAAAGGTGTACTCCGTGTCGGAGTATACCGAGTTCCCAAATGCATTCTTTGAGATTGACAAATTTTACTAAAAATGCCCAATACAAAATTACATCAAAATATATCTTGTGTTTCCCGAATTAACACCCGTTGCAAGTTATGTGTAGGTCTTCATGTAAAGTGATCGACATTATTATCCGATTATAAAGAAAATTAAAATCGGTCGACAAATTTTACTAAAACTCCCCAATACCAAATTTCATCAAATACGTACAGCGATTCCCGATTTGAAACAGAAGTATAGTATGTTCGATTAGTGGTGGCACTGCGCAGAAGGCACTCTCACGGAAGGACGAGTCCATCCTTGAGGAGGGACCGCCGATAGGGGAGGCCATGTTTAGCCGTGGGTTAAAGGTGCGCGACCTATTCTCCGAACTATTAGTCCGAACCCAAAATGTGCCACTGCGCATGGCTATGACGTCGACTTTCCCCTTAAAGGTTCCCCTCCTAAGTCCTTCCCTTCCCCTCTCACGCGTCGCCGACGGCCACCACTAAACAAACGAGCAATACATGGTAAACTACATGTAGTAGGTCTTCATGTAATCGTAATTATCGTCCGATTTTAACCAATATTGGGATCGGTCGACTTATTTTACTTAAACTACCTAATGCCAAATTTCATCAAAATAGGTCCTGCATATCCCGATTTGAAACAAATACATTGTAATCTACATGTAGGTTTTCGTGTAAAATATTCGTAATTATCGTTCGATTTTAACCAAAATTGAATCGGTCGAAAAATTTTGATAAAACTCCCCAATACCAAATTTCATCAAAATACGTCCAGCGGTTCCCGAGTTTAAACATGCGAACGGACGGACGGATGGAAACGACTTATGTACTGAGTTCACTTCGTGCACAGAACGCATGATAAACATATAAAAAGCTCAATAACTCTGCTAATTATAACTTAAACTAGCAAAACCCATGCGCAAAATTCGAAAAAATTTAATTATTGTGTCAGCGTTATTGATTACATCTTTATATTTAAAAAATATTTAATCAAAAATATAAGTGCATCCCTCCCATTGCTCTCATTAGCGGACGATAATGGATTTTTCTTTTATATAATTTTAATTAAACACGGCTCTCGTATGTATTCATACTTAAAAACATCTGTTTCGATATCGAATATGCCAACATTCTTTTTTCAATATTGATATTCAAGCCACAAAATTGAGTAATATCTTCACTTCTTAACGTAAATATCTTTAAAATTACTATAAGTTATGTAGTAATTGGATTTGTTCTTGAATACATCTATTTCGGAAAGATTCGTTATTATTCATTAAACGTAAAAAATTTAGTTCAAAATGCTAAATAAAGCGGAAAATTTAAAAACATCTTTGAGCAAGTAAGTGTCCGTCAATTTTCATGGAATTTCATTAAAAAATATTTTCGTATAATGACTTCGTATGGATTGGACTTAAGTTATTCGTAAGTGTAAGACATCATTGGTTAAATGCAATATAAAAGTACAAACTAAGGTAAAACATCGCATTGCTATGGTTGATAGAGGTACGTTTCGTAAATGAAGACGTATAGCTGAGTTCACGAATGAAATATGTCTTTCAGGATATAATTATTTTACTTCGTCTAATCTGAATGAGGAATGATAGATTACATCTATTTAGCCCACATCTACATGCGTATGCATTTTTTATCGGTGTGAAAACTCCTTCAACCATAAAATTTATTAAAACCCTGAAGGAGTTTTCTCACCGATAAAAAATCGAGCCTTAAGTTAACCAAGCCACCAACCTTTATTCATATGATATAAATTGCCATATAGTTATGATGAATTCAACAATCTATTCTGTCGCAAAGGATAACTTTCACTAAAAACGCAATATTTTGATGAAATTTTGAATCCTTAAGCATAATTCGAACGATTTCGAGCAGGAGGCAAAATTCGACGACAAAAATAAGAATCTTTATTTATTTTTCTTTAAAATTGTCTCAACCGAGGATCATAGGCCCATTACTTCTAATTTAATTTTGCATAATAAAAAAAGCCTGCAAGTGAAAAAAGGGGATGTAAGTGCTCTCTTATGGGAATTTACATAGAGTAGTAGGACAAACAAACGGGCTACTCTTTATATATTAAGATAATTTAAAACTCTATGGACATCTTATTAATGAATAATAAATAGAAAGAAATAAAAAAACGGGATTGACTTATTTTGCTTCGTCTTTAGTTTCAAACCCCTGTACGTCTCCTTGCATGGAACCGTAAGATCCTCCGACCTTCATTTAAATTTTATCCTCCGCTCCATTAAAGGGTCCATTTCAAACACCTGGTCTGCCAAAGACTTAGACATTTCCAGCATCTTTGCAAGTGACTTGAGCGATAGCTGCGACATTGGAATCTTCCTGTTCACTGCATTCACTTGAGCGTATGAGCTCCACAAGGTCGTCCTCGGCCAACCCATCTTTATGGGTTGATCTCGCTTTCTTGGAGGTCGTTAATACCCTGTCCTCCCACATCATGGGCCAACCTCATAATCCTCCCGCACGTCTTCTCGCACCGATGAGATGAGGCCTTTCAATGAATCACACAACAGTTTCCTCCTATCCGAATTCCATGACTTGATTTCATCCAGAGATTCCTTTATATTTGTTACACAGCGATGTTATATTTCTCCAGCATTCTCTGGCTGGCATAGAGGAACGGTTCTTCATCGGGTCTAGACTTCTTTTGAATGTACGACTGTTGAAATACGACTTGAATATCGCAATGAATCCTTGGTCCAACGGTTGGAGGAAGGAAGTGGTACTAGGTGATAGGATGGCTACCTCCATATTTGGGTGGGCGAAATGTAGTCTCTCAGGATGCTCTAGCGCGTTGTTTAAGACTAGGAGAACTTTATTTGCTAAGATTTGATCGCAAGATAACTTTCCTCTTCATGTACGAAGCACTTGTTAAAACACTCCAAAAATTTTCAGCAGTCATAGTGGCCCTTCTAATAAATATGGTCAGTAATGGTGAATGGGGATCATTAAATTCCGCCTCGAGAAAGGTAACCAGGTCGATACATATGATTTCCACTTCTTTATGGCTATAGAGGACAAAACTATGGAAAATACATCTCGAGGTGGAAGACCCTCTCAGGGCCAATTCAAGCCCACATGAAAGCAACTCAGACATTAACATTTAAACATTTTTGAACTGATAGTCTAGAGCAGAATGACCCTAAAATAGTGCTGTCCAAATATTTTTTATCTTCACAGCACATCTGCGTGCATATATGGAACAAAAATATCATGTAAATCTATACGGGTTAGCAACAGATAGACTAGTTTATATGCTGCGAATGTAACATGCGCATACAGAGAAACTAACAATGAATAATCGAAACTGGGAATGTTAAATAGTTGCACAAAGAAATAACCCTCGAACAGTCAAAACAGCGAATTTGATGATAGCATTAACGAAGGTTTATTGTATTAGTCTTCATCTCTTGGCAAAAGGTATATTTACTGCTTAAAATTTGTTTTCTCCATTTGTTAATCGCATCATAATGACGTCGATAAGATTTCGAATGATATTTATTATTCTTGATCTATTATCCATTTTTGATAAAAACGCTAACGTTATTATTAATTTATGTATTTTCAACAATTATAGAAAGATTTCTCTATTTATTGAAGAAGAAGATTCTGTTGATGTATACCAAACAAATTTATTTCATCGAAGTCTCAATTATAAGATATATATAGATGGTAAAAAGCACACTTTTGCACATCAGATTCCGGCCGATTACATATTAATCAAATGGAAAAACGAAAAACCCGTGGAATCGAACTCGGACCTTGTTTTACACGGCGAATGTTCAAAAGCGTCACGTGACGCCTATATAATCAAAACTGGAAGAATATTTAAAATTGATGCAGCCGTTCTCAAGTTATGCGACGTTATTTGAAATATGAATGCATGTGACGTCATTATATTTGGGCATCATTCAAAATCGCAAAATTGTTAATAGGATTAAGATATAAGGAAATCAGTGACGTTTTTGATAAACGATGTATTCGACTGGGAGCGGAATTACGCTTTTCCCGTGGAATTTATGGTCTCTCTCTCTCTCTCTTTCTCTCGAGCCCTTATGGAAAGGCCTTGATTAGAATATATTGAGCATTTTAGTGAAATATCTCAGCTTTAATAAAGTTGATTCGATTCTTAACATTTTAGAGTAATTGAAATTTTTTCATATGAATATTATATTTTAGATTTCTAATTTGAAATGTGGTCTTTGCCGCAGAAGACTTATTCGTCAACAGGGAAAATTAAAAGGTACTGTTTTGAAATTAATATTTATCGGGATCCAAACCATTGTATTTATTTTGTGAAGGTACTTATTTACGCGACTGCATTTGCAAAAATTATTTAACTTACTTTTTATCAAAATAAAAAACCTCCATACAACAAGATCGTGCTTCGTAAATAAACCAATACCTTCTCAAAGGCAACAGCAATTATGCCACCCGGAGCCCAAGTATATCCGATAATAAATTGTAACAGTTATTTGTAGAATGGTTCTCATTTTACGCAAAATTAAGTCACCTATCTGCAATTTCCAAATTCTCTGGCAATCAACTTTCGTCCAACTTTTCGTATTTCAAATTTTGTGTGCCCATATCGCTCTGTATTAACAATAATTAAGACATAACGTATATGTTACACTAAAACTTAAGGAAATTTTAGGATATTTTGTATTAGCATTATGGCGTCACCTTCTATGCCTTTTATTAGGTATCCGGTTATAAAATCACGAAATACGTATGACATCATTATATTTTTCGTCGTTAGTATTTGAAGCTTATGGCATTACTGTTTCAAAAATTAAGTCAAAACGTATTTCAATTATCTCGTTCATTTTGTTCAATGATTGAAAACAGTTAAAATATTTTCGAAAAACTCCATTAAACTTTTTTCTCTTATTACTAAAATTTCTTGTTTTATTGATAACGTTATCATAAGTTTACGTCCTAGTTTAAATTCAATGGCATTGTAAGATAGTCGACTGATTTTCATTAAAAGCACTAAACTAATGCATTATAATATACTAGCGTAATGCTCGTCAAATATGGCGGGTATGCGTGGATTAATTATTAAATTTAAGGAACATCCCATTATTCTATCTTTTTTCTCTTTTTCTCTCCCATCCTCCTCCCCCTATCCACCCTCCCTCTCTCTCCCCCTCTGGAAAAATAGACTTGCTAGTCTCAATCTCGTCCTAATAAAGACTTCTACTTCCTTTTCTGTGTCTCCCTCCTCTCTCCCTCCTTCTGTCGCTACTCACTCTCTCCACTCTCTCCGCTCACTCCACTCTCTCTCTCCCCCCTATCTCTCTCCTTCTATATTTTTTCCTCTCTCTCACGTATTAAAACATTCAAAGCACACTTTCCCTACACACAATTACCTATAATAAATAATAATATTCCCTCCCTCCCTCTCACCGTCTCTCTCTCTCTCCCCTCTTCTGTTTACATATTTCGCGAAAAATCCTACTATAATTTAAGGCAATATTAGCACTCGTATATATTATGTACACGTATGCGGGTTGTGACAACAGCTGATTTCGAAGTTCAACAATGACGTGGTCGGCAAGGCAACGCCCCGTTTAAAAGCCGATATTTTCCTTAAATATGTGATTTAAATGTTCAATATGAATGATTTCGGACGGTATGCGGAAAAGGATGAATAGAATAAGACACTTTATTAATTTTTCTAAAACATAGCTTAAATTTGAAGATCGTTACGTCAATTATTTCAAATTTTAATTTCCAAAAGAATAAAAGTCTGCACATTAAAAAGTCGCTTTTTACGTGTTATCTTATGGGAAATGGAAATCGCCTCCCCGGAGTAGAATACGGGTCTTTTTTCATATTTATTTTCGTCATTTAATTTTATATCTAAACCAAACATTACTGCGAAATTTCAACCTCCCACCTAATCGGGAAGTTTGTTAAAAACGCGTTAAAAGTGTCATTGATGAGGCCTGGGTTAGGCACTGAGTAAGGCATTTATTAATAGAGATTGACTATCAATATCCATAATTAAAAGAAGTAATGATATTTTATCTAGTAAATATCTTGAAATTTTTAGGTCATCATTTGTACACGTCATTGGTTAAAATCAAAGCAATTTTAAAAAGCATTGCATCGTTGCTATTACAGTGCAGATTACCAAATCCTATTTAAAAGCATTGGACTCGTTGCCATGGTAGTTGATATTTTTCATCGTTGAAATTGTCCTTTTTATGCGTTCTTTACCAGCGAAGCGGTATTTGCGGAACGCCTTATGGGCACGTCTTCTCCGTCCGTATGTCTGTCGTAACTTCCATCTCTTAAACCGCTCAACGGATTTTAATTCTCATTTGATTTTCTTGAAATCGAACACTTCTTCGATAAAAATGCATTTGCTATTTAAATTGTTCTACAAATTTGTGTGAAGACTTTTTAAGTAGTATATGTAATATTTTACGAGATATAAAGAAAAGTTAATTTTTTCTCACCATTAAAGTGGCACTCTCGATTAGGTTACGATAACCATTTATATCATTTTCTTATTTTCTTTGGCCTTTATGTCCTAATCCTGAAATTCCTCCGAGTAATTCCGCAGATGAAACATGCGGACGGACGGACGGACGGACTCGACATGACGATAAGGCGTTCTTTTTTTACTTTTTTGTAAAGAACGCCTAAATACGAAATTTTTTAGCATTTCGGATTTTTTCAATCTAATTGCCTTTCATCACATCAAATTTCAGGTGTTTCAGGTATATTGAAATGCCTAAACATTTATATCCTTCTGTATCCTCCTATATCCTATGTATGAAGTAACTATTTATATTTTATGTGAAAATGATATTTGAGTTGCACGACGTTATCTTTTATTATTTCGTGAATGTATTTGAATGTTCTCCACTTAATTTTTTATTGTGAAGCGAAGGAAAAAAACGGGAAAATGTTTTTTATCAAGATTTTCATTCACAACCTACCGAAAGTTTTTGTTTTCTGTTTTCTTTAATGATATCTTGAAACAAAAATGAGTTCGGTAATTTACAGTACCTACCTAGAGTTTTTTATCGCAATAATTGCATTTTAGACTAGATCTAAAACAATTCAGACTTATGTAGTTATTGAGCATTTCAACTAGTAAATTTATATTTTTAATTTTCGTGCTTCATATAAAGGGAACGTTTTTTTTCGGTTTGTGATTAAATATAATGTAATAATTAACGTCAACGAAAGTCAAAAGATAACCAAGGTTGGTTCTATTTTTCGTTAAATAGTTGGCATGAATCACCTTGTAATAATATTTTCTGCAGACTACATTAAGTAGAGAAAAAGCACCACTCGAATTGTTTCCGCGACATTTCGCCACGGCCCCTTCATTTTTCTCGGGTCGTTGCTTCTCTCAGGACATTGTACTCGTGCACCAATCTTTGCCGACAACCTTTCCTTTCTCTCTATGGCCCGGCACCATCTTGAGGAGGGTGAAGGGGACGCAGTTCTTGTTGCCATGGGCGACCGAAAAGGGGAGGAGAGAGAAGTGCAGTTGTAAACAGCCTACACGCTTCGAAAACCGCCTCCAACTTCTTTCCTCTCTTTTTCCCTCTCTCTCTCTCTCTAGAACAAAGGGACTCGGCGGGAACTGTGTACGGCGCTGGGAGTTGGGTGTCCGAAGAGCAAAGGAAGATGAGAGAAGACGTCTCCGCGGCGTGATCAGCCGCAGGTCAACTCCCTCGCACTCACACACACACACACACACACTCACTTGAACGCCTCTCTCTCTCTCTCTTTCTTCCTCCTCTTGCTTTGTACACCTTTTACTCTTCTTTTGAGCCCTCCTCTTCTCCTTCTCCTTTGCGGAGAGAGAAGAAGCGTGAGAGCCCTCCCATAATGCAATTAAAGTCGGCAGCAATTAAGCCTCCACCGTCACCACCTTCTACCTATCCCACCCCTTTCTCTCTCTCACACACACACACCTTCGCTGTCCTCTTTTTTTCTCGCTCTCCTCTCTCCTCTATTCCTCGCTCCTCTCACAGACCCGTTTTTTAGTTTCTTTTTTTCCTCGTTCGCTTTTATTGCCTCTTCCTTTCGCGCTCTGTATGCTTTTTGCCTTTCTCTTTAACTCACTGGCAATGTTCTATTTTTTCCTCTTTTTTATTCTCTACGTATCTTCTGTTTATTTTATTCTCAGCTACTTTATTTTTACAATTGTCCCTAGCTCTCTTTCTTTCGCCAATTTTATTAATTTTATTTTAATTTTCCTCTTCATCATTCAACCTTTCTCTTTGGCAAGTATCGTAACAAATATACGGGACTATCAGGATTCAAGGCGACGCCCCCTGTTATTTCGCAATCATTTCTTTCTGGACTGTTTGGCAGGATTCAAGAATAGTAATAGGTTTATAATACCGTGTTCAATTTGTTTTGTTTCAATAATATTTCACTCATTCACCAGTCAGCAAGTTCGTCCCGCTTTTTCTTCGAAGAATGCCGTGTGCACTGCACCTATTTTCAATCCTTTCAACTCTTATTCATTCAAGAATAAGCAGTTAAGATTGTGAAAACCAGATGCGAATATTGGCTACAATGCGGCCGTCTTCATTGTTGATTCACCAAAAGTAGATTAAACGATTCTAAGATTTTTTAGAATATCCATTGAAGACGACGGCATTTTAGCTGAAACGCGCATATGAAATTTTGCAACCTTGTTATCACTATTGAAGTTATATATGTATAACTTGAGTGCTTATTTTTTAATTTGTGACACCGAAGTTCTTACTCTTGAATTTTATTACAATCATAAGGCAAGTTCGCGGATTCTCTAGCGAATTTTAATATTTTATCAAAGACACTCTATGTCTACTGATTTAATTGGCCTTAATGATGACGATTCGCTTGGATTCTTTGCGTGTCATCTTTATATCCTATTATCTCTCAGTCCATCATTCCACAGTCGCCTTTCTCTTTCTTCCCTTTCCTAGAGGTCCATCGCCAGTCATTCCCTCGCCTCTACCTTCTGCACGTTCGTCACTTCCTCCTAAATTCCTCCTATCTCCGAAAGAATACTGTCTTCCTTTACTCGGGATCTCGGCGTTTCCCCCCCCCCCTTATTTTTCAATCTTTCTAGTGCCGTCTCGAAACCCCATCATTCCCTTACACTGTCCCGCAGTCTTTTCTTTGAAATTCCCCGACGCGCTGTCTGAAGTTTTCTTCTCTTATATTGCTCCCTTTAGGGTCTTTTATTTTGTTGTTTTACAATGGGAACGGCCTTCTCGTTCCCTCTCTCTCCTCCTCTCCCTTACATTCGAATCGCTCCTGGGAGGACTTTGATTGTCACCGTCTGCTTAGTCAATTATCTCGTTCTTTCTCGCTCAATTGGCTCGGACAATTCTCGGGAGATTCGCGTTTTACCATTCTCCTAATTGTTTTTCCCCGCTTTCGTTTTACCCGGAGCCCTCAGATTCTTGACGGCTGTCGTTTAGCGTGACATCTGTAAATGCGCATGTCGTTATATGTACATATAACCCAATTTCCGCTTTTATTGCTTTTTCGGAAAAAAATCATCGGAACGCAAATAAGGAATGATTAAAACTTGTCCCTTAAATTTTAACTATAGTCACACAAGGTTTTTATTTCTATGCATTTATTTACCCATAAATGATTAAAACAATATAATGTTTATCTAAGTACAAGAGGCTGGTGCGGAAACAAGGGAAAATCGGCCTGTGCGTCGTCCAGGGCGGTCGCCCCTATCTGTGTTACACTAGACAAGGTTCTAATGACGTAAGTTTACCATAGAAATATCGAGCGCGCCTTATAGGTAAAAAAATTTGAGAAGAGGCTCTTAAAAATCAATAGATTGATAGTTATACTAATCTCAGGTATCTTACTATTGAAACTTATAAAAAAGAGTCCTTTATTTTATGTTATTTGATCATAACGATTTTAAATAACTTCCATTTTAGAATAATAGTTGCTAACAAACCTACGAGTAATCGTTTAAATAAAAAAACAGTAATAATGAACTTACAATATTAGGTAACGTATAGATGAATTTCAATCACAGCATGGACTCAATGTTAATCGATGCTAATGTGTAGAGCTCTATGGTTAAAACAATAAGGAATAAAAAATAAGCTTCCATAAAGCTATACATAGCGTTTCATGTTGTGTTCTTCTTATGGTTCTATACATCAGCATTGAATGCTATTTCCTTTTGGTCCTCGTAGTTCAATTTATTCTTTTATCACCAAGACGATATAAAAAATATTTGTCGTCGAAATTAATTTTCTCAAATACAGTAAAAATAGCATTTGTTTTCCAGTTTAAGAACTGGATTCCAATATGAACAATGCCATAACCCTCTATCTCGTGGCGTGTTAAGGAGACATTTTTTCTATTACTCGAAATATAGGGTCATTTAATATTTTTATAGTAGATAGCGGTAATCGAGGGAGATTTTTTTTTTCAAAATCCGTCACGTCGCGGGTCATCGCGTCGCGGCGGCTCTTTTCATTCCGGAAACGCCGTGATTTTTCCCTCGACACGTCTAAAATCTTTCGATCACCTGCTCGTGGCGTCCACACCGTCCAGGATACGAGCTGAAAACCCATCCCATCTACGCACACCGTTATCGCCGCACCTTTGAGGTCGCGGGGTTTGACCGCGGCGATGACACGCTCGCCGGATGAGTTAGGGATCATTAATCATCGTGCTTCATCGCAAGCTCATCTTGCCCGCTTCGCCCTCTCGCCCCGTGATGAAGTGCCGACCTCGGTTTTGGCAAAATGGGTTTGCTTGTTCCCACCCTATGCTCATCCATCACCGACCAACCTGCGCGCATAGGGGAAGGGTAGGAGGAGGGAGGAATCGAAGTGTTTTGTTTTGATTCAAGTGCATTGATCGCCATATTGGGAGGGGGGAGGGAAATAAGATTCCTCCCACTCGTTTCGTCGTCGTCCCTGGAAACGTATCGCGCTGAGTTTGTTAAATAGAATACTGAAGGGTAACTCTGTTCTTCTGTGAGGCGAAGAGTTTTCGTCGATTAATTAATCTGTCAAGTCTTTGACGGTGTTCCTGCTCTTCTCTTTTTTTATATAGATTTTTAGAAAAAAAATTTACGGTGGGTGTTGGATGGAGCTCGTGGCTTCTTTGGTGGTAGTGTAAAGGGCTACGCGGGTAACCATGCGGGAAATATGTGGCGGTGATTAGTTTATCGACAAGCTGCTGGTTTTATTTTCAGTTTTTTTTTATTTCATTGGTTGAAAGTTCTAAATACTCATTGGGATAGGTCCGAACTGTTCTATTTATTTAAGAAGTAACAATTTTTGTGAATAAAACCATCAACACTTATAGTGGATTATATTTGATAATTTTACACGTTCGGCATTTAAAATAATTTATTAATATTTTTATTGTCGATATTGATTGATATTCTGATCATGTGTCGTATAAATGCGTCTATTTTCGAGGAACTCATTCTTGGTTTTGCAGTTGAAAAGTAATTACTGTTGAGAAAATTAGTCACATGTAACAAATATAACCGGCCGAAGTTTTAAGGTTCGCAGCAATTTTTCATGTTTTTCTGTAGAAAATTTTGTACATTAAGCAATTTCTTGAATATAATCCTCATACCTTATGTGGATTTTCCAACTTTTAAAGAATGAAGAAAGCCCCTACAATGACTACACTCAAGCTTGAAACCTTCCTTTTAATAATAAGTTTTTCAATATCATTTTAGGTGGTGATACGTTCAATAAAATTTTACAGCTTTATCAGAGCGATAAAAAATTTAAAGCCAATTCCTGCTGAACAATTAAAAATTGCTCCAATTGCCTCTAATGTTCAATGTGTCAAAATATATATTTTATTTAAATCGTATGATCAATATTTACCATCGACCCACCAAACAACATGGGTTTTCTGTTCCAGAATTGTTTATGGCATTTGGATTACATGTAGCTTAGCAGTATCAACGTATAAAATAGTGTAGTTGCGAGATGAGAACTCAACCGTGGCCATAGAATGGAACTATCCTGTTCTGTACATAGGCGCTGCATTCTGCGCTGGTGTCACCGTTACGCTGTGGAACCAATCATAGAGGTAGTGGCCACAACGACATCGTTCGAAAATGATGTGGAATTTAAAATTTTTGGCCGTTTAGAAATCGTGTTGCCTTAATCGTTTGCTTTTGCTGGATTTATTCCTTTAAAACCTTCCCAATTGTTTTCTGAATCAACTTAGTGGCTGAAATTTGGTGAATATTTTTTTCCTTTTGATGAGTAATATTTTGAGTAATTGTTTACTAGACCGCTATACACTTAGTGAAAATTGTCCAAATACCATTACTAATCGTCATAATTTTCATTTGCACTCGTTTTAATAATTAATGTAATATGGAAAAATGTCTTTTAAATATTTTTCGTCGATTGTTATAGGTGCTATAGTTGACATCTATCAGTAATTGATGCGATCAGAATGATTTATACTTAAAGGAGAGAACATTAACACATCAAATTTTTCCCTAGGAAGTATAAGTAGCGAAACGCCATAATAATGTGTAACGGGTGGAGCATTTATAAAGTTTATGAGCTTATTGTTTTTCAAATCAATGATCGTTCAGCCAAACAGATGTGAAATGACTCTAGAATGATACGTGTGAATAATAACAATATTTCATCCCCACTCGCATAATGATATATCTTATGTAAATACTATATTATTATGAAATATAGCTATTATAATGCGACTTAACATTGTGACGTATTTACTCGTAGGAAAAAATTATTTTTTTAAATTTTATGATATTTCAAGTTTCTTTGATGAATAACACTGAGGAACAAGGTTTTTGGTTCCAAAAAAATAGGTGATCCTGATATAGTTTGTAACGCATATTATGAATCTATTTTTAAAATTTTCCTATCACGTATATATATTTTGAGATGTGACACTTCCAATTATCGCGAACAAACACCGGAAAATACATATTCTGTACACAAAAAGATTGGGACTGTTATTTTTTACTTGAGTTAAAAATTGTCTATATTATTACTCCTCCCTTTTTAAAGATAGAGTGAATAACACAGGGAAAAATAAAGATTGTGCTAGTGAATGTCTTATGCATTTAACACTAGAACAACCGGCAAGTTTGACCTTCCTAGAAAGGCCAGAGCAGTCATTTTGACTCTAATGCAAAAATGATTTTTAAATCCTATTTCTGAATTCTCTGTGCAATGGATTTAATCAAAGAAATATTACAACACAAGGTTGAAAGAATTTCATAATTGAAATCACTATTTATTAACAAGTTTTAATAATTACAATCATATTAATGGTGTTTAGGAAATTACAATTATTCTTCGCCTTCTTAACTATTTCTTATTGTCGCAATTGATGTACACAGATTTTTCAAGTACCTTCGCGGTGCATTTACCGCAAACTGTTTTATTGCAAACAGTGCATTCTTCAGTCGTTCTGTTATTGTTACAAAGAGCTACCTGGCACTGACGACGTTTGCGGATTTGGGACCGTCCAGCTTCTTCTACTCTTTCTTCAATATTCTCGGCTATTGTGACCGTCTTACGTACAAAGTTCTTTCTGAGGTCTAAAGCTAGTTTCAATATGAAGTCTCTTCTTTTAATTTTAACCCCCGTTGCTTCCCTGGACAATATCCAGGCGTTGATGCCTGCTATGTCTAGTAAATTATGAAAGACCTGCAGAGGCTAGCGCCGGGAAGCTGCTTTGGTGGTGTAGCGGCGTGCCATCTGATCGATCACGTCGACGCCGAATTTTGTTGAATTATACAATCGGACAGTATCTGGAAGATTTTTCTGGTTATTTCCGATGGCAAATGACTGATGCATCGAGGTCATAAGAAGTACATCCTTTTGCTTTTCCTCTTGGTATACCGTAAGTGTGCAATTACCATGCTTCAGGATATTGGTTCCATACAATTCCTCATAAGAATTCTTTACTGCAAGTGGTTTTTCTCTTCTAGCTCTGTTTACGGTACCCACGATGCTTGTTCGTTCTTTTGCCAATTCCTCTGCAAGTTTCAAGGAAGTAAAAAAATTGCCGGCTGTAATGTTCCTTTCCCAAACGCGGCTGAAGTAATCGAAGCACGACGTGTTCCGAGAGGCGCTGATCGGAGGGGCGTTTATCGTCCTTTCCGAGGTATGGAAAACTATTGAGTATATACTTGGATTTAGCACCCACTGCCATCCAGAACATGGTGCCAAATTTATCGGGCTTGTTTGCCATAGATTGCGTGAAGCGGCATCTCGCTTTTTTGGGAAACAGCTGTTCATCCACTGTAATAAATTCGCTTGGTTTATAACAGAGAACGGAGTTTTCAATAAAGGATCCCATACTTAGAAAACTAGTGCAAATTTGTTGGTTTGCAGTCGATGCGCTCTAGTACTTTTTTCATTAAAGCGAACTAATTTTAGAAGTTCTTTGAATTTTGTTGGTGACATTTCTGTAAAAATCGAGGACCCCATTTTCGCGTCCACAGGCTATCTACCGCTAAATCTTTAGCTCTGCATGCTTCATGAGCGTACAAAATCACAATAAAAACGTGAATCTCATCAAGTAACACAGTCCAAAAGTCATCATTAAGTTTCCGTCGGCCTTCTGCAGTGGTGCACATTTGTGTATGACTAAGAATTCTATCATCTACAAGAAGCCGATGTGCATTCAAAACGTTGTGTTCAATAACATACCGTTTTGCAGTAGGGGAAGATCCCAGTGATTCTCTCAAAACGTTCTGCAGTTGGATGCGCCCTGAAAAATTACCACCAGCGCTGACAACTTCCCATCCTGTGCCGTCTGCAGCAACTTCCTAACTTTCAACTGTTGCAATCGGAACTGCAGCACGACCCCTCCGAAGCCCCACTGAAGTGAGGACATTTGCGGTAGATGAAACTTCCTTACTTCTCCGACATTGTCTAGAAGCCGTGAAAGTCTCTGAACCATAATCCTTTTGCAGCTCTTCCTCTTTCACGTTTAACAGATAGAAAATTTTGAGCAACGCGTACTGAGGGATGTGATCCACGGCGCCGCTTTCCTCGGTAAAGTTTCCCTGATGTTCTGGGCAAGGAATCTACGACACAGGTTGCAAATACATTGAATAATGCAGCATGGAGAAAGACCACAAATAAAGAATAAAATGATACTACTACTTACTACTACTTACCATTGACAAGCCTCGCCTCTTCATTGACATTTTGGAGAACTTCGTGCCCAGCTAGAGGCTCTGAATCATCCACATAATCACTTTTGGTGTCACTTTTCTGACAAGGAGATATTTACTCTTCTTCATCACTTTCGAAACCGATTTTTACATCTTAACCTTCTGAATCGCTTTCAGATAGGTCTCGCAAACACTGCAGCAATTCTTCATGACGAAGAATACGGGGTAGCATAATTTCTCCGTAAAGACACCTAGTAGCAAAAGGACGCTGTCGTATTGGCTTTCCTGGGAGACAGAAGGACTGCACACTCCACGCTACACAAAATACTTCAACTTGCAATGGAGCACATGCGTGGGGTCCCGTAGAAATATTAGTAGGAACTAAAATTGTAACAATGTGCTCCATGTAACAATTCTATGCATCGTTTCTCTATCCTCAACTCGCTATGAAGTGTTTCTTTGAAGCTCGATTACCCTTAGCCACCGTTCAATAAGCTTGCACTGATTGCGGTAAAATAGTTTACGAAATTTTGAAACATTATATTATATAAATATAAAAAACTGCAACAACATTGCTAGAGTACGTAAGCACAACCAAAATAATATGTTTTCAAATATCAATTGGACAAAGTAAATTTTTAATCGAATACTCACTTACTTTACTTTTGCAGTCAAAATGACAGCTTTGGCATTTCTAGGTGTAACTGAAATTATTTAACATATCAACAAACATAAAAATGTTTCATTATATTCTGTGGACATATGATCTATATTTAGGAAACGTCACAAAAGGTTTTTGAGGATCGAGAGAAACTGCTTTGACAGCAACGAAAAAAAATATCAAAACAGTGAAAATGACTGCCTCTGCCTTTCTAGTGTTAAACAACCGAAGATTCCAAATGACTCTGATCTAAGGCATAATTTCATTTTATATTTGGTTCAAATGAAACTCATTCATAAAATCAACAATTTCCGTTCTTACTGCATTAAATAATAACTGTCATATTAGCTTTCACATTCCTACGTAATAAAGTAAGACGCAATTTCATCCAGGAATTTTTGCCGTTCGTGAAAGAAACGTACAAATCGCATTCAATTTTTAATCTGGAAACGTACTTTTCAATTATCGTTTCGCAAATAAGTGCAGGACAATTAATAGCAAGCGTCGCTCTGCCAGGGATGACGGGGATTCTATGCTCTCCTCCGTTATTTATTTCGAGGAAGGAAGAAAAAAGATGGAACTGGAAGATAAACAGTTTACCCTTACGGTTGAGTTTTGAGTCCTTTAATTGACAAGGAGATTGGGTTGGGGCGCTGATGAAGTAATAGTCCAACGGAACGCGAGGATAGAGGCTCCAAGGGGCGCGAACTGTTAGTATTTCTATTCGTAGAGGAAAAAAGTCTTGAAAGGGCGTAAAGGGATGGGGTGGTTAAAGAGAGAGAGAAAGAGAGTAGCCTGTTTTCCACTTGATTACGGCCAAGTTTCCCTCTCTGAAAACATTCTCCATCTCTCTCTCGGCCAATCTCTCGACTCTTCGTCCCGTCTTCATTTCTTCCTCTCTCTCTTTCATTTACCATCATCCCTTTTTCATCTTTTCCTCCCTCTATCCTTTTCATCTTCATTCCAACCAGATACGCCCAACTCGTTGACAAACGGGCTGCAGAAACATTTACAAGTGCCGCTTTACTCTTCTCTCACAACCCTTGTCTAACTTATCACGGACTCATTCCACCAAAACCCCGCCTCCCGCCTTCCAACCTCCTCTTCGCTACGGCCGTCATTTTGCTTCATCACCCTCAAACTCCCTCTCCTCTTCGCTTCTAATTGCTCTCCCCCACCTCCGTCCTCTTTTCCTCCTCTCCGTCCCTCCTTATCCTCTTCTCCTCCATCTTCCTAAAACTCTCCGCCATTTTAGCTCAGAACCCTACAGAATCTCTTGTTTCCTAGTGGCGGAATTTAAGTCCGAGAACTCTCTATCTCTCTCTCACTCCCTTAGTTGACAAGTTAGCGTGCCTCCTTCCTTCTCCCGCTCTCCCTCATCCGCCCCTTTTCTTAGTCCTCCTCCTTCTCAGCCGCTCTTGCTCAAGAAAATCGTCTTACACGGTTCTCCCCTTTCCTTCCCCCCCATCTCTCTCTTTCCCTATTCTCACCGTCGCAATCCTCTATCCGAACCCGAAAATCCAATACCTCTCCACGCGATTTTAAGGGTTAATTGAGCGGTCTTTTGTTACCGGAGTTGATGAGTTCGATGGCGAAGATGGTCAAATGGGACGGTGGTATTTTTTGCTCTCTTTTTCTATCAGTATATACCTCCCCCTCTTTAGCTCCCCTCTCTCTCTCCTGGCCTTAATTTCTCGTAATCTAATGCGCAAAACTAAGTGAAACCTGTTTCTTATCGCTGGAAAAGCTTATATGCATTAATCACCAATTGTGGTTGCTAAAAATAGTTAAAAATGAAGATGCTATAAGTTATTATTATTACACATATATACTCATCAGCGGTATTTGTTTTAATATTTGAAATACTTAATCCATCGGTAACCTAATTTTTGTAATTTTATTTTCTACAGCTTTCTAACTCATTACCACAAAACATTTATTCCATTTACATTGGAAATTACGGCCTTTGTATTTTGTGTTACTTAATCATAGAGAAAGTGGGGAAATGTAGAATACAGCTGGTAAAGTGGAGTAGCTTGGTGCTCAGACCTTATGAGAAACCATTGAATTGCTTGTTATCAGTTAGAAAACAAGCAGTGAGTGAGTCGTCATTGCTTTATAATGTTGCTACACAGCTCTCCATGGATATTTATTGGAATTTAGAAAATTTAATTTCTTAAGGTAACTACAATTGTTGTTATTTTTTCCAAAATATTACATTTATAATTTTTTAGTTTACTACATGGCAACTTCCATAAACGAAGGTTTATAAGACATGTTTAGTAAAATAAATTATGATAACATCAGAGGTAGGTTGAATTTGAATGGAAAAATGCGGGTAGATGACGTTAAAGTGGAATACTATTTCACATCACCTTCAATATTTGGATCAAATATAATAATTATATAAGTGATTGTGAATTATATTCTGCGTTACTGTTGTTGGCATCCACGGGTGCCTCGACTCCCAAAGAAAGCTTAAGATTTCAATAAATGGAATCAAACCGATATGAATGAGGCTATCGCAATGGTCTACAAAATGAAAATGGATTCTTTAGCTGTAGCTAAGAGGTATAATGTCCATAAAGCATCTCCATTCACATACGTGAATAATAAAAATTTAAGTCCAGAACAGACTCTTCCACATTGGGGCAGAAACTAACTTTCAGAAATGGAAGCAATACTTGAAAAATTCCGTTTAGAGATGGAAAGTAGGTATTTTGTTTCTACCAGGACCGATGTAAAAAGACTTGCCAACCAATTATCAGTTCGGAATAACAATCGGAAAACATTTTCAGCTAATATTGATATTGCCTGGCGAGGATGGTTTCATGGATTTTTTTAATTTTGATGTTGATATTTTTTATAGATACAGACATCCATTCTCGAGGGGTGGTATTTTTTGTGAGGTTAGTGCTAGTGTGTAGAGGTAATGTGGAATAGTGGAATAGCATTCCTCATCATCCCCCCAGTTTTTATTGCAGATCCAATTTTTACTTTTTTTTCCGTTGAATAAAGAATTATCAATTAAAACAAGTATTGTTTCTTTCTAACTGATATATAAAACAGGACGATTATCTGAGTTGTACCTTCGAATTTTATATTTAAAAAATCATCTTCCTTTCACACTTAAAAACTAAATAGCCTTCCACATTACCCTCACTTTCCCTATGAAAATATATTTAAGTATTTAAAAGGAATCATAATGTTATTGTTCTCTGAGACTCATTTTTTAAATGCATAAAAAGGAGATGAAAGTCGTGCTATTTCCGGAATACTAAATTACCGGGAACACAGCACTGTTTTTTGGCAAGATATTCCTTTCGATTCAATGGGAGTCTGCCAGAATTATTTTCTGCGCTATTTATTTTACACGATATATCGTAAGGTTTTAACTGAATATGTTGTAAAGGAAATGTGTGTTTGTCACTCAGTTAACTATACCAATTTCTGTTAAAGATTCCGTAATAAAATTGTTGAAATTTGTTTTTGATATTATAGGTTCAGAGTTACTTTGAAGCTTTGTCAATGAAATAAGATGTTTTAAAGATTACACTAGTCAACAAGGTTTTGGTAACATGAATGAAAGCTAACTTTTTACAATAATTCTGGCATGCTCATTCCAGATCTGGACTTAAAAATTTTGCACCACGTCACAGTTTAGAAAAAAACAGTAATAACCATTTGTCAAAAATATTTGTAAAAATAAGCATCTCTTACTAAATGTTGGCAGACCTGGTGGGTGTAACGTGAGTGTTGGCAGAACTGCATGATAGAGAGGAAGTATGAGTGTGATATCGTAACAAACAGTCTCGTTGTTTTTCTGTAAATTTGAGTTCTGCAGATGGAGAAAGGATACCATCGCGGCTGTGTGACTTCACCAGACGATTTTTGCTATATGTAGACAGTTTACAGCAAAATCACAATTCGATCTATAACAGAGACGGTAAAACAAGCCTGTTGTTTGTATTTTGGTTGTAATTTGGGAGATCAAGATATGTTAGGCACTGCATGTATGCTGCATAACGTGCTACGTAAACCTGACAGAATGGATGAAAGGAAAGAAGAAGAGCATGCCATTTGCTGTTCCAATGAACTGACGTGAAACAATCAGCCAGCTTGAATACTACTATTTCTGTCTTACAAAAACTGAGGGTTTTTCGAAGATAAGAAAAAATAAAAGATATAATCCAAACATCTCGTCTGTAATGAAACCATTGCCGCACAGAGATCTTCCTACTCCTGTTCCACCACCTAAGCTTTGGATCAAAATAGTGATGGTTTTGCCTACTTTAAAGTAAAGTGTCCAAAACTGAGTGACGCAAAACTCAAATAAGGTATCTATCTTTGTTGGTCCGCAAATTGGAAAACTTTTGCATGATAACAGTTTTGAATGCAAACTATACGCCATTGAATTAGTTGCATGGAAATTCTTTAAATCCGAAGTTCATGGATTCGTGGGTAATAAAAGAGATCTCTCAACAATGGGTAGAAGAACTGTTGCATAACTATAAAAAACCTGGTGGCCACCATACGACTTTATATCTGTAATATTTCTAAAAATTCTAACTAGGTTACATATTAATAAATATTTTAAGAAACTGCGAGAATATTTTAGACTTTACAATGAGCAGAAATAAACTCAAACCATAGCTTTCTGATATTGGATATAGCCACAAAGCTCCCACAATCAAGAAAATAAAAGGGAGCTTTACTAATTGTAAGACGTAATTAAGCGTCAATTGTTAACAATAGCGTCGTTAAGTGGCGTGGTGGTGGCAGCTAAATAAGATAATAAGATATCTCTTAAACAACGCATTATATGGGAAAATGTTTCAATCAATGATTGTAGAAAATTAAATTTCCTATAACTTTTATTACGGTACTCACTAACTCAAAAATTATTAATCAGGTCAACGCGAAATTTTATATTTAACATTTTTATGAAAATCAGAAGAACTGATTAGTTTTGGATAAAAATCTGTAAACCGGAAGTGGTTGTTTACTCTTGTCACTTATCCGTTATGTTGAGATATTTGCTTTAATATTTAATATATTTAAAAACATACTGGAATAAAGGTTGTAGAAAATTTATTTTTCTACAACATTTATTCCAAACATTTTTGCATATAATACATTGTTTATCTTAAAAAGTAAATTATTTAGCTGCCATCACCACACCACCTGATGAATATTGTTAACAATTGACGCTTAGTTACATCTTAGTAACGCTCCTTTTAATTTTCTTAATTGTTGGAGTTTTTTGGCTATATCCAATATCGGAAGGATATGGTTTGAGTTGATTTCTGTTCTTTGTGAAATCTAAAATTTTCTCGGTTTCTTAAAATATTTATTATTATGTAACCTATTTGGATTTTTTAGAAATATTACAGGTATGGAGAAAGTAATGTGGTGGCCACATCAGATTTTTTAAAATAATGCCATCAGTAGGAATAGTGATGATATTTTTTGGTCAGATAGGTCATATCTCAGAAAATATGACGAATGTTTCACCTAAACTCTACGCTAGCAATAAAGGATACGGGCGAATATTTATGAGTTAAAGATAGGAATATGGATTTATATTTTCGCCCGATTTCTAAATTATTATTTTTGGTTAGCCAATGAAGTTTAGTTTTCCGGAAAGGAATTTTATTTCTATTGCAAATGAGTTTTTCTAGAAATCAGAACGAAAATGAGCCGGCTGCGTGAACATACCAGTACGCACTATGTATAGTAAACTATTCAAATATTTATTATTCTAAATGCTTTTTTTCTGGAACTAATATAATTTTCGCAATGGAAGATATTTAACCAGATGGTTAGTACTTTAACCTATTCATCATAGTAAAATCTATTACTTGATCTCATACATCGTAGGAAAGAATTTGTCCTACTATGAAATGTTAATCAGAGATTAGGATATCAGTCGATAAAAAAGATTTACTCACGTAATTATATACAAAGCAGCGGTCTTTTCTTACTATCCTGTTCAAGACTAAGGTTAAGTCCCAATGGATGTATATTCCGTTGAAAATCGCCCCCTTTCTTCTCCTTAAGGAGACGGTAATTCACGTTACGCGCACTAATTGAAAAAAATCTCGTCGGGTAGCTTAAGCGACTAAATTACCCCTTTTTCAAGGAGCGACCCCAAAGCACCACCGAGAAGATCGTCTTACTGCACAGGTAATAGCTCCGGGGAGGAAAAAAGGAGATGGCGGGAAAAGGCGAGTAAAGAAGGGAGGCAGACAGAATTTCAAAACATTCTTTTGTGTTTTTTGTTAGACGTGAAGGGGGCACGGGAGGCGCCATCTTGTCCCGTGCGTTTTTGGCACGCTACCAAAATTAGGAAGCGCGTCCTGTAACCCCCTTTCACTCGCCGCGTGTTTTGGTGTTCGTTCCGCCGCTCCCTTGCTTTTTAACGCCACCCCCGAGCGTCAAAAGGGGGAGAAGTGGGGTAATAGAAGAGGGAAAGGACGTAGCTGGGCGGAGAAAATGCTGGCAGAGGAAAAGGGAGGAGGGATGGAGAGAAATTGGGAAGAAGAGTTAGAGGTGAGAGGAAGGAAACACGGGAGGATGATGAAGAGAAAGATGGGAGGAGAGTATAAAGAAGGCGAAAAAAGAATATTAGGAAAAGAGCGGGAAAGGGAGTGAGGCATGGGAAGAAAGGGAGAGATAGGAAGGGGACATAAGCGGAGTGAAAGAGAAGAGGGAGCGGTAAAGAGAGTAGGGATGGAGATAAGAAAGAGGCAGGTCGCGAGGGAGCGAAGAGGGTGGAAGAGAGGAGAGAGGTAGCGGTAGGAGGGATAAATTTGTAGATGAAATTAGTATAGAGAATAGAGGCATAGGGGATACAGGTACTGAGGATAGAGATATGAATGATAGACGTATGGAGGATAGAGATATAGGGATAGGGGGATGGATGTTTGGAGGATAGAGGTATAGATGATGGAGGTTTGCAGGATAGAGGTATGGAGGTTAGAGGTATGGAGGATAGCTATGGATGATAGAGGTTTGAAGGATAGAGGTTTGCAGGATAGAGGTATGGAGGATAGAGATATGGAGGACAGGGATATGGAGGATAGATGTATGGATGATGGAAGCATAGAGGATATAAGTATGGAGAATAGAGGTATGGAGGATAGAGGTATGGAGGATAGAGGTTTGGATGATTAAGATATGGAGGATAACGTTATAGAGGATAGAGGTATAAGGGATATAGGTTTGGAGGGTAGAGTTATAGGGATAGAGGCGTAGAGAATATAAGTGTAGGAATAGAGTTACAGAGGAAGGGGTTATTGGTCGAAGATATTGGCGGAGAAGATACGGCGGGCAGCAGGAGAGAGAATAGGAGTAAAGGTAGAAGTGGTAATATAGGAGATATAATAAAGTTTGGAAGAGGGGGACGGAAAAGAATAGGAAGCGGAGAGAAAGATGTGTGACGTGAAAGCGTTTCAGGTGTCTTTAAGCATGATCGCAGGGGAGCAGTGGAGAGTGGAATGGCGGAGCGGCGCAGGAGAGTAACGCGAAGCGAAGGGTATTTTGCGTCTGAGAGGCGCAGGCAAAGTTGGGGGCCAGTTTTTTTTCTGCCTTTTCAGAATGGAGAGAGGATCCATTCCGTTGAAACTGAACGCGGCGCTTATTTCGGCTTCGTCTGCACGAACGTCTTCAGCGATCGCTGCTCTCTTTTTTAAAGCGGGGCGGAGGAGGGGGAGGTTGTGTAGAGGCGTTTGGGGGGGGGGGGGAAGGGTGCGCGGATTGGTCTTTCTTAGGGGGAGGGTGGGGGGGGGGGGGAAGGGGGGCGGGAATATGAGGAGAAGCCAAAATGACGCGGAACGGAACGCACCTCGGAGTTCATCCAAGAAGAATGCACCTTAAGGGGAGGTGGAGGGGGGGGGGGGAGAAAAAATTCTCTCATCTCCTTCATCTTGCCATATAGTTCCTTCCCTCGGCTCCGCTTCAATTACTTCTGGGGGAAAAATAAACGATCTTATTTTCCTTCGATATCCTTTTGTGTATCAGGCAAGCCATACCCATGCACTTATAAGGGAGCTACAGATTTATACAAACGGGATGAATATATTCATGAGAGGGTATGCAAAGACTCAATTTCGAACTGGTTCGTTCTTTTTTTGGATGAAGCACGTGAGTGTTTGCACCAGTAGGGAATAATAATTTAAAAAATGTGAACCGCTTAATCTGTATTATCTTATTTATATATTACGTCGAGGGAATTTTTAATCAAGTTTATAGCAATATACTTGTTATTGTTGAGAATTTCATCGCCATGAAACTATTGTAGCCTCGGCTTGATTAGTAATTTTACATAATGCGATACTGATTGAAGGTTTTTGTAGCATAAGTTAAAATTTCCTTTTTACAATTTATTCTGAATCACTCTTTTAGTTTTCGTCGTTTTCCGAACAATAAAGGGTGGAGTTACTCTTTGTTATTACCTTGAATTAAGCCTTAAAAGTAGTCGTATAGGGCAACCCGCACATTTATGCTACTTTCTCTCTGCTCACAAAACCTCAATCGAAATAATAAGCGTCAACGTACGAACAAGCATTACTGTTGCCCGTAGAGGAAAGCGCGCAGATGAGGTATTTTACTTAGTAACGATTGTTTTGCATGAGAGGCAATCGAGATCTCTTATCAGAATATTATTTTTTCTTAGCCAAAGGAATGAAAAGTATTTTTTTTTAGCTATTTACATATTTCAATAAGAGACACTGAAAGTTTTGTTGTTGTAATGGAAAATTTCTGCTGTATCAAAGATCGTATCCATTTATAAATAAATTGAATTTTCATACATACCTAAGTCAATCCAACTTCTTGCTTGTTTTGTCTGACTAATATATGTATATATATATATATATATATATATATATATATATATATATATATATATATATATATATATATATATAACAACTTACGGAAAAGGAAAGGTAAAATGAATGGATGTCAACAAGGTGTTGGGATGAGGAAACCCAGTGAGCACTCACCAATCAGACGACTTCAGGTTGGCGAGGCCCCGGGGATGTCGAAGCGACACACGTAAAATAACACAAAAACACAGAAACATCACAAACGTAAAGCTTTCGGAACTACTCCTTCTTCAGCTACATCCCAACACCTTGTTGACATCCATATATATATATATATATATACATATATATGAGAACAAATTTAGATAAGGAAGCCCAGTCAACACTCACCAATAACAGTATTTATATGTATGTGTATGTGTGTGCGGGCGCGCCAGTCATGGTTAAATTTTAAAATATCTATGCCATTATAAGTTATATAATAATGACTGTAATATTTGAATTACATACGTATTTTTGTTTTATTTAATTCGGAAAAAACAGCCCTCCCAAAACAAATGGTCCTTGTGATTAAAATTAGAAAATTTTGAGTAGGTATATTATGCGGGCGACAAGCTGAATTCACCAAAATAATTTTAATAAATTTTTAAATATATGCTTTCTCCGTCAAACATCGTGATGCACTGTCGTCAAAAAAAATAAAGCTATTCAAGTCCCAGATCATCGTTTGTCTGTGGCACTCACTAATACGCGAATTGAACGACTATCAAACTAATTTTCCCCATCAGTCGGGACTTGATTGCATTGGCGTAAGATGGCAGGCCGATCATTGTTCTCATTCTAGTTTCAAAATTTTCGAGAGTAAAATCGGTTAGTTTTCATCTAATCAAGAGCCAACGAGTCATTTAGCCTCAAGACATATTAAGCAGTAATTTTTCTTAAAAATAAGCCCGGAAAATGTTTCAAAGGGAAGATATACCATTATCTCGCTATGCAAATTTTTGTTAATCGCAAAAAAAATTCGGCCGAATCATCAAGAAACGGTCGAGATGCATGTACCAATTAAGAAATTCCGCGTGCGTTGAAATCATTTCCGAGATACTCGTTCCCCTACTCCCGTTTCCATGCAACCGTCGTCTCAACAACTTTCTCATTACGTTATGCCTACTACGCTGGAGTCTGCTTCTCTTGCTCACGTCACGAGACTTAATTGCGACCCAATTGTGTCACAAAAGCATGGCTGATGGTCGTCTTTGTCGGCTTTGAACTCTCTCGCACATTCAACCTCTCCGTGTTCCTCACCCTCGATACACCGTTTTTAGGTAAACGAGCGAGGAAAGATTTGCGGAGCAAATTATGTAATGCCATTTTTACACCTACTACTATATTTACAGCGGATTAAATAATAGCAGATGCGATGCATTGCTGGTTTTCTACATTTGTAGTGCATGTACTTTTTATCTATTTTTCCGATTACACCACAAATCTAATCTTAGATACACTATATTTTTACCATATCTAGGTTTTATATAGACCAGTTGCTTCCAGACTTACTTACTCTTGGAGCCGCATTCGATAAACTTCAGAAGTTCGAGAGCCACATGATACATTCTGTGATCATAAATTTACGAACAGTAAAACATAACTTGTATCAGAAGAAATTCAAATACAACACATATCCTTTAAACATTCTCAACGCGTTGTTCTGTACTGAGTGTAAATTTAAAAGAGCCCCATATTAATTAAGTTAAAAGAGCCGCGGTTTGGCCACCTCTGATAAAGACCAAGCAATCCCGAAAATTAGAATTCTCCTAAGTATAGGAATTTAGACATATTGCCTTTATATACGGACGGACAGAAAATTCTCTTCTTTTTAGAAAAAAGCACTAAAAATCATGACTGTTACGACTTTTACCAAAGTTCGTGCGTTAATTCTTACGAAACCCGGTTCCTTTCGTGTTTTCGTTAATGGCTACCTCACTTAACGATTCCATATTTTCCGTTTCCCCCTTTGACCTCTTAATCATTTGGAACGTTCGGATGGATTTGCATGACTAATAACCGGCCTCAATTTAGGGGTGGTCACCGCGTTTAGCTCACTGGCTCGAATTCTGCCGCATGTGTTCGTCTTTGTTATTGTTGTTCCCCTCATTGTAAAAGGCCGTACTGTTCTGTTTATGTACCAGTGAAAAAATGAAAAGTATTGCTCTGATACTTCTGGTGTGAGAAATAATCGTTTAATTGGGATTTGAAATTGTAATTAGTGCTGATGTAGGCCGAAGGATAACTAGCATAAGAATCGGTATTAGATTTTCACAGGGCGGAACCTTTAAGTTTTGAAAGTATCGACTTGACTTTTCAATTATCAACCTGTTAGGGAATCAGAAAGCGTAAACTTCAGTGGGTTTCTCCTTTGAAACTAAAAGCAGAAATATGAGCTTTCGAAGAAAATTTTCGAGAATTAGTTTAACTTTACGTCTGCCACTAGATTATATTACTGTATCTCATGGATTATTCACTTTTCCGCGGAATCTATATATGAATGTTTGTGTTGTTTTAATGTGTTAAGTAAACTTGGACAACGGGGATGCCCTATGGCTCCTGTGTTTGATTTTGTGCTTCTGTGACTGGATATAATAATACGATATCTGTAATCTCCTTTTTATGAATTTCTGAGTAATACAGCAGTAAAGGTAAAAAATGCATACATCCGGAAATAATCTGGTCGCACATTCAGTAAAATGCATAAAATTGAGGTTTTTGACCTCCGAGTTTTTATTGTTTATATTTTTGTTTACCGCAATGTGTGCCCATGATTTTAAAAGGAAGAATTTTAATGCATTGATAATTCTGTGAAAGGTTCTGTGCCATATGTTTATGTTCCGTAGTTTCACTTTGAAATAAAACACATCATATTTGCTGCAATGCAAGTCTATATTGTTTTTTAATTTGATAATTTATCAACAAACGCTGGAAACGCTTAATTAATTAGACAAATTGGAACAATTTTTGAAACGAGAAAAAAGTCTGCTATGACCGGGAATTGAACCCGGGTCTTCCACTTACCGGGCGGATATTCTACCCCTGAACTATCGTAGCAGAACATTTTCTCTCGTTTCTGAACACGGATGTTTTCCTTTGTGGGACGGGAACTAGCCAAGCTAGTATCAAACTGCCCCGACAGATGTCCTCGAAGAGAATCATCGAAAGAAACTCCTACCTCTCAAATGGTGAGATTGCCAAACATGAAATTGATGGAATGATATGATCCGAAGATCCTATGCAGACAGGCATAAGCTGTGAAAGTTGGAACAATTTTTGAAACGAGAAAAAAGTCTGCTATGACCGGGAATTGAACCCGGGTCTTCCACTTGCCGGGCGGATATTCTACCTCTGAACTATCGTAGCAGAACATTTTCTCTCGTTTCTGAACACGGATGTTTTCCTTTGTGGGACGGGAACTAGCCAAGCTAATATCAGCTTATGCCTGTCTGCATAGGATCTTCGGATCATATCATTCCATCAATTTCAAATTAGACAAATGTCTTACGCAAACCAAGGAATTTCTATTATCGAAATTGAAATGGTGGAATGAATTTCCATTAACAAAAACAAAATAAGGAGTTCTTGGATTTACGCATACCTTTTCTGAATATTACATAACGATACATTGAAAAGAAAAATAAAACACCTGAGGCTTGACCCCGTAATTAGGTTATATGTATTTGAGCTCTCTTAGCCGTAATTTCTTGGCCATTATTCGATCATTTCCAACACGTATAAATGAACTTCCGCTGTTGGATAAACATAACTGTTAACTCCCTCCGAAAACAACTGACTCATACGATATCTGTTCTCCACTTTCTCCTCTTGTTCAGCCAGAGAAACAGGTTGCTTTGCCGCATACGTAATGAAAATAAAAGCACCCTCTCTGCATATTCGCTTCTTCTTTCAAAGGAACCTTTACACAACTTCAACCGGCTAAGAAAGAAAATTTTTAGCGGCGGGGTTATAAAGAGAATTAAACTAGGGAAGGGTTTGGGGATGAGCTGGGAAGAGAGAGGCGAAGAGGAATCTTAGTCTCGTTCGCGTCTTCTTACTCCTTTCGCTTCTTCTTCCTTTTCTTGCGTGTGTTTGCACGAGGAAACTCTTTATTCCTAATAAGAAGATCGCGGAGAAATTTCCTCTGGGATGAGAGAGAGAGAGGAAGAAAAGACTGCCTTTGAAGACCATGTCGCCCTCGAGAGAAGGCGTTGAAGTCTTAAGATGATCTTTTGTGGGTGAAAGTGGAGCGCCGCAGCGCTTATATGCGGGAAAAAATGAAGGAAGGAGAGAAACAGTAGCGAAACGACGAGCGACAGACACTTCCCGATCATCGCTCGGCGTCGCACCTACTTCCACCTTCGCTTTACGAGCTTCTTTTTTCTCTTTTCTCTTCCGTTATTAATGTCGCCTTTTCACTTCTTCTTTCCTCTCTGCTCCTGTCTTCATAGATCTGAGTATGTTTCTGAGTCATTTCCTCTAGCATACATCCGTTTGATTCTGTTGCATCGCTTCTCTTTTACCCTCTGTTCTCTCTTTCTCTCTCTCATCTTCTCTCTCACCATCGCTGTCAACACATCTCTTTCCCTCTTTCCATATCTCTCTTTATCTCCCACTATCCCTCTGTCCCTCTTCTCTCTCTATCTCTTTTATATTTTCCTCTCTCTTCCTTCTCTAACTTCTCTACCTCTTTCTCTTTTATTCCTTCTTTTCTCTCTCCCTTTCTCCTCCATTTCCTCCTTTCTCTCGCTCTCTCTCCTTCTCACTCCATCTTTTACCCTCTTCTCCATTTCTTCTCTCTCTCGTCTAACTCCCTCTCTTATCTCTCCTCTCATCCTTCCTCGCCTTATTTCGCCTTTTTTTTCTCTTCTTCAACTATCGAATTATGTTTTCCTTCTTTTCCAATCTCTTAACCTCATCGTATCTTTATCTCTTCTTTCCTTTCAGTTCTTCGCCTCCGTCTTCCTCTACCTCCTTTCTCTCTCCCTCTTGCATTTCCCGTGTAATCTGCGTTAGTATCTCATAGCCCTCAAATGTTTGTATTTTTTGCTCTCTTTATAAAAGAATGTTCGACGAGTTCAAGCGCATTTTTTACGCCCGCACTTTCTCTCGGAGTAATATGAACAAGTACACATCATCTGCTCTCCCTCTCTCTCTCTCTCTTTCTCTCACTGCTATTTTTTTACGATTGCACGTAATTATCCGCCTATACGCAGCCTGGTTGTTGGCACATCGGAGGATTGACGGCTTATACGAGCGACTTAATTGGACTTCCCTTGCGGTTTCTACGGCGGTAAGGATGGGTTGCGTGTATTCAGGGAAAGAGGGGAGGGGGGAGATTTCGGTTGTTATAAGGACCAGAGTTGATGCTTGTCACCGGCAGGAAGGTGTCCTCTCTCTCTCTCTCTTATACTTTTCCTTTTTCATTCTCCATATCCTGTTTGCTCTTGTAATACCGTTTATGCCGCTTCAGTTCTGTAAAAGAAGTCGTTACTTTGTGTTCTGAACGTTCTTCTTCCCTTTCATGTTGTTTTCATTCTCACGCAGTTGAAGGCGAAGTGGGCTGATTACGGACATGATTTAACGCGTAAGTTTTGCTTTGCCTGTTCTTTTTTCAGTGCTAGATTCGTCAGGATGCAAAAGAGGTTTTATTCGCCGTTGTCAGATGAATTTCCGTCACCATATTTGAGCCCTCTAACCTATGAATTATAAATTCAAAATTGCACATGTTTATGTACTGTATAAGGCAAGCGTTCTATTGTTCTCGAAAACTCAATATTATGAAAGGACTATTTGGGCTGCAAGTCAAGAAGACGTGATCGCTTGTAATTCACACATTTTGTTTTGTAAAATATGTAAATTCAATTCCTGCCTCTTACATGGAATGTTACTTTTTGACACAGTTGTGGATATAAAACTAGGAACTAGATTTATTTAACTTATATATATATATATATACATACTGTAAAACTTTTTTCAACCAATCGTCATTAAATTTATCATTAAATTTGTAACTCTCTAGTGTTCCTCGAATTTTCATTGCACTTGTTGAAAAATGATTATATTATACGACTAATTTGTTATTTTCTGATCTATTAATAAATTCTTTTATAATAATTGGAAAACCAAAATCCTATATATAAATTCTCAAGTGTCTGTTCGTCCGTCTGTCTGTTCCCCTCTGTATCTCAGGAACTGTATGTCCTAGAAAAATGCGGTCCAAAACATTTTGTTCCTAGCAGCTAGGAGACCCATGAAAATCAAGTTTTAATTTTCATCCGGCATCTGGAAACAAAATGACGGCCTTAAAAATGTTCAAATATTTATATTTCGGAAAGAGTAGGTCAGAGAAAAAACTTTTAGAACAAAAATTTGCGTTTTAATATGAACAGTTCCAATAACTTATTTTCAGCTTAGCGAGGCGCAAAGCGCCGCGGTTTCTGGATCGAGCAAAGTGAGCGGAGGGCGGGCCTGAGGCGCGTAGCGCAAAGGGGCAGAAACCCATGTAAATACTAATTACTAGTCGTAAACAGCGGATAAGTACATAAATGAATATATATATATATATATATATATATATATATATATATATATATATATATATATATATATATATATATAACCTTTGACTAATACTCCTTGTGTAATCTGGTTCTAATTACTTCGTGTTCATTATTTTTTTCTTATCTCATTCGGTTCCTTTGTCATTCCACGGGGCGTAATTTAATTTTTTTTCACCACCTCCGGGAGAACTTTCATCAGGGGGATTCATTTTCTTTTGCAGCTTCAACATTTCTTTCGCGCTCGTGTATATCAGCGAAAAAATGTTTTCCTTTATTCGCTGTCTTAATCCAAGCGGCGCAGACTAGTTGGGGCACTCGTTTCAGTTAATTACCTACCCATTAGCCTATCTTCCTGTGCTTCATTTCTCCTTCATTTTATCTGCGCTGTGATTTAACGATGCTTACCTGCGCTCATGGGATTTTTTTAGTTAGGTACGTGAGAGCTACAGTTGCATTCACAATAGAATTTGCAGTGATAATAGACATACATACCGCATGGATATAGATAACTCCGTTCAACTGCTTCCCGTAAATCGCTAAGGAGAAAGAGTTGAATATCCATCAAAAACCTTCCCCATTTTCAAAATGATTGGCTTAAAAACGTTTATCTAAAGGTTAATGATCACTAAATAATTGTTATGCTCGTCTTATGGCTTAAAACCAATTCAGGAATAAGCACTAGAAAAAAAATTATTTATATTTTCATTTTCTTTTTATTGGCTATTGGAGATACCTTAAATTAGCATATGAATCATTGGTTAGGCCTATATTATAATACTCTACGAACGTATGGGATCCTTACGAGATAGGGCATATAAAAAAATTGGAGAAGGTGCAAAGAAAGGCAGCCTTAGGAATATTCAAATAGGGAGATAGCGACACTGAAATGATTAACATGCTTGGTTGGGAAACGCTTGAGAAAAGGAGGAGGGTTAATAGATTAGGGGGTATATTCCAGGTAATTGGCAAAAATAAGGCATGGGAAGATCTAAGGAGTAGAATAGAGAAATCAGACTTTATTGGAAAAAATGGATACGAGTTTAAAATTAAATTGAGACCGAAAAAAACAAATCTTGCCTAATATTCTTTTATTAATAGAGGAATCTGGGATTGGAACACGTTACCTGAAGAGCTATTTAAACCCATACCTAAAAAGGTTTAAAAAATTTAGAATAAAGTTAGTTTGATTATAGATAATATTGTAAACTGTAACAGATGACGATGGATTTAGAGGAAGTAGAGGAATGCTTGATGTGGTGAAGTACGGTGGGGACTATGTGAGCCCCTTAACCCCTACGGTAGCCTTGAAGGCCCATCTTGTACCTAGAAAACTCTAAACTTCATAAGAATAGTATAGTAGTTGTCACCACCTGACTCGAGCCAACCTTGACATTTTAAGTTAAATAAAATAAATTTCATTGTTATGTGCTATTTTACTTATTAAACATGGATGATTTTGTTTACTTTATGTGTTCATTGGATACGACTTGTTTTAATATTTTATGTGATATACGGGTGTGTGTATATTATGTGTGATATTGTATTAAGTATTTTATGTTATTTCCTTGCCACCAGGCTTATAGCCTTCTTGCAATGATAACTATCTAAACTAAATAAATAAAATAAGCATCAATTTTTACAAATGCTAATTGTTGAGTAAGTTGTTTCATTGTCAGATTTATCAATGGGCATGTAAAAATAAAATTAGTCGAAAGTGAACTTAAGTACCGACTATAAAATTTTTTGAAAAACTTTACGCGCATTTCAGTTAGCAGGCTGCCGTCATTTATGATAATCACCGATAAATTCATGAAGGGATTCTATCAAACGTCAAAGATACGCTACATAGCTTGAAAATTTTAGCTTCCCAATATGCCTGACACATGCAATGTTGTGGGTTCTCCCATTATAACGGTGGAGCTCAAGAATTCCTGGCTTGGATATTCTAGAATCAATAAAGATATCTGAGCGGCTTGCGAATTCCTTGAACTAAAATCCGCTGTGGTCTAACGTGTGGGATGATCAGAAGACATTAGCGTATAAGCTGCAGTGAACTGTTATTGGGACTAGAAACTCCCCCTCCAAAGAATTGAAGGTTTTAGACGAATGGTATCTATGGATAAAGTCTGTCATTAATTAATACAATAGAGAAAAGATGCACGCATCATGCGTGCATGCATGCTA
This sequence comes from Tanypteryx hageni, assembly GCA_028673005.1. Lineage (NCBI taxonomy): Eukaryota > Metazoa > Arthropoda > Insecta > Odonata > Petaluridae > Tanypteryx > Tanypteryx hageni. The sequence continues at coordinate 175,700,332 of CM054115.1, read as the reverse complement.
GGCAGAGGCGTTCATTATGATCTATGCAATCATGTGAAAAAGAAAAATATTAATGGCTTAGTATAATTTCTTAGATCTGGTATGCCAGTATTGATGCTAGATATAGCGCGAACACGCTCAGCGTAGCGTATTGAATTTCTTATAAAATACATATCACATTTTTTGGTCTTGTTATTTTACATTCTATTTAGTGCGTTTTTACTTGTTCTTAATTCCAATGTTAAACGTTGCATACCATTATGTTTTCAAAGCGGCTTGAAATGATACCGCCAGACCCACATTTATTGTTCTTTCGCAAGTTTACCGCTAGTTATAGCATATGTACACAAAATTAACCAATGTGGACATTAAAAGCACTGCATCGACACGGAATAGGCAAATCTTTGAAGTGAGCAAGGAGCTGATAGTGTTGGCCGCGTAGCGCGATCTCGTGAGGAAGCGCTAAACCCTCACTTCATTCTGGCAACACTGCTCAGGTCTCAGTATCGCAGTACCCTTCGCAGTGTAAATACCTCATAGCACGTTTCTTCTCAATTTTGTCATTTATTTGGTTTATTTGTACTTACTTGCCCTTAATCATGCCTAAGCTAAAGCAAGTTGCTACAAGTACTTATACTCCAAAAAGGCTGAAGAAAGTGATTCACTAAAGTGAGAAATTGAGCGTTAGACAGACTGGCAGTTGTCCGACATTTTGGAATAAACGAGTCTACAGTAAGGTCAATGAAGAAGAATGAAAAGCCGCTCAGGAAGAGTGTTGCAGATAGTGCTCCGATAAGTGCAAAAATGGTGTCACAAGTGCGAGACGAAACAATAGAACAAATGGAAAAAATAATCTGTGGATTGAAAACCAAACCCAGAAGAATATCCCTCTGAGTGGCTCTATCATTCGTATTAAAGCATAGAGATTATTTGATCATTTTAAGGGGCAGAGAAGTGAGGACTCAGGTCCATTCAAGCTAGTAAGGGATGGTTCAACAAATTCAAGAATAGGCACAGCTTGCACAACATGAAGCTAGTTGGTGAATCATCGTCCGCAGATCACCAGGCAGCGCAGCGGTATCCTAAGGAGCTACGTAAGCTTATTGAGAAGGGGGATGTGCCACAACAGGTTTTTAATGCTGTTGAGACCGGGTTATTTTGGAAAACTAGAACATTTCTTTCAAAAGGGGAACGGACTGCCCCTGGATTTAAAACAGCAAAGGAACGTTTATCACTTCTCCTCTGTGCCGGTGCTTTAGGAGACTACATGTTGAAGCCTATGCTGTTGTATTGCTCCTTGAACCCCCATGCGCTGAAGGGCAAGAATAAAAATCGGATGCCCGTGTTTTGGCGTGCATACAAGAAGGCATTGGTAACGGCAGCATTATTCTTGGAGTGGTTCGATGACTGTTTCATTCATGAGGTAGAAAAATACTTGCCATCCAAGAATCTTGCATTCAATGTCTTACTCCTCATTGATAATGCTCCAGGGCATCCACTTGACATTAAGTTCGCACATCTCAACGTAGAGTTGGTTTACCTTCCTCCTAATACAACCTCTCTTATCCAGTCCTGAGATAAAAGTGTTATTGTGTCAATAAAAGTCAATTACTGAAGATACCTTCAAGTGAATTTTGGATGAAATCGAGGAATACCCAACACTGGATGTTACAACCTATTGGAAGATGTTTAACATTGCGGACTGCATCACTGGCATCCAAGAGTTGCTAAACGAGATGAAGCCGTTTACCATTAATGCCTGCTTGAGCAAATTGTGGCCAGAGGTCGTAAATGAATTCACTGGGTTTCCTTCCATTAGCAATGATCTACAAGAAATCGTTCAGCTAGTGCATCAAGTTGGAGGAGAAGGCTTTGAAGATATGCGGCCACAGGAGGTGGAGAAGCTGATCGAGTCCCAAACCGAGGAGTTGACTGAAGAGGACCTAGACAAGCTCATCAACGAGGACAAAAGTGAGGAAAAGGTGGGTGCTACAACGTCTACTCTCAATCTCAAATCTATTGCTGAAATAATGAAACTGCAAAGGGCTTCGATAGACAAAGTGGTGGAATGCGATCCTGTAATGGAGAGAAGCCTCAAATTTAAGAGGGAGATTAAAGCTACATCTAGCCCCTACCTCGAAATTCAAAAGGAACTGCAGAGAACAGCAAAACAAATGACCATCACCAGGTATTTTCAGCGGAAAATCTCTACCTCGACTAGCCCCAACCCACCTCAATCGCACTCTTTGGAGGATTCGGATTGACTTCATACCACCATATTATCATTATTATTACTATAGAATAAACACTATACTATTGTTTACTGTCTTTTATCTATGATCTCATAGATTAACCATTTAACTCGCTATCTTTTGTAGAGCCATGAACCTAATCCCATTTTCCCGTTGAATTATGGTCTCAACATCCACGAATTCCACATACGCTAGAGTTTACGGGAACGTAACCCACGTGAATGTGGAGGGTTTGCTGTGTACGTATTTACGTTCATTTCTTCGTCGTAGAAAATCCTTTTCCCTTCATTCACCAAATATTGCGTGCGCACGAAAGAAAATTTAATTAATTAATTATTTATTCCAGATTGCTCAATTCAGTTACCTCGAAGATTGTTTCGTTGTCAACAATTAAAAAACATTACAAAATGTTTCAAGTTTAAAGTGAATTACCTCTTTCTCGTTTGATTTTCTTGAAATTGGCTACTCTTTCGATAATAATGTACTGAACAAAATATTCTATTTTACTAGTACAATAAATTTTGTTTGAAGACATTTAAATCATGTCATCAACTTCCAACCTCCTGGCGGTTGGCTCCTTCGCATTCCCAGCTTGGCTTCTAATGCGGTTCTAGGCTGTTTTCACTTTTCTCCTTTTTCTCTTCCTTAGCCCCTCGTACAAAGAGGCGTCAACCCCTCCCTACAAGCGGGGACGCTTGTTGCTAGGGAGGGTTTCTAGCGAATCGAGGCTGGCGATGGGTCGCTTATAGCGGTCCCACCACCAAACCCTGATGTCGCCTAGCAGTTGCACCTCTTTGTGCCTCGATGCTGCTGCCTTGCAGTAAAATTCCTTGGATATCCTCGGCAGGAGGACGTCCAGGGATTCCACATTTCCGTCTAAGTGCAACCGGCTGACGCTGTCGTATCGGCAACGACCACATTTAAGTGATCATTTACGAGATATGAATAAAAGTTCATTTTTTGTCACCAGTAATGTGGCAGTCCCGAATAGGCTACGTGAACCATTTATGTAATTTTCTTATTTTATTCGCTTATTTGTCCTAAATACCATATTTTGTGTACTTTCTCCCAGTTTTTTCGTAGATGAAACATGCGGACGGACGGACACAACCTGGCTGTTTGGCGCTCTTGATTTACTATTTTAAAGAACACCTAAAAATGAAAGGATTCTCTTGCCAAAAGAAAAATTATTCTCTTGCAATGAATAGCAAAATATCGATATAATTTCGATTGAAATACCTTTGGCGGTGCTGGGATCGCTGTCAATTTATTTGTAAAATATGACGCTAGATCGCATTGGGATAATTTTTATCGTAATTAAACTTATCCATGGTAGCGTAGACATCGCTATCTACAATTAATCAATTTTATCATAACAACGGAAACTAATGTATCACTTAGCAACGTCATTAACATAAATTCAGATGAATAATCTAAATATTTCTTTAACGAACAGTTTTATAAAAATATGAAATTGATGGAATGATATGATCCGAAGATCCTATGCAGACAGGCATAAGCTGTGAAAGATGGAACTTTTTTCTCGTTTCAAAAATTGTTCCAATTTATAAAAATATGTTTCAAACAAAACTTGTAGAGCATTATATTGTCTAAGCCTTTACCAATGACAAAAATCTGATGTGGCCACCACATTACTTTCTCCATACCTGTAATATTTCTAAAACTTCCAAAAGGTTAAATGATAATAAATATTTTAAGAAACTGCGAGAAAAATTCAAAGACAACAAAGAACTGAAATAAACTCAAACCGTAGCCTTCTGATATTGGATATAGCCAGGAAGAAGCAACAATTATTAAAATAAAAAGGAGCGTTGCTATAACGTAACTAAGCGTAAAATGTTTACAATATTCGCCGGTACGTTGTGAGGTTGTGGCAGCTAAAAATTAGTTTTTAAGATATATCTTAAACAATGGATTATATGGGAAAATATTTCAAACAAGAGTTGTAGAAAATTAAATTTCCTACAACTTTTATTGCAATAATTTTTATATTAATTAAATATTAAAGCAAATATAAAAGAGTAAACACCCACTTCTGGTTGACTGATTTTTACTAAAAACTAACTAGTTCTTTTACATTAAAAAAATGTCAAATATAAAATTTCGTGTTGATCCGATTAATAGTGTTTGAGTTAGAGCACCCACAAAAAAACTTTCACATACACACACACACACACACCATGGATACAATGGTCAAAACATGTTCAAGGGACCCCAAAAACCTGTATTTCCGTTGAAATCTCGAAATAGATTTTTTTCATAGAAACAATGCCTTCCCTTATATTACTTATGGAGGAAGTTAAAAATGACATACATTTTTCATAAAAGAGATATTTATAAAAACGGATAAATGACAGGAATAATCCTTCGCATTCGGTTGAACAATTTTAACCAAAATCTAACCAGACCTTGATTTTTGGACAAACATATTTTCGTTGAAATCTCGAATTCGATTTTTTTAAGAAAACAATATTCTCTACTCTACTGCGTATGAAGAAAGTAGAAATGGTGGTAGGTAGTACACTCATATATAATACAGTCATCACTTATATTGCACGATTACAGTTTGTATATTTTCTCCTTAGTATTTTTGTCTTTCAGAGAAATATTTCTAATAGTGTTGTCATCAGTTTCGTTTTAGTACGCTCTTGAAATCTTCTCCGAGCATGACAGAGCATAAAATATACCATTTCGACTAGTAGAATAAGGAAGCAATGTAGAATATCATGAGACTACATTGTTTCATGTTGCGTTAATGACGCACTTAAACGTAAAATCATTGCGAGTCCGACCCCACTTTGCACGGTTTCACTTTACACGGTCTCTTCCAGGAACGAATGTACCTTGCAATGAAAGGAATTTGCGTGTATGGTTTTATGAAATTGAAAACTGGACACCGGTATTCTGCGTGCTCTCCACATTTTGGTGGAAGATGACTCTGCAGGCAGACAAGCTGGAATGTGAGAATAATTATAAAACAGAAGAAACAAGATGATCTAAACAGAATTTACGATATATTCCACTTGGAAATGCTCTATTTTGTGGAAAGATTCCATAATGTAAATAAAAAATAATACTATATATTTCTACTAACAAATTGGTTACGACCCGTTTCGCCTGTTACAGCATCATCAGGCGAATCACTTGATGATGATGTAACAGGAGAGACCGGTAGTAACAAATTTGTTAGTGTAGTTTTTTATTTACATAACTTATGATGCTAACTTTCCACATAATTGTTTTAAATGAAGTGTGGTGCAGCAATTACTTATATTGGGTTCAAGAGCTTTAAATATTACCGCGGATGAGTAGCCCTTTGTGCTCCCAAACTTCATAATTTAGCGTTCAAAAATATTAAAAATACATTCGAACAGAAAACTGAATTGGTCGCGCGTATACGTGACAAAAATAACGCGTGCATATACTAGCTCTGCCGAATCCGAGTCCAACAATAGTGATAATAATAATAATAGTGAGTGAAAAAACTGAAAAAAACGCCAGTATTTACGCGAATTTTATCGATAAGCAAAATTCTACGATAAAAATAAGAATTTTTATTTCTTTCCTCAGAGCATACTATAAATTCCGCTCCTATATTGCAATTTCATGATATTTTAAAGAGCAAGAGAAAATTACCCTGCAAAATTTATTTCAGATTTCCTATATAATTCGAATGGGAAGAATAGTTCCTGGAATCGAACCCGGAACTTTCAAAATTGTCAGCGAAAACTATCCGCGGGAGCTCTGCTTTTGTAGCAAGAGATTCCACCGAGTGTCATGAAAATAGGTCTATTGGCTCAAAGGTTAATAGGGTTAACGAGAAAACTATAAGCCTATTTCCATTCTGGAAAGTAGGCTAAAATATATACCGTTATCGGGAATCGAACGCGGATCTTCCAATTGCAGTCCGGATATTCTACCACTGAACTATATTGGCAGACTAATTCTCCCTTTTCAGAACGGGGATGTTTTTTTAAGTTGTGGCCGAGCTAGCCGATCTGGTATTAACCAGCCTTTTACGAATGTCCTCCAAAAGAAACACAAATGGTGAGATTGCTTAACTTATAGATGGATGGAATGAATTTATCGAAGAATGCTATGTAGACAGGGGTATGCCTGAATGCGGTTATGATTTGAAAACAGAAAAAAATCTGCAGTGACCGAGAGAATTAGTATGACCCGATAGTCTGATGATTGGTTATCCACCCGGTTGAAGTCCTGGTTTCGATTCCCTGTCAAGACAGAATTTTTCTCAGATTTTTACAATTATTCATGATTTATATACTACTTATTTTTCGTATAACAATAAAAGAAATGCGAAGGAAATTTTCGAAGTTTTTTATTTTCTCGCCTCGACCATTTAGCTCTGATAAACTCTTAAATAGAGTAACATTTGTCCATTTACCCGCTATTTACATGACTACACTCTGTTATATTTTTTAACTCGAGCTAAAGCTTTACTTTCCGCAACCCGCTACTTTGGCCTACCTCATTAACTTGTCGTCCTCAAACTCATTCATCATTCTCAAGGGAAGGCAATTTATAACACAAGTGGAAGAAGCGTGGAGGATATGTCTTTTAGCAATCTGAAGGGAGTTTACGGCGTCACTAGATAATACGAGCGGTTAAGTCGTTTGTTCCGCTGTATCTCCTTGCCAATTGGGGCGCCTTGGGAAGTCAAACTGGAGCGACGAGGCGAGAAGATGTTCGGATGTTTTGTTGACGTCACGAGAACGTGTCTTCTGAGGGAAGAGAAGAGAGGCGCGCAGCAAAAAAGAAAGTCTTAAGTCTTTGCTCGTTGGAAGGCGACAATTAAATTGCAAGGATAAACTCCCTTGTGCGATTAACTGTGTCATTCTGTCATCGGGTGTTTTTTTCCGCCTTGCATAGTGTTCTTTTTTGTGGCAGTCAGCTGTTTGCGATTGGCATTTTCCCCAGTGCTAGGCGGAGGAGAGTTCAGAGCAGAAAAAATAATGGCCGTTATGAAGTTTTTATTTGAGCATTTGGCCTAATTAACTACTAAGCCCAATAATAAGAGGTTTATTTTGACAAAACGAGCCTCTAAAAATCTGTTTAAGACCTTTTTGCAGTTTTTCATATTATATTTACTTTTGATATATTAACTGGAGGCTATAGTTAAACCAGATTTATGCATTGTGCATTTTATTATTTTGATTTTTGGAGCTCTGAATTAAATTCTTTGTGAATGATAATTACGCCCCCATTGTAAACGTAAAAATTCACTGTCATAAGTAAATTTTGCCTGTTATAATAACAGTTGTAAATTTAAGATAAAATTTTGTTTCTAGGAACTTCAATGCCACAAGTGCCTTGATTTGTGTGGTTTTTTAAACATATTTCATTATTCTATGCGATGGAGTCTTGCTAGATCTTTAACTTATCTTTCATTACTTGGTTGAATTTTAACATGTATTTTATTTCGGTACCATATTTTGAATATTATTCATTTTTAACATTACCTTTATATTAGAGAATATTCATATTTCAGCTTGGTATAAGACTTTGTTATGCAGGTATGTTTTGCAAACTAAAAATATAGCAATAGAAAGTTCTAAACACTAACACGATTTCGTACAGTTATTTTATGAAAATCAACGTCGGCACATAATTGAAATAAACTTGGAAACGGAAAGGGAATGGGGTCGTTTTAGGCTTGAAAAACGAATGGTATTATGAGGAAACGAATAATGGAATTAATCCATCGAATAAACAGGCTAAAAAATACTAACGTTCACGAATTTAGAGCCATACCATACATCATTTTCCTTGAAGGCCATTACGCATCCAAATGAAAGCTTCATTTATTCTCCATCAGAGGCGCTTGCGTTCAATTTTTTCCTGCCATTCATCAAATCAGTTAATGACACTATCGCGTGGAATTTGGTGGTTCATGCTTCTTCTTCTTTCGCACCATGAAAAGGTCTGCTGGTCAGTTTTATTTTTTTACAAAAAGGACTGTTTTTTGTTCTTCCCTAGCTGTTTATTTGGTAGATATTATATACAAAATTTGGTATCGTGGAGAGTATCATGATGTAAGATAGGATAAAAAACTTAATCAGAAAAAGGGCCATGTCGTGGCATGCAATTTTTAGATTATTTTCGTTTATTTCAACCGAGCGCATTTGGATTTTAGGAATAACTCCGTTGCAATATTTATTTGAACATAGTATTAAATTTTTAACGCTATTCTGAGTCAAGTGAAAATTGATAGACCTGATTGAGTGATATGATCCAGATACATAGGCTGTTTCTGTTTAGCATTCTAATAGGAATTCTATCATAGCATCATGATCCATGAAATGAATTCGTTGTTAAGATGCATTTATGAAATAGAGAATATTTGGTTATTAAAAAACGATCGTCAAAAGTTGGTTTAGCAATATATGATTATTTTATTTTCAGTGCGAATACTGAAAAAAATATTATTTACTTGTTGGATATTTTACGTTTCAAAGCAAGTGGTTCATTTTTCTAAAATTAACTATTATGGCGGTACTGATCGAGTTATTCGACCCGAGTGCATGATTTTCGGCTTCTACCTAAACTACAAATACAAATTATTATTGGAATAAATCCAGTGGAGAATCGGCTCGTATCTGTTCACGAGCAGACGGACCGATTGGGCAATTGCTTTTCTTCTTTTAAGAAAAGATCCTATAAAGGACGTACCTACCTTATATCACCAAATTCTAGGATTATATTAAGACTACTTCAAGGTTATAGGGAAAAAATCTGAAGTATTTGTATTGTTGGAGTGGTAGAATGAATTTTAAATGGTCTACGAATTAATAATAAGATGATGATTCGTTTATAATTAGAAATTTAATGTTTTCCAATTTAATTTATCATCAAAATGCATTGATTTTTAGCAGTAGCAAACATTATAGCTAATATGGTCTGAATATCTTCTTATATAATTTTACTCTATTAAGTTTGTTATAAATCATGATTGCTATTGCATCGTTTTAATGTGCAAAATAATAATTTCTGTATTAAGACATCTCGTTTCAGACAAATATCCCTAAATTTCTTCTTTCTTTCGAGCAGATGAACAACTTGGACCTTTTTTCGACAACTAACACCATAAAAATTTAATTTTGCCAAATATCTCCGTAATTAAAGCTCGGAAATAATCCTTCTTAACTCAAATTCTATCACGTCATCGGAATTTAACCAGCCAATCTGTCGATCGATTCATCAACCGACGACACATTGCATCTTCCAAAGCTCTAGCAGGGCCGTATTGCAGGAAAAATATGACTGCATCTTGAAATCAAAATAATTTCCAATGTCTGCGCATGCGCAGTTTGTGAGGGGTGTTACCCTCAGGAACCAGTGGAATCAAGTTTGAGACGGGCAGTAAAGAGAAAATCTCAAGGAAAAGGGGATGGTGAGTTAGTCCTTGGGGCACTCTCTGGAGGGAACAAAACCCTTTTGCATCACGTGGAGGAATTCCTAGTGATCAATGGGGCGTACGTTGAGGAAGGAAAGACGAATTGAGACGGGGAAAGGAGATTGAAAAGGAAGGGGGAGGCGGAGTAGGAAGTGAGGCGGAAAGGTTCCATCTAAATTCACCTCTCATCGTTTCATTTTTTCTCCTTCTTCTTGATTTGTCTAGTTTTCCTCGCAAAAAAGAAGAATAGCGACTTTACCTTGTTTGGACTTTTCGTTTTAAAATGTCTTTTAGCGACGAAATTAGATTTGTCGAGTGTAACTTCAAGTTTCGTTTAAAGGAAGAATCAAATTATGACTGGGCAGTTTGAAAGCTCTCAAATGGGATTTTGAAAACAAATCTGAGTTCAGTTCAAAGGTGGGATTGCGTTTATATTGGGCGATCTAGTCAATTTTAGTTTTCGTTCGTAATGACCGCATGAAGCAAGTTATTGCTAAAACGAAAAGTGTTATTTGTAGGAGTCACTTTAGCAAGCGCTTGACTAAAATAATGTCAGGGGAAAGCCATGTTCAAGTAGTCAATTCGTTCTCTAAAGAAGGAAGTGTATAGATATATTTTCGTTAATGTTTTTCATTTGTGATAGGCTTCTGCCTCACAAATTCTTCTTAGAAACAAACTTACTTTTAATGCCTTGCTTAAGAGCTCTTAGCGCAAAATCTAAATAATTAAGTTTTCAAAAACTAATTTATTAAAAGATCGTCTGCTTTTAGCCTCAAATTCCATTATTTTTTATACATAAAACGGTTTGTTTTTCATTACTTTAACAATACCGTGGGACAAAAGGCAAGATTTTCAATATTAATTATAAAGGAGTTATATTTTTCATCCTTTGATATCCCTGAAAAGTTAGTTTTGGGCAGAAAATACAGTGATAAATTATGTACCATGTCCTTTAAGACAGCTTTTATCGGCTAATGTAATAATTTTATAGTCCTATTTTTTCTGTTATAAATTCGATTTCACGGAAGAAACTCATACATTTATAATTATGCCTTTTCTCTTTTTCGAGCTCCATGATAGGAATGAATACATGCATTGAATACAAACACAAAGACAAAATATTTTAACTTTTTACTTATCTCCACAAAACATATCAAACTTCCGGTTTAGATAATTTTTCATCATTTTAAGCTATACACATATATAATATATTGTAGTTAAAATAATGGAATTATATCTAATTTAGAACATAAATGATGTAATATAGTGAATTTAATCTTTTGGGCTTAACTGTAATAAATAAATGTAAACATTCAAATGATTTCTCTATACCAAGAACTGGAAATGGTTTATTTTTCTCTTATTTAACTCATTTATATATTTGTGTTATTATGTTTTCCTTTTCGAAGAGTCATAAAGTCGTTCAGCTCAAATAAAATAATGGCAAGAATAACGAAAGCAAAAGCCATCTTCAGAAGAAATAAACTCCTATTAACCTGTAAAAAGTAATGTTGTGTTAAGTAAGAAGTTTGCGAAATGCCTTGTGAAAAATAGTGATATTTAGGAAATATTATATATAAAACTTTCCAAGCTTCAACACGTCGTTATGGAGAAGAATGCATCAAATAAAACGGATGAAGAGAATAAAAAATAAGCATTTCAAAGAATAGGAAAAGAGATCGTTATTATGAATTGTAAGATAAAGAAAGTGATTTGGATCGGACATTTCCGGAGGAGAAACTCCATGTTTTAAAGGAATGCTCGAAAAAAAAATCTTTATGGCTAAAGATTAAGAGGAAGGAAAGATTTCAGGAAATGAAATATCTAAGGAGGTTGCGTAGAAAAGGACAAAAAGAAGAATCTGGTTTTAATATATAATTAAAAAACTGTCTGCGAAAAGTTAAAAAATGCTGATGATGATAAAGATCGCTGTGCATGGACAATACTTTTAGTTGCAGTCAATGAGCAAACCTTGAAAAAATCCTTTAAAAATTCAAATTTGATATTTTATAGGAGTTTAATCAGACCAAAACATTTGCATCAAGGATGATGTACCCCACGCAGTTCGTCTTCTTTTGTATCATTGGCAAGGAAGATAATAAGACGCGTTTGCTCTTGAAACGCATTTCACTCACAGTCAAAAGAATCACTAAATTTAAAAGAAAGTGAAATTTGGAACAACCGAAGTTGCACGCCTTCCATTCAAATCTTGCCTAAACATTTCGCAACGCCATCGCATTGGTCCGCCGAATGGACTGTTTCAATACTTCCGAAACATTTATTTACCTCCGAGCCGACTTCCTTCGCCTCCTTGCTTATGAAACCAAAACTTTTGGAGCCTTTTGCGCTAAGTGATACTATCCAGCGGGAGATGGCACAGAGAAGAGAGAGAGAGGCAATGGCGTCCCGGACGCGAAGAACGCCAACTCCTAGTAAGTCCTCGGAACAACGACAAAATTTTTCTCCCTTCCTCTCTATCCAGCTTCCTTCCTTCTGTACCCTTTCCTCGTTGCACATAACCTCCCACACGACCCCCTCCTCCGCTTCCTGATCCGTGAATTATTCGTGAGAGAAATAGAGAAAGGGAGAGGGGGAGAGAGGGAGAGGGAGGGAGGGAGAGAGAGAGAGGTCTCCATATTTAAAGGAGCTGGGAAAAAAAACTTGGAAAGCAGGAGGCGAGAGGGATGTTTTTGGGAGGAAGAGAGAGAGAGGAGGGTTTTGACGAGGTGTGTGTGTGTGTTGGAGTTATACCATGTTCTTTCAAGAAAAGGAGAGGGGCTCTTTCTTCTCCTTCGTCGTTGTAGCTGCGACGGCTTGAGTACTCCCTGTTGGGTAGAGAGGAGAGGGAGATAAAGGAAAGGAGGGGAGGTTTGAGGGGGGGGGAGGCAAACTGACGCTCTCGCCGTCCCTCGCAACCGCTTTATTAGGCGAAGAGAGACGTGCACAGACAGGCGCAAACACAGACACCAGCGCGACACACGCGGGGGAGATATAGAGAGATAAAGAGAGGGCGGCGTGAAAGAGGAGAGAGGGAGGATAGCTTATGTTCCCCGGTATGTGGAGTCGAGATGAGTAAAGGGAATTGTACGACTCGCCAAAACTCTCTGGAATACAGGATGGACGAAAGGAGGACTCAAGTGAGGAGAATAAACTCCCTTCTAGCTTGGGAGATGAGCGAACTTTCCCGGAAGAAGAAACTTTCGTTTATTTTTTTCCCACGAACGATTTTTCATGAAATTCACTGGAAAAGGCAGCTTTTTCCAAATTTTCTGTATTTAGATAGTGACACAAATCTGGTATAAATATTGATGAATGTAAAGGATAAGAAATAATATTAGGTCTTAAAATTTATTGCTTAGGTATTTATTTTTGCGAGTTTATTTTAAGGGTTGTTTCTACAGCAAATGCGAGCAAATTTCATTTTATTATATTCGCATCGAGACAACCAGTATATAACTTCCTACTATTGGCTTTCATGATTGCACAATGTTAAGGATACGTCATAAAGTCCAATAGAACTTGCAAACTTATGAGTAAGAGGTTGCTGGATTTTGGATTGTTCCCGTTTCTGGATATTATATCTTTGTTTGCAGTCTAACCATGCATTATGAAATATTGTTAACTTGGGGTAAGGAAAACAAAATAAAATATGAGAATATAGATTGTCTTATTTTCTTTTTCAAATCTTATTATTATTCACCGCTTTCAATGTAAGAGATACGGGTGAAGGCCTGTGTGATGATAATTTACTCTTCGTCATAGGAGATTGAGCAGCTAGCAAATAGATTTTCAATAAAACATTTTGTTTCATCGCGGTTCTTAAAATTTTTGTGTAATTTCAGTTGAAAACTCAATGACAAAATTAGTAAAAACAAATGACCCAGTTGAAATTTTACTTCGAAATTAAAGAAACTACCATGTTTTCGATTTATCAGGTATTAGTAGTAATTTTTATTTTGTAGTAGAATCATTCAATATATTTGTTGTTACAAATTGTGTCTTTGAGTTGTAAATACGCAATTCTACATAGTTACGGCTACATCAATCGAATATATTCGTAATTTCAGTTGTTTTAATACTTGGGCTTTCCTGAAATACGTTTTTCTGGATTTTTATAAACAGCCAATGTCCTACCCTGCTTTTGAAATGCTCGGTTTTGAGATAAATTAAGTTTTCGGATAATTCCGGTTTTTAGACAGCCGGTTTTTCGGTTTTGTATTGTGTAACACAAATTTAAATTGCAACGCGCTTGAAATAAAGAAGCAGAGATTATCTGGCCATGGAATATTCCATTTGAGGTTATATTGTTACCATGTCCTTTTCAAGCTATTGTAAGGAGTGCAGCTTAGAAACATACTCCTCTTTTACTTCATCGGTTGTAATTAATATCAGCTCATTTGTCTTCTGTTCCAGAAATAATATATGAAAAAATGGCTCCACAATACTTAAAAGTGACGGCTGCTTGAAAGAGCTGCTAAGAAGGCAAGAGGACCTAATTTCTAGATTACCAGGTATTTACAAATACCGTCTTTGAAATGTAAACATGTGTGGCACTGATAATGTAGTTCATCAAATTTTATGTTGTGAGGAATTTTATTGAGGGGTCTCTTAATAAGAACTCACATCATTAAACATCAAGGAGGCTGTAAACTGCTTTGATGAGAGAGGAAAGATATGCGCAGGGATTAAAAATGACAACGGTTTCATTTTGTTTGTGGCACTGGAAAATTTATACCACTTTTATCGAAGATGAATTTCGTCAGGTAGCATACATGGTAATGAAAACAAAATTATCCTAGAATATAAAATGCCGTTCAAGTTATTACTCCAGCGATGCTAGAAAGCATGATATTTTAGTTAGTGTAAACTTATTAACAAATGTAAACTCTTTAAGATATATTTATGTAGCAAATTAATTATTTATATTTGTCGGTTTTAACACAACATGTTTATTATTAGTTGATGTGCATATCTTATTTGCAAAATTAAAAAATGATAAATAAGTTAACAGCGAGTGAGATGAATTTCAGTAATTCCATTTTACTTACTCGAATTGCTATGAGTATTGTTTATTCAAAGAGGGATAATATATCTGCTATTTGTATTGAATATCTAATGACTTTATAATGGCCTTACTAGATAGAAGAAGTAACTTTTTCGTAGGCAATTAGTTCCTGTTTTTCGGAAAGTAATAACTTTTGCAGAACTAAATATAACATTTTAAGTGTAACGTTTTTGCTATTAATCTCCATATTTCAAATTTTAGTTTAGTTAAATGAAAATATAACGCCTTTTACTCCAAAAAATTATTATTATTATTTTTGGTGTATAAGGTGTTACATTTTTATTTAACCTTACATCAAAGGCAGCTCGTATACTTATTTTTATATAGTTTGCTTGCTTGAATTTTCACTCCCAAAAGATAAATGTATGCTACATTTTAAATTTAAAACATTAATGTAATTATAGGTAGACGTTTTGGAGGTGAATCATCTTATGGTGTCAGATAAATGAAAATGGAGACTACGTTGAAGATGATGTTAAAAGTTGTGAAAATCACCCCTTAACCATTAAAAATAATTTTGCACTGTTAAGGAGTGATTTTCACAACTTTTAATATATCACAGTTTCTTTCATTGTTAACTCATTGAAGTATTATAGCGTAGTTCATAGCTTATCTTAAAGTTAGTTTATTTATACAACAAAAAAGCGCAGAGAAGACCTTAATTTCCTTCCACGACCTCTCTGTGTCTCTTTGCATATTCAACAGAAGGATCTTATTCTTAGACGACAGATAATTTCAATTACTCCGCGAGGCTTATTACGTCAACCGTTTAATGTAGAGAGCAGCAATAACTCAAGCGGCATAAATTATACTTTAAAAGCGTCATTCCCGCCCAGCTTACTTTCACTTGCTCTCAAAAGATGTCACCGCATGTCCCGACACACTTAATTTCACGCCCTCGTTCTGCGATACTCTTGTAATAACCAGGAAAAAGGGAGTTGAGGAGAGAGGGAAGGAAGAGAGACGGGAGGAGAGGGAGGATTGGTAATCTTGAGTGTGTATGGGGGGGCATTGGGGAATGAGAGAGAGGGGAAATGGGCGAGGGTCGGGTAAGAGAGTAAGGAGTGAAACGTCTTCCTGCCATTACGGTAGAGTTGGGAGAACTCGAAACTTATGGCTTATACCTAACGAGGAGCTAAACACGAGGAAAAAGTGAGAGAGAGAGGGAGAGGAGGAAAGGATACAGAGGGGAGGGAACGGGAGGAGAGGGGAAAAGAGGAAGGGAGTGTTGGAGGAAAAAAACGCAAGCGACGGGAAAGGAATATGGCAAAGAGGAGAGATAGAAGATAGTTGAAGTGGGGAAGGGAGAGGGTGATGTAGAAAGAGAGAGGTTTAAGCAAGGGAACGGGAACGGAAGGGTAGAAAGGAGATACAGAAAGACGATATAGAGTGGTAAAAAGGAAACTGAAGAACTATTAGGTGAAAGGTTCGATTGGATCTGGAGAAATTGTGGAAGAAATGAAAATAGAATTAGAGAAATGGTTGAGAATAGAAATTTAGTTAAAACAACGCAAAACTGTGCATAGAGAAAGTGAGATTATCAAACATATATTTCACAGTTATTGCAAAATTATAAAACAAAGAGTACAGCCCAAAAAAAGTTTAATCGTGATTTAGATGTAAATCGGAATCAGCAGTTTTATAATACGAAGTTCCGTTTATACATTATCTAATTTTAGTTTTTTAATTTTACCAAAGAGTCTTCAGATTGGGTACAATAAACGCAAATAGATTTTCACAAAAATAATTTATGGATGCAAAAGTTTTATAATTAACAGTGCGTGGCGTAGGCTTGTGGAATTGATCGATGACAAAACATAAAAAACGACCATGATGGAATTCCACCTGTTATTAACAAACTTAAGAGGCGAGTTTCATCTTACATAGGGATCGTCTGGTCGCTTGACGGCGTCTTTGGTTTTAGGTGAAACCTAACGATGTCTGTGAAAAACGAAACCGGTATCTTAAGTTTGGTAATAACAAGTTGAATTCTAACATAATTGTTTTTTCTCTCCTGTTATGTATTACCGAAATCGTCTTATTCGAGTCAGCTAATTTATTCATCCTATAAACATTTTTAGGTTACAATGCATCACCGACCGAAAATCAAATTCATAAAAATTTCATTCTTGAAAACTGTCCATTATTTCGACTTATCGAAACATTTTTGAACCCGCATAGAATATTACCGCATAGACTGGATGTGAATGAAAACTCATTTTTTGGAAATACGTAAGGTCCAAGTTCCTACCTGTCATGCGAACTCTGACGGAATCTAAATTTCAACTTTATATATTTATATAGACATTTGGTATATTTACGAATATTAAAAAATATAGAAAAAGGGGACGTTGCGAGGGAAGAGTGTGAAAGTCAAACGGAAATGGGGAGAGAGGGAGAGCTGATCAAGTAGAGTTATATGATGAAGTAAGGAGATAGAGTTGATAAGGGAGTGAAAGTGAGAAGATGGTAGAATCGGAGAAAGGAACAGAGGAGTAATGGCGTAGCAGAGGTGGAGATCAGGTAATTATAGGTAAATTATTATTTCAGTAAGTAGACATCTGCCGGAAAAAGTGGTAAAATGAATACATCCACGGAAGAGGAGAGAAAAACCGCTGCAATCGCACGCCTTCAGCTTTAAATTTAAATTGCATTTTCTCGTGAAAGAGGAAGTTGGCATGTTTAGAAGCCGTAAAGAAGAAAGAATAAGAAGCAGGGCGTTAAGCAGGAGATAGAAAGAGAGAGAATAGGAAGACGAGCGGAGGATTTGAGTAAGGGATTATAACACGGCGAGGAGTTAAAGTGGGAGAGAATGGTGGGGTTGAGGGAGTCCAAAGAGGAGAGGAGAGAGTAGTGTAGGAGGAGTTAAGAGGAGGAGGTGGAGGCAAGTATGTGCGGAGTTAGACGGTTTAGAAGCGAGGATGTTCGCGCAGAAGTAGGCTCTGGGTGGTGGGCATTTCAAACTTCCCAGCGCAGGAGAGAACGGATGCTGTTAAAAGGCTTGTTGGGTGGTGGAGGGAGGGAGAGGGAAAAAATAGGGAGGAGGTGGCAGGGGTGGTAAATGGTTTGGTGTGGATTTTACTCCACCACCCCTCGCGCGAATGGTTTTTTGCGTCCTAGTTGGAGACGCTAGGATTGAGGAGTCCTAGAAAAAGGGAGAAGGGTTTGTAAGGGGGGGGGGGAGGAGAGTGAAAGGGATGCTGAAACGGAGTGTGGTAAAGGGAGTTAAACTATGTCAGATATAGGTAAAAAATCACTGATGATCGCCAAATTACAGTAAGCTCGCCAAAACGTCAGTTTTTAGTGCTTCTTTCCTTAAAAAAAAGTCGCTCATGGATTCGGTTTGTCTGCCCAATTGGGCTATATCTTTAGAATAAAGCAATATGAAAAATTCAAATTTTCTGGAAATATTGGTCTATATAAGTAGTATAAATGAAAAAGATTTTATGGATCTACAATTATTACTTTAACAAAAAAGCGCCTTTAGTAACTTGCTCTGCAATTCTTCTCTCACATGTATTTTTACGTTTCTGGAATGTATCATGTTACGTGATTTCGACATAATCGATGGCGTTTTCATTCAATGGCGCGGTCGTATATGTTTTCGCTTTGTTCTGTAGATTATCACGGCTGTGGAGATTTATTAAAATTTATTCTGAGAGTTTGTCGCTGAGTTTATTCTTTATTCTTAAAACGACGAGGTTGAGGTTATGAAGCCCCCTCTTCCACCTAACCGTTTACAATATGCACTTAGTAAAACAGTTATAAAGGCCATAAAATGGAATATTATAACAGGTATTTTTTTCTTTGAATGAGACAAGGAGATTTTGTGATGGTGACATAATGAAGATTTGAAGTGTAAGAGAAGTAAAAGTAACAAATTAGATCTAAAGTTGTCATAAGAAAATGCGGCGATAGAGACTGAAAGGACGTGGACTACGTATGTTTGTTTTTAAACCAAAAAATGTTACAATGATACTTGAAGTTATCCATATGTCTGATAGAGTGCATGGAGTCAGGAAGGAAGTTTCAAAGTTTGCAGACAGATATTGTAAACGCCTTTTTGTAGAGGCTGCTACGATGCATTGGTAGAGGGAATTAAGAGGGACCGCGAGTGTTTAGTGAGTGGATTGAATTTAGAAAACAGAAGTTGTTGCAGTGGTCGAGGAGTGTTGAAGATGTGAGGATGCGCTTGAGAGTAACCAGGACGTTGACCATCCGCCTATCTTCCAATTCTAATCCAATCCACTTACGTTGGATAATTTTTTTTCAGGCAGAAGATGAATCTAACACAAGAGCTGTTATTAGTTCTCTTAAGCAGGGGGCCCCAACCTGCGGCCCTATTAGCAATTTCATGCGGTCCACCACCAGTGTCTCGTTGTTTTCAAAATTTTTTCCTTTTTTATTTACCCACCAAATGTTATTTTATATTTAGCAAAACCTGTTCAAATGTCTAGCATTAAATTGAGAGCCCTTAATAAATATTTTTCAATTCAAATTAAGTTCTTTTTAATTTTGTTGTAGATCTTTCTTCAAAGGCATTTCTGAGATTGAATTCCATCATGATTCTTAATGTAGTAAAGTTAACCCTGAAAACATAATGTTAATTTGATTTTCACTCATATGGTGCTTAAGAATCTCTAGTTAACTTCCGATTAAACTTTAACCGAAGCATTGAAAATTTCAAATGCGGCCCACTGAAGGCTTCACTTCCACCAATGCGGCCCACCAAGTAGAAAAGGTTGCCCGCTTCTGCTCTAAAGGATATTCATCTTTTTTATAATTTTATATAAATTACATTTTAAAACAAAATTGACCATCACATTTCAATTAAATTATCAACGATTAAGTAATTGAGAAATTTAAATTAATAAATTGTTAAAGTATTGATTTATTGATTGATAAGGTCATTATTCGGGGTGAGATTGAAACAAAAATGTCTCATCTTCCACCTAACCCCAGGGAGGATGTAAGGGAAGGGGGGAGAGTGATTGGAGGGAGGGAAAGAGGTAGAGGGAAATTTTGGATTAATACCATTTTTAAAATATGATTATTTGATGAAATTATTTTTCATTTTAACAATGGTTTTTATTTCACATAGAATTTTTATCTTTCCATTAAAAACCAAGTAAATAAATAGAGAAATGCGTTAAATTAGATGTCTGTCTGTTTTGACGGGCATTCAAGCTAATGTGTTAATAATATGTTTAAGAACGTATATTTCTAAAATGTTTAGTGACTACTTTTTAGCGGTTATTTTAGATATCCGCTATCAGATTTTCACATTATTCGAACTACTCATGGTCCCATATATTCGCATAACCGGAACTATTTGAAAATTTGATTCTCATGTCCGCCTCGATTATCCTGACAAATAAATTAAAAACTGTAGCTTTAAGCTACGGGAAATGCAAATTAAATTAATCTTAGCGTGGGTCCTAGGTTGCGCGCGTTTTTACGCTATTAAAAATCCCGTATGTGTCTGTGCGATAATCGGGTCTGGTTTCAGCCGTGATCATTTCCATTCTTTTTTTCCTTAAACAGGAAAGAGAGCATATATTTCCGAGAGACTCGTTCAAAACTTTACGCACCGCGAAACGAAACAGTATCCGGGAGAAAATAGAAAAATAATCGATCCTCGTCAATAATGAGGTAAGGACGTGTGTATTCACGCTTGAGAAGGCGGAAAAATGTCGATTTTTTCTTTCCTTCATCCAAGGGCGGTATGACGGCGATCGGGAAGTGGCTCCTTCCGCAATTTCGAAACGTGCAGAATTGTAGTGGGGCGGGGAAGGGGGGGAGAGGACGCATGACCGCTAATTTATTCGTCTCGGCTGATGAAATAATCTCTCCCAATGCCTATTCGATGTAGGCCGTTTCTCGCAATTGGCTAACTCGGACGCTGGGAAAATGTTGGCGAAAAACAGATGGTCCGATATGTTTTTGCGAGCGCGGCGGAGATAGAGAGGGTTTCGGGTGTAAAAATAATCGCGAGCCTCGTTCCTAAAAATGGGTCATGCGATACTTTTCATTGAGCGTATCCATATCCGTGCTTATTTTGGCGTGAAAGAAAGGAAAACAACACATTCACTTTGTAGTTACGTAATTATTGACCCGTAAATAGGGATGCGGCTCGTCGGGTCTTTTTATTTTGAAAGCGATAAAGGGATAACAAATTACTCGATTATATTTAGAAGTCGCTTGATCGTAAACAAGTGGTGTTCTCAAATGGAGGAATGTGGAATTTTTTAAGTACGTGGAAACATATAAAGTTTTAAAAATCCGAAGGAGAAATGGAAATTACTCCTGGCAATCGAATCCAGCACTTTTACTTCCTGGGTGGATGTTCTATCAACTTCCTTTCTTGGCAAGTGGAAGACCTTGTTCGAGTTCTGGCCGATATCAGAATTGTCTTTCTCAAACTAAATTGTGTCGTTGTATGGAATGTCATATGCATACCTGCGAGTCGTGAGAAGTTTTTGTGACAATTTCCGATGTTTCCTATTTTGCCAACTCTTATATTGGTACACTATACCATATTACTGTGGGTTTCGTGGATATATTTTCGATGTGTAAGTAATCAATCAAAACATTTGAAAATGATATAGCGATTTAAAGAAAGAATTTTTTAGCACAAATTATTATTGAAATAAAATTGAAAACCAAGTTTTATCAAAATGCCATCAAACCTCTTCCGCCAATTGGGGGAAATGAAGCTTTTCAATATAGTAAATGCTTATAAAGAAAAACAAATGAAGATTGAATGAGAATTTTCATATATTTTAGATCCACAATTTAATTTACTGTATTCTTACGTTTGCCTCACTATTGAATCTTTTTTCATTAATTTTTATTAATGTAGAGTAATTACTGAATGTCCGATCGATCAGAAAATTTATTTGTGTAAGGAAAAGCAGCTTCGTGAGTAAAAAGAAAAACAGTCATATAAATAGAAATTGTTACAATCAAAGACGAGTTTGTTAAGGTTCGGCTATACCGCTTTCTTAATTTTGATGCAATAACATGGTGATGGAACGCTAAAATTAGACAAAGCATGCCAGAAGAGTTTGCGGATAAAAAATAAAAGATAAAAAAATCGAATGACATCTGTTCTTCAAAAATGATCTATTATAACTTATGCACCGACCAAATCGAAAACTGGAGAGAGATTCGAAAGATTAAAACAGTTGTAGTTATGAACAGAACTAAAGTCTCGATGAGTCAGATCACTAAGATTTGCAACATTATGATTGGCATAGAGAATAAAACGAAGAAAAGGTTAGATGGAGAGATTGCAGAGAGGATTAATCGATATAAGATCAAAACAGATGATTCGAGAAAGAACGAAAAAAATCCACGCAGAGTGTATTATTGCTCGCAGTTCAGTGATTAACTTGATGGAAACTTGCTGTTCGTTAAAGCTATCAAGATGTATATGTAGCGTAGAACCTCCAATAGAAGTTTGGCAAAATCAGACATAAAAACGCATTAGACATGGTTGCAAAAGATTTACGGGTTTATTATCAGCATGATTAATAGAAAATATAAAAATATAGGATAATTTTGATGTATTGTTACATAAATTATTGAATGAAGGACGCATGGAACTGAATATTCTCTTAAACAGTTTTAATGTGCGAGAGATTTGGTTACTTTTTCAG
The DNA here is from genome assembly GCA_028673005.1 of Tanypteryx hageni. Lineage (NCBI taxonomy): Eukaryota > Metazoa > Arthropoda > Insecta > Odonata > Petaluridae > Tanypteryx > Tanypteryx hageni. The sequence continues at coordinate 175,677,940 of CM054115.1, read as the reverse complement.
AAAATCTCTCTCACAACCATAAGCTTATCTTATTTCTTATGAATGTGGCTGGGGTACGAACCAAACAGCATGAAAAATGTCTGAAAATTATTCAGATGTCTAAGGGTTGCTTTGGGGGATCTATCTTAACGTTACCTCTGCCTATTTACCTTATCTAAAGGCGCAATAAATACTTGAGTTGGTTTTATTAGACAAAAGAAGCTACGCGAAGACAATTGATGGAGGAATCGGGAGCAGAATAAGAATGGAAAAGATTTTATTTTCCAGGCGGCTTGATTAGAATGGTAAGCGATACAATCCAGCTGCTCTATTTACGTTGACAGTATGAATTGGGTTCTTACAAACTTTGAAATTAACGGTGAAACTTTTAATTGCGTTGATAAGATTGTTGTTTTCGTTAGAAAATTCTATGAAGATTTGTTAAAGCAAGTTTCAAGTCGAATGTTGTGCAGATTTTTAATTGGAATTTTTGGTTGGTTATTTGTTTTATCAGATTGAAATTTTAAAATTTGTTTTAAGTAGTGGGTCAAAAATTAATACAAGAAAAATGGTAATGAACAAATGACTGAGAATGACCTCGAAGCGCTGAAAAATATAAATTTAATAATATCATTTAATCTTTTGATATATCAAATTGTGAAAATTAATATCTATGTCGGAAAGTACATACTCAGGAATATCATCCAGAATCTTTTACTTTTTAAAATAAATTTCCAATGATCAACACGTATCCAATAATTCATATAAATAACATTGATTAAAAAAAATATTAATATTCACTCGGTATTAGGTTTCCATTGTTAGTTTCCCTTTGAGTTTCGTGGATGTTAAGTGCAAACAACTTTTTAAAAGTATTTATTGTACGTGTCGTTAGAAACGATACGACTCGAAATTTAATTTTAGCTTTAAAACTGCATTCCGTGATTCATATACTGTTGGTACAGTAGGAAAATAAAATTAAAACAGTTTTTATATCACCGTAAAAGGGCTATGGTTTAAATATGACCGATGTGTTTAATTTACATTTTATGAAAAATATTTTTAATTTTATTTGTATGCATCGTTCTCCCCATAAAAATCCAAACTAGATCGCTTTGCGGGAACTCTGGGACATCATTCCTTATATCTTCCTCCCAATTCCCTTCATTTACCTCCTCTTCTCTTCCACTCCTCCCTCCCCTCTCCCCAACTCTTCTTTTACCCACTTCTACCCTCCCCTCCTAACTCCTATTCTCTGCCCCTCCCACTTCCTTCTCAAACCCTATTCCCCGTTCTATCTCAGCTACTTCCCCGTCTTAGCACTTGGTTCTCTTAAATCTTCTCTTCCTCTCACTCCCTTCCACCTCTACCTTCGCAAAACCCTGCTCTTCGTTCCGCCTGTCCATTCAAACCTTTGGACCGTCTCTCTCTGAGCACCTAAATCCCTTACCCACACTCAGTAACCTTTGACACCCTTCTCTCGCTTCTCTCAGACCAAGAACCACAGTCACCTTTTGCAAACTCCCTTGCCCGCACACACACATACAGACAGACATGCGCAGACTTCCCTCCGTCCCTTCCCTTACCTCTCTAACCTCAGACATTCGTCTTGGACTTCCCTCTTATCCTCTGTTCTCATCTCTCTCTATCTCTTATCCTAGATCTCTCCCTCTCTCTCGCTGTGGGATAGAAGTATTCCTGCTGCGAATATCTATTGCTTTAATAGTTGCATATATTTAAACTTTCAATCGATTTTCACGCCTCATTTCCAAGTTTTATTTTGTCTTTTTCCACTTCTTCTGTTTTGTTAAATCGAATCTTAAAAACTCTAACGTCCATATGATACAGATTTTGTTTGGCCCCAATACATATTTCTCTTATTTTTATATATTAACGGTAAAATAAAGTTTTATAATCGAAAATTTCTTAATATTTTATTCGAGTAATCGATGTGCGATTGTATTTGTCACTTTGTACTGTTTCATTTAAACTTTTTCCCTTGGACTGGCGTTTTTGTGCTTTCTACCCAGCTTATCTTCAGTAGAGAATTATCGAGCTCGTATTCTAGCAATAAAAATTCGCAAATAAGAACTTGAAAATCGCATTGAAAAATTACTACTCGGGTATCTCCAATAGCCATAAAAATGTTATGTAAACCTTATTTAATCAACAAGAAAGCCAATAGGAGCTTATTTTTCCGACCTTTTTATGGGAAATGAAGATACTTAAATAAGTACTTATTTTTCAATTTTATTTTCTATTGGTTACATTATAAACCAATTTGTGTTATTATTTTTCAAATATTTTCACGAAATTGGAGTTCTTCTTATTTAGATTTGAATTAGATCTATGGTATGCGACAACTTATTAAAATAAAAAATGTTACTAAAATATTTAGTTTATGGTATGATTAGCATGATTAGCTCAAAGAAGCATTTGTAATGCAAGTAATAATTACCGGGGTTCTGAAAGTTTTGAAATCATTCAGTTAAACTTAATAGGTTATATATTTACAAAAAAAGCTGTGCATATACAAAAAACCCTCAATATTAGTGAGGGATACTACGTTCTTGGAAATCGCCGTGAATATCAAAACCGCGAATCCTAAGGCTAAACACTTATGAGATTCATACATAGGGAAGTAAAGGCAGACGTTCATAGTCAATAAGAATAGACGCATATTAATTCCAATAACCATGCTAATTATAACAATTTTACGGATTAAAACACTGTGATCATCTTATTTATGAAGAATAAATAAAAATAAAATGTCAAAAAACGCCATTTTACTTACCTGTTATGACGATATTGAGATGATGTTGAGGATGCTGATGATTTGGGAGAATGTTAGAAAGATGTGGAGTCCTTCTGAAGATCTGTTTAGGATCGTGGCTTACAAGATTTTGCCGAGGGGGTTGGTGCATCAGCGATGTTCGTAAAATAACTTGTTATTGGCGTTAGCTTCGTCTTTCGTTTCAAATCCCTTTGCGTCTCCTTGCAAGGGGCCGTAAAAGTGACCAATAGTCTTTTAAAGTATTTGCTCCACTCCATTTGAAACAGCTTGTCCTTAGAAATTTACAGAATCTCCGCTAGTACCTTGAGTGATAACTGAGCCTTTGAAATCAACTACCCCCCACTCTTCCCCTTCACTGCTTTCACTTAAGAGCTCCAAAACGTTCTCCTCGGTCAATCAACTCTTCTTAATGGCAGTTGAGGTGTTCCTCCATCTCGCTTCCTAGGAGGTGGCCAAAATCTTCTCCTGCCACATCATGTGCTAACCTCACAATCCCCCAAGCCTCACACATCACATCACATCACAAATGAGATGACTTTTAAGTCTTTGAATGCATCATCCAACAGCCTTCTCCAGCCCGAATTCCATGTCGATGACTTGATTTCATCCAGAGATACCTTTATATTTGACAAACATCGCTGTTATATTTTTCCAGCGATCTCTGAATTACAGAGGATTGTTTCTGGATCTTTCATTAGGTATACCTATGCGGGTTTACTTCGGATAAACGGGTTTATTTGCTGAAAATGTAACATGGGTATTCAGAGACACTAACCGCGAATAATAGAAATCCCGAATGTGAAATAGGTGTACAAATAAACCACTCGCGAACAATCAAAACCGCGAATGTCAAGGGTTAACTGTAACTTTAGCCGAAATGGACATATATTTTTCTCGACTGTTTTCTTGATCAAAAATCATAAATTTTATGCATATGAGAATGTTTTGAAGGGTTACTGTATATTTAAGTAACAAATAACGCATTTTGGTCTCGCATAATTTCTTTATTTAGCGCGTTTTATTTCATAAACGCGCTTATGTTTTCACTCTGTCTGTTTGTCGGTCTGTGAAAAAAATCAAAATAGAAATAAACGGTAAGAGTTGGCTTCGTTAGTTTTTTAATTACATTTTATTTTAATTTAATATTTTAGATATACCTACCCGTCAATACTGCGGATAACTACACTAGTATGCTGCAGAATCATTATTTGTTAATGAAGAATACCGTTGTTAATTAATTCAATCAACTCAATTTCATTTTGAGAACATTTGGTAAATATATCTTTGATAGGATTTAGACAGGGAAAATAATGGGGCAAATATAAAAATGTATTCCCACTATCTAGATGTAGAGTTCTTAATGTTTCATTAATATAAAATGGGATATCATTCATCACTTTTATAGCATGATTTATTTGATTCTCGCTAAATATTTGCAATAAATGTTTAAGAGTGATACATTTACGTTAGCGTTGAATAATATATAAATATATTTACTCGGTTCTATGCATAACACACGAAGATATTTCGTGGCCCTAACATCTGAAACTACCTGTATAGCACGTGTTCCACGAGATGGCCGACCTCTTCGAGCTCTCATAATAACATTGAACCCGATTTCGTCAGTAAAAATATTCATTGTTTGTAAGATGTGATGGCAATTCAATAAATGGATGACCGTAGCGACATCTTGCTTCAAAACCGCTTGATCATTTCCTATCTCAGGCACGAGATCAATTCGCTCAACGGTATATTGGCAATCAGCCACTAAGCATCCAATTGATGAATTTGAAATCTGTATTCCAAACTCTGCCATGTACTTTTCGGCGATTGTATCTAAAGAGGTGGCGAAATCTTCATCAAACCGTTGTTAAGAAGTGATCGCGATTTTCACTCATTTTTCTTTCTCTCTGACCAGGTTTTTCTGAAAAACATTTTGTTAGATATGTTTTAATGAATTCGAGAACGGTTGTTCTGTTAACTGCTATTATTTCTGAAATTATTTTTGCACTTTTTCCAGAAACATATGCATCAGTTACTTTCCTTTTGTCGTCATTAGTTGTTCCTTTGTTTTTTCTGGTTTTCATAATGAAATATGTTGTCACATAATTATTTAACTTAGCTGATAAAGAATTCGAAGCTCACAGTTTTAAATATAACTGGCTTTTTCGTATTGCACCAGCAAAATAAAACTGGCTTTCGTGAAAAAAATTTAATTCGAGACTTCGACAGAAATGCAGGTTTTAAGGCCACCCGAGTACGTTTTCACTATTCTCAATGATAATTGATAGTAGCTCAATAACTTTGGCTAAGATTAATAAAGGTGAAATACTCCTTTAGCCAAACAATTAGAGGGTTACAAAACCCAATGCAGCCAGTTGGCTCCCAGTCACTGTTGAAACAGGTTTTACCCCTGACGATGCCCACCTTGTGGGCGAAATGCATTGGGTTTTGTAACCCTCCAATTGTTTGGCTAAAGGAGTATTTTACCTTTATTATTCTCAATGATGTTTGTGTGTGTGTGATAGTAGTAATTATTATAGATCAACAGAAAACTTTATATTTTAAACTTTTGTTATTAATTCAATGTCTGAAAGGTTTTAGCTGGGACTGGTCAATCGGAAGTGGAGAGTTACTCTAGTTATTTTTCTGAATCACTATTATCTTCGTGATGTCCGTCCGTCCGTAAGCATATATCAGGAAAGAATTGGAAAAACTTATTTCAACAAAATTTAGTAGATAGAATCTACACATAAATTCATGACCAAAATGGCATATTTGGACAGGATCAACTCAGCAGGGGGGCCACAATTGCAAAATAAAACTTTTCGGTAATAACAAATTTTAAAGGAACTGGCACAACCGAATTTAACAAATTTTATATGAAGGAGGTGTGCAAAATAAAAAAATATGTTTAATATTGATATTGGTAGCAGGGTAGCCACAATACAAGGAATAATAAAATTTCTTTTTACACGTATTTGTGGTGAACTTTCCACATAAATACCAAATTAAATCTTTATAATATATGTACCTATATATACAAAACCATAATAGCATATATGAACCTGTTCAATCAAAAAGGGGTGCCACAATTACAATTTAAGCTCTTTCAGTAATTAAGGATTTGGTAGGAATTTGCTGAACGGATTTTAATTTAATTTTGTATATAAGATTTATACAACATACAATAATGAAATCAAGATGTTTGAAGGGGAGATAAAGAGCAGGGCTACCACAATAAAAAGTAAACTAATATTTCTTTTACATATGTTTATAGAGAACTGACCTAATGGGTTTTAAAAAAATATAGCATATATAATCTTCATATAAATATATAACCAAATTGTCATATCTCAACCGGGTCGACTAAACAGGGTTACGACAATATCAAGGTTAGTATATTTCTGTAACTATGAATTTGGGAGGTATTGGCTGAACCGAGTTCATATAAATACATTACTATACGATTATGCTACGGCGAACCCGTTGAAAAGCACTTCTATACCGCGGAAAACTTGCGCGCATCCCTCTTGTTTCAAAATATCTCCTTTAGGACTAAATTTTTTTTACGACCTGCTGATTCCCTCTGGCCTACGCGCAATGGGTATCTGAGAGGTAGTGCAATGAACAGCTGGTCAGTTTAAAAATTTTAGGAAGAAAGGTGACTTCCAGTTATAATATTGACTTAATTTATGTAAAGGTTTTTTATTATTAAAGTAGTAGAAAATATTATGCCGCAAAACTGTTTATTTTAATAATATTTTATAAAACGGATTGTGTAAGAGATATTATGATTATCCGTCTGGATTTATGTTAAGTACATGGCTAATTGATACCTTAGTTTTCTTTACCATGATAAAATTTTCTAATTGTTGATAGCGACGTCTGCCTATTTAGGGCAATATTAAACAAATTATCCTAATGCCATCTAGCGTCATATTTGGTAAACATTTTCTTTTACATACTGAAAACGATCCCAGCGCCGCCAACGCTAACTTTAATCGCGCATCGATAAGTTGCTACTCTTCAGATAGCAATTTTGTTTACTTATTATTTTGGCAGTGTGAAAAATGATTCCAAGTATTTTCACTGTGAAAGTTATTGAAAGTGTTTTCAAAATATGCATAATTGTAATCACCGATAATTATTCTTGAGGTCGCTTATATCAAGAGCAATCATATTCATTACTCTTATGGAGAAAGTCATATGGTGGCCGCTTCATATTTAAAAAAAAATTCATTCTTTATTTGGATTCGTGCCAAGTATATCGATATATTTCTTACCTATTTGTCTGCTCTTTCTTTCTCCCTCCCTCTCTCTCTTTCACTGTTGCCCGCGATGGTTGATAAACTGAGCGCCATCCACGTTGGCATGATTCAATTATTCAGTTTGGTGGGCATTTGGGCGCAATTGGTCCCGCCCGTATTATCCCCTTCGTAGGATTAAGGGCGCTGGACACCTGAAATTCGTACATTTCTCCTCCCCTCCCCCTCTCCCCCGTACCCTCCCCCTCCTCTCCACTCACCTACCCCCCTTTCCTCCCTATCCCCCCTCCCCCTTCCCACCCCCTTCCCTCCCCTTCCCTCCCCCTTCCCTCCCCCTTCCCTCCCACTTCCCTCCCCCTTCCCTCCCACTTCCCTTCCCATTCCCTCCCCCTTCCCTCCCCTCCCCCCTCTCTCACCACTTTGCTGCATATGTCGTAACTGACTTTGACGTGGGCCATATGTTTCGTACTTTCGCGTCAAGTCCGGTGTCGTCTTTCGGGTCCACAATGCCTAAGCCTCCCGCGCAACGCCGCGCACGCGTGCTTAATCCCTTGTGGCACGTATCCACAAAAGAAATCTTGCCATTCTGAATTTATCGCACGGGAGCGAGGAGAATTTTTGTCAGCTGCGTTAATAACCTAGTTTAGGTAGTAAATCTCTTGAATATTTGTCGAAATTCTCTCAGATATGTGCATCAGCCTCAGGCGAACGTATTATGGTTTAACAAGTTGTGCCATAGAATAATTTTATAAATGCCGTATAAAGTCCAAGAGGTTTGCCGAAGAGGTGTGATATAAATGTCATATAATGAACTATAGTGGAACTATAGAGCCATTTAAAAGTTGGACAGTTTTTTATTTATTTATTTGTTTATTTGTTGTCAAGAAATCAGAGGCAGCACAAGGCCAATTACACTGAATATCAAGAACAAATAACAATATTGAAATAACAACAACAAAGACAAACACATACAACCATGATCAAGGAGGGACTCGAACCCGCGACCCTAGCATTAGGAGCCAGATGCGTTAACCATGGTTCCATGACAAATGCCAACACGAAAATTCCGCACAGAAAAAACCCCACTGTCATAAACGCTCACATGAAAAATACCCACACGGAAAAATGCTCACACGGAAAAATGCTCACCCGGAAAAATGCTCACCCGGAAAAATGCTCACCCGGACGAATGCTCACATAGAAAAATACGCGCATAAAAAAATTCTCACATTCACAATACTATCAAATAATACACTCTTAATAAAGCGGTATGTGCATGCTATGAAGTGAAGTTCAAACATGCAATATTCTTATTGACATGAACGAAGAATATGTTTATAAATGAAATTATAGTAAATGGAAAGTTCTGCCAAGTCAGCGTTCGCCGCGCTGGCTCACGTCAGCTCAATCAGTCCGCCCACTCCTACGTTGAGCTGGGACGGGCCGGCCGTATGCCCCATCGAAGTGGAGTCCGTACGGCAGGCATTAGACGATGCATATTCGACCCGCGACTAATTTTTTACGCGGCCTTGTAGTGCCTGAGTGAGCTGGCATGGCCGTACGTGGAAAACCGTTGAGCTCGGGTGAGCTCGCCGGGTCGGCAGCGGGCGGCGGCGGGCTGAGTTGAATCGGGCCGCGAGAACATTTGAGTCGGGTCGAGCTGCGTTTTGAGTTCCCGTGCAGGACTCTGATCTATTGGTCGAACATAGCCCCATCCCCTCAGTCTTACCCATCTACTGATGATAGCAGCTTGGTTGCCGAAAAACGATTTAGTAATACTTTAGTGTGTGTAAGCAACTTGAGCTGTTCTGTTTCCTGATCAGGCGGTTAGCTACAACGTTTCGGTGAGTACCTTTCCTTTTCATTACAACTTGTGACTACACGCTCACACCTTACGGCCAAAGAGTTTAATTCGAACGATTAACAATATCTTATGCCGGCACCACGGTATTTTTCCGGATGATAGTTTTCCGTTAATTTCGGGGTTAAGACACTGAAATATTCAATTTTTTTACTTATCTGATTAAAAACATAATCTTCTTTTAATAGGGTGGTTTTAGTTTCTTATACGCAGTAATTTCGTAACCTGTATGGGCGCTTACAATAACATAGCTTATTGTTAGGTCGAATACTGATGATGATATTTCCGGATTAATTTCTATATTTTCTATTTATATTGCTTTATCTTTTAAATCTACATTATTATATTAGATATAATAGTTTAATTAATTATTTTGTTGGTAGTGCCAACAATGGAGTTTTCAAGCAGTCAGAATGGCAACCAAGTTTTGACTTACTTGGGTTTTGAATAACTGTCTTTTCCCACAATAAATGGAGTGCTGAGATATGCAGGCAGAGTCGCTCTATAAAGTGACATTCAATTATGAAGATAAAAGATGGCAACATAGTACAACAACCAACCGAACATTGTCATGATTCTTGTCTTCAAAAAGCAGAAGCGAACGTTGCCAGAAGCAAAATGAGGCAAGACATGAGAGTAATTAGTGCAACTACCCCTCGCAATGTGATGGTGTTGTCAGAGTTGAGTAACGATGTACTGGCCCATATGCCCAAACAATCATCCCTTGCGAAAAATCTTCTTAATCACAGAAGTGACGGTCATTTGCCTAATCAAACAACAATAAGTTTTGACATTCCTGAGAAGTACAGTCAACTGGTACTTCATGATTCAAGTGTGGATGATCCAGACAGAATTTTGGTTTTAGGTGATAAAGAACTCTTGGTTATATTGAAAAAAGATACAATCTATGGAGATGGCACCTTTGATAAAGTTCCAAACATGTTTTACCAACTATATACGTGGCATGCCAAGATGGGTCACTCATATCCGCCATGTATTTACATTTTGTTAAAGAAAAAGAACTTGGATACTTATAATAGTATGTTTGAAAGTCTTTCCGATCTTCATTTTTCTTTTAGGGACTCATAAATCGTGACTTTTTCAAATATTTTTCGCCAATTATCTATTTTTCTTTTCATTAATTTCCGAGACGTTCCAGAACTCCTTGATTCGGTAGTTTTAAGTATAATCTCTCTCGGATTTATCGATATTAAACACAAAGAAAATAGACGATGGAAGAAATTAACCGTCCTTTTATCTTATATTTTTAGTTCTCTTCATCTCGCATTGTTGCTTTTAAAAGCCAATATTTTCATCTTCTTTTTATTCTATTAGTGCGCTGTAACCAAAGAATATAGTTAATTAAATCTGGCATTCTGTTTTTGTTCTTTATGGAAGGCATTTAAGGACTACATTTACATTACAAACTTGATACTTTCTCGGGATATGTCTTTTATTTTAAACGATCAGGAGTTTTAAGAGCTTAAATATTAAGGTACATTCTATAGTTTTGTATCATTAGTTATAAAAAAGATGCATGCACGAATACTCCATTCGTTAATTTTGTTCCATTTTTTTAGTATTAAAAATTGCTGAATATACCCCAATTTTCAGTATTCAAGCATTTAAGATGCCTTGCATTCAAAGAATTTGCTCCTGAAATCGTCTTTAGTCAGGAATCATATTGTCATGAGAGATGCATGATATTGCAGCATTTTTCCCTCTGACAATATATCGAGTTTTCATAAGTTTTTCGTGTTCACCCAGCAAACTACGCACCCCTGTAAACGTACGCACTTCGGCATACTCTCGTACTTCGGCATACGCGAGTACTTCGGCTTTGCGCGTACGTAGAGAGTTTCTGCTTTTATAGCAACAGACATTAGCCCAGAAGAGAACCCTACCATCGGACGATCGAACCAATAGACTTTCGCGAGTGCGGTGCCCTCTTTTCGCAATACAGTGCGAACTAGGGGCAGCCGAGAGACAGAGACGGAGAGGGAGAGAGAACGAGGAAGCACTTGGAGAGAGACGTGCAACTCAACCGTCCTGCGGAAGATTTCCCTGCGAGTCGAATACTTTTCGTATCGTTTCTTATCCCTCCAAGTGGACATTTTTATTAAGTATCTTACTATATTTCTGCATTGTATTATGTCACTCCAATATAGTTGTAAGCATATTTCTTGTTATTTTGCCAGTGATTTATATTCGATTTCCTTGTTGGCAGCAGCAGTGTCACCGAAGGGGTATCGTATCGTTTTTCCATTTCAAGTACTTTGAGGATTAAGAGAGATTAATGTAAAATGAGACAGTTGCGTCTTAATATTTTCCAAATTTTATGACTAAATTATTTATAAAATCTGGACTCGTATTACTATTCTTTGTTTGTAATTACAAAATGACTCCAGTACATAGGGAAAAATATTTACTACTTATATTAAAAATCCTTTTTATAGAGATCCCTAATTTTTACTTAAATTTTACCCTATCGACTACTCGGATCAGCACTAGTCAAAGGGAATATTTTTACATTTAATATGTAACCGCTTGTAAAAATATGGCATTAAAAATTGGTCCATCCAAATGAAAAATGTAGCAATAGATTTTACGTTATTCAAATAATAGTTAAAGCTGACATTCACCTCTATTATCGGATTTAATATATTATCTGGATACTTCTTTCTTTAAATATCTTTCATATTTGACAGTAGTTCTATTGTTACATTTTTGAATTATTTATTGAACCATGCAAATAATAGGCTTACTGAAAGGATTTGATATATTAATAAACGTTATTAGCATAGCTTGAGCAGCAATAGTCGTGACTTAACAAACACAAGTTAAAATTTCATAAGATATGACACGAAACCAGGATAAATACGAAGAAATGGCAGTTTTCTCTTTACACCAGAGTAATTTTCTTGCAAAATCTGCGGTTTTTTCTAAAAAGAGAAATATTTAAGTATGCACAATGCTGAAACATAGGTAAAGAGGCAAATATTTTGCATCATTACGAAACAAGCTGAATGAGGTTCGAAGAATATGATGGTTTCAAAACCTATTTTTTCTTGGTTTCTCACGTATGAAACATAATGACGTTTCCGCGACGATTTTATGTAATTAAAAGGTTCTGCTTTACTTTACTTTGAGTAAAACGGGTGACATAAAAGTACAAATGGAAGGATCGGTCGTCATAGTGACCTTGCATCCTAGCATCCTTTCTTCGATGATTTACATCTAACCCTCTATTTATTCCAGCCTCTGCGTAATTCTTCTAAATTCCTACTATCCTGTCATCTCTCTCTCTCTCTCTCTCTCTCTCTCACTCACTCAAACACACACATGCACACATTCAGAAATGAATATTCGAGCATATCTCCCTCTCCGAGAATCTATCTGCCACGGAGCTGAAGTTGACAGTCTGAAAACTCTGTTTGGTATTACAAAACTCAGACTCATCGATGCTCGCGCAATTAAAGAAAATCTGGAAATATGAAATCGATACGTTATATTCCCCTCCTTTCTCTCTCTCTATCTGCTGTCAATCTCTTTCCTCTGCAACAATCCGCCAAAGTGAGCCGTAAACAGCGTCCACTTTTAGCACGCTGTGAACACCCGGAGATGACTCCCAGGCATTGTTGCAGCCAACAAACCAGTTTGCTTGTTTTTAAATAAGGAAGGTATGCCATTCACTCGTTGTTTATTTTAAATGTAACCTTTCGAAAGTAGTTCCGCGAGCCCCGGATATTATAGATTGAATTTTAATCGAAGCCGAGTTTGAACTCGGTTGAAACGATTTCGAAATTGACGGGGTGTAAACATAGCCGCGTCTAATAATGAAAATGTACGTATTTGTTAACATTTTAAATCTATACATCTATATCTTCTGGTTATCAAGTTTGTGATTAAATTCAGGGGGTATTATATAATATGATATTAAAAATAAATTTGTATCGATAATAAAAATAAGGTTTAAATTTAGATACAGGTATTTTGGAGAGCCTAATATTTTTCAGTTCTTTTTAACGTATTATATTCACTGACCGTCAGCCGAGATGAGAGGGAGTGTTTTCATTGCTCCGAGAAGTGTAAGTTAAGAGCATTGTTGGACAGGATGAGCGCGGGGGTTGTGATGGCGAAGTTTAACGTGTGTCCTAGGAAGCTAACGAATTGCGGTTGCTGGTGTCGTTTTAAAAGCACCAAAAATAAGCTAGAGGAATGGGTAGAAGACGGCTGGAAGTGTAGTTAGTGTTGTGGTGATCGGGAAAGGAAATTAACCGAAATGGACGAAATGATCGCCAGATTGTAGAATAAGCCCGAGGTGGCAAATTCGAAGATCCAGGCGCTAGTTCACGAAAACGAAGATCTTAATACCATATCAAGTGACAGTGGCGAGTGAATAAGGATGGAAAGAATGAGCGGTAGGATGTAGTGCTGTTTGTTAGAATATCGGGGGATGCAGTGCTGCGATTTAGTAGAGGTCGGCGTAGAAATGAGGAGCGACGGCGGATGGTTTTCCGAGATAAAAGCAGAGCAATTAGAAAACAAGTTTCAAAGAATGAACTACGTTAGGTAGCAGGAAAAAGTTGTTTTACTGCAGGTCGGAAATAACGATATTAAAGGGGCAATGACTGATGATCATGATGATGTACTGGTTACGCACTTGTGCATTGCGGCGAGGAAGAAATTTTTGAAAACACGAAGGTGGTCCTTAGCGAAATCTTATGGAAAAGACATGACTCAAATAGAAGAGTCGATTACATCAATGAGAGTATTAATTGGGTTTGTAATAAACAAGATGTACAGTTCGTGGGTACTATCCGTTGGATCAAAGAGAGTGACTTGACAAGAGACGTAACGCATATGAACAGGAACGCATCAAGTAAAATGGAAACATCCTTTCGAGACATTGTTAATGCATTTCAGGCCCAGGGAAGCTAGAAAGGGTTATGTGACAGCGTATGTGGTGAGATGAAATCTGGCAAGGACAAGGTAAACTACCGATGTGTACCTAACAAGGAGGAGGAATTTTTAACGATGATAGATGCAAGCAATCTATATGTAGTTATAGAAACGGAATCGTGTTTAGAAAGTGATATATTTTCTCAAGAAATTTTTTCAGTTGGATCTTAAGTTTACAGAAGAGACCAAAAAGACTAAAGGAGGAGGGGTCATTATATGTTCTAAAGATAACATTGAATGTTTCCTGGAACGGATAATCAAGGACTGAGAGATGGTGTGCGGTAGAATAAATGACTCGGTTCTTAAAAAGATAAATATCTACAAAATATTCCAGGTACTAAGGCAATAATATCTTCTACAAATACCTAAGAAGGTGGAAGGAATTAGGAGTGCGGAGAGGATTATAATAAATAAGTAGGAATTTACTGGGGTTTCCCGTGGTACAGAAGTGCTTTTCGTCAAATTCGTCGTAGTGTAATCATGTACTAATATATCTGCTTTGAAATCAGAAAATAGTTTTTCCTTATATTGTGGTAGCCCTGCTTTTTTATCCGTTCTAAACATATTCCTTTCGTTTTCCCATTCTATACTCGCCCTACAAACGAAATTTTTTTGGAATCCGTTCAGCCAATACCTTCCAAATTCATAGTCAAAGAAAATTTCTAACCTTTGATATTGTGGTAGCCCTGTTTACTCGACCCGGTTGAAATATAATATTTTGGTTATTTATTTATATGAAGATTTTATATACGACATTTCGTTAAAATCTATGCTTTCAGCTCTCTTTAAATACGTGTAAAAGAAATATTATTTTACTTCTTATTATGGTAGCTCTGCTCTTTATCTCCGCTTTATACATCTTGATTTCATTATGTTATGTTGCATACATCTTATATACAAGATTTAATTGAAATCTTGTTAGCCAATTCCTTCCAAATCCTTAATTACTGAAATAGTTTAATTTGTAATAATTGGAATATCCCTGTTTGACTGATTCGGTTTAAATATGCTAAATTGGTTTTGTATATGTGTTTATTATAGGAGTTTTATTTTGTTAAAATTGATTTAGTCAATTCTACAAAAATACGTGTAAAAGTCATTTTTTTATTCCTCGTATTCTGGCAGCCTTGATTTTTATGTATACATATACGCACGCACACACACACGCATACACACACACACACATATATATATATATATACTAGGGGCTCTGCCTTGTACTCGTCACCATATTATTGGTCACACATAGGTGTATTCGACACTGATTTCTGCTTGTAACTATGTGCAATTCGTCACTATTTTGTATCGTCATACCATGTATTTAAAACGATAATGCTGGAAGAAAACAAATGTTTGTGTGAAAAGTGTTTATCTAGTGAAAAGAAAATACATAAGGGTAATACATAGTGAAAAGGTGTATTTGGTAATGCTCATTTAGTTGAACGTTAGTTGATGAGAACATTATTCGCATGGAGAGTCCTTTAGCGCACTTATAGATTGTGACCAGTGAGTTGCATTCTCCGCGGTGATCACACCGCCACACAACGCCATTTTTTTGTGCCCGATGTTTCTTAAACATGTGTCCCTGGTATATCAATTTTTCACGACCGCGTTCAGTTTTGGTAAACCTGATTTCCTCACCCATAATATGAAAGAGTATAATAAAATTTTGAAAATATAATATAAATAAAACTGCCATATTTCCATAATTGAATTTTCTATTACTCGAATAATTTTTACTTTTCCTTGAGATTCGAGTTATGCAAGTTCAACTGTAATTTGTTATGACGGGATTAATTTCCATTAAAAGACTTAAATCGTAAATCGTAACGTATAATATCAGATCCCTTTAAAAGCATTGAAGTCGTTGCCATAGCATTTAAAGATTTCCATTGTTCGAAAGAGGAAAAAATTCACACTTTTTCCAATTAAAAGCAGATATTTATCCTAATTTGGTGGGTATTTGATTTATTCATTCAAAAATTAAGATCTCCTTTCTTTCAGATAGACAACAGTTCTTTTTAGAATTCGTATCTCAAGTCAAAGTAATTTAAAAATGCACTTTTAGAAAGCCTTGCACTGAATCCCATGCTTTTCTTATGGGGTATTGAAATGAAATATTTGGGTTTAAAAGACCCCTTAAATATAAACGTTTTGTGATTTTCGATTTTTCTCGTCGGTTGTGTCACCAGCATACCAAATTTCAGATTTCTATCCCTTCTAAAAGTACCTTAGAGTTTTGTGTGAGTGAGTGAGTGAGACACAAATAGCTATATTATTATAGTTACTAGGGTGAAAGCCCGTTGAAGTGAGTTAAATCTGATTCTTTATTTATTTTTTGTATTTATAATCTTGTATAAATGTCCTCATTTTTAATTCTGACATCCGGGAGTGCTGGTTAATAACGAATTGGAGGTTTTTAAATGTTTGGTAAGATATTTTGTAACAAACCAACAGATTTAGGATTTTATATATTTTAATAATAATAATTTAAACAATCATATTTTGTAACACCTTACTTTCGTAGAGCATACATATATATGTAAATCTCTGTTAATAATGCATTATTATATTTGTTAATATTAAAATGTAATCAGATTTCAACTAACAATAAGTTAACAACATTATTGAAATTTTATGCAGAAAAAAATTAGCTAATAATTTTCTGTGTTTTTTATCATGTTAAATCAACATGTTGAAATGAAACTATACTAGCAATGAAAAAGCAGTATAAAGCTGTCCGTGAGAAAACACAGGTTCGTCTAAGTATAAACCCACACGTAACATGCATATATTTGTAAATATATCTTAATAATGCATTATTATATTTGTTAATATGAAAATGTAGTCAGATTTTAACTAAGTTAAAACATCTTTAACGTTTTATTCCGAAAAAATTGTATATTATGGACTCACCAGGTATGTTGATTTTCTGTATGAACAACAAGGGATCGCCAAGGGAACGTTTCAATAAAAATGCAAAATTTGAACAAATTTTCGAAGATTTAAGCTTAATGTGAGTGAATTCGTTTTGAGAACAAAAATCAACGATGAGAATAAAAATCTTCATTTAATTTTCTTTAAAATGGTTCTTATAAGAAGATCGTGCGCAAATTACTTTAATTTGAATTTGTAAAAGAAAATAAGCCTGCAAATGTGAAAGAGGTATATTTAAGATCCCTCTTGTGAGAAATTCCTTATAGCCTTCCAACCAACAGATTTAGGCTTTTATATATATTAATATTTTGGACACAGTCTAATCTGAAAAAAATCCAAAGCTTCTTGCACCTCACCCCACCATCGCGTAAAACGAGTGATTTACGGCCGCCCGATCCTTGCGTTGGCGCTGCGACCAATGTGTATTTGAATAATCGTGGGAAGATAGACAGCATCATTGCAACGAGATTAAACAAACTATTATTATTATTCATGGTGTAAAGAAGTCTAATAATTGGATTTGTATTGATTTATTTTATTTATTTATTTCCATGCGGCCCCTAAACAGCCGTAAACGGCCTTTTACAAGGGGCTCATTAACACAACAACAATGACGATTACAAACATCCATGCCCTAGGTGGAGAAAAAACGAGCATTCCTACGTTTTTCGTAGGGATATTTCTGCTAATAATTGCTTTTATTCATCATAATTACTATTAATAGTTTTTATTTATCTAAAAAACTGTTTATCTTTATCCATTTAAGATTATTCTAAAAACTGTTTCCCCTATGAAAAGGCTCTTGAAAACCTCGTTGGTGATCAACAGTTTCAGTCCTACTAGTATCTAAGCTGAATTACTCTGAACTAGCAGTATAATTTCGTTGATTTTAAGCAATATGAGTGGATAATTCAGTATTTTCCTAAATGAAACAAAGAATAATATCAAACTTCTTACTACTTACAAACCAAACATTCTTACGTTTGCCACAGAGTTTTTTACTTCTGTCTGCCATTCTCTCAACTGTAAAAGATTAAAGGGGTAATATAAAACCCTCACATCACTCAACAGCTGGTAGACACTTTTCAACTTTTTAAGCCCATGCAAGCAGAAAGGTTATCATAATTATATTTTAACACTCGGAGTACGGACCTCGGGTCTCAGGAGACCCGAAAGGTATATTTTCGAAAATATTTCTTTAAAAATTTTTTTGTCTAAATTGATACTTTACGTATTCCTAGTGGAACATGTTGGGAGTTTAAATCAGTAATAAAATTATATTGTAATTTAATTAAGTCATCGAAATCACGGAATGTATAATTGTGAGGGTCTTCGGGGACCCGGCTCCGTACTCTACGTCGTGTAACTTTTATATCTCTTATGACCGGGCAGATCAAAGTCCGGACAAAATTAGCTCGCTCAGCACGACATTGTAATACATGTTAGTTATTATCGAAGTCTCGACGTCTCGATTTCCAGTTTTCTCTTGTGTCTCTGTTATTCACATCGTTCTGTTTGCCTCCCGAATCATTTTGTAATATACTTTTTATTTTTTGTGACTCTATGATTTTAAAATGGGAGATAGAATATTTAGGATTTGGAGTTACGTTACTTCACAACCTTCAAGAACAAGACCCGAAAATATAGTTCGAAATATTAGTTAAGTTATTATGTATTAATTTCACTTCCATCTCAGATGAATCAAACTAACATAAGATTAACTGAATCAAACTAACTGAATTTACCTTCAAAAATAAATTTTTTGGTATTGTTAAATGTTATCCTTAAAAAAGAAAATTATGTCATTTTTATTTATATGCGTAGTTATGTATTTAATTTTGCAAATATATACCATTATTAGACTATTTATTGTATAAATCATTATCCTTATTCAATTTTCATTTATTGATTACTTGGATGTTAAATATTATTGTGAGAAAATGATTTTAGAAGCTGGGTCCTCTAGGACCCGGGTCCGGACTCGGTGTGAAACCACTTAGGTCCGTACTCCGAGTTTTAAGAGTTTATTCATATTTAAGTATAAACTATATAAAAGTTGGTTATGAAAATTTATTTTTATATATTCACTTGTTATAGATATATGATATAAAACCTAAGGTGATACTAGATATGCCAGGGACCTGCAATTTGGCAGGATGATATTATTAGGTACAACCAACCAGAAAATCGAAAATTCCAAATTTTTTAATGTTTTAGTGAGGTATTTTTGACCCCAATGTTCCATATCGATACTCCATAAGAAAAACATGGAAATATGTGCCGAGTTTCATAAATTTGCATTTTTAAATTAGTTGTAATTCAGATAGAAACGCGGGACGAAAAAATTTATAGCTAAAAGAATGTTTCTTATTTTTGAAGATAAAATTCAAATCGGTGCCAAATTGTTGATGAAATATATTTTTAATCGGATAAAAGCAGATGCTGAACAATAAAGAACTTTGGCTACCATATCAACCAGGACAATGCTTTTCAGTTAGAATTGGTTATCCGTATTATAATAGCATCGCTTTAATGCATTTTGATAGAGAAATTCTTATTTTCCATTTGATTTCAACCAAAGACGTATGCATATGATGACGTCATAATATTAAAATTTTAAAAGAACGTTACTCCTTTCAATTATGGGGTTGATGAAGTGTATATAATAATAGCTTTAATTTAGTGCTTCTAAAGAGAATCAGTGGATAGTATTATAATGCAATTGGTTTAAAACTACGGCGTTAACTTATAACGACGTCAAATTCCAAAAACAAGATACGTGTATTAGAGAATTGTAAAAAAAAATTATATGGTGTTGGAGTTGAATTTTTAAAGTTATTTAGAGATTATTGCGCATACACAAATTATCATATGAAAATCTCGATGAATATGTTCTTGTGGCCGTAAAAATGATTTAAATTTTAAACAAATGGATAAATATTATTTCACTTTTAGATAAGCTACAACTTTAAAATTTGGTAGAAATGTATGACTTTATTACCCTACTGTGGAAAATAACATATTCTTAAAATTGCAAATTATAGGGATTGTTTTACACTATTATTGTTACATAAAGAAAGAACGAAAATCGGTGCAGAGGTGAAATTTTTAGAATTAATAACATATTTCCAATGATGAAATATCTCTCTGAAAAATGAAGGTGAGATGAAATGCTTGCAGAATGCATTATATATATATATATATATATATATATATATATATATATATATATATATATATATATATATATATAACAGCTTACGGAAAAGGAAAGGTAAAATGGATATATGGATGTCAACAAGGTGTTGGGATGAGGAAACCCAGTGAACACTCACCAATCAGACGACTTCAGGTTGGCGAGGCCCCAGGGATGTCGAAGCGACACACGTAAAAGAACACTGTTTCTGTGTTTTAGTGTTCTTTTACGTGTGTCGCTTCGACATCCCCGGGGCCTCGCCAACCTGAAGTCGTCTGATTGGTGAGTGTTCACTGGGTTTCCTCATCCCAACACCTTGTTGACATCCATATATATATATATATATATATATATATATATATATATATATATATATATATATATATATATATATATATATATATATAGACATACATACATACATACACACAAAAAATCTTGATTTCTTTATTTTATGTTGCACATCTTCATAAGTCTTTACCTGGCTGTTGAAGTGAACGGACGTGCCTTTCACTTGCTCCTGCGAGCTCCTACGTAGCCTCGAGCGACTAGAGTAGCTGTAGCATTAGAGTAGCTGTAGTGTTAAGTAGAACTAACAATTTACTTTATTCTATTGTTATCCTTCGGTAGTTTTATTTAACATTCGTTTAAGTTATGTAATTAGTTTTGTTATAACATCCACGTTATAGTTTTTATTTTTCTCTACCGTAATAGTTAACTTTAAAGCCTCGTATTTTCTTGTTAGAAATTTCATTCTCCCTTTTAGAAAATAATATTTATATCATAGTAGTTATTGTGTATTAGCATATTCTCGTTACATGAGGAGACTCGGCGGAGCTATCGGAGAGGACAGACGTGTTTACGAGGAGCTCCTTACCCCGAGAGCAAACCTTAACCCGGCCGAAGGCTGCTCCTTTAGCCGGGTGAGCCGAGCTAGCCGTATCGGTGTAGTGTTTTGTTTACTAGCTTGATGAAGGTATTCTACCGCTCTCTTGGACTACGATTTTCGGAATACTTTTAGTGACCGCCTTTGATTATATACGACCCGGCCTGCTTGGACTCTAACCCATCGACATGTCCTCGGACATGTCGACTCCCTCTGCGTCTCTTTCGCCGGAACACTCCGTTTCGGTTGACAGCGAGACTGATTCTGCCTATTCCCCTGCTTCCCTCGACCCCAACCCGGTGACTGCTGGTGACATCCGACCCGGAAACCTGGAGAGAAGGACCATTCAGGAGCCATCAACCACTGCCGCAGTGGCGGGTGAAGTCTCGGCCGGTCGGCCGCCGTGGGACGTCCCCTCAACCTCAAGACAGCTGAATTCAGTGAGTCACGGCTCGTCCTTCACCTCCCCCCAACCCATGTTACCTCCCGCTGCTGGAACCGTCAATATAAATATCCCAGAAACTTTGCTTGATAACCCGAATTTCATTGCATTAGTATGCGGCGCTGCCTCAAACAATACAACTCTCCCACAAACGAAAGAAAACGATTTCATTCTAGTTCAATCACGTAAAGAAAAACGAAAAACTAACTCGCCGCAACTTCCGAAAAAAGTGATTGTTAGGGACCCCATTCCAACTAAAAATTCTTTCGCCCCTCTGTCGAAAGAATCGCAATCGATGGATATAGATCTCGCCCCGTTTGACTCTTCTAGTCAATGCAATTTCCCTCCGAGGCCATTAGTGAAAAAGCCGCCGCCCAATGATACCGCTACTAAACCTCAACAACGCAATGGCATTCCGCCAATATTCATTCATGAAACTATCAATTGGCACAAACGCGAACCGGGTATTATTAATGTTTGCACGATGAAACCGGTGGTAGTTATGCAGGCGAAGCAACTTAGAATCCAATGCTCCTCTATAAATGATTTCCGGGGGGTTATCAACCACCTCAAGGAAAACAACATAGAGTACGTCACATACAGGCTCCCTGAGGAAAAGAAACCAGTCCTTGCAATCCGGGGTCTGCCCATTGACTACCCACTTGATGCCCTCAAGCGTATTATTGAACTGAAGAATATAACGGTGGAAAGCCTTCGTCAAGTACACACAACAAAACCTACCCTGGAGATGTTGGAGAAACGGGAAAAGGAACTGGAACTATACCCTGACGCCTTACCGTCTCCCTTCCCGCTACGACCAACTCCAATATTCCAAGTCATTGTAAGCAGTGAAGATGAGGCGCAACGCCTTTACAATAATCCGTACATCGGCTCCCTTAAAGCATTAATTACTCCCTATAAGCCATCCCAGGGACCTCCACAATGTACGAGATGCCAAAGATTTGGCCATACTTATAAATCCTGTGGTCTGAAAAGGCGTTGTGTCAAATGCGGTGACTTTCATGCTGCTGCCGAATGTACAGTGATGAAACCGGAGCCAGCAAAATGCGCAAATTGTAGCGGCGCTCACCCAGCAAATTACAGAGGCTGCCCAACCTTCAAATCCTATGCGGATAAGCTGAGAGGGAGACGCCAGGACGCGGAGGCCGCTAAAGCACCATCTAATTTTCCGCCATCTGATTTTCCCTCCCTTTCATCTCGCCAACACTCTCCCTCTCCATCAGCTTCTATCCCGCCTCCAAACGCTCATGCTTCCTCCGCTTCCACTCACTTCTTTCCCTCTGCTCCCTTAGATGGAGACGCCCTACACTTCCTTATGTCGGCAGTCAAACGTCTATTTGGACTCCTTATGCGGCCTCCTCCCCCAGGGAAATCAAAGCTTGAAATCGTCCTTGAGGAAATTTGGAACATTCTTATCGGATACTTCAATGGCCCGTAGGAATCTTAAAGAGCACCTCATGATTCTCCAGTGGAACTGCAATGGAATCAAATCGAAAGAGGAAGAACTCCGAACACTCATCGCCGTTCACCAACCGGATATAGTCACCATTTAGGAATCAAGATTATTGCCTCATCATTCAATATTCGTACCAAACTATCGTCAATTCAGGGTGGATAGAAGGGCAAACAACGGTGGCGGCGTCATTATCTTTTCAAGGAAAGGGATAACTTGCTCACAATTACCTAATCCACCTACAACAACGTTAGAGCTAGTTGGCCTCAGCGTACGCACCGACCGGGGACAATTCACAGTTTGGTCAATTTACCACCCCCCGGGCAACACATACCCAACCAAAGATAGAAAAGCAATCCTCCAAATTTTAAAACAAAAATCAATATTAACAGGAGACTTCAATGCAAAAAACACTGCATGGGGATGCTTTGTCAGCAACCAGCGTGGCCGCCGATTACACCAACTACAGCAACGTTATAATTTCTCAATATTTTCACCGTTACAACCCACCAGGGTTTCTCCTAACTCAACGGATATTTTGGACATAGTCCTCGCAGCAAATCTACCTCAACCTCCAACCTTTGTGGTTCTTGATAACTCTGCCTCAGATCACCTGCCTGTGTTATCCACCTACCATCTCCTACCTTCACTGGCGGACAGCACACAGTCAGCAATCAATTGGAACTCCTTTAAAAAAGCTACGTTATCATTTCTTCCAACCCTTGTATCCCTACCACTAAATTCTCCGCAAGCTATTGACATTGCGGTAGAAACCCTTACCACCTCCATTCACTCCTCCCTCCAGTTATCTTCATTCTCTGTATCATCAAAATCCCCTGACCAGATGCCTCCAGAAATAATCGAAACAATGAGAAAAAGAAATTCCGCAAGAAAAAAATGGCAAAATACCAGATCCGCAGAAGACAGAAGTAATTTCAATGCACTAAGGAACCGCGTCCGCTCCCTCATCAAGTTACACCGACAGAACTCATGGAACAATCATATTAAAGACGTTTCACATGAAGATTACTCCGTCTGGAAATTAGCAAGAAGCCTTAAAAACAAAAAAACCATGCCTCCACCATTGTATCTGAATGGAGTCACGGCCACTACAGATTCCCAAAAATGTGCTATGTTTGCTTCCCATTTGCAGCAGTCCTTCTCCAATG
The DNA here is from genome assembly GCA_028673005.1 of Tanypteryx hageni. Taxonomy (NCBI): domain Eukaryota; kingdom Metazoa; phylum Arthropoda; class Insecta; order Odonata; family Petaluridae; genus Tanypteryx; species Tanypteryx hageni. Next base: position 175,653,972 of record CM054115.1, on the reverse strand, counting down.
ACGCCCCCTCGCCCCATGAAGAAGATGTAAACCTATACATCGAAAATATCAGTCTTACGCCTACATCTAAACCAAATTTGACCTCGTCACTGGAGATTTCCACCATTATCAAACAAAGTAAAAGAAAGTCGGCTGCAGGTTTTGATAAAATCTCCAATAAAGCTCTGAAAAACCTTCCTGAAGAATACCTACATTTCCTGACTAGCCTTTATAATTCCTGCCTTATACAAACCTACTTTCCCACCGCATGGAAAACTGCCATGATTAAAATGATTCCCAAGCCACAAAAAGACCCCACCATTCCCTCTTCTTACCGCCCCATAAGTCTACTACCCACTCTTGGAAAACTTCTGGAAAAAATAATAAACTACAGACTACAACAATTTCTCCGAAGCAACAACATCACTATTAATGAGCAAGCCGGATTCCAAGCAAGCATGAGCACTTCTCACCAGATACTCCGCCTTGTTGAATTCATAACGGATGGTTTTAACAGCAAACAAGTCACAACTGCGGCATTCCTCGACCTTGAGAAGGCTTTTGATAAAGTATGGCCACGAGCAGTTATCTACAAACTCGGATCTTACTCCCCGCCAAGTTACCTTCTAAAAATTCTTCATTCATTCCTTTCCTCCCGTCGGTTTTTTGTAAGCCTTAATACCTCTTCTTCTCCCATATTCCAATGCTATGCTGGCGTCCCTCAAGGCTCTGCTCTTTCTCCAAACCTTTTCAATGTTTTTGTTAACGACATCCCGCGCTCCGAAAACACCCAACTTCTCCTTTATGCGGATGACACTACGATAGCCGCAAAACACCGGAATGCGCACACGGCTACGGATTTCCTCCAAGATCACCTAGACGTAATCTGGGACTGGATGAAAAATTGGAAGCTTAAAGTAAACCCCAGTAAATGCGTCAACTTGGTGTTCTCAAGACATCCTAAAATAGGCGAAGGAGTCCCGCTGCAACTCTACAATACCTTCATTCCACGGCATGAAAAAGTGAAATTTCTAGGCGTCACCCTAGATAAAAAACTTACCTGGAACGCACACGTCAGTGAGACTATAGGGAAAGCAAACGCCGCGAAAAAAGCACTCTACTGCATCCTAAATAGTAAGTCCCCAATGGCTCTCAAGACCAAAATATTGACGTTTACTGCCATGATCCGTCCCATCTTAACATATGCCTGCCCTGTCTGGTCATACTGTGGAAAGACGAAAATTAAATGACTCACCGTGTACCAAAATAAAATGCTACGTCTCATTACGGGTGCCAGATGGTTCCAAAAGAATGAAGACATCCATAAAGACTTAAAAATTCAACCGCTGCCGAAATATATGGAGACTATAAACAAAAATTTTTATAATACCCTGAGAAATTGTAATAATCCGCTAATAAAGAATTTATGGGACTATGACGTTCCAGCAGCACCACACAAAAAACCCAAATTATCCCTTTCCCTTCCATGACCCGCCAATAACTGAGCCGTGACTATAAACAGTGAGAATATATATTATTACTGAACTCAGCAGGGAACAGCGTAGATACGCTGGGTACTGCTTACTTCGCCCTGGCAGGGGAGAGTGAAGTCAACCAACCAACCATTCTCGTTACATTTGTAAGGTTGTTTTAGTTTTACGCTCCATAGTATTTATATTTTTCGTTGCTGTGTACTATCATCTCCTGTGCGTGATCTAACCTTGTTTGTGTTGTTTACGCCTTTCACTTTATACCTGCATTTGACACTTTCTCGTACGCTACACGAAGAGCGTCCCCGCTTTAAAACAGACCAAGCCTTATCCCATTTCAGCTTTTGTTTTTATATTGTACTCTTTTGCGTTAGTATATAAATTAGGTAAGTTTAGGATGGCTTCACCGAGGACTTCCGTTTCCTCCTTCTTGTGCGCCGCTGGTTGCGAGGCCATGAGGGCTCGAATCACGAAGCTGGAGAGGGTGGTTGCGGACCTCCTTCAGAGGGTGGAAAGGTCCGAGGCAGCCTTGGTTCGTGTGGGGGGGTGCGGGGTCATCCCTGAAAGCTCGCCGCGCCAAATTGGCGGCCCGGGTTCGCCTGGGTGCGGCAGCCGGTAGAGTGATCGGGGTTGACTTTGACTCCTTACCGCGGGCTGAGAGTCCTCGGGCTGGGAAATCCGATGAGTGGAGAGTGGTGTCCACTCGGGGAGATCGTGGGGTGGTGCTGCGGAGGCAGGGAGTTGGGAATGCTTCGGCGGACTCTCTTCCTGTCAGTAATAGGTTCGAGGTGTTGTCGGAGGACGACTCCACGGCCATTGCGCTCGTACCCACTCCCGTCTCTTCAATGGAGGCCGGGCCCAAGGGGAGTCGGGTTGGGAAGGGAGGGCAGTTAGTGTTAGGTAGCTCTAACGTTCGGCGTGTAATGGCACCCCTGTTATTCAGTGCCCGCCGGGAGGGAGTTGAAGAGCTGGTCTTCTCCAGATGTATATCAGGAGGCACGGTGCCGCAAGTGACCAACACGGTGAGAGAAGCGGTAGTGGCGACAGGTTGCTCTCGGCTGCGGGTGGTGGCCCATGTTGGGACTAACGACGCCTCGAAGCGCGGGTCCGAGGAGATTTTAAGTTCTTTTAATGACTTGGCCTCTGAGGTTGCTCGTGTCCGAGAGGAGTCGAGTTCCGATGTGCGGCTTACTGTCTGCAGTATAGTCCCTAGGATTGACCGCGGTTCTGAGGTTTGGAGTAGAGTTGAAGGTCTGAACCGAAGGCTGTGGAATTTCTGTCGGGACTTGGGAGTGGAATTCGTCGACCTACGACCGAATATTGAATCGTGCAGGGCACCACTGGATCACTCTGGTGTTCACTACACGCCCGAATCGGCTCAGAGAGTAGCGAGTAGGATTCTCGAGCACAGTAGGGATTTTTTAGGATAGAGAGTAGGGCAGGGTGTAGGTCAGTTCTGGGTCATGGGATAATCGATGCATTTGTAGAAAATAAGAATCCCGAAAGATTATCTAATGATAGAATATACACCGAGCGTAACATGCAGCAACAATTTCGCGATAGGTCATTGATAGAATGTTCCGTAAAGGGCGCGACGGGTCGCAATTCCAATTTTGATGCAACGCCATACAGTCGTGGGAGTGATTGTGGTGGGAGCGCATGTAGTTTTAGAGTGGAAGAGAAAGTCAAGGGTGAGATTAATATGCGAAGTGATAGTGAGAAATTAAACGTCGTCGTACTGAACTGTCGCAGCATCCGTAGGAAAATTGCTGAGTTCGAGCATCTTATTCGCAGTCTGCATGCCGACGTCGTGATAGGTACAGAAAGTTGGTTAACGGATGAGATTCAGAGTCAAGCGATATTTCCTAGTGACTATCGTGTCTATAGAAAAGATCGCGCTAATAGATCGGGCGGGGGAGTTTTCATAGCGGTTAGCGATAAGTACGATAGCAGTGAGATTCCGATAAGTGACGAGGATATCGAGAGTGTTTGGTGCCGCATAGGTAAAGATGGCTCCAAAAAGGTGTTCATATGCTCGTTTTACAGGACACCTAACGCTGGTGTAGATTGTATTTTAAGTCTCGAGAAACAATTATCAAAGCCTAGACTGATAAATCAAGATGGTATCGTTATAGCCGGTGGTGACTTTAACTTACACTCAATTGATTGGGAAAATCTATGTTTCGAATCTAGAGGTAAAGAACGCGAATCCTGTGAGGCATTATTCGAAACATTCTGCGAGCACTCTCTCCTTCAATTAGTCAGAAAGCCAACGCGATTGGGAAACATATTAGATTTATTAGCAACTAACGTCCCAGAAAGAATAAACAAAGTCACCATTGAAGATGGGATAAGTGATCATCAGGCCGTATATGCAGAGTGTAAGTTGAAAATCGATAGGCACCCCAAGCCTCAAGGAAAGTTTTATATATTTGCTAGGGCAAACTTTTCAAGCTTCAGGTCGCGCCTACTAGAAATACTACCTGGCTTCCGTGATATGACCGAACGATCAGGTGCTGAGTCGTCATGGAAACTATTCAAGGATATAATGCTAGAGAGTATCGATAAGTACATTCCAATTAAATTGAAGGTCGACAAAAAAGAGCCACGTTGGTACAATAAGCAAGTGAGGAGTGCGCTTAGGCGTCAGAGAATAAGCCACGCGAAAATAAAAAATATGCCGTCTACATCATCCGATGAATATAGAGCAACTAAAGTTAAGACGTATAAGGTATCCCTCGCTAAAGCGAGAACTACTATGCGCGATCTTTTACTAACTTCCGGAATAAGGTATTAAATAATTATTTGAAGGAGGACCCTAAAGCGTTTTGGTCCTATGTGAGAGAGGTCCAAGGTAGAGGCCCTACAATACCTTCCCTGCGTAATGACTCGGGTTCCGTTATTCATGATAGCGTAGAGAAAGCCAACCTGTTAAACGGTCATTTTGTAAAAGCATTCACAGCCGTCAGCGACCATTGCGTACATTATGCACCCGCAGTAAGGGGGGACCTGATGGACGATATAGTATTTTCTGAGGTGGGAATAGCAAAGCAATTAAGTCCCATCAGACATAACAAAGCCACTGGCTCCGAAGAAATTCCTGCTCTCGTTTTAAAAGAATTAGCTGAAGAAATAACACCTTTTCTTCTGAGAATCTTCGAGAAATCCATTTCTCGCGCAGAGGTCCCTAGCGACTGGAGGTTAGCGCACGTTACCCCCAATTCATAAGGGCGGCGACAAGGAGAACCCAGAAAATTACAGGCCGATTTCTTTAACTTCGATATCGTGTAAGATTCTCGAGCATATACTCGTTAGCAACATAATGCGATTTCTTGATAGTAATTTATTGTTAGATGATTGTCAACACGGCTTCAGGAAAGGTAGGTCATGTGATACTCAGCTCGGTCTTTTTGTTAATTGTTTACTGAAAAGCGGAGAAAAGAATACGCAGGTCGATGCCATCTTCTTAGATTTTAGGAAAGCCTTTGATAAGGTACCTCACAGGAAGTTAATAACGAAATTAGAAACCTTAGGCGTTAATTCTAAAATCGTCAGTTGGATCAGTGAATTTTTGAATCATAGGAAGCAGAAGGTTGTTATAGATGGGAAATCTTCGAACTTAGTGGAGGTTGTCTCTGGCGTTCCACAGGGTAGTGTAATTGATCCGTTATTATTTCTAATTTATATAAACGATATCAGCTCAGTTGTCGGAAGTAAAATTAGGCTTTTCGCGGACGACACCGCCATCTATAGAGAAATAAGCAATCCGGAAGACCACCAGTATCTCCAAAATGACCTAGAAGCTATTTCTGCTTGGTGTAAGGAATGGCAGTTAGAGATAAACCAAAAGAAAAGCTGCGTCATCAACTTCTGGAGAACCAAGAGTATCTCGTTGAATAATAATTATTCGTTGGACGGAGTAGAGATTCCAGTTTCAGACTCGATTAAATACCTCGTAGTCATGATCCATCGTGATCTCTCGTGGGACACCCACATTCGCCGATTGATAGGTGCCGCTAACAAAAAGCTGACCTTTATAGGGAGAATAGTTCGAAATAGCTCCGAAAAAGTGAAAGAATTATGTTATTTATCCTTGGTTCGACCGCAGGTCGAATATGCTTCAGCTGTGTGGGATCCTTACGAAAAGGGACTCACTAACGAGATAGAAAAGGTTCAGCGCAGGGCAGCTAGATTTGTAAAGAGGAATTACGATAGTAAACAAAGCGTAACATCATTAATAGAAAATCTGAAATTGACATCGTTAGAGGAACGTAGGCTGCAGGCTAGAATTAAACTACTGGAAAAATTTATTTCGGAGGGACTAGCGGATGAGGTAGTAGGACTTATCAGAAGCCCGACGTATCTCGGAAGGCAGGACAGTGAGGATAAGATTCGCGAGATCGACTGTAGAACGGAGCGATATAGAGGATCGTTTTTCCCTAGGACGATAAGAGACCATAATAGAAAAAGATAACGTAGGAAAACTATGGACCCTTGGTGCACTGCACCCCCTGCCATCCACCGAAAAGGTGACTTGCAGGGTATAATGTAGATGTAGATGAAAAAAATTCGTTGAAATCGGTTGTGCCCATTCCTTACAAATTTATAATTATCGAAAAGTTTGACTTTGCAACTGTTGCTGATTCGATCTGGTCCAAATAGGCCATTTTGTTCATTTATTTATGTGCATATTCTATGCTCCAAATTTGATTGAAATCGCTCAAGCCAATTCTCCCCTGATATATGCGTACGGAAGGAAGGACGGACGGACAACACGAAGATAATAGTGCTTTTCAGCAATGACGAAAAGCATTAAAAAGAGGGCAGGCTGGAAAATTGCAAGTCGAAAGAACCTGATGATATTCCATGAGAAGCATTTGTTTTTCTAGGCAGAAATAGTATCGTATCTCAGAATTTTATTTATCGCAACGTCAAATAATGAAACTCATAAAAGGCAACTGTGATACATATTTATGAAAGTGGAATCGAAACCAACGTGGAAAACGATAGGCTGTCAAGACGTTCCAGAATCGATAGACAAAAAGCAGATAAAGTCGACAGTTTCTGTATAGACTTTTCTAAAGCTTTCGCTCTGCTACCTCACGATATTCTACTAACTAAATTAAATGAATTAAATATATATAAGACGCCAATTATTTGATTAAAAATCTCTTTAAAGGTAGATACCAACAATGTCAATTAGGATAGGGTTACTCTGATGAAATTCATTTAACCTCAAGACAAATATGTACGGGAAAGGATATGGAAAAATTTCAGGAAGATTGCAGAAAACAATGATTCACAGGAATATGTAGAGGACAAAATTGTTAAAATAGCCGTTGCTAATTTTTTTAGACAACTCAAGTTTTCTGGAATAACATTCCAAGTTGTTAGTATTTCGTTTTCAGTATTCTTATTTACTACTTCGATTAATCGATTTCGCTCAGTAGCTTCCAAATTGATCCTTAAGTCGACAACCTTTTGTTTCCATATAGAACTGGACTAAAAATCCGCCAACTGCATCTCAAAATCTTCTAAATCCAGCCATTCAAAAACCTTCAAGTTCAGGTTTTCTGGCGTTAAAGTGTCTGGATATATAATCAATTTTGTAGTTTCTTCAAATTGGCTAAACTGCTTAAGTCTTGTTGAAAACTCTTTAATGATTAGTTCTGTAATATTTGAAATCAGTTTTGTAAGTTTAACTATATCAGCCTTTTCATGAGTTTCCAGATCCGCGATGAATTTTTTTAAATTAGGAAAATAGTTGAACTTATTGGAAATGATATCACGATTACATATTTGTAACTTTGCTTTAAATGCTTTAATAATATCAAACATAAGAGTAATTGTTTTTTTAACACCTTGTAATTTGGTATTTAGCTCGTTCAAATGTAGGCATAAATCTGTGAAGAGCATTAATCTGGAAATCCATTCAACGTCTAATAATTCTTCATATAGGCCATTTTTCTTCTGATCACATAAAAACATTCGACCTTCATCCAAACACTCAACCAATCGCTAAAATACTTTGCCACAACTAAGCCAACGAACATTGTTGTACATGACTAATCCATTCTACACAAAATTTACCTCGTTTAGTAGAGACGGATATTTTCGTTTGCTTAAATCATGCACAGAAATAAAGCTAACTATTTTTCTTACAATTCTCATTACGTCGTCTAGAGATTTGAGGGCATTCTTTGCACATTAAGCCTCTTGGTGTACAATGCAGTGAAAACTTATCAGTGGATGCCCGATATGTTCTGTAAATAAATTGACAAACTCCGTTTCTTTGCCAATCATACTGGGTGCACCATCAGTCGTTACAGATACTACCTTTGACAGACCTACTTCTTTTTCAGAAAGGGGATCTACAAGTGCTTTGCAAATATCTGTTCCTTTGGTAGTTCCTTGTAACGATGCTAAATTGATCAATTCTTCCTTTATTTCATTGCCAACAAAATATCGAATAAAAATTGCCATCATGCTGAGCCAGTGATGTCAGTGCTCTCATCAAGACAAAAAGAACTTAAATTACATAATTTAATATATGCTTTTTGCTGATATGTTATATTTTCACCCATCTTCAAGATTCTATCTTTTATTGTGTTTCTAGCTATGGACGATTCTTTTATTCGGTGAATGACTTTTTGCTTATTTCCAAAATCTTCAAGAAGAAATGGTGCGCATTCTAACCATGCTTTTTTGATGTATTCTCCATCGCTGAATGGTTTTCCATATTTAGCAATTACTTTTGAGACCTCAAAACTAGCAGAAACTGTATTTGAATGACTGCTGACATACTTAATCAAAGAATGTGATTGCATATTTTTGTTTCTAATTGCTCGTGAAATAAATTCTTTTTGTTCTTGTTTGCTTTTTTTAAGAAGCCATTTATGATTTGTTTCATAATGTCTTTTTACAGATGGCGATCTGCATACCACTGTTCTAGAACATAAAACACATAAAGCTTTATCAACTTTATTAGTCATGCCATACTCTCCAGTCCACCAGCTTTGAAATTCTCTGCCTGCATTACTGCTACTTAATTCAGATAATAGTTTTTGTTTTTTATTCAGAACAGCCATTTTTATGAGTTATATTGAAATAAATTTTAATTAAATTTAAATTTCTGTAAAAAAATAGATTATTATTTTTATTAATATGAGTTTGTATGTTTTTGTATAATAATAATTTTGTATAATAATAATGACACGACAATTACAGTCGTGGAGAGTTATTTATTTATTTGTTAGTTAGAGCATTAAATTTAATTTTACAATAAAATCTGTTAATAAACATTTGAACTTTAATAAAACTCATCATTTCATTTTCAAATAAGATTAGATTATTTTAGTTAAGCAGAAATAACAGAATAATTAAAGCGGAACATTTCGAAATGTATCATACCCACCTTTAAACGTATGGATAACAAAACGGCCATATTCAGTACATTCAATGATTTGTAGCGAAGTAATGAAAATAAATTATAATAAGGAAGAACTGTTCACACACAATCGCTTTATGGAATCTCAGCTGATACATCTCGTCCAAGCTTACAAAAGACCTGGGGTGGGAGGTGTCTGGCCCTGCAATCGTGCAGTTGTAATCAGAGACAGTAATAACTGTTGCAATATAAAGAAAATGCATTATATTAAAACAAAAGTAATTGCGAAAATTAGCTCTGCTAACTTAATTTCTGACGTTGACTGTACCACAGCTTTCTCTTAAATATATACTGCTCTCTCATTGGTCAATTTAAATATGTCCCTCAATTTAATTCAGTTAGTTCACATATTTGCCGGTGTTTTTGTGAGCTTGGCGCTGTTGTATGTCGCCATCTAAATTCGTATAATATCTGACGCTGTGCTGTTCTTATTTTGCGATAAATTAATACAGTGTACTGTTCTAGTTTATTTCATCTTATATTTGTATTTATAATATAATTGTATTGATAATTATAGTTTTCAAAAATTTTTATACTTTGTAAATTTTAAATAAAAATGATTTTGATCTACAGATCTACAGACATGCCAACAACTTTTTCTCGCGTGCCATAGGTTCGCCATACCTGGTCTAGGCGTTTATATAACGGAAGACTTAAATTGGGTTTGCACATGGGCAAAATCTTTGGAAATGTATATACAATCTTGAAATACGTATGTAATTGGTAATTTAAAAGGAAGTACCAAGGCAGCTGAGGAGTTAGCATTTAAATCATTGGTTGGCCCAATATATGAGTACACTAGGAACCTATGGATTCCTTATAAGATGGGCTATATGAAAAGATTATAGAAGGCGCAAAGAAAAGCCGCAAGATATATAATACCTTAGGAAGATTCATAAAGGAAGATAGCTACACCGTAATGATTAAAATTCTGGGCGAGAAACTCGTGAGAACAGGAGAAGGGTTAATAGATTATGGGGTATATTCCAGATGGTTGGCGAAAATATGCATATTTAGGGGATATAACACAGAATTCAGAGTTCATTGGGAATAACGGACACGAGTTTCAATTAAATCGAAGCTCCAGAAAACAAACATTCCCAAAATCCTTCTCTTAATAGGAGAAACTTGGATTTGAATGTTTCCTGAAGAGCTCTTCAAACCCTTACCAAAAACGTTAAAAGACTTAAGAATAAAGTTAGTTTGATAATAGAGAATCTTGTGAATTGCAACAGATGACGATTGAGTTGGAGGAAGTAAAGGGATGCTTGATGGGATGAAGTAAGGTAATCTTGCGAGCTCATTAATCGCTACGGTAGACTTGAAGGCACATCTTGAAGCTGGAAAACTCTTAACTCCGTAAAATAGGTAGAAATTGAGTTTAATAATTTTTAAATTATATGTTATTGTTTGTTTATTGATAAATTATTAATATATTATGCTTTAATCGTGTAAATATGTGTGATTTTAGAGTTTTAATATATGTATATGTCAAAGATGTTTGTGGGGTCAATATTTAGTAGTCGTCGCCATCTGGCATTAATCTACTTGCGGCATTGAATTCTAGATAAATATGAAATAACTGAATAATTAACTATAAACAAACACGCACTCACATACATACCCAGATACATATATACATAGTATTCATGTTATTCTTATTCGAATTATTGTTGTAACCGAAGAATATATTATTTCTGTCATTCTGTTTATGCTATTTATGTAAGACATTTAAAGCACTTGTGTGTTCTTCAGAGACATTGGAAAACTTGAAAGTTTCTTGGATTTCTTCTTATGCTTTAAAGTTTAAAGAGTTTAAATATTTAGTTTCATTCTATAAATTTGTATCTGTAGTTATTACGAATATGCGTCCACGAATACTGCATTCATTCATTTTTTAATTTCTTCAATATTAAAAATTATCGAAAACACCATATTTTCCAGTATATAGTTGTTTCGATGAATTGGCTCCTGAAATGGTCCTAAGTCAGATGTCATATCATCAAGAAAGTTGCATGATTTGGTTTTCAAATTTTAGTCTAAAATATTTATGAAAACTGGAGTCGAATTATCATTCCTTGTTTATTATTACAGGACTTGTGTAATTGCCTGTCAAAAATGACGGGGATGCATGAATGAAGTATTAAGTCGAAATAAAATTCCCTCACTCACACACACATACACACACATTCAGAAATGAATATTCGAGCGTATCTCCCTCTCCGAGAATCTATCTGCCACGGAGCTGAAGTTGACAGTCTGAAAACTCTGTTTCGTATTACAAAACTCAGACTCATCGAGGCTCGCGCAATTAAAGAAAATCTGGATATAATAAATTCGCTCACCGATACGTAATTTTTCCCTCCTTTCCCTCTCTTTTCTTTTGTCTCTCGCTCTCTCCTGTCAATCTCTTTCCTCCACAACATTCTGACGAAATGGGCCGTAAACAGCGTCCACTTTTAGCACGCTGAGAACACCCGGAGATGACTCCAGGCATTGTTGCGGCCAGAAAACCAGTTTGCTCGTTTTTAAACGAGGGGAGTATGCCATTCACTGGCCGTTTATTTTATATATAACCTTTCGAAAGTAGTTCCGCGGACCTCGGATATTATATAGGGAATTTTAATCGAAGACGAGAAACGCTTTGTTTGAACTTAGTTGAAACAATTTTGAAATTGACGGAGTGTAAATATAACCGCATCTAGTTGCAATTATGAAAATGTGCGTATTTACTAATATTTTAATATATATATCTAAATTTTCAGGCGATTATCCATAATATATTGAATATAAACTTGTGTCGATTATAAACATCGGTTTAATTAAGACACCGCCATTTTGGAGAGCTAAAAGGTTTCCAGCTATTTTATTGTTTGTGTTATAACTATTATTTTATGTAGTTTCATTACTCATAAACTCAACTTGTATTTATGAAGCATATTTTTTAATGCTAAAGTTTTCTCATGGAAACGAATTTACTACTATTTAGTTTTGTTGGATTTTTATTTTAATTGAGCGAAGCTCCACTGAATAGTGAAAAACAGTATTGTAAACGTGCCACTTGCATTTACTTCTAGATGTTTATGGATCGTGATGAATGCCATGTTCATTATTTTATTTCTGTTGAATTCGTCATAGTTAATTGCTGATAGTGTAATTTCCGTGAAGTATGTCGAGCAGAATTACGAACAATAATGATTATATACATAATATCCTTATTTGTTTGTTTGTTTGTTTGAATACCCAGTCAATTCGCCTTTCTTACAGCACAAATGGGTATCTCAGAGGTAGTGCAATGAATAACCGGGGAGGGAGGAGGGAAACCCGGTGCCGGCATTTGCCTGCTCTTACGAAGAACACCAGGGGGACCAACAGCTTAACGTCCCTTCCGAAGGACGGAACAGCTAAATTTGCGCGGTCTCCTCAAACTACGCAAACAGGGGGCCGGGTGACCTTGAGAAAAATCCTACTCGCGCAGGATTCGTACCCGATGACTTTTTCAAGCATCGGGCGAGTAGCAGCCAGCGTCCTAACCACTACACCACCGGCGCCCCCTTAATATCCTTATTCTATCCGTCCGTCCGTTGGTACGTCCATCGGAACGCTGCTATGATTCGTAATGAGTGAAATCTGTAGCTAGATCGCGATTTTTTGACGTGCTTTAACATGTTTCCCGGCTAGGTATTTGGAATTAATAGTTAATTAACTCAAAAACTATTAATCAGATCAGCGTGAACTATTATATTTGACATTTCTGTTAAATCGGTCAACCGGAATTGGGCATTTGCTCTTGTTACTTATCCGTTTTTTATATTTGTTTTAATATTTGTTAAATGTAAAAACGTACTAGAATAAATGTGGTAGGAAATTTAATTTTCTACAATCTTTGTTTGAATCAATTTTCCATATAATTCATTCTTGAAGAGATATTGTTAAAAATACATTTTTTAACTGCCACCACCACACCACCTACCGGCGACTATTGTATTGTTATTTTCTTAATTGTTGGAGTTTTTTGGGCTATATTCAATATCAGAAGGCTACAGTTTGAGTTTATTTCCGTTCTTTGTAAAGTCTTTAGATGTTTTTCGCAGTTCCTTCAAATATTGATTATCATTTAACCTATTTGGAAATTTTAGAATATTACAGGTATGGAAAAAGTTATGTGGTGGCAACATCAAATTTTTTTATTGCTGGAATCTCCAATTGAGACTCAGCGTAATCCTCGACGGCATCTGGCCACAGCTTACACCACACAATATTCATGCACTTGCACTTCCCACGCTTCTTTAATATTATTAGTCTTCATTATATCGTAGGAATGCCAGAAATTCCTTAGAGATTGTTGCTGTCCATCACTTTCCTCGATCAACTGTTTAAATGTGCGACTCATATAGTACGCTTCAAAGTTCGCAATGATCCCCATGTCCATGGACTGAAGTGTGGAGGTAGTATTTGGGAGAAGAAAGACAATTTCGACAGGTCTAGGTGTTTGTAGATCCACAAGGTTCTATGGGTGAACTGGAGCATTATCAAAAATCAACAATGCTCTTGGTTCAAGTCTATTTGCCTGACAATAACGTTCAACAGATGGACAGAATTGGTTAATGAGCCAGTCACAAAAAATACTGGCTGTCATCCAAACCCTTTTATTTGTCATCCAGATAACTGTAAAATGCAATTTTGAGTACTCTTTCATCGCCATCGGAGTCACAGAGTGATAAGACGGCAAGAAGCTTTAGTTTTAAATCGCCTGAAGCCTTGCCTCCAAGCAAAAGGTTAAGGCGATCCTTGGCAGCCTTGATACCAGGAGCACGTTTCTCCTATTTTGAAATGAATATTTTCGATGGCATTTTTTCCAAAAAGTGTCCTGTCTCGCCAACACTGAACACTAAATTCGGGGGAGTTATCCTTTTAGAAAGGAATTTGTTACTGATCATGGTATTCGGAACCCAAGATCCGGCAGGGGATGTAGCAGGGCTTCTCAGGTCGTTATCCAACGAAATCCCTGTCAAAACGTAAAAATAGGTACTTGGAACGTCAGAACATTACTAAAAATAGGTAAATTAGAAGAAATAAAGAAAGAAATGGAGAAAAATGAGATTGATATCTTAGGTTTATGTGAAACAAGGTGGCAAGAGAAAGGAGATTTTTACAGTGATAAATTTAGAATAATTCATAGTGGAGGTGAAAAGAGAGGAAGGAATGGAATAGCAGTCATTATTAGTAAGAAATGGGCAAACAGTGTTTGCAATACATATCACATAAATGATAGGTTGTTGATGGTAAGAATGAGCACCGTGCCAACGGATACAGTGATAATACAAGCGTATTTCCCAACAAGTAGTGCAGAAGAAGGAGAAGTAGAAAAGGTGTATGAAGAAATAGAAGAACTTATAAAGATGACAAAAGATAAAGATAATGTAATAATAATGGGAGACTTTAATGCTGTGATTGGATCTAGTCGAAATAGTAGAATGGTAGGAAAATTTGGTTTAGGTGAAACAAATGAAAGGGGAGAAAGATTAATTGAGTTTTGTGAACAGAATGAGATGATGGTATCAAACACTTTCTTTGAAGTTCCCAAAAGAAGAAGATACACATGGGAGGCGCCAGACAGAAGAAGGTTTCAAATAGATTATATTTTAGTAAAAAGAAGATATAAGAACCAGGTAAAATCGTGTTATAGTTACCCAGGTCCAGATGTAGACAGTGACCTCAAGCTAGTCATGGCAAAATGCAATATTAGGTTTAAGAAAATAAAGAGAACAGTTAAAAAGAACTGGCATCTACAGGGACTGAAAGAGTTACCAACGGCTAAGAATTACCAAGAAAAAACAAATGAGTTGATGAGAAATTATGAAGGACAACTTAGTTGGGAGGAATTTAAAAAAGGGGTTATTAAAGCTACAGAGGAAGTTATTGGAAAGAGAAAATTGGAGCCTAGAAAACCTTGGATGACTGAGGAGATACTGATTTTAATTGAAGAAAGGAACAAGTTGAGGAAGAATGGAAATGATGAAACTTATAAAAAAGTTAAGAATGAGATTATTAACAAATGCAGAGAAGAAAAAGAGAGATGGACCAAAGAGATAGTGAAGGAAATTGAGGAAGATACAAAGGGAGGAAGGCAAGACAAAGCATACTTCAAAATTAAAACTCTCCAGTACAAACCAAGAACTAAATCGGCAATAGTTAAGGATAAGGAAGGAAATATGTTATGGGAAAATGAAAAAGTATGTGCTCGATGGAAAGAATACATAGAAGAATTATATAGTGGAAGAGATGTTTGAGATGGATGTAGATTTATTGAAAATGAAGAGGAAATAAGAAATGACGAGCTAGGCCCAACAATAACCAAAGAAGAGTTTTATAAAGCTATTAATAATCTTAATTCAGGCAAGGCAACAGGTGTTGATGGTATACCTGCAGAACTTTTGAAGAACTTAGGGGAGGAAGCAAAAGAACATTTCTTTAAAATTATAAAAGATTGTTACGAAAAAGGAAAATTACCTGATGACTTTATAAAAAGTAAAACTATAAGTTTACCAAAGAAGGGGAATGCAGTGGAGTGCAGTAACTACAGAACAATTTCACTACTTTCGCATGCCTCAAAAGTTTTAATTTATATCGTGAAAAACAGAATAAAAAGGAAAATAGAACATTATATTAGTGAAGATCAATTTGGATTTAGAAGTGGGAGAGGAACGAGAGAAGCTATATTAGCCCTCAGGGTGATAATGGAAAGATGTTTAGAAATGAACAGGACATTATATTTAACGTTTATTGATTTGGAGAAGGCCTTTGATACAGTTAATTGGGAACTGTTGTTTAAGACTATGAAAAAAATAGGTATTGATTGGAGGGACAGAAGATTAATTTTTAAGCTTTATCAAAATCAAACTACAAGAATAAATATAAATGGATTAGACAGTGAAGCAAAGATAAGGAAAGGAGTAAGACAAGGATGTCCGCTATCTCCATATTTGTTTAATATGTTCATTGAAGAAAGTATAGAAGTTATGAAGGAAAAGACAAAAGGCATAAAAATAAATGGAGTTAGAATACACTGCATTAGATTTGCAGATGACATTGTAATATTCAGCGATTCAAAAAGAGAAATGAATAAAATGCTGAAAGTATTATCGGACACGTTAAAACAGTGGGAATTAAAGATAAATATCAAGAAAACCAAATTGATGGTTATAGGCAAAAGTAATGCAGGGACAATATCAAAGATCAAAATAGACAATCAGGAAATTGAGCAGGTGAAGCAGTTTTGCTACCTAGGTAGTACAATTACTGAAGATAATAGATGTGTACAGGAAGTGAAAAGAAGAATAGCACTTGCAAAGCAAGCTTTTCAATGCAAAAGGAGCCTACTGACAAGCAGTCACATGAATTTGGAAGTAAGGAAATCCTTTGCAAGAGCTTTTGTCTGGAGTACCATACTTTATGGTAGTGAAAGTTGGACGTTAGGAAAGAGGGAGAGGTCCCGTCTGGAAGCGACAGAAATGTGGATATGGAGAAGATTGATAAAGACAAGTTGGACAGAGAGAAAGACAAACCTTAAAGTTTTGGAAGAAGTAAAAGAAGAAAGGAAACTGATCAGAGGAATGGAAGAAAGGAAGGCAAAATTTTTAGGCCATGTGATTAGACATAATGGATTAATTGTGAACATCTTGGAGGGGAAACTTTTAGGGAAGAAAGGAAGAGGCAGACCAAGAAAGAAATACCTAGATGACGTGGAGTCAGTGATGGGAGTTGAGAAGTACGAGATGTTGAAGAGAATGGCAGAGGACAGGAGTTCATGGTTGCAGCGACAAGGCTTAGCCTTTAGATGAAGAAGAAGAAGATCCTTTTGTATAATTGCGCTGACAAGAGTGTAGCAGGAATTTCACTTGCTGCCTGGACATCAACGCTTGCTGCCTCACCTAATATTCGAACGCTGTGAATTTTGGTTCGTTTCTTAAAACTTTCGAACCAACTTCTTCTGGCTGCAAACGTCTCCATCGATTCTCCTTCTCCTTCAGCATTTATATGTTCAAAAAGACTTCTTGCCTTTTGCATAATGTGTGCCTGGCTGAGTGGCATATGGCACTGAGTCATATCTAACCAAACACAAAAATTTCTCCATCTTCTCCATTATGCTGCTCCTTATGCGTGTAAGTTTTTTTAGCAGTTGCACCACTTCGGGAGTGAACTGAAGCTTATACATTTGCTGCTTGATTTAATACTGTTTTTAGTGTGGATTGCGCTAACCCTAAGGAACGCGCCGCTTCAAACTTTCTTTCGCCTGCCTCTACTCGTCGTATCGCTTGCATTTTCTCTTCAAGTGCGATGGATTTTCGTTTCTTCTTAGGAGCAGTAGGATCACGATGGCTGTTTGGCTGACGTTAAGGTTGCTGTTAAATTCACTTAATTAAACCCTAAAACATGGGCTTCAATTCTAAGTAGTATAGCTTTTGAGGAACGTAAATACACTTCGTAAAAGGCGTCTGAGAAAGGACGAAAGTAAAGTTCACTGCGCGACTGACGACTTAAAACTAAAAGCGAACGATATTTTCCTTTGATATCTGGGACTTCTTTGAAGGAAGAAATACGTAATATAATCCAAAGGCATTTGATACCCTTGAAACGGTTTACGGCGAATTGAGCATTTGGAGACACCTGTGCACACATGCGGCGACATATAATATGTCTCACCAAGTCGGTGCGGTAGAGGCTCCTATGGGGCATATTCTCTCTCTCTCTCTCTCTTTCTCTCTTTTCCCGAACAACTCTGTCTCTCACCAAAGATAGCCTCGAAGCGACTTCCATATTTTCGCCTTCCGAAACAGCATTAAAAATCACATTAAAATACCATTTTTCTCCGTTTTAATTTTTTAGATTATTTTTGGTATTTCTTTAAAGAAATGTGTTGTTTTATCATCCTGCATAAGATTCACAACTTAACGTTGCAAGAAAATCACACAACATTTATAATAACAATCAAATCTATTGTTTTCTCGTGCGTCTAAGAATTATAAATGCATTTCGGGGCAGATTTCGGAGAAAAGTACTGACTTCGTAAAAAAGGAGCTACGTTACCAAAGAATTCGTTAATTGAGCTATGTCTGTATAAATATGTCCTATATACTTATATATGTAAGAAGCAGCTTTTTATAATGATATATATATATATATATATATATATATATATATATATATATATATATATGAATGATGAGTGATGAGGGTGGCAACAAGGTGTTGAAGGAAGCCCAGCGGACACTTACCAAGTCGGGGACCAAGATGGCAGGCTGCTATATATATATATTATATATATTTCGGTTTCAGAAAAGGACGAGGAACTAGAGATGCTATAGGAGTAGTTAGAATCATATCAGAAAGGGCAATAGAATACAGTCAAGATATCTGCGCATGTTTCGTAGACTGGCAGAAGGCCTTTGATAGAGTAAATTGGGTAAAGTTGATGAAGATATTAAAGGATATAGGTGTAGACTGGAAAGATAGGAGACTGATTAGGAATCTATATGAGAATCAAGTTGTAAAGGTCAGGTTTGAGAATGTGGACACCTGCGGAATAAATATCGGTAGAGGAGTAAGACAAGGCTGCTGCCTATCGCCAACCCTATTCAATATATATGGAGAAAGTCTAATGCAAGAAGCTTTAGATGGCACAGGGGATTTCAAAATTGGAGGAAGGATTATAAGAACAGTAAAATACGCAGATGATCAAGTACTTCTAGCAAGAAAGGAAGAGGAACTACAAAAAATGATAAATAGACTAGTGATAACAGGTAGAAAATACGGTATGGAAATAAATACAGAAAAATCCAAGGTCATTCGAATATCGGGTAAAAAAGAGAATCTGAACATAACTATTGGGGGAAAGCCATTAGAACAAGTTTCAGAATATAAATACCTTGGAAGTATCATAACACGAGAGGCAAAATGTACGGATGAGATCAAAACTAGAATAGGAAAAGCAAAAGCGGCTTTCAGGAGAAAGAAACAACTACTTACAGGGAATATAAGGGAAGATATCCGCAAGAAGTTGATAAAATGCTACGTATGGAGTATAGCATTGTATGGGGCAGAAACATGGACGCTAAGGAAAAATGACATCAAATACTTGGAAAGCTTTGAAATGTGGACTTGGAGGAGAATGTTGAAGATAAAATGGACAGATAGGATGAAAAACGATGAAGTGCTACAAAGAATAGGAGAGAAGCGAATGATTATACAGACTATCAGAAAGAGGAAGGCTAACTGGGTTGGACATTACATGAGGAGAGAGAGTATGATTAAAGATGTGTTAGAAGGAAAACTAGATGGGAAAAGGGAAAGAGGTAGGAAAAGGTATCAGCTAATAGACGATTTGAAAGGGAAAGAGAGTTATCAAGATATGAAGAGGACAGCGGAAAATAGGAGTATATGGAGAACCAGGTTTAACCATGAATAATCACGGACCTGTCTACGGACAGACTACCTATGATGGTGATGATGATGATGATATATATATATATATATATATATATATATATATATATATATATATATATATATATATATATATATATATATATACCTGGGAAGAATTGGCTTAACCGATTTTAACCAAATTTGGAACATATAATATTCACGTAAAAGAATGACCAAAATGACATACTTGGACATGATCGACTGAGCGGGGGTGCCATAATTGCAAAGTTAAACTTTTCGATAATTATGAATTTGGAAGTAATTGGCTTAACCGATTTAAATGAAATTTTTTATGAAGGAGGGATGTAATATAAAGACACAAAATAAATATATATAGTATAGATATAGTAATCAGGGCTGCCACAATGCAAGAAATAAAAATCATTTTTACACATGTTTGTGTTGAAATGTCTCCATCAATTTTAACCAAATTTAATACTTATAATATAAACATATATATAAAACCATAATAGCATATTTAAACTGATTCAGCCAAACAGGGGTGTCACACTTACAAATTAAATTCTTTCACTTATTATGGAGTTGGAAGATTTTGGCTTAACGGATTTCAATTAAAGTTTCCATATAAGACTTGTACAACATACCATAATGAAATAAAGATGTTTAAAACGGAGCTAAGAAGCAGTGCTACCACATTCAAAAGTAAAATAATATTTCTTTTACACGTAATTATAGGGAACTAACGGCATTGGTTTTAACCTAATAAGATGTACATAACCTTAATACAAATAAATGACAAAATTATTATATTTAAACCGGGTCGCCTAAACAGGGCTACCAAAATATCAAAGATAGAATTTGTCTGTAACTATAAATTTCGAAGGTATTGACTGAGCGGATTTCAAAGAAATTTCGTTTAAAAGGCGAGTATATAAAGGCAAAACGAAGTAAATATAATTATAAAGGATCTAAAAATCAGGGTTGCCACAATATACGGAAAATAATTTTCTGATTTCAAAGCAAATATATAGTATACGATTATACTCAAACGAATTTGACGAAAAGCACTTCTGTACCATGGGAAACCCGTGTACATCCCTACTTGGTTACTCTAGAATTGTTACCAACACAAATGTTTTTTACTTCACAATGTGTTATTTTTCATTTATTAATAATAGCCCATATTCTCCTAGTCATCAAATTTCAAACATATGCGATAATAAAGATTAAATAGGTAGAATATAATGATTTAACTTACGAAAATAAAGAAAGATTTTTACTTTCTCCATATACGAAGTATAGAGAAAGTATTGTTTTCATGAAAAAATCGAATTCAAAATTTCAACGGAAACACGTTTTAAGGTCATCTGAACACATTTAGATTATTTTCTCTATGATGTCTCTGTGTCTGTCTGTATGTGATAGGATTTTTGGGCGCTCTAACTTCAAAACTTACGCTCGTATCAATATCAAAGTTTATTTAGATAAAGTACTATATAATAAAGAGCTGATTAGGTATTGACAGTAATCGCTCAGTCGGAAGTGGATGTTTACTCCAATGATATTTTTGTTTTTGGCAAATAACTCTTTTAAATCCTTATAAATGTAAATGTTGGTTATTAGAAACGTAATCGATAATATTATTCTCTATAAATTTTGTATGAAACATTTTTTTGTAGAACGTATTGTTAAGGAGATATTCCAATTATTAATATTTGATGAATGTAAATCAGTACTGGAATAAAAGTCGTAGGAAATTTAATTTTCTACAACCTTTGCTCGAAACATTTTCCCATATAATGTATTGTTGAAGAGATACTACAAAAACTAATTTTTTTAGCTGCCACAACCACACTAGCTAACGGCGACTATTGCAAACACTTTACGGTCATTTATATTTTCTTAATTGTCGGAGCTTCGGGCTATATCCAATATCAGAAGGCTACGGTATTAGTTTATTTCTGTTCTTTGTAAAGTCTTAACATTTTTTCTCAGTTCCTTAAACTATTTATTATCATTTAACCTATTTGGAATTTTTAGAAATGTGACAGATACGGAGAACGTCATGTGTTGACCACATCAGATTTTTACTGATAAATTCTCAGCCAAACGTAACATCACCACGCTCCAACTTTTCCAAATTGGCGAAGTTATCTATCGACTTTGCTCTTTAAACTGGTTTGCATAATATTTCTTTAAATCCTGCGCCCCTCGTCAGGGTGCGCTCTGTGCATGAGCACCTGCCTAGTTACGGCACTGGTTATTAAAATAAAGGCGCAATACATCTTGACTCCGATGAAATAATTTCTGAAAACCTTCTCACGATGATAAGGAAAGTATGCATGAGAATGATTGAATGTTATTATCACTTCAAAACTCCATTCTTACGCACTCGCATTTGAAAACAAGACAAAGAGTTTTTTTCTTCAACTCAGCGGCTTCTTTTCTCGTTTTTGAAATATGACAAGTATATATTATATATAGTGATATCAATAATGGCCGACAAAATCAAACAAAACATTATTAATCCTTCATATTCATTAATTCAATTCATGAATTCTTCGGTTAAACCCTAGAGCCTTTTTTCCCTGTTCATGTCGTTCATTAAATCTAGTCATGAATGACGCTGCTTCTTCTTCGGGTGAAATAGTCGGATTCTTTTCGATAATGCATGCTTTATTCTTGTTCTTCAGTGAATCTGCCTGCAGATGGGATACACTAAAAAGCATGTTACTTCACTCACCCTGAAACCTGTTAGCAGGACTCGGTGGGAAAGCAGAATAGATGCAATAAGGCCATTAAGCTCTTAACTTCCGGAAATTTACTATGATTTGACCGAAATTACTAAAAAAAAAATAACGTCATAATACAACAAGCACGTTGCTTGGCAAAAAATGTACACTTTTAAGTTCATCTGCATCGTCGCCATTTGGAATAACATAAATGCAATAAAGCCATTGATCAAATTATTAATTATTTAAAAGATTATCGAATGACAGATTTCAACGACGTAATAGTAGCAGCAGAAAAAATTGCGGAAGAGCTAGAAATTAATCCAGTGTTTGTTACAGAAGAAAAAATAAGAGTATGGTGTAAGCATAAACAATTACGACACGAAGAAAATAATTTTGCCATTGATTCCAAAGAAAAATTGAAAGTAGATTAATTTACTGAATGTTGCTATTAATTCCTTGGAAGAAACATTTTCTAGCATGAATAAACATAGTGACATATTTAAAATATTTTACGACATCAAAAATATAGATTCAGACACTTAAAACTATATGTAGTGACATACGCATTTTTTTGATGGTTGGAGATGATATGAACATAGATGGTATGATGCTAAAGAATGAATTGGAGAATCTTTCGCCATTCTTATGTCCAGGAATGACACCATTAGAAGTATTAAATTACATCTATTCTCACTATTTGGTCACTGTTTTTCCGAATAACATCGGTTTTTCTTCGAATCTTCTTAACACTGCCGGTAACAGTTGCCAGCGTTGAAATAAGTTTTTCGAAACTAAAACTAATTAAAAATTACATAAAGAATACTATGGGCCAAGAAAGCTTGGTTGGTTTGGCCATATTGCTCATTGAAATCGAGATGGCCAATTCTTTAGATTATTCGGATACAACCGATACTTTTTCCAAGTTAAAAGCTGACAGAGTATGTTTTTAAAATGTCTCTCTTTTTCACTTGTATGTATTTAGGTTTATTAGTATTTTAATATATAATATTGGTAGCTTTATATGTTTGTACTATGTATATATTCATTAATTGTACATATTTTTGTTTTGATTAATTTATTGCTCAATATAAGATACTAGCGTAACTACCCGTCAAATATGATGGGATTATGATATAAATATTCCAAATATATTTGATTTCGATATGAAAAATCAGTAAGATATGTTAAATGATGAGAACCTTGTCAAAAATGAAGTAATAATAATAAATATATAGGAATATGCCCTCCCTCCCTCTCGCTGTCCCTCTCTCCATCCCTTCTACTCATTCCTTCTCTCTCTCTGCCTCTCTTTTGTCTCACCTCCCCCCTCTCACATTCCCTCCTGTCCCAATCCATAGCTCTCCCTCTTTTTCTCCGTCTCCTTCTTAGTCTCTTTCCTCCCGTCCTATTCTAATTCTATACCTCTCTTACTCTCTATGTAGTTTCCATTCTATATCCCTTCCTTCCGATCTCCCTCCACACATCCCCTTCTCCTTTACTCTACATTTATATAGTCGTTTATATAAGCAAAAGAATCCAAGCTAAATCCCAGTCCCATTAGGATTACGCATTATTGCGAAAAATCCTACGATAATTTACGGCACTCTATGCACTCGTATATATTACACGTATGCGGGTCGTGGCAGCATTTGACTCTCGAAGTAACAATGATGTGGTCAGCAAGGCAACATCCCGTTTAAAAGCCGATATTTTCCTAAATAACGGAAATTTTGAAGATCGGTCGTAAAATATTTTGGAAAATTTAACTGTAAATTGTTTTTTCCTCAATTTTCCTGCTAAATAAAACTTATTGCAAAAAGAATCAGATCAAAAGCTTGTATAGACTTTGAGTTATTCAAGTTCAAAGAGCGTTCCGGACAGAGGGACATAAGCAAATTATTATATACCGATTAGTAAATATATTTACTCAAATGCTATGAAATTTAACATATGTACGGCTGAGTTTTAATGGATTTGAATAAAGAGTTTTTTTTATTATTCCCTATCGTTTTTAACTAACATATAATAAAGTTACTTAGTAAAAAAATTAAAGGGGTCCCATACTGTATCTCGCCTGAGGGGGCAAAATGTCTGGGCACGGCCCTGTATATACGTATACATATATAAATGGAGTTATAACAGATTCATTTCGTATTGCTGAAAATATTTCCTTCTTTGCCATCGACCAATAAAACTTGAGTCTCTGCCATTCGCTTCTCACGCGATGTTAGGAATCGGTAGGCTTTTCAGTGATGAAAAATCTCCTTGTTTCCCTCCCTCTAGCTATACACAAAAATCCTTTCCTCCCCTCACCCTCAGATCTTTAGCGTAATATTTCGGAATAACTGAAACATTCCGTTGGGGACTAGAGTAAAACAAAAGAGGGGCTTAAAACTATATATCGACGTCGGTCCTAAAGAGGAAGGATTTCCTTTTTATTGTAAGCCGACGTGGTTTTGCGTCCACGTTTCCGCGTGCTTTTTTAACATATCCCCGGAAAGGTTGGGTCGAGGGGCAAGCGGGGAGGTAGGAATTAGGCCAGAGAGACAAGGTTAACTGGGAATTGGATCGTACGTGTGGGGGTGGGAGAAAAGAGGCAGGGGCGTTGTTTTTTCGAGGGGTTTTCGAGGCTGGAGAGGGAAGAGGGGGATGACTAAAAAAATTCGAGTTGTGGTAAAAAAGGAGTGTTTTTCGTATTAGCTCTGGGTGATGACATGGGGGAAAAGTAGTTCGGGAGGGAGGAGGTAAAAAAAGGGGTGAGGAAAATAAGGTCGGTGTCGGGTGGATTCGAGGAAAGGATGGTGGTCGGAGTTGAAGGGGGAGAGGGGTGGTAAAAAATCGGAGGGAGCCGACTTCGGAGGCGGGGTGCTGGGGAGAGAAAGGGAGGGGGCGAGAAAATGCGGCGAAAGGGGACAGGGTGAAGTATGAGGGGATGGTGCGAGCGTGGCGTGGTCCCAACGACGGAGGGCGGCGTCGGTCGAGAAATGGCGGCAAGAGGAAGCGACGGTGGTTTTAAGGAAGGGGGAGAGAAGGGGGAGAGAGCGGGGGGAGGGATGGGGTAAAAGAGAGAAAGGAGAAAAGCTGGAATTGGAGTTGAAGTGAGCTATTGCATTGCAGGAAGAAGGAGGGGCGAAGACTGATTAAATGGCGCTCAAACGGAGGTGAAGAAAGAGGAGGATATAAAGTTCACCCCCCTCCATCTTCCGAGGGAGTAACCTTTGCTGAACACTTAGTGTTTCGTTTTTTTTTGCCACTGTCTGCAGAGAAAAATGCCATATTTCTTATGATGAGGATTGTTTTATTTTAGGACTTAGATATATCCGTAGCGTTTCTAAAACTACCACTGAGTTATTACGCAGATTTGTGATTTCTTTTTATGATTAAGTGTACGTGGTTTATTTACCAAACCTTGTGAAGTTACATATTTATTATAAAACATTATTTCGTTGAAGAATTAAATAAGTAATGATAATACTATATTGAGATTATTTTTTAGGAGATTCAGGATCTATGTCTAGCCTTCGTGGCAACCTAAGATGTCATGCCACACACAATGTTCAATCCATACATGACCATAGCTAACTAATTCCCATTATCTATCGCTCCCAAGCTATATGCAAATGCGTTAAGGACAGCCTAAAGAAATCTCATGACAAATAACTAAGTAAAGATGGAGACTACGGCGAAATTGATGTTAAATAGAAATTAACTCCTTAACCATAAAATTCAAAATTAGAGACACACAATGAAAAAGGGGGAGGAAAGGAAGGAAAATGCCCTTTCCATCCTTCCCTCCCCCTTTTTCATTGTGTTTCACTAATTTTGAATTTTACGGTTAAGGAGTTAATTTCTATTTAACTCATGACAAATATTTTCATTGATTTGTATTTTTTCTATGTAATTTAACTATCATTAAAAATCATATTTCTAAATACTCTTATGCTTCTTGTAAAACAGTATGAAGCGTTTTAATTCTATTTTATTCTTCCTCTTTTCTGTTTATGCATAAATATTTTATTTTAAATTTATTTCTTATTTTAAGTGCTATTACGGGATATTAATCATAAATTAATCATTATAATCCCCGAGTAACGTCCAAAACAGTATATCATTTCTACGAGTATGGAACCAGTAATCTATTGTTAACAAGCAAACACATTTGCTCCTAGCTCTTCTTCTTCTTCTGCTTGGGGTCGAGAAGGGGAGGAAAGATGATATTGGCTGGACGAGAGATGAAGTAAGATGGCGGGGTGATGCGTATAGGGTGAGGGAGAGTGAGGGAGGGAGGGAAAAAGGAGAGAGAGAGAGAGATGTTGGTGGAAAGAGAAGGGGAAAAGAGCGAGGGTGGCATAGAAGAAGGATGGAGAGGGTTTGGCCCAGAGGCAAAGCCTTTACGAATGGCGTTTGTTTTGGCGTGGGTCCCCGTAGCCTCCTTCCCACCCCTTGGAGTCATCCCTCTTTCTTCCTCTCTCTCCTTCTCTCCCCTTTTCTGACCTTCTTTTTCCTCTCTCTCCTTCCTATCCCACTAAATTTCTCTCCGTCGCTTCCTCTCGACGAAATCCTTCCATCTTGATTTTCTTTGGTCCCTTCTTTATCGCCCGAGCTTTCACCTCCCACGTGTCTTCATTTCGACTGATTCCGTATTCCTTTCCTCTCGTTCCAAATTGCAAGGCAGAAGAGACCCAACATATACGCATTACGCGACGCTGAATTGAAGAGGCGAGTTAGAAACACGGAGTTGGAATGAACAGCATGCGCCCATTTTAGTTTTTCTTATCTTTTTTATCCCTTATAATACAGCTGTTGACGATCACACGTAACGGATTGTTCATTTCTTCAGCAGTTTCTAACGAGCTTGCCCACTCTGTAATGCTGTCGTGGGAAATTTTATGCCGAGGTTATCTTAATTTCCTGAAATAGGTTGTAATTCAATGATACTAAAGAATAGTCAGCAGGTTTATCAGAAGATGAATATCGCTACGTTTCAGTCGAAGGATTGTCTTAATATTTTAGGCAATAAGCCTTGGCTAAGGTATAGTTCAGCAAGTTACATGAAGTAAGTAATCGAATGAATTGTAACGATTGCCTAATGCTATATTCATTTACAGCGATTTTATAAAATATCTAATTTACCATATTTTATGAAGCCAAACTAATTATTTGTTTAACGAAGAGCTAATATAAAATAAAATATTAACCATTTGAGGGATTTTATTTTTAGTTGAGGCTGTGTGTATTCTTTTTACTTGTACAGAGTCAGGAAGAGTAAATAATAAAATTTGAAATTTCACGGTAATGAATTGGCATGACACAAACTTAAGGGCTATATTCAGCTTTATGATTTTGTATAGATTTACAGGTAAAACGTTTCACTGTTTGATAAAATTGTAATTGTGGCACCCCTGTTTAGTCGATCCCGTCCAAATATGCTATTAGGATTTTATATATATATATATATATATATATATATATATATATATATATATATATATATATATGTGTATGTGTGTGTGTGTGTGGGCGCGCGCGTGTGCGTGTGTAAATGTGTAAATATTATAATTTGGTTAAAATCGATGCGGACAGTTCAACACAAACACTTGTAAAAGAATTTTTTATTACTTTTATTGTGACAGCCCTGCTTTCTATATCAATCCTATAAATTTTAATTTTGTTTTTCTTTTATGCTGCACAACTCCTTAGTATAAAATTTCGTTGAAATCGATTCGGCCAATTCCATCCAAATTCATAACTTTTGAAAAGTTTAAGTTTGCAATTGTGGTACCACTACTTAGTTAATCAGGTCTAAATATGTCATTTTGGTCATAAATTTATGCGTAAATTCTCTGCACTGAATTTGATTAAATTCGGTTTAGCCAATTCCTTCCAAAAGCATAATAACTGAAAAGATTTATTTTTCAATTGTGGCACTCCCGATCTTTCGATTCGGTTCAAATATGTGATTTAATCATGAATATATGTGAATATTTAATGTACTAAATTTGGTTGAAATCGGTTTGGCCAATTCCTTCCAAAAGCATAATTACCGAAAAGATTTATTTTGCAATTGTGGCACCCCTGCTTGGTCGATCCGGTCCAAATATGTCATTTTGGTCATGTATTTATGAGAAGATTCTATGTACCTAACAAATTTGGTCGAAATCGGTTCAGCCAGATCTTCCTTGATATATCCTTACAGGCAGACGAGCATTGCCGAAATTTAGACCGACCGTTCCATGAGGACCCCTCGAAATCGTGAATCGACCTTACATTACGATCCTTGACCCCGTAGACCGATTTTTATCCATTTTAGGCTCGAAAATGTGTCTCATTAAAACATATATATAAGTGGAGAATTCGACAAAATCTGTCAATTGGTTGCCGAGATATCTTTAAAAAACCGACATTTGGACCAACAATGGGGACCCTCGGGCCTCCTTGAGCTGATTTAAATTATTTTTGGCACTGCCGACTTGAATTTTTTTGGCACTGACTCTTTCAGGATCAATTTGAAGCTGCTGCAAAATGTTGAAGCTCCTACGTTTATTTTCTGAAGAGTTATGGCTACCACAGACACACAGACACACTCAGACACACATACACGGACACACAGACAGCTTCTTTTATTATTAAGATGTGCACGCGTTATTTTTACCGCACATATACGCGTGATCAATTTAATATTCCGTTCGAATGAATTTGTAGTATTTTATAACGCTAAATTATGAAATTTGGGAACAAAGAGCTATATATCCACGATGACTTTAAAGCTATTAAAGTCGATATTAGTATGTATTAAATAAATGATTAAATGGAAAGTAGACATATTAAGTTCTGTTTGGATCATCTTGTTCATTTATGAAACCTTAAATAATATAATTAAAACCGATGAAAGCATAGTTTTAAATAGAACATACTGATTTAATAATCAAGGGTAATATAGTGCTTATAATCTAATATTTATCGAGGTAGAGGATACTATATTATGAGAAATTATTTGAAAAATAACGAGATATTATCGTGTTTCAAGCACATAGCACTATCTAAAGAAATTATTTGAGATAAATATTGTGTTTTACTTTAACTGTTAGTCTTTGATATTTAAAAAAATCAGTAAACTCTTAATTGCTTAAATTTTCATCTGTAAAATCAGAAGGTTATAAAAAAGTTTAATATCTAACATATAAAAATGAATGTGTGTATATATGTATGTTTGTATATCCCTTATACGTTTTAACACCGTTGAAGCTATCAAATTCAAAAGTTTCATGGGCCATCCTATGGACAAAAGGAAAAACTTGGTCTAGGTTTTCAAACCCTGGGGTCTCTTATACCCCATTGGGTCAACAAAATACTATTTCCATAAGAATGCATAAGAAGTGGTGTGGAGAAGCCCCAAAATGTGATGCAGTCCTTCACTGATGTGGATATAAATACACCTAAAAATTAACTTACGATCATGGAAAAGGACTTGTTTTACGCAAAAAACACTGAATATTGTAATTCTGTTCATGTTTAGTCGTATTACATGTTAAATTTCTCGAAATTATCCTTTAAGCGCAAAATTTATTAACATTTTCCAGGTGGCAACATAGTTAAATTTTTTAACTGTTGTCCTCCTCAAAGTGAGATAGCCACGTAAAGATTAAAGCCGTGCCGAGCCGTAGAAGAAGAATAGAAAACGCCAAGATAAAGGGTACAAAAGGATTAAATATAGTCTATGAGTACTTTTATAGTGACTCAAATGATTTTTAAGGAATATTATAACATTGTTATCTTTTATCATTGACATTGAAAGATTTATCGTAAAATAAATCGATACATCTACTTAGATTGGTTCGGTAACCAAGATGTTGCTTATTGTTTACGTTTTGGCAAATAGTATTGCCATAATCCACATAATTTTATTGCTGCTTTAAAGGCTTCGGTGCATATAGCCATGTGGATATAAGCAAGACGTTAATGCGTAAATATATTAATGGTAAAACATTACAATACAATAGACAACATATTAAATGTTAATGTAAAAATCGCTTGCATAATTAAGGAATGAGGAACGAAAATTCGGGGCTCATGGTGTGCTCGGAGTAATATCTATTTTAATAAAACTGCTCGATTATGCCAAATATTCTTGGAAAGTCAGTCTGCCATATGATGGATTCGCCTTTGAGATACACTCACGAGCACAAGCCTGACTAAAATTATTCAATGATTTCTTTAGGTGGTAGTTAAAATTCCGCGTGAACCTCTTCTCCGAATATCACATTTGAGAAATTTGGGGACACCGACAGCGCGGGGCCCAGAAAAATAAAAATCATTTGCTACTTAAAAGAAAATTCTTTCCCGAGCGAAACCGGGTAACTCCAGGTATTATTATATAATTAAAGCACTGTGATTAGTTATACTGGGGGAGTATTAGTATATTTTTAAAATAAATTTCATGGTATTATACACCAACTAATGAGTTATTAACTATCAAGATTAAAATGGAGGGTTCTTAATTTGTATCTTTGAATGGTAAAGTAATATTTACTCTTTACCTCCAGAAAGTTTACTTTTACGTGATTATGACTCGTGAGCATATAAAATTCGACGATCTATTGTTTACAAATTACCGTTCTATATTGTTTACTCCTTGTAATTATCTAGAGTTCTAACTTGGCGGAATTATACAATTCTCCTTTTGTTTACCCTCCAAAACTCTCTTACCCTTAAATAATGCACTAGCCTTTCTCCTGCACGAATCCTAATTACCGTGGAACCGGAATGGTTTCAGAAGTTCCATTTGTCTGATCTTTCACCGGCGCGCAGTTCCATTTCCAGAAAATGACAAACGACCCGGCCTCTAAAGATACCCCTTATTTTGACCAATCTCCTCGTCTCCTACCTCCGTGAAAGCCTCCTCCTTCAAACACCCCTTTCTCTCCCTCCTATATATATACAGTCCCTTTCCCCTCTTTCACATATACAAAACAAACCTTGAAATTCCCTCCTCCAAACACTTGCCGAACCCTTTCCCCTTAACAAACGGTCATATTCCATAACCTGTTCTTCGGGAGGGGCGATCTTGTATCCAGAAAACCATTTCCTACTTTCCATTCACGCTCTCCTTCACTCTATCCTCCTTCCTAGACGCTTTTGGGAATATCGGAAGTTGGTTGAAATGCAGAAATAACGACATCCCAAACCACTCCCTATGTTTTATTCTCACGAACCCTTTCCTTCTGATTTTTTTCAAAGGTGTTAAATGCGGAGTGGTATACGCAGTACGCGTCCCTTTCATGCTCCCCTTTCTATAACTCCCATACTGCCCTATCTCCTTCACGCTTTTACGATTCTTTCTCTTCAACCCCTCCTCTTTCCCCCTTCTCACTCCCACTAGTACCTCCGTCTCTCTCTATCTTCCCTCCCCCCCCCCCTCTCTCTCTCCCCCTCCCCCTCTCTCTCCATCCCTCCCCTCCCTCTCTCTCTCTCCCCTCCATCTCTCTCTCTCCCTCCCCTCCGTCTCTCTCTCTCTCTTCCTCTCCTAGTCCCCCTTCCCCCTCTACCCCTCTTCCAAGAATCTCTCTCCTATCTTCCACCTCTCATCCTCCCTCTCTGAATCTCTCTTCCCCGTAACTCCCCATTCCCCTTCTCCTTTCTCCTCACCCCTCATATATCTATCTCCTTTTCTTCTCCCGCCCCCTATCTATATAATTAACTTGTAGTTAATGTGTATTTTATTGCAATTTATATGTTATTAATTTATTTTTAATATGTAAATATAGTAACTATATGACAAAAGGGTTAAATGTAAGAAGGGAATATATAGTCTCAATTTCGCCATAAATAAAGTCGTTTGTCTGCCTGTCTTTTTCTCCCCTTCCCTCTCTCTCCCTCCCTCACTCCCTTCCTCCAATTATCTCCCTTCCACACTCTCCTTCCCCCCTCTCTCTCCCCCTTTCCCTCTCTCCACTTTCCACTCTTGCCTCTCTCTCTACATCCTCCTCTCTCTTCTCTCTCTCTCTCCCTTTTTCGGGTCCCCCTCATCTTACCTCCCCCTATTCTTTCCTCCCTCACTCATTCAGCCTGTGACGGTATGTTGCGAACTGTCTCTTCCAAGTTGGTTTCATACATGAAGCTTTCCTCCCTGCCTTTTCCTCTGTCTGCACTTTACGGCATGTCCTCTTTGCCTCTTAATCTGCAGGACAATGGAGTCGTCGGACGCAACAACCTGTTTCCCTCTCTCTCTCTCGCTTTACCCCTCTGTTAATCTTCCGCCCTTCATTCAACAAGGGGCAGAGCAAGTACTCGGATCATGTCACGTTTTTGGGAATTGTCTCGCTTATCGTTCAGGGGTTTAATATGGTGACGCGACGCTTGTGCGGAAAATAACAAGTTTTTTTATCTAATCAGGTTGTTTTTTCGCGGCTGAGTAACAGCGCTTTTGGACAACAGAGAAGCGAATTACATGTTGCTTTGTTTTTTTTTTCATTATGCATGAAAGGTAATTGAGGAAACTTATCTAGAGTTTCCATCGAAAGTAAGCAAAATTAAGTCGGAGTTGAAGAGAATGCGTA
The DNA here is from genome assembly GCA_028673005.1 of Tanypteryx hageni. Classification (NCBI taxonomy): domain Eukaryota; kingdom Metazoa; phylum Arthropoda; class Insecta; order Odonata; family Petaluridae; genus Tanypteryx; species Tanypteryx hageni. The sequence goes on along the minus strand of CM054115.1, from coordinate 175,621,316 downwards.
CTCGGTTGTTTTAATGGTAATTAGTTTGGAATGCATAACCGTAAAAAGAGAATGGTTATTTACAAATGATAATTTTTGCGGTTTGCAGAGTGCTTTAAATTCAAAATGTGGGAGTTTATCAAATAAATCTCTGGAATGAAAATGAAATTAGTTTTACTTTAATTGAAAGGAAAATTAAACCATACAAATCATGAGTTTTTGTCTCTTATCTACTACATAGCCACTTTTTCGAGTAAGGATGATATTGGGTCTAAATCTTAGAAATTAAAATATAATATAATATGATAAAATTTATATTTTCCAAGACTTTAATATACATACGTATCTAAACGGTCATTTAATATTAACTTGTTGTAAATTTGAATTTATCCAAAGAACTTCTCATGGAAATAGTGCACCTCAAAAATTGAGTTCCCCACGAAAATGTTCTCGTACAGAAGAGAAACATCACGGAAATGATTACAGCGAAGAATTATCGCGTTCTACTGTTTTAGATTGCCCATGACAAAGAAAAAATGCGGGGAATTATTTTTCGCTCGTTTTTGGGCTTCCTTTTCTCTCTCCCGCGAATGAAGCTCTTTTGATCGTTTTTCGAAAAAAACATTTTGCTCGCCAACGTTGAGTTCTTGAATTACTATTTTCAGGCCGCGAGGGGAGTGAATCATGGGTCAAAAGTCATGAGTAAGAATTCGAGAAATATGGCGACGGCCACTTAAATCGAATTTACTCGATTCAGTTATGATGTATGTACATCTTGGACAAATCATCCGAAATGAAAAGAAAGTGAATCGTGCGAACAGCAATTCATCGAAAGCGAGCATCCATGATGAGCGATGGAAAAAGTAGAGCGATTTTCTACTTAATTCACTCTGGTTGAATCATCCTGCATGAATCCTCCAAAGTGGAAAGAAAATGAAGCGTGTAAACAGTAATTCGTCCTCAGTGCTAATTGTGATGTGGTTGTTCGAGGTTGGTGTTAATAGTTGATTGTAGGTGTTTATGGTAGTTACCTTTCGGAGAATCGTTTTCAAATTGATAGAGGATTACACGTCCTTAATATTGGACTTGCTTAAAAGCTACGGGTGTTTATGGAACAATATGCGCGAAGATTATAATAGGAAAACAACTCGGAAAAAATGCAGTTAAATCGTTGATTTTGGGTTTAAATTTATAAGGGATTGCCGAAAGTGACGTGAAGAACCATCAAAAGGAAATAAATCCGTAAGAAGCGCACTGGATGGGATGTCCAGGTGCAGCAACTCCCTCAGTAAATATTTGGTCGCTTCCAAAGTCCCTCGTTGCGTTATGCGTCGCTTCACTCACCAACGCCGACGCTTTCTTTTAATTTTTGATATTATTTTCAGGGGTTTTGTAATTAAATGATCGCATATAATACGAATTCCAACACGCGCTACCTCACTTGCGCCATTATAAATTGAGCTGTCTAATCCACTCTTACTGAAACCACTAAAACACATATCGCCATTCACTTTAGTTTTGCTTTGGATGATTCATCCAAGATGTATATCCAAAGTGGATCGAGTAAGTTCGCCTTTACGGGTCGAGGGGCCGTCGTTGAGTGCTCTTCTGCGATCTGACCGCCGCGTCGCGCCGGCTCGTGTTACTTAATTGGCGTTAGAATTTAAGATGCGTGGAGCTTACTGAGTATTTCTCATAGTTCACGGCCCCAATTCATTCGAGGTATTTTTTTTAAAGATTATCTAATAGAGCCTTATTTCGTGGCCTCAGTTTGGAAATTACCAAGGTGTCGTGAAGTATGAATTTTGTTTTGCTTTAAATTTTTATTTGCATGAAAAATATTAAAATAAAAAGTTTGTTTCATTTCTTGTCCGGAAAATATATCTTTCTTGGATATAGTTTATTTTTCTAGCATTTAAAACGCAAATAATTTGCCTTAATATTTAAGAAAAAGAAAAATTTTAAAATTTATATCATTAACTTTTCCGTAAATTTCATTATTTATCAAAAATGTGAAAAACCTTAAATTATGACCTATAAACTGAGATAAGTATTTTTTATCGGAGCGTGATAATTAATTATTCATAGGAAGTATGTTTTATCAAGTAGAATATGCAACATTAAGAGAATTGATTTTAGAAAAAATGAGATGCTGTAATTTTTTTATATATTGACTTTAAAAAACATTTGAGAGATATGTGCAAATCACAGCTTGTTATTTTCATTTTTGACTTATCCTATGTTTAAAAATAAGTCGCACATTGATTGTCCGCCTTTCATCTTTAAGTTCAAAGAGATAAGGAAACCTTCGTGCACTATATAGACTTGAAAGACTGTGTGGTTGTTTATACCTGAAAAAATTTAGCAAATCGTGTTTTGTTTTACCATTAACGATATATCATTTAAATATTAAATCAATTGATAATTTGATCTATCGTCGAGATTATTATGGGTCATAATTCATGTCCATGAATGCAAACGAAATTAACTTAATAATAAATTCGAATAAATTATAACTTTCTTTTGTTTTAATAATGATATATTATTTTTACATGCAGAGAATTTTAAGAATTCTAACTATATGGAAAAGATTCCTTGCAATAAATGAAAAATATTGAGGCTTAATAATTATTTTATACCATCGTGCTGGTATTTCTGTCATTAACGTCTGGCCATTGAAAGGAAGGAAATCGAAAGCCATAACAATACGAGTCATTATATTTATGTTTATCGTTTATTGATAAGATCTCCTCGGGGTCATTTTTATTCATTCTTGTATTTGCTACGGAGGGAGATGTCTCTGAATGGCTGCCTCACAGGCAGTTAGATAACGAACAAAAATGTGTGTAAAAAAACAATGTCTGGAATGACTTTATACTACGGAGACGAGACTTTCAAACTGGGTTCTTTTCCGTAGTAACAGATAGCGCGGTTTCACGACTTTTACGATACTTCAGGGATCAACTTAAGGGGAAAAAGGCCTCGTCAAGGTTTTTATTTCCTTTTCGCTGTTTGGTCAAGAGTTTTGCTTGGCCGGGACTTGGAAAATTTGTCCGTGCTTCAAAATGCTCCGACGATAAGGGTAGTTATATATTTAAGGGTTGTGGCGTCTTTTTATGGCGGCTTTAAAAAAATAAATAGAATAATAAAAATGATCAGAACTGACAGTGACAGATGTATTTATGTCTTTGCGCACATACACACACACACACACAATACGGAACGTATGGTAAAAATTTTGAATAAGCTAATTTAGAGTGGATTAATTTTTATATTTAAAATTATATATATATATATATATTTATTAGAAAATTACGATTTTTGTCGGTTTTACGCATTCCAGAACTCCCTTATTTAATTATGTGCCCATAAATAATGATACCATTGGAACGTATCCGATTTTACTGTGAATTTCCGGTTTATGTTATGCATATTTACACGTAACAGATTGCTTACAAATGAAAATATTAAATCTCTCTATGTATGGTACTAAAGTCATGGTAGTTTGGTTGCCTAATCAAACGACGAAAATTGCTTAAAAATAAATGAATATTCTTTCTTTTGCGATCAAACTTTCAGGATTCACTTGGCATTGCCACTTTTACATTTTAAACTGCTCACCGTCTACACTAACATCATGGGTTCGATTCTAGGAGGGCCTATTTTCTGCATTTCATTAACACGAAAATCAGTGGAGCACAGTAGTTATTTGAATTTTAAAGTTACTTAGAATCATCGTAGTATTTTGAGACGAAACAACGAATGCCTAAAAGAACGAAATTTCATTCTCCTGCCGTCGATTTCCAAATACCGTCTAATCGGTCCATAAATTATATTTTAGCCCAAATTTTGACGTATTTATACTAGAAAATCTCTTGTCGTCAAGGTGATTTGCATTACTGTGGGTTTCGCGCAATAGCGTATAATTGAGTCGCATCTTTCCACATATTCACGAAATTTCGACGCAGTCGGCTAACCCTTAACTGGCCAAGAAGTGAATATGAATTGAAACCTATCGTTTACTAAGAGATAGCCTGAAAATTGGTCTATAAATAATTTTCTACTTTAAATATATGCCGAAAGGAGGAGGTTCAAGGGCTCACATGGGCAGCGGGCGAATTCTCCTTGCGGAACGAGGGACGGGGTTGACGAGGGTAGCATCTTATGAACATTATGCTAGTAAAGAAAAAATTTGAACGAAATTAAGTTAAAAGTTCAAGGATAATTCTGCATTACGCATTATCACCTTTTTGAGATATGGGACAAGAAAATAATGTACTTGTGTAACTGCTTTATGCAGTATAAGAACTTTCAAATCAGGAGTCTTGAAAATTCCAGTTAATACAAATTCTGGTTATTCGATATCCCGTTAACCGGGAGTTTACTGAACATTATTTTCAATATAATTTATTCGCTCACTATTTTATGGCTCAATCAATAAAAACTTAAAAAATACCTAATTTATGGTCGACCAGTTTAAATGACGAATTCTAAATGTTTTTATTAAATTATTACGTAGGTAATTTTCTTAATTTTTGATGACTTTTGAGAAGCCTGAAATCTTAAATCCAAAGCGAATTTTATGACATTCAAGATCAGGCAGTCCTAACAGAATTGTCTCATGCTCAGACTTCTTTATTTTTAAAAATTTTTTATGAATAGCATTTATTGGAGAGATGATATGCAATTTTCGGGAAATTCGGCAATGGGAATAACAAATTACTGCTTTATTTAAAAAAATGACTTACGGGAAGTTATATTCTGCTTGGACTTTTATTTATGTCGGTTTTTATCCTTCATATCCAATATATTCCTTTTGTTCTTATCATCTCTGTCTAAATTATTGTCCCTACTACAGGTTACAAGGAGTGTTTTCCCTGTCTTCTCAGATTTACACCCGCAAGCGAAAACACATATAACTGAGTACCTAGCAACGAAAATATCCAATTAGTAGCAAAAATATCGCTCAGACTGGAAGATATATTGATGACGCGTTACAACACAAACCGAGAACCTCGTTAAACGTCATTGGTCGACGTTTTTAAGTCGATATTTACCACTAAAACCGCCATCCACTTGGCAGCTCCTCCCTTGCGTGAATCCCATTAGAAACACTTCCCTTTTCCTTCAAACATCTTCAGGTTCTTCACTCTCGCCGAAAAGATTCCTCCCCGTCTCTTTTTCACCCATCTCCCTCCGTTTCCTCCCCGCCAACCAAAACGCCTTTAACTTCTCCTTCCTCCCATTTTACTCTCCCCTCCCTCATTCTTACTCCCTCTTCCCCTCCTCTTCCTCTCTCTCCGCAGACCTCTTCACAGACAGCTTTTCTCCTCTCTCATCCTCACCAAAAAGACTTTTTGTGCTCGCATCACAAAACCTCAAACGCTTCCTTCACCATTTCCTTTATAGCTGAGGGGAGCTCCGTTTCCTTTGGCACAACAATCTTCATAGATATAGCCGCCCTCGCCTTTAACCATCGGATGAAAGCAAGAGGAGAGAAAAATAAGGAGAGGGGTTAAAAAGAAAGAAGAGAGGAAGTTAGGGGGTTAAAGAGAGGAGAGAAGTGAGAAGATTTGGAGCGAGGGTATGACAAAGAAGGTGAGGGGGAGAAGAGAACGAGGAACAGATCATGATGGGAGGAGGGAAGAGAGAGAGAGAGAGAGAAAGTCGAGGAGAAGGGGTGAAGAGGTGCGAGGGGGCGGAAGAGGGAGATTAAGTAAGAGAGGCCTGCATCTTGAATGAAAGGATTTTTGAGCGACTTGTTTCCTTGAGCGTCAGGTTCGTCTTGAACCAGTTAGTGTGCTGCTTTCTTTCCTTTCCTCCTTTCTTTTGGAACTAGGTAATGAGTAGTCACTTTATATATATATATATATAATGCAAGCGTTTAAAAGACACCATACACCATGATCCAAACCCTTAACTAAGCCAACGCGATCTCCAAGGCAACAGAATTTTAGCCAATCGGAGCTCTTATACATATAAGATAATAAATCACAAGTGTTCTCTCTGAATATTTCTCATTAAGCGATTAAAACACTTATCCTGTATTTCCAAATTATCTCATATAATTAGAAGCAGCTATTTTTAATACGATTTGTCGGTGCTACCTACTGCAAACAATTAAAAAAATCACCGTACACCAAGATCTAAACGCGCGATCTCCAGGGCAACAGCACTTCAGCCACGTGGAGCTTATATGTATTAGATAATTACCTCCAAGTTTTCTAGCAGTATATTTATAATTTTCCGCGTAATTAAGGCAACTATCCGTAATTTCTAAATTCTTTGGCAATAGGCTCTTGTCCAAGTTTTCGTATTTTAAGTTTCGTGTCTCAGATCGCCCTTTATGAGCAATAAGAATAATCATCATTCAGACAATACCCTATACACTAAATTCATGGAAAATTATGATATTTTGTGTTAGGATTAAGGCATCATCATCCGTTCCTTTAGCATGTATTTGGATAAAAAAATCGCAAAATACGTATGACGCCATTATATTTAACAATTCAAAAGAGTCTAAATTTCACGAAAAACTACGAAACAACATTAAAATTATTTTTACGTTTCACTAATTGTGTTTGTATAATAACGCCATCCTATGTTTACGTCGTAGTTTAAAGTCGGTGGAATAATAATATATAATAAGACAATAATTTTCATTTTCTGCAAAATTAAGTCATATATCCGGAATTTTAAAATTCTCTGGCAATCGGCTCGCGTCCAAGTTTTCGCATACCAGGTTTCCTGGCTTAGATAGCCCTGTTTCAGCAATAACTATAATCATCATTAAGACAACAGCCTAAATGTTACAAAAAACTTTATGTAACAATTAGGATATTTTTTGTGTTAGGATTATGGCATCATCATCTGTGCCTTTTAGTACATATCCGGATAAAAATTAATTTAAAATTACATTATCATATATGTATACGTTGTAGGCTAAAATCAAATCGAACATAATTCAATCTAAACATTAATGCTCTTGAAGTATGGAAAATACATTCTCATTGAAAGGCATTGGTATCGTTACTATGGCAGTTTATATTTTTCATTGTTGATAATCGAAAAGTTTATTATTAAAATCAAATTTTCACGCTTAGTCAACATGGATTTGAATTCTGTTGTCAAGAAAAATAAACGAAATTCTTTCTTCCACAGTATGCAGCATATCCCTACTTTGAATCTTAATTGTAAATATTTTAAAAAAGCAATTTTATATAGCCCTGCACCGTTTTCAATGCTTTTCTTATTGGTGTTTAAAATTGGACATTTGGGTCAAGAACACTCCTTAAATATAACATTTTCTAGGATTTAGGATTTTTTCCAGAGGTGGTACCCAATGACATAGTATCTTTATGGAACATGTCACCTCTGTAGAGCACTTCTAGATGTACCTTAGGTTTTATATGATATATCCTATATATATATATATATATATATATATATATATATATATATATATATATATATATATGTAAGAAGCATCTATTTATAATTATATTTATTTCTTTATTTATTTATATGTGTGTGTATATAACTATTTGTCAATCCATAATGTTAATCCCATATAATTATCTGTTAGGATACTGTTTAAGTGAAGTTATCCTTCTCCAAATAACTTTTTTCATGAATTCAAATCCGAATTATTTTTGTTCCATGAAATAAACTTCTTTATTATCTGTTTGTGGTTCATTGAAAGAAAGAAGAAGAAGAAATGTTACAAAAGCACGTTTTCTTCATTTTTTATTATAAATTCTGCATTTTTAACTAATTTGTCTGCGTTAAGAGCTCAAAATATTCGCTATAAATTGACGGTGTCTCACAGTCATATAACAGTAATAATTTATTAGTAAATATTTGTTGTTAGGCGAATTAACAATGCTGCATCCAATGAAAAGTTTTAAGTTAGTACATAACATTTGAAATAATTATGAAAATTCTTAATCGGAAGTGCTACTACGTACATGAATTTTATAAAGACTATCCATAATTTGGTATGAAAACTATCATTTACTTCTTTACATGTAATGTAAAAATCCTCAATGATTTCGGGGATGATTAAAGAGATGTGATTTTTAAGGGGTAAAATAATGCTATTTTAATATATTATTTCGAAACCTTTGAAATAACCTTCTTTTCATCACTTTAGAAATTAAATTTAAAGGTATTTAATCTGAAAATTCTCGCTCATTACTTATGGTATTGACATTCAGACAATAAAAACGTTTTTCGTAAAGTGGGGCTGATGAATCGCAATAAATGTTTCTTATTTTTTATCCTGATGAATAAACAAAAATATCCCATTAAAAAGGGCCTTTCATAAAAGCACTGTCATGTTATGACTAATTTTTTTGTCCCTTGCGTAGCTTTTGTTTCGTCTCGTAGACGTCACCACAGAATTCTCATAAATGACGCCTGGTCGTTGGGAGGATGTTTTGGTCTCCGTTTATGGCCTATCTGTCTCTTTTCCGTTTGTACTGGCGTCCCATGTGACTCTGTATATGGCTAAGGGGATGGACCATTTAGAAGAGCATCGCGTTGGCAACCAATATGCACCACTCAGTTCTTTGGCGAGACGGCAGAATGCGATAAATAAACTAAGAAAGTCAAAAGCTTTTACGATTTTATGTGCGTCTCTTGAGCTCCCGAAACAAATTCGTTCGGTTATAAATCACTGGACCACGGAACTGCATGAAGCTATACTACATGCGAACAAAGTCTACGGATTGAAGTACATATTATGTTTCAAAAGTCTTAGCGTTAAAAAAGAACGTTCGTCATTGTATACCGTAATTTTAATACAGTTTAAATGAGGCATATGCGTCGAATGGGACAAAGATAAAACGGTATTTTCACCCTGCTAAGACTTCATTTTTTCCCGTATAATTTTCAAGTGCCGGATTATTTGCGTATTGATAGATTAGGTAAAAGTAAAATTCAATATAAAAGTCAATTACAGTCGCAACAGGATTTCATTGCCATTGGCGTTATGGTGCTTTTATTTTTGACATTACTCTCAAGTTCATGCAAATGTGCGTATGCTTATACCATTTTTATTAATTTTAAGCCGTTGAGATGCTCGCTTTCTTTATTTAATATCATGAGTAGGATATTTCTATTGGTACTTTTACTGAGGGTTCAGTTCATTTGATTGATTTTGTTGATTCTAAATTGAATTCTTCACTATTTTTAAGAATAAATTCTGGCTAGTTCAATTACAAAATTTTTTTTTGTAATATCTGGATTATTTCTTTAGGTTTTACTCGTGCAGATTCAGAGAGAATGAATGCCAAAAATTTTATTTTTTTAAATGAAAATTTTTTTAATTTAACGCATACATAGCAAATACTCAAACGTCATTTGATAGACTCGCTTAAAAATATTTGAACACGACGAAAATGTACTAAATTTATTATGAATTATTTCAACCACTTTTTAACAATATCAAATTGAATGAAAAACTCGGGTCGAGTGTTTAGAAATTATTATACAATGGAATTATTTAAAAATGCTTAAAGTTTTAGGAATGTATTAAGTTTAATGTAAAATAATTGCAGTGAAGTTTCTGACGGCAATAATACTATTTATTAAGAAATGTTACAAGGCTCATCAGCTATTAGAAATTTCACGGAAAGAAATAATAAGAATAGCGGTAGTAACTTATCTTTACAAATGGCCGCAACACTCCGAAATAAAGCGGCGGGATTCCATTGTGGGCGGTTATGTATTAAAGAGGAAACAGCGCTTTATACGGCTTCTTTTATTGTCTGGTGATCGCTTTCAGATGTCTCCAGTCAAAAGTAATGCCCGCTTCATATTATTTCCCCAACGTTGCCCAAAACCTCGAGCGCAGTCGGAACATTAGTTTGTTTACGCTAATTTATTCCCCGACTGATATCCGTTGGGCGCCCCGTCGAGGTCTGCCTCCAAGCGGCGAGACTGATTTTTTTCTCTCTCTCCTGCCGACGGTTTCTCGGTGCGGTCCTTTCTCTTTTGTTTACAAACGTCGGAAGGGTGAACCACAAGTCATCCGTTTCACCCTTCCACCTCTTTCTCTTTTTCCATCTTTCTCACACGCACACACACTCCCCCTGCTCCTTCTATCTTTACATCATCTCTGTCACTGCTTGCATCCCACCTCTTCCTTTTGCCGTATTCGATTCTATTTCGCCCTCTCACACTCCTGCTTTTCTCCTTCCTTTCTCTACTTTCCTCGTACATTTTCTCTGCCCATTCCGTAAACCTGTTTCTCCTCCCCACTCTTTTAACCTCCATCTTTCTTCCTCTATCTTTATCCCTTCTTTTTTCTTCCACTCTTTTTCTCCCTTTGTCTTCTCTATCATTCTCTCCCCCTCCATCTCGTTATCTATCCCTCTTCCTCCTTCTCTCAGGGTTAAATGTAAGAAGGGACTATATAGTCTCAATTTCGCCCTAAATAAAGTCGTTTGTCTGTCAGTCTGTCTGTCATCTTTCCCTCCATATCTATCACTCCCTATCTATCACTTCCTCCATCTCTCATTCCTTTATTTTTCTTTCATTCCAAATTTATCCCACCCTCACTCCCCCTACCTCACTACAACTCACTCTCACTCTCCCTCCCTCTCCCATTATCTCTCTCCTTTTCCACATCTCTCTCTCTCTCGCTCTCCCTCCATTCCTTCCTCTCCGTATTTCCCCCTTTCTCTTTCTCCCTCTCTCACTCCCTCCGTATTTCTCCTTCCCTCTCCTCTCTCCGTGTCTACATACTCCCACTCTCACTCTTTATCTATCTCCTTCCCTCTCTTTTTTCTATCCTCCATTCCTATCTTCCCCTCATTCCTCTTTTACCATCTCCTTATTTCGTTCTTTCTCTCTGTCATTCTCTTACTTTCTCCGTCTCACTCCCTTTCGTTCTCTCTCTCTCCGCAATCCATTTGTCTTCATCTTTCCGCAGACGAATGCACGCACGCCACGCCAACCAATCACATAGTTTTCCTCGCTTTAATTTGTCGTTTTTCCCGTTCGCACGAAAAACACTCATTTCTTATTTATTAGCGAGCAAAAAGGGCGAGGAGAATATGGTAGAAGGAAGCTGCTGCGGTCGCAAATGAGAATAGAAACACGAAAAAATACAAGGCGTTACGGAGGCAACAGGTAGAGTTAAAATGAGTCCGGGAGGATTGAATACCCGAAAAAGAGACGGGTAGGAAAATGAGAAAGAGAGAGATGGAGAGGAAAATGAGGGAAGAGAGATGGAGATGATTTCATAAACTGTGTAACAGAAAGATATGGAGAATTTCTGGAAAGAGGACGCGTGTGATAAAGGAGTATAGTAGGAGCATTAATAACAAGACTAGCGAGTATGCCGCGAAAGCGAAGGAATTGATAGATCCTAGAAAGTTAAGGGCGAAAAACTGGGTAAGTAGATTTCTAGGAGTTGAATGCAATCAGAAATGTTGAGATTTATCTTTTGCTGGATTGGAATAAGACGCCGTCTCTTCCTCCATACAAACATTTGTCAGATACACATCTTTCTATAAAGATAGAGAAGGATGTTTGCTAGGAAAAGCTAGGACGCATACGCTTGGTAAGGTTTACGAAAGAAAGGGATGCAAGCCAGACAGGCAGAGGCAAATAAATGTTTTATGGAGGAAATTCGGCGAAATACAGCCGTTGCTCGAGATTTTTTGAGGTCATAGACCATAAATGCACCTAAAAAGCATGCGATTTAGTAAGTGATCGCGTGTTTCCTCTTTTAATGTTTATAAAAACTCGTTTTTAGGAGAAACGTAATGCAATTTAAATTTGTTAAAGCGATGCAGCTAATAAGGGTCCCAGTAAGTGCAAGTCTAATTATTTTCACCCGAAAGAGGATGAAGCTAAAAATCTGCCTTCCTAAAAACATCAAATATACGTGCTTGTCTGGATGTTTGTGTCTGTGTTTTTATGAATTATTCTTTTATGGAACCTGGATCATAATGAAATTCTGTCAACTTTTTTATTTGGTATATTATATTTTTCTTGGAGTAACGACATACGAGATTAATGATATCCATATTGTTTTATAAATTCGCGGTAAATATGCTCCGCTACAACATTATATTGCGGGTAATTACTTTAACATCACGAAATCATATGAAATATAAAGTGAAAAGGCCAGAATAGTGCATTTTTTTAAGACCGAGAAAGAAAATTTTGGGTAGTGAATAAATACCCTATTTTACGCTCCAAAATCAATTCAAATGCAGGACCTCAAAGTAATAAGGTCGGGGCAATTTTAAATTAAACAAAAATAAAAGAATTAATCTCTTTATTGCGTATTCACTGCTTATTTATCTTAAATATATGATTGATTAAGAAATCGTCGAGAATATCGGCGAATTTGGGAGAGAGGTTTTACGTACGAAGCTCATGAAGTATTTCTGTCATATGCAGCATCATTCATTCATGTACCGGACCGTCCTCCTACCATTCCATTTCTTTATCCTCAAATCTTCCAAATTGCAAGAGAACAAACGTACTGGGCGAAGGAAGGATAAAAATTGAAAGGGCGACTTTTGTATAGAAAGAGAATAATAAAGTGACTTATAATGTGATGATAGGGATCCTGGAAAGATGGAGAGAGAGAGAGAGAGACGGAAATACACAAAAAAGCAGAAAAGTAAGAATAAATAAAAAGAAAATGAGAAATACGTGTAGTAAGGGAAAGGAATGCGACTGGGAATAATAAAAGAATGTAGAAAATAACCGAAGAGAGAGAGAAAGAAATATAAGATTAGCAATATTAAAGAAAAAAAGGAAGACATGAAAGAAATTGGAAATAGAAATATTAAAAGACTGGAGATTAATTATGCGTGAAAGAGCTAAAATAAGATTTTAATGTATTGTTCCTTCACAAATAGCCTTTAGTCTTATCCGATTACGAAAACAAAGGGAACATATATTGATAACAAATTATTTAGCCGATTTCATGAGTGACAATGTATTTTATAAAGTCCCTCTCTCTCCCTCCCTTCCTCTTTCTTTCCCTCTCTCTCTTTCTACCTCTCTCTGCCTTTCTTTTCTCCCGCCATCCCCCTATCTTATTCTCTCCTATCCAAATACATAGCTCTTCCTCTTTATCTCTTTTGTCCCGCTATTTTTTTATTCTATACATCACTTACTCTCTATGTATCTATGTACCTTTCTTCCTTCCTGTCTCTCTCCCTATATCCCCCTCTCTCTTACTCTACATCTATATAGACGTTTAGATGAGCAAAAGAATCCAAACTAAATCCCAGTCCCATTAGGATTACGTAATTTCGCGAAAAATCCTAAGATAATTTAAGGCAATCTATGCACACGTATATATAACATATATGTGGGTTGAGACAACAATTTATTCTTAAAGTTTAACAATGACGTGATCGGCAATGTAATATTCCGTTTAAAACACGATATTTTTCCCAAAATATGTGGCTTAAATGTTTAATATGGGAGATTTAGAATGATAGGCGGAAAATATGAATAGAATGAGAAACTTCATTAATTTTCCTAAAGCAGTTTAAATTATATATATATATAATACGTAACAAAATTAATTCCTAGGTACTTATGGTTAATGGTTGCCAGTTCCCCTCTTATTCCCCGTTACTCATGTCAGCGCTTCTTCCCCCTCCAAGTACAGTCTTTTCCTGAAAAAATGTCCAACCTCCATCCCCCTCCCCCCATAGCGCTCTCTATCTTATGTTCATGACTCCCCCTCCTCACCTATCATCCCCCGCTATTCACCGTTGACTCCTCTTATAGTCCACCTTCCCTCCTCTCTCCTTTAACCAATCTCCTTCTTCTCACTATCCTCAACTCCCCATTTCTCTTTTGTTGATATATGTAGCTTGTTTTTTTTTAACGCTTGTTACGTGATAATGGTGATTACTCATCAAAACAGGTCGTGTTTTACATATATTCAGCGGAAATTAGCAAACGTTTAATATAGTTAAAAATATTATCTAGTGTCTTTCATGCCATTTGCTATCTTTTCAGGATTTGTGAAGTAGTTGTGCATGACCTTTGTATTAATATTTAAGATTCATTCTAAGCTCAGCCTAGAGTTTTGAATACTTCTTCTAGAGCTGCTGTGAATAATTTTTGAGACATCGTATCTTCTTGCCTCACTCTCTTTTCGGTCTTAAAGGCAATCTTTTCTTCAAAAGCTTCAACGTGGGCATGGAGAAATACGCTGATGGGAAAAAATGGAAAACGAGTAAGTACTAAGAAAAATTGGATAATACAGACTATAAGAAAGAGGATGGCAAACTGGATTGGACATTATCTTAGGAAAGAGAGCATGATTAAAGACATGTTCGAAGGAAAACTTGAAGGAAAAGGAGAAAGAGATTGGAAAAGGTTTAAGCTGATAAACGATTTAAAAGGTAAAGCGAGCCATCAAGTCATGAAGGAGACTGCGGAAATAGAAGCATGTGGAGAACCTTGTTTAACCGTTAGTAATCACGGACCTTTTTACGGAAAGACTACTTAAAATGATGATGCTATATACGATATATATAAGAAAATAGGAATATTTGTAGTAAAAATAAAAAATATCCATGAATTCCATCAAGATTAGTTCATTAAAAATCTAAAAACACTGCTCAATCGTAAAGAATATCTGAGAAAACCCAGGCTGCGTTTTGCGAGAGTTAAAACTGCTAAATGTTGTTAATATTTCGATAAATCCTTAGGTGTTGCGAATGAATGGAAGTCATCTGAAGCGAAATTCGCAGCGCGCGAACAATCAACAAACGGACGATATTTAGCGAGGTTTCTGAAAGCTCAGGTTAAAATAATCGCAAAGAATACGGGCGGTAAAGTAAAATACGCGCGTAAAGAGAGGAAGGAGAGGCATAGGATGATGGGTGAAGGTAATGGATAGGGGCAAGTGAAGCCCGGGTCTCCAAAAAAGAGGGTTTGGAGAGGGTTAAATGTAGTCGGCTCAAAGGCGGAGATGTAGAAGATAGGAGAGGGTATAAGGGAAATGGAATGGGCGAGAGACAGTGAGAGCAAAAAGAGGGAGAGAGAGGAGGATGGAGTAGGAGCAGGAGATGTGGAGGAAGGATTGCTTGTCCGTCATGAACGACATTCACAGTGAAAATTTAGAAAGAGACTGGGAGAGAAATCCCTTCTTGAGTTATTTCCAGTCTCAGCAGTCTCGCTTCAAGAGTTGTGTCACGAATGTACGTATATATATATATATATATATATATATATATATATATATATATATATATATATATATATATATATATGATTATATATGATTGCACTGGTGGTGTAGTGGTTAGCGTGTCGGCTTTCTATTGCAAAGTTCGGGGGTTCAAACCCCTCGAATGGAGGTTTTATTAAAAAAAAAAAAAACTATCATCAGTGCCTGGCAGTAGGCAGCAGTACTGTCAGTATGGTATAGAGCCGAAAACAAATGATGTTGGTTGGGTCTATATCCAATACAGCTGTAGGCGTGATCAGGACGATTTGAACGACTACAGTACTGCGATGTGGAAAGCAAGAGGGAAACTACCACATTACAATCCCTAGTAAAGATTATATGGTTGGACAATATGAGTTCTCTCGAGGTAAAACAATCCGGAGGTAAAATAGTCCCCCAATCGGATCTCCGGGCGGGGACTGCCTTGAGGAAAACATTTGTCGAAAGTAAATTACGAATAGGGACTTGGAACGTAAGAACTATGAGAAAGGCAGGAAAGCTAGAGAACCTGAAAGAAGAAATGAGAAGAAATAGAGTTGACATTATAGGGCTAAGCGAAACTAGATGGGAAGGAGAAGGACAGTTCGACTCGGAAGAATTCACGGTAGTTTATTCTGGAGGAAATAGTGGGGAAAGGGGAGTAGCTCTGGTACTTAGGAAAGATATGATGAAAAGCGTGACAAAGATAATAGCAACGAACGATAGACTGATGGCAATAAAGCTAAAAGCAGTCCCAGTGGACATGCTGATAATCCAGGTATATATGCCAACGTCAGCTCATGACGATGAAGAAATAGATGAGATCTATGAGCAAATTAATGAAATTTACGAAGAAGACGGAAGAGGAAAGGTAAACTGCATAATAATGGGAGATTGGAACAGCATAGTCGGAGAAGGACAGGAAGAAAATGTTGTCGGGCAATACGGACTTGGGAAGAGAAATCGAGGAGGGGAGAAACTCGTAGAATTCTGCATCAATAATGACCTTGTAGTGACTAATACATGGTTCAAAAACCATAAACGAAGGTTATACACATGGAAAAGCCCAGGAGATAGAATGAGATGCCAAATAGATTACATCCTTGTAAAACAAAGATTCAGGAACAGCATAAAGAACGCCAAGGCATTGCAAGGAGCAGATATTGATTCAGATCACAGCCTTCTAATACTTGACATGAGTACAAAGCTCAAACAAATAAGAAAAACGAGAAGAGAAAGACAGACCTGGGACCTAGAAAAACTGAAAGAAAGGCAGGATGTAGTCAGCATGAAGTTGGAAGATAACCTAAGAAAGTTGGAAAACAAACCGAAGACCGTTGATATAGAATGGGATGAAATTAAAACCAGTATCAAGGATACCTTGGATAAAGTGATTGGAAAACAAGAGAAGAAAATCAGAAAACCATGGATCACGAAGGAAATGCTGGAGAAAATGGATGAGAGACGAAAATGGAAAAACGTTAACAGTGAAGAAGGTAGAGCCAACTATAGGCGTATAAACAATGAGTTGAGAAGGGTAACAGATAAAGCTAGAGAAAATTGGATAAAAGGAAAATGTGATGAAATAGAACAAATGGAGAAGTTAGGACGGTACGATATGATGTACGCTAGGGCACTGGAATTAGAAGATAAGAAGTCTAATGGAATTTGTGGTAAAGGAATTATGAATACGGATGGGAAGATAGTCTCAGAAACAAAGGATGTAGCACAGGTATGGGAAGAATACATTAAAGAATTATACAGCAAACAGGCAGGAGCGGCAAAAATAGAACTGGAAAATGAGGAAAACATTGAAGAAGACAACTTAGGACCAAGTATTATGGAGAGCGAAGTAGAAAAGGCGATAGTGGAGCTAAAGAAGGGGAAAGCCACGGGCAGCGATGGAATACCGGCTGAGATACTTAAAGTCATAGGATCAGAAGGACTAAAAGTGATCACGAAATTAATTAATAAGATTTACGACACGGGAGAGTGGCCTCACGATTTCCTAGAAGTAACAATGATCCCTCTAAAGAAGAAATCAAAGGCAATGCAGTGTAAAGATTACAGAACTATAAGCCTTCTGTCACACACATCGAAGATCATCACGAGGATTCTTAATAAAAGGCTGGAGAAAAAGGCAGAAGAAATAATAGGGGAAGATCAATTCGGTTTCAGAAAAGGACGAGGAACTAGAGATGCTATAGGAGTAGTTAGAATCATATCAGAAAGGGCAATAGAATACAGTCAAGATATCTGCGCATGTTTCGTAGACTGGCAGAAGGCCTTTGATAGAGTAAATTGGGTAAAGTTGATGAAGATATTAAAGGATATAGGTGTAGACTGGAAAGACAGGAGACTGATTAGGAATCTATATGAGAATCAAGTTGTAAAGGTCAGGTTTGAGAATGTGGACACCTGCGGAATAAATATCGGTAGAGGAGTAAGACAAGGCTGCTGCCTATCGCCAGCCCTATTCAATATATATGGAGAAAGTCTAATGCAAGAAGCTTTAGAAGGCACAGGGGATTTCAAAATTGGAGGAAGGATTATAAGAACAGTGAAATACGCAGATGATCAAGTACTTCTAGCAAGAAAGGAAGAGGAGCTACAAAAAATGATAAATAGTCTAGTGATAACAGGTAGAAAATACGGTATGGAAATAAATACAGAAAAATCCAAGGTCATTCGAATATCGGGTAAAGAAGAGAATCTGAACATAACTATTGGGGGAAAGCCATTAGAACAAGTTTCAGAATATAAATACCTTGGAAGTATCATAACACGAGAGGCAAAATGTACGGATGAGATCAAAACTAGAATAGGAAAAGCAAAAGCGGCTTTCAGGAGAAAGAAACAACTACATACAGGGAATATAAGGGAAGGTATCCGCAAGAAGTTCATAAAATGCTACGTATGGAGTATAGCATTGTATGGGGCAGAAACATGGACGCTAAGGAAAAATGACATCAAATACTTAGGAAGCTTTGAAATGTGGACTTGGAGGAGAATGCTGAAGATAAAATGGACAGATAGGATGAAAAACGATGAAGTGCTACGAAGAATAGGAGAGAAGCGAATGATTATACAGACTATCAGAAAGAGGAAGGCTAACTGGGTTGGACATTACCTGAGGAGAGAGAGTATGATTAAAGACGTGTTAGAAGGAAAACTAGATGGGAAAAGGGAAAGAGGTAGGAAAAGGTTTCAGCTGATAGACGATTTGAAAGGGAAAGAGAGTTATCAAGATATAAAGAGGACAGCGGAAAATAGGAGTATATGGAAAACCAAGTTTAACCAAGAATAATCACGGACCTGTCTACGGACAGACTACCTATGATGATGATGGTATATATATATATATATATATATATATATATATATATATATATATACGTACATTCGTGACACAACTCTTGAAGCGAGACTGCTGAGACTGGAAATAACTCAAGAAGGGCTTTCTCTCCCAGTCTCTTTCTAAATTTTCACTGTGAATGTCGTTCATAACGGACAAGCAATCCTTCCTCCACATCTCCTGCTCCTACTCCATGTTGGGATGAGGAAACCCAGTGAGCACTCACCAATCAGACGACTTCAGGTTGGCGAGGCCCCGGGGATGTCGAAGCGACACACGTAAAATAACACAAAAACACAGAAACATCACAAACGTAGAAGCTTTCGGAACTACTCCTTCTTCAGCTACAGAGAGAGAACTGTTTGTGATGTTTCTGTGTTTTTGTGTTATTTTACGTGTGTCGCTTCGACATCCCCGGGGCCTCGCCAACCAATATATATATATATACAAACACATATTTATATAGGCAGAAAATAAGCAGCAAAACAAGCAAACACCGATAAAATTTAATGAAAGTAGGTCCTTCTTCGATTAAAGCGTTAAAAACATTATTTAATGCAGAAAAGATTGTAAGTTGAAATTCACTGCATAGAAACAATTCGTAAATGTTGATTTTTGATACGGTTATTTTTTTTCAATATTCTGTGACGAAAATTTACACAAAGTTACTCCTTTATCTGAGGATTTGTTCATTCTTTTTTACTGTTTCCCTAAAATGCGCGAGGGAAAATTAAAAAAATACAATTAATTTGTGCACATAATCCTATTTAATGAATTGCACCGATTCCACCTTTTATATGAACAGATTCATTTAAAACGATTCAATCGACCATAAACAATGTTAACACAATTAATATGCATGTATTTAGAATGATGTATTTTAGAAACAATAATGAAAATAATATTATTTTAAATTTTACAGGCATTTTGCTATTCAAGCAAAGTGAGTCAGAGAAAAAACGGTGCATTAGCTCATGAGTAGAATGATGTGAATTGAAAATCTACATAAACATATGCTACGAATGCGCATTGTGTAGCGTGTGAATTTATTTGAAATTTTCATGATTGAGGTATTTACAAAATATTAGGTAAGCTTAATAGAGGAGAATGAATGTGGAAAACGTATTCATTTAAGAGAAGCGAGTCTTCACAAATAATTATCTCTAGCTGTTCAAGAGAATCCAATTTGTGACATTTAATTTCAAAGTGGAGAAATTTAGGTTTGAAGGAACTATGATGATTGAGGTTGAAAAGATATTTCGCAAATTGAGAAAATTATTTAACTGAAAGTACTGCTTATGCTCCTTAATCCTCTTGTCAAAGCTCCTCGTTTGGCCGATGAAGACCGCCCCGCAATCGTCACAAGCAAGTTTATATATACCACTTCTTAATGACGACTGTGGAGGGTCTTTAGCATTAAGGAATAAATTGGAAAAGGTAATTGGGGAGTAGAAAGCAGGTTTAAGTTTAAGTTCAGGAAAAAGGTTGGACAATTTATAAGAAAAGTTTCCTAAAAATGGGAGTCTGCGCCAACTAAGAGGGTTGTGGTTAAGATTGGGCGGAAAAGAAACGATTTTTTGAGAGGCAATAAATAAACTTTTTTAGAGATATTTTTATCGATTAAACCAGCTTTGTAGCCATTATTGATAGCAATCTGTTTAATGGTGTTAAGTTCTATAAGGCAATTGGGTTTAGAAAGGGGTATACTAAGAAGGCGGTGAAGCATAGAATGAAAAGCAGCGTGTTTGTGAGAAAAATGATGGAAAGAGTGGTTGGGAATGACCTGATCTGTGTAAATGGGTTTACGGAAAGTACCAAAGGTAGGTGTGTTGTTCAGCATGGACAAAGTGAGATCTAAAAGGTTAAGCAAACCATTGGTTTCAGATTCAACCATAAAAGAAATGGAAGGGGAGAGGGAATTTAAAAATGTTAAAAATTCAGAAAGTTGGTCATCTGTACCACTCCAGACACAATGTCATCCACATACCTACCCCAAAATTCGGAATAAGTTAATAAAAGATTGCCAGAATTAAAACGAGAATAATTTTGAAACGAGAAAAAAGTCTGCTATGACCGGGAATCGAACTCGGGTCTTCCACTTGCCGGGCGGATATTCTACTACTGAACTATCGTAGCAGATCAATTTTCTCGTTTCTGAACGCGGATGTTTTCTTGGTTGGGACGGTCATACCAGACTTTTTTTCTCGTTTCAAAATTATTTCCAACTTTACAGCTTATGCCTGTCTGCATAGGATCTTCGGATCACATTATTCCAACAATTAAAATAGTTAACTACTAAATTGTTGAGAAATTTCTCGTCAAGGAGAGGGGAAAGAGGGGACCCCATCGCGAGACCTTCCGTTTGTTTATAAAAATTATTGTCAAAAAGAAAAATGTTTTGCTCAGAATACACTTCAAGTAAATTAGAAAAATCAGTTAACAAAAATTGATTGAAACCGGCTTTGAAAAGCATAAATACAACCAAATCTACGGCTTCTTTAACAGCAACAGAAGTAAAAATATTACAAACATCAAAAGAGACAAATTTTGAATTGTTGTGGAAAATTTTTTCTTTTAAGGTGTGCGTCAACTCTATGGAATTTTTAATTCCAAATTTTGGACTAAAATGAGAATAGTTATGAATAAGTGTATTGAGTTGGAAAGAGAGATTATGGGCAGGCGCAGAAGTACTGGAGACAGGCCTAATAGGGCAATCCTTTTTGTGAAGTTTTCGTAAACCATAAATTCTAAGAGGAAGGGGGTTCATTGCTAATAAGTTGTGTTTGTCTTTAGGAGTGAAAAAAAGAGAATTCTAAGAACTAGTTTTTGGATAGCAGATTGATAAAACGAGATAGGGTATGTTTTTAAAAATAGAAATATTGTTGTTACGAATGAAATCATAACATTTCTCCAAATGAAGGTCTCGGTCCATCACCACCATGCCATTATTTTTATCAGCCTTTTGGACAATCAAATTGTTGTTTGTAATGTACTTTTCAACACTAGAAAGTAAGGCGAGAGAGTGAGAGCAGGATAGTGGTCTGGGTTTAGGAACATTGAGGAAGGAAGAAATATTACAAGCAAAAACATGCTTTAATGAAGGAGATTCTTTTTGTAGGGCCAAATCACAATCGACGACTAGATTCTTCAACACACGTGTAGATAATGGGAGGCTAGGAGCAAATTTCAGGCCTAAGTAAAACACGTCCAAAACAGTAGGGGTAAAACACAATTGGATAAATTGGTCACTCTAGGGAGGAACTTATGGTCACTGAGTTGAGAAGGACTGGAATCAGTACACTGCACTGATTTTGACGAAAGAGCAGCCAGTTTTTTCCTAAGGGTAGAGAGCTTTTCGAAACCAACCTCACTTTTACGTTGTCTAACACTGTCATCAAAGGTTAATCATTCCAGCCAACGAAGAGCGTTGCACAATTCAGAATGGAGGAGGCACAAGTAATGGGAAAGAGAAGACCTCTAGTAATACCAAGATTTGAGTTCTGACTTCAACCAAGAAATCTTAGCCGCCTTGATGGCCTGCAAAGTAGCCAATGAAGAAGAATTACTCTTGATGTACACAAACCTCAAGTAGATAGATACCTAAGACAAGTATAAGAATTTTCAATTTTTTCTTGCTTGGGTGGTTATTCTGGAATTCTGAAGTGATGTTTAAATGCATAAGCAAATGAAAATGAATCGCTCCCTGAATAATTTCGGCCCATTGCATTGGAGTTATTTGCTTTTCGTCGAGGCAGTGGAAACGTAAGACTTATACCAGTGCCGAAGATTTCGTCTTTTCGTTTTGAATCTCTCCCGCAGTTTAATTCCAACTTGTCTCTTTTTAGTGCTTTTATCATTGCTGAAAAGCACTATTATCTTCGTGAAGTCCGTCCGTACGCATATATCAGAAAAGAATTGGCTAAATCGATTTCATCAAAATTTGGCACACATAATATGCACATAAATTAATGACCAAAATGGCATATTTGGACAGGATCGACTAAGCAGGGGTAACACAATTGCAAAGTTTAACGTTTTATTAATTATGAATTTAATAGGAATTGACTCAACCGATTTCAACAAGAGGGAGACATACAACATAAAAAAATTAAGGATTTTTGTGTAGATATAGAAAGCAGGGCTGCCACAATAAAATAGATAAAAAAATTATTTCAACACGCATTTGTGTTGAACTCCCATCATAAATTAAAACCGTATTTAACACTAATAATGTACACATATAAACAAAACCATATCAGCATATTTAGACCGAATCAGCCAATCAGGGGTGCCACAATTAGAAAATTAATCTCTTTCAGTAATTAAGGATTTGTAACGAATTGGCTGAACAAATTTTAATTAAATTTTTATATAAGATTTGCACAACATACCATAATGAAATTAAGATGTTTAAAGAGGAGATAAAGAGCAGGGCTACTACAGTAAAATGTAAAATAATATTTCTTTTACGCCTATTTATAGAGAACTGACGTCATGGTTTTAACAATTATGGTATATATAATCTTCATATAAATAAATAACCAAAATATCACATTAAAATCGGATCGACTAAATAGGACTACCGCAATATCAGTGTTAGTATTTTTCTTTAACTAGGCATTTGGAAGGTATTGACTGGACCGATTTCAAAGAAATTTCGTTTGTAGAGCAGGTATAGAATGGAAAAATGAAATGGACCTGTTAGAACGGATATAAAAAGTAGGGCTACCACAATATAAGGAAAAATAATTTTCTGATTTCAAATCAAATATGTACATTAGTATACGATTATACTAGGGCGGATTTGCTCAAAAGTACTTCTGTACCACGAGAAACCCGTGTACACTCTACTTGTTATTCCAATTTCCATGCACCGTCCCACGCTCGCCTTGCTGCCAAGGCACGCACCGCTAAGAATTATTCGGCAATTATTGCTCCAAATTAAAAGGGCGAAGCGGAGTTTCAAAATCCCTCCTAACCTCCCTCTCATTTTTAACATTATCTTCGAACGCCACCTAGGAGCTTCCCTTCCCTCACCCTTTGATTCCCTTCTCCCACCATTTGATTCCCTTTCATTGCCTCCCCCGACCTTTCCTACTCTCTTTCTGCCCTCCAATATAAACTGCCCCTTTTGCGCGATTAATCCGACACTTGAGAGAGCTCTTTGTCTGCTCTGTTCTTCCTCCTTCTCCCTATTCCCTCCCCACAGCCCATCCCACCTCTCGCCCCTTTTTACCCTACCTGCAACCCAATCCGGGGCAGAGATTCCTGGGCGCCTCGGGGCTGTAAATATAAACGGGTGACGCGGAAGAGCGCGTTGGCGGAGGGGGGAAGTTGGGGGTATGGTGGGAAGAAGTGGGAGATGGGAAGAGGTCAGTTTGTGCGTATACTAATCCCACCACCCTGAATATTAGTTCCCGGACCTGCACCCCTTTGCTTCACTTGGAACTCGACCGCTCTCCCTCGTCTCTGCTCGTGTGCTTCGAGCGTTTGGAATATATTCCTTGTGATGTTGAAATGTTTCTATCATTTGTACAATCTTCTAAACTCCTTATAATTTATTTGCTATGTTTGCAGTTCCATTTGCGATTCAGTCGCGAACAACTGTATACACCGACGACATAAGATCCAGGAGCATATGTCCTCTGTCGCTGAGAAAGATGGCTACATTATTGAGGGAGGGAGGAAGAATGGAAGAGTTTTCATTTTTATTTTATACTTGATTCATGCAAACAGGTCCTCTTTAACGAGCAATTGCACTCGTTTTTACCTAATAATATGTCTTGCAATGATTACGATTACTGAAAATGTTTTCTAAGGTATATAATGGAATTACATCACAAAACATATCTTCGTGACATTTTATTTTGTCACTAGAGAAGTAGCTTTTCCCTCATCGGAGATAATTACGAACTATAAGGTTGATAAAATGTTTAGCAAAACGTAAGAATGCGAAACTAGAAAAGTTAATCTTTACCTTCATAAATAAAATATAGGAAGTCGGTCGTTGATTAGAAATGACTATTTTATAGTGAAGGGTATATTATCACAATGTTCGTGAGATCTCAAAAGATAAAAAAGAGTTGCTCGTTAAAACCAATTGTAGTACATTAAAAAGGCAGAATTTCTCACCGAAAGCAGCAGTCACAAACTTTTCCATTCATTTTATTCAGCCTATATTTTAGATAACGAAAAATGTCTCAATAAAACTGACAGGCAAACAAATGTTGTAGAAATTAATTTTTATAATAAATCTCAACCCCATAGAGGAGGAACTAGAACCTCTCCTGCACACGTTTCACTTAGTTTAGCGATAGTGTTAGATTCCCGGAATATACATCGTTGAGCGAATGCTGGTCATCGGTGGCGAGCAGTTCTAATTATTGCAGAATTTATATTTTTTAAATAATCCTTAGGACGAGATGAGGGAAATCGCAAGCAGAATATTGGCCGTGATTTTCGATTTTCGCCAAAGACCAGGCTCGTTATGAGCGAAGTGTCGTTTAAAGCGAAGTACCTACACCTGTAGTTGATACCCGGAATCGAAGTTGGTGGCCCTGTACTTGATCCAGGCCCCGGAGTGAAGCCAGAAGTCGAACCCGGAATCGCACAAAACGGACACGTCGCCAAACGTGTTTTACTTGTCTACGAGTGTGTGTGCGCGCGCACGAGTGTAGGCAAAATGACGCTTTCTGCTGGCGGAACTTGCTCCAAACTGTTGGTTGGTTGAGAAGTCTCGAGGTTGAAGTGGGTTGGGGGAGTTAGAGGAAGGAGTGGGAAGGTGTAAAAGGGGGAGGGAGTTGTCTGAGGGAAGGGGAGGGATAAGAGAGGAAATCTCTGAAGTATGCTTCGTTCGTGTTGATGCAGGGATTGGATGCGCGTTGCGGACGGGAAGTTCAAGCGTATTCAAGTCGCTCTTTAGAAAGGGACGGCCTCTGAACTTTGGATCGTTAGTGTAATTAAGGTTTGAAATGGGGACGTGGGTGTGTATGTGTGTGTCTGTGTGACTGTGTATACGAGTTTCGTGTGTGTGTATGTGTGTGTTGGGGAGGGGTGGGGGATGCAGTCGGCCTGATAAAAACTATGCACCGAACAACTGCATTCCCCGCATATTAGGATTGGTGGGTATTTTGGCCACCGCGTGACGGTTTATGAATGGGTTGGCTTAGCGAGAGAAAATATTGATCATCAAGAATTAAGTATCGTATATATGCTCGACAGCAATTGTCATATAATGTCCACATATATAAAACATCTATTTAGAAGTCTTATAATTGCCGAAAAATAGCAAAAACTAGACAGGTTTTTAGTCATATTGTAGCTATCGAAGGCGTTTTACGAATAGTGGATTCATTTGAATATCTGAATTCCATTTTCAGTGTAATGATTTCTATGTAAATGTAAATACTGTTTAATAATTCCTTTATCCCTTTGCATGTTAAGTATGTTTTGTTATTAATATTATTCTGATTAAACAATGAGATTTAAATATAATATGAAGTGAACATATTTTAAATATTTTTGCATATATATAATAGCGACTTCTTTCTTTTGAAAAATCTTTTATTCGTCCAAAAATATGCCACTAACGTACTTTTGCATTTTGCAAGTACAAAGTGATTTTTACTTACCCATGTTGACATTTTTATTTCTCAGATGCATAATTAAATTAGTCTACATCTACATCTACATATTACCCTGCAAGTCACCTTGACGGTGGATGGCAGGGGGTGCCGCGCACCAAGTTCCTAACTAATTATTATTCACAGTTATCTATTGTGGTCACGTATTGTCCGAATCTATTGTGGTCACGTATTGTCCCAAATGTCTAAATACATTTTATTTTAAAATCAATTTTTATCTATATAATCGTGATTCAATTTTCCACCATTATGATAAAAAATATTGGAGAAATTTTAAAACACAAAGCCATAATTAACGTGGCTCTGTTTACTTATGAAGAGCAGTAAGTTTTGCATATTCATATATTCAAACCAATGGGCGAAATTTCTATTGTCTCGAGGCGATGCGCTTTTGTTAGGCAGAATGTCGTTAGGCGGTTGCCTTTCTGTTGGGGTTTCGAACGCATTCGTTTTCGTTAGCGCTCTCATCGCTAACGTTGGACTGTGGCTGGCCGCAGTTATTCACTTCCCTCACAGAAGCTATGCTTTCAGCAACGTTTAGTGCCGAACGTAACAGAGTATGTTTGCGGCCAAGGGAAGAGAATACGCTGAAACGAACCCATTTCTCTCGCAAATCCCTTAAACTTTGAGGGTAAACCTGATTTTTTTATTTCTCACTTCTGCGTTCTTGAACGATGAAAGTTTGTCTCGACTTACCTTGAATTACTATTCTTCTATGAATATACTGTAGAGCTAAAGCAGCGCAACACAATAAAGAACATCTCTTTCCCAAGTCACGACATATCCCTTCCATTTTTTCTTCAGGAAGCCTTTCACTTCTTCATTTTCATATATAACCTTTTCCTTTCGACTGGTGGATATTTTTCTCCTTTCCACACTTATTCGCACCTTTCCTTTCAACAACTTTCTCCATTATCCCTTTCCAACTTTCGCTTCAAGAATCTGTCTCAAGTTTAATTCATGTACTAAATTTCTATATTCTAAAGAATCCTCAGCAATTTCTCTTTTTCTTTTCGCTCGACAAGTTTCATCTATTTTTTCAGATTACAAATATTAACAGAATATCATATAACCCATATATTAATTTTCCGTGAGAAAATTTATGCACCTATTAAAGATTGGCCAAAAAGTGAGAACGGCTGGCACTTATTTTAGCAAATAGATATGAAAACATTTTTATTATTTCAAGTATTTTAATTGTCTGTCATGTTAATTACTTAAAACTATTTATTAACTTATTAAATATTTTAACCACTCACTCCAATAATTACGTTATTCTTTCATGTATTTTTTGTCTTTCCGCTTAAGGTTTCAATAGAACGAATATTGGCTAAATATGATCGAAATAAATTTGCTTTAATGCATGGAAAAGAATGCAGCACGTACCGATCAGTTTATGATGAATTTTATGATTAGGTTTGAAAATTTTATAATATATTATAATTTTTGACCCTGGGTGTCCTGAATTTTTAGATCAGACTTTTAACTAAAAACTGATCGAAATTGATATAATCTTGGCACTTGATGATTAATAATATATTTGATGTGGTCTTAATTATTTCCGCTGCTTATGTCATAATTTATTTGGAATTTGCGCATTTTATACAATATACAAGATTATAGCGATTTTCGTTGAATTTTCTCATTGGATTTAATTGAAGAGCGAAAAAGTTTCGAATATTTCGAATTGCTCGAGTTCTAAAACAAAGATGGGAATGTAATACGTAAATGAGGTACGCCACTGGCATGTAGACAGATGCATTTACCATTAAAATATGCTTGGTGTGTATTTATCTGATAAGTACAAAGTATTAATAAAAATATATTTTATTTGAACCTAAATCAGTTTTCTCTCACAGCGGTGTTGGACAGTTCATACCATCCGCGTTCTGAAACGGGAGAATGTCTTCTTTAATGACAGTACGATATATCTGCCCGGTAAATGGAAAACGTGGGTTCGACGACAGGGTAGATTTTTCTACTGATTTCAAATTATTATCAGATCAAATTTCAAAGAAAAAAAAATAACTGCGTATTATAGAACCCACTGTCGATGGATCATCACTGAGGAATGCTGATTTGTAGCGGAAATGCGCATTTGAAGATATTGAAATCATCAATTTGTTTCATTCCATAAGGAGGGCCCAATGATTCTTTCTTGTTTTGAAATCTATTTGCAACGCTATGTTATCTCCTACTAGTATAAAATGTTGGGAGTCCTATTTATGCTAAAAACATCCCTCGTCGCTAATGAATCACCTATAGTAGACTTTGAAATAATTTCTGATCATTAATAATTATAATATATTTATACAGGAATATGAAAGGAAACGTAGATTCAGTGGTGATAACATAATTAGAGTTTTTACTGGGAAATATTTAGGAAGATAAAAAGTTATCTTAGAATGTGACTGTTAAAATCACGCGAAGGCAGAAATTTTGCGGCTTATTATGGTAAAGTCTTGAATTGCATGAATGGCCGAACATAATTTGTAGACTACGTTACGCCATAAATGTTTCTTACTTAGTATTAATATGCGTCAATGTTACCAGGTGGCTGACCATTGTTAGAGAATAAGAAAAATTAGAACACTTGAGCCATGGAATTGTACAATCGTGTATTTTCCACCCGC
Source organism: Tanypteryx hageni (assembly GCA_028673005.1). Classification (NCBI taxonomy): domain Eukaryota; kingdom Metazoa; phylum Arthropoda; class Insecta; order Odonata; family Petaluridae; genus Tanypteryx; species Tanypteryx hageni. The sequence continues at coordinate 175,592,504 of CM054115.1, read as the reverse complement.
GCTATCCTTTTCTATTGCTTGTCTCTGGTGTGTAAATGTAATTAGTATGTATTAGATGTTCAAATAAAAAAATTAATTTACGCGTATCTTGTTGATTATTAAGATTTCGTTTGACTGAAAATATGCCGCCAAACTGCCTAAAATGAATACTTCATTGTAGAGTTACATTTTATTTTTCTACATTTCTTTCGCCCAAATGCCTGGTTTAATAAGAAACGAATACCAAAGGAAATGTCGTCTTCCAGAATTATATAATGAACGTTTAATCAGACAAGCTTCCTTAAATATTGATTCAACAGGTAATTATCGAGCTTGTCTTATGGTTGAATGACTTAAAGTCAAGTACTTAGAAAATGCTTTTCTCAGGTACTTTTCTTGACTCAAATATTGATGTTGAAAAAGAGTCTCCCTTTATTTAAAACAAATACTGATATTTAAAAGCCTATAGTTCCCTAAATCACAGATTTAGATTAATGAGACAATCTCTTCGCCCAAATTCAATTGAGTTTTCAAAATTTTGTCTTTTTCACATCACCGAGATTAAAACTTAAAAAACCGATTAATAGTTTATAAAAATAAATTATACATTTACGAGCTCAATTTGGTTTCTTATTAACATTTTCACTGCTGCAATGTTAATCTTTCGCGTCCCGTGAAATTTAAACCGCGCTAAACCATTTCGCTAATGCAGACGAATGTGCTCGTAGAATCAATAACCTGATATTTCATTCGGAAACGTAGCACGAAGTATATATATATATATATATATATATATATATATATATATATATATATATATATATATATATATTTCTGTGCAGAAAGAAACAGATTTTACACGAATTAGAGCTTAAGCATAATATTTGTGCTACATCTGGTCATATATGTGCCGCCATTAATTCGTGTGAATAAAAGCATCAGCGGTAGATAACGATGAGAAATAATAATACTCTGTTTCGTCGCCGTGAAAGATATTTTAATGCCCTTTTTAAAAAAATCCTCGGAGCATTTGCAGTGGAATATCGCGCTGGTACATCATTCCAAGCTCTCAATTTGCATTTTTAGGGTACTTTGCAAATGCACAGTGAAGTTTAGTTTCCGGGCAAGGGGAAGCGCGGGAGAGAGTTAGAAGGTGAGAGAGAGAGAGTATAAAAAAACTCGCATTCTCTCCTCCTCTTCTTGATATGATACAGAGCGGGAATATTTAAAGAGTTCTGGAAGAGAGAGGTGGGGGAGGTGACGGGGTGGGTGGAGAGGATGAGGACGGGACGGACCCTCGTATAGGGGATTCACCGTAGCACCAGTGCGCACGGCCCAGATATGGTTCCCCTGGGAATTCACTTCCCGGCGGCTAGAGAGATGACGTCACTTCCTTCCGGGCTCTGTTCGTATCTCTCCTTCCGAAAGGAAAGGAAACAAACGAGTCCTACGTTCCGCATCCCTCTCTTACTCCTCCTTCCTTCCCAGCCCTAAACCTTTATTCTAAAAATTCGCATTCCTCAACCCACCCGCTCTGCCATTTCTTATTCTCTTTCCACTCTCTCTATCTCTTTCTACCCCATACCTTTCTCTCTCTCTCTCTTTCTTCTCTTCCATTTCTATTTTTATGCTTCACAAAAGATCTCCCTCTTTATTTCTCTTGCAAGAAGAAAGGGAACTTTGAAATTTTCGAGCCCTAATTTTTACACGTGAGTTCTGAGGGTGCGTTTCTTCCTCCTCGTGCGGTGCGGTAACAAGTTACATTATTATGAGGTGGAATTCTATGGTTATAAGGAGGTTTTCGCTATTTGTATTCTAAAATATTTATCTTCATATTGGCTTACAATAATTTTCTTTTTATAAGGACATCACTTGCACAACTCTAAATAGTTGAATGAGTTCTAATGAATAGTTATGAATTCTCATCAGTTCTTCTTGTATGATGTAGACAACATATAGTCACATATATGTCACCATTTCATCATCTTAAACTTTAGCTTTAACAGGTTTATCTTTAAATCCGCTGAAATCAAGAATTTTTTATTTCTTTGCGAGGGAGGGGGGGGGGGAATTCACTGCACTTGCTTGCTGTGATTTCTTCTCGCCCATGACTTGCTGTTGCAAGGTTGCTCATCTCCCCAATATTTGCGCTAGTACCTGATCTCTTTTAAGCTCCGTCATAAGGGATTGCTCACTTATTGCTGAAGTCCTCTCCTCATATTCTATCATTTTTAACTGAAGGAAATTCGACCTTAATCATGTAGCAGTTCTATGGATATCAATCTATTCCCGTATTTCACTCATATATAAACATTTTTAATGCTAGAAAATGTACTGTTAGCCAAAAGACTACAAGAGAAGAGCAGTAGTGTCACTTTTTGTAAATACGTCGGAAATACGACCTGTCTCATCTACTCCGAAGAGTGAATTTTTGGTAAAGCGATTTTTTGAACTCCCCGCTGGGAGTGCATCGAGCTCGGGTCTCAAACTTAAATCGGGGCGCCGATTTGAGCTTCGGCGCTGCTTTGAATCTCCTACAAGGGTTTCTCTTGGACTTTTAAAAGAGAGGTTTCGTATTCTTAGCTGTAGGCATTTCTAACAGCGGTCTAACTCAGGAAGAATGTATTTTTCAGCGTTAAGTTTTGCAGCGCATACATCAATATAAACCAAGATTTTATTTCTGCCACTTTAATGGATGCAGAGAATAACACATTTTAAAAAGATTCACGAATATCGAATTAAGCGTTTAATGCCTCCGGAGATGAGGGCTGACCTAATTTTCACGTGTGACGGGAAGAAAAATATCCTCGTCTCCCCTTTCTCACAGGAGTAATGTGAAAAAACAACTGCGAATGAAAAAAACATAATCCCCGGCGCGTAATAACTTTTTCGCCGGCGGTCATAATTAACAATATGTACACGACGTTATCAACTAATTTTCTATGAAAATTGTTTCGTACCCGTAACTTGAAAAAAAATTAAATAACACGGAGGGATTTAAAAATACTGACACTCGCTTTTAACATTTTTTATCTTTCCCCACCTCTCCCTCTCAAAAATCCCTCCGAAAAAAAGATATTCTTCCAACCAAAACCGTTTATTATCTACCACCTCAGTGGCCTCACAGAGGCTAGACAAAGGGACCGCTTCAATCCCTCCATCCTCTCCCTCCCACTCCACCCCTCCTTTTCTGTCCCTCTCCTTCCCCATTTCCTCCCCTCTCTCATACCTCTTCACTGGGCTTGGGGCACCCTATAGGCCCCCGTCGGCAAGTTTTCTCATTACTGAACTATAGTGGAAGTTTTTGACCTCCCGTTTATATTGTGCCTTCATGAAGGGGAGAAAGAGTGTCTGTGTAATCCTGAGGGAGGGGCGCGGAGTTTGAGGGGGGGAGTATAAGGAGGGGGTAAGGGCATAGAGGGACTACGTATGGCCGTCCCAAACGAAGCTCCTTCTCTCTCTCCTTACCTTCCACTATGGAAGCCTTCCCCTCTCCCACCCACTCTCCTTCCCCTCCCCCATTCACGCCACGTTCCCTTAAACCCGATCTGTCTCGAGGAGGCCCTGAGAGAACCTTACTGCATTTGGGTCCTTACCTCTCTCGACCAGCCCCCGTCCATGCTTCGCCCCGTCTGCGTTAACTTTCCGCGTTAACGGGTCGAGACCTGTGTGACGCCGTCTTTACATCTTGGACCAGTTAGGCGTTAGCACGGGGTCGTTACGATGCGGTCTTTTTGCCACTTGCTTATGGCTTGAATGCAATCACTTGTCAGCGTGGGTAAACATATTGAATTAGATGAATTAGGTCATTTTGTGAGTTTTTTAATTTTTAAGGAAGGTCTTCGTTTAAAAAAATTGAATCTGTTCAATTTCAACTGAATTGAGAAATTGATTTTTTGAATTTTCAATGAATTAAATGCTTTTAAAGGCGATTATGAAGTTATTATGAATTCAAAACATTATGTACATTATATAGCTATTATATATAAATATTAAAATTTTCTGTCAAAGAAACGTTTATGCATCTCTCTTTCACGTGTTCTCAGTATTGGTTTGAAAGGATTTTCATTAAATTCCATTTGACATTACAAGAATTCAATGGAAAATATATTGCTTTGAAGAAGGTAGTATTAAAATATCTACATCTCGAGTCTTTCCGACGAATGCGTTTGATTGTCTTTTCTCTCTACGTAGACAATAAATGTGCCAATATTAGGAATAATTAAAATTTAAGTATTTTCTAAGAATCGAAAAATTAATTCATGAAACTTTCTTGGCATTGTGAAACAATACAACACAAGTAATTAGTGAAAATAAATTGTCTTTAATTTGGTAGACAGAAGAGGAACAATAAAATACTCATGAAAGCGAAACTGATGATATAAAATTAGAGAATATTCGTAATGATTGATAAAGTTAATATAAAACGCAATGAATCGAGGACAAACTGATAATAAGATTGATATTATCAATTATACTACATTAAAAAACTTTTATGCATACACATTAAAACTGAAATTCATCTCCGATTAAAGTCGTCCTATTTTCCATTCATTCCCTCTAATTTTTATTTTTTTATGATGCCCTTCTAGTTCTATTTATTCAATTTGATGTTTAAAAAAATCTTCTATGAACTTTTTGATTTTCTCAAATAATTTTTGAGAATGTTTTCATTCATAAAGAAACATTTTCTGTCACTCCACATTACGTGCACAGTCCCTATTTTAAAGGACGCAAAAATTTTCCCCGTTATTTCAGCAACCAAGGCCGAATGACAGGCGTCGTAATGAGTCGGAACAAATCGAGTAAGGAATTTCACGTCTACATGAAAGCGTTCCTTGGAAATGCGCTGGGATTTATCCCTTTGCTACATACCTTTCCTCTTCTTGCATTCCTCTCGTTAATTCTCATAGTCTCGACAAAGTGAAAGGTGTTCATTACGTAATGATAGCGACGTTTCGTGGGTTTTGAATGGCTTTTAAAAAATGAAAACTCTTTCTTTTTCGGACGTTTTTTGGTTAATTTAGCCCGAGTGTTAAAATGTATTTTTTCAGAACGACGTAATTATTCGTGAAATTATTTAGAAAAATGATTCTTGAACGTAATTTATTTTTAATGCTGCGTCTCTTTTCTTCTAGATGTATGTTTTCTTTACAATCCAATATTTTTATTTTGAAAATTATTTTGGTAAAGGAAATATCAAATAAAATCAAGTGCTAAAATAGTTTTATCCAGTGCTTCTTTAATATTCTACTAATTTACAAACGTATATTAATATTATTGGACTACTAAACGGCTATTTAAATTTGAAGTTTAGTACAAGTCCAAAAGCTGATAATATCCGAAAACGGTATATTTTAATAGGTGAGCAGGACATCATTTCTGTTTATAAACTGTATGAAAAGTATTGCAGAAAATTTCAGGTGTATTAAACAACTGAAATTAAGTGACATTAAAAAAATTATAAATGTAACTCAAAAAATATTTTTTTAATCGGAAATCTAATCTCTAGCAGCTCAACCTGCGACGACAAGAGGTATATTATCACACACAACCCTTGTCCCTAAAAATTACTTTGTAAGAGGAGTAAGGAAAGGAAATAGCCTTATTCTATATTTTCATATTTCATTGTATTTTCTCATAATTCTATATGAACTTAAGTTAGTAATTCACGGTTAGGACCGGATTTTTAATTTTTGCTATACTGATTATTTTGATCTTTTTCGAATTTTATTTTCACTCCAATAACAATTAGATTACTAGTAATTAGAAAATTAAATTGGCCATGCTATGAAGATTTTTAATTGCAGGAATAAGTCAATTAACAATATTATTGAATGCTTATCAATGCTTTCAACGCCGTCGAGTTAGGCAACGAATTATTTTATATGTGTATCTGAAGTATAACTTGAAGGCGAAGTTTCGTTTCTTTGAACCTGTAGGCTTGGGGGAGAGTAAATTTTTGATGCGTTAGTGCTACTGATATTATTTCTTCAATGTAACATTATAGGGAGTTACACATTTTAAAAACACAAGTGTCCATTATTTTAGTCATTTTGCATTAACGCTTACTAGGAAATATTATAGCGAATACAGTGATAAGAAAAATTGCAGGAAAACTATGTATTTATTTATGTGGAGGCTCTTCATAATCGTTTATTAAATAGGCCATCAGTTAAAAATTTGAAAACCTTTTAAAAAACGGATTACCAAGCGAGAAACTAAAATTCAAGTATATTGAAGTAGGTGAATGTGATATGTTATGATTTTAGTCGATTCAATTCTTCAATTATCTATTATAAATAGCTGCTTCTTACATACAGGATACAGGAGGATACAACTGTTTTGGTACTTCTAAAAGTACTACAGGGCTTATACTATGCATGTTGAAAGGATACAACCGAAGGAAAATATCTGAAATTCCAAATATTTTCATTTTTGGGACGTTTTTTCTGACACTTTTTTTTCATTTTTACCCTCCATAAGAAAAGCCTAAAAATCGGTGCAGGAATTTATATAATTACATTTTTATTTCTCCAAACGTAGTACAGGAGAAAGTATCGTTTTCATGAAAAAATGTATTTCGAGATTTCAACCGAAATACATTTTTTTAGGTTCCCTGAAGACGTTTTGTCAATTTTCTCGATGGTGTCTCTGTGATAGGAAATTTGTGGGCGGTCTAACTTAAAAGCTATTAATCAGATAAATTTTATATTTGGCATTTGTATTAAAGATAAAAGAGTGCATTAGTTTTTGGTTAAAATCGGTCAACCGGAAATGTATGTTTACTATTTTCACTTACCCGTTTCACTCAAATGTTTTCTTTAATACTTCATCAATGTAAGAAATTACTGGAATAAATTTGTAGGAAATTTATCTTTCTACAGCTTTTGTTTGAAACATTTCCCATCGCTTAAGAGATATTTTTAGATCATATTTGTTAGCTGCCACCACCACAACACCTTGAGGCGACTTTTGTAAACACTTTTGTTTACGCTAAGTTGTTTTAGTGACGCTCCTTTTTTTCTTAACTAGTGTAAAAGCCCGTCAATATGACGGGAAGGAATATATTATTTATTATTTAACCTAAAATATCGTATTTGTTATTCTTAGAAATAATTTAGTAATATCTTTCAATTATTATTTTTTTTTACAAAATTCTAAAATGGATTTTTGAAGCATTTTGGCTCTATCCAATGCCAATTGGATCTTCATTGATCTTGATCTTGAACTTCATCCGTTAGTTAGAACTTCCAGTTTAGATAGAACCATAAAACGACTTATACTCGTATCTCGTTAAATAGCATCTGTCAAGCAACCATTAAAAATCCATATTTTTCTCTCTCATTTTCTTTTATGATCTGTGTGTTATAAATTAAAAGATTGATTCGAATAGAGGACAACATTTACCACAAATTAGTCCGCGAGACCACATAATTACGGCTCATAGTTTTGAAGATAAAAATTCAAGAATCGTCCAATATTTTGATACCATTTTATAAGTATTGCACATAAAAAACGCCTTGTAAATCTTATTGTACCTACTCCTTTTATGGAGTATGCTTTTCCATCTTTTTAAAATTTCGTTGAGCCCAACAAACGACGTATACATATGTTGAAGTCATAATTATAAAACACGATATATCGTATCAAATAAAAAACGCATTAATATTTTGTAATTCACTCAGAGGATTAGCAAAATTTTAATATGATTTCACCTTATAAAAGTAGTTAAAGCTTGGTAAAAATGTTTTACGGCATTTATGTAATACATGCGCAACTCAAGAGTAGTTTGCGGAGCATGAACATATTTATAATTGAGGAAATGTTTTGAAATCTTCATTAACCTTTATGTTATCGTAGAATTTGCAAATGATTAGGAAACTAGTTTTTTATCGCATTATGCGTAAAAATCTGCATAGGAGATCAAAGTAATGTGCTACTTAAAAATTCCACGTGCGATGTAAATTTTACGCTAAGTGTTTTGTGTGTGGTATTTTAGCATCCTATTTAATTAGCCTTGAATTTGCTAGGGACTAACCGTAACCTAATCAACGTAATTACTCTTTCCCAGAGAGCAAAGGAGTTTTTGCAGGCGATGCTTGCGAACAACACAGAACGAGGGCTATTTTCTGCTTCATACTGAACTTGGGGTAAAAGATTTTGAGCTGAATGTTGCACCAAGGTTATCATTGGAAAATATAAAACGGAAATTGGGAAATATATATTTTCGTTGCTAGTGAAGTTAATATGAATGAAATTAAATATTTAGATAATACCAAATTGGAAGATATGGACAGATGTTAACGTGATCTAACGTGAAACCTGATCTTGTAAAGTTTTATTTTTGATGCGATTATCTTAAAGCATCGCAATTGTACTTATTTAAATTCACCATATAAATATTATAAATAATTTAATCCCATTGAATAATGATTAATATTTAGTATGAACAATTTAAGCCTCCCGTTTAGGTAATTTTCAATTTTTACTTCATGTTCAAAAAGCTCCCACTGTTTTCAATTTAATTTATAGTTCCATCAGTCGAAGATAGTTTAAGATCAATTTATCAAATTACACAAAAAATATTTTATTGTTATATCATAAGTCATATGTATTGGTGTCTTGCAGTAGAGAATTGGACTATATCTCACATATGTTACAGTTTGTGCTGGCTAAATAATTAAATGAGAAATTCCACTCGTTTTTATTTATATTATTTAAATGAATATTGTGCATAGTGAATAGGTAAATTAAACCTCTATAACCTGTGTTAATTAGGGTTAAAGGGGAATTAAAAATTGTTCCATGCGTGGCGTAGTATTTTCCTTTTATGCGACTAACTTAAATAATTTTACTCTGGTAGGAAAGAGCACTTTTATTAGCGCGTTTTAGAGAATATACGTCGAGTCCTTTAGTTTTGTTTAAAATAACAAGATGATGACGTAAGCTCACCGTTCGTACGAATTGAGTCGGTAGTATACACGCCTTCGGCAAAGGTGTATACGATGTCTGAGTGTATTTCGTACAAGGCCGCATCGAGCTTTGAGGTCCTTTAGAGGGCTGCATCGTCCCATATGCGCGTTGTGTAATGGTTCTCGCGGGTGGTATGTCTCTGTAAGTCGTAAAACCACGACGATCAAAGGCCGAGGCGTGTATTCACCATTTACGGCGCCAAACAAGATTCGAGTTTATTATTATACGTATTTGATTACCGTGTAAGCAGGTGAACATTTAATCAAATCCGTGAAGGCAACTATTGAAGGGCCTAGGGGAGGCCTAAAACCCCTCGTCCAATGTTTTAATGGGTATGTCAGGTGGTTTTACGGCTCGGAGCTTTGCATTTGGTGATTACGGGATGAGCTTGCGTATTCAGTCTACGCTCCGGGAACCAAAAGTTTCAATTTTGAAAGCTTATGATGCGCGCGAGGTTTATCTTGGATTAAATTATCGAATGTTTTGCCAAAATGCGATAGGAGATTTTTGAACGAATTCCTGTATTTTATCGGTGGACTGTTAAATATCATACATGAATCTCTCTAGCGTTTTCAAACTGGTAAGCTGTGGATGAAAATTATATGTTTTGCTTATTATTTTAAATAAGTGCACTAATTACCCGTCATAAATGAAGGATATGCATGAATAAATTATTAAATTAAAATTAAAACACTTTCCATTCTCCCTCTCTCTCCTTCCAGTTATCTTTTCTCTCACCCTTCCCTCAATAATGCAGTCATCTGTTCCAGAGATATTAGAAATATTTTATTAGAACCGAATGCCGAATGGAATCGGTCATCGGGCAGTGAATAATTTATAGGACAGGGATTAATGGCCTCTATTGAAAGAAGACCTACTGAAAGAAGATTTCAATGATAGGTTTGTTCTGTATTAATTTGTTTACGATTGTAATGGAGTGTCGAAGACTGGAAATATAATACTTACAACAATGTTTGATCTTCATTTGCACGTACATACATTAGCGTAGTACTCTTTAAGTAATATGCTTATTTTTTGAAACTTTTTGCAGGGCATCTAAAATCTCTTCGCTGATGCTTCGGTGCTCGCGATTTTCTCACACGTTCAGTCGGCTGAGTATGCAATACATGCGCAGCGTATTAACTTCATCCTTCCATCAAATTTACATATGAACTAGAAACTAATCAGAGCCTCAATTTTCTTTATATTTCTTTAGCAACTTTCAATAGCAAAATTAATTTTTCCATTTATCGTAAATCTACATACACTGATCATATAATAACTGCCTCCCCTAATCATCATCACTCTAATGAATACGCCGCCTTCCCTTCTTTACTCAATGGACTTAATTATACCCATATTCCCAGAAAACTTTTCCAATGAACTAAATACAAACTCGTAAAAACGATTATTACCGACATTTAATTTCAAAATTGCTCAGCCAAAAACAAAGAAGCATTGCTAAGAACTCTTTTTATCAATTTTTGCCCCCTCCAACCTTCAACAAACCTCGTTGGCGTAAATTGAATTTTATTGGATATTTAAGTTACAAAACTGCTAATCTCTACCCAAAGGATAGAATTAGGCCCGCATTTTATAGCAAAGTAAACCTAAGGTTACACCTCTACAATAGAAAAGATATAGCTGGTACAATGAAGAAATCCGATGTCTACCAATTGAAATGTAACTACTGATACGCTATTTATATAGATCAAGCGGGTAAAAACTTTCAAATCAGAGCCAGCGAACGATTAATTTATTTTAAATCGGGTTCCTTCGACTCTCAATTCGCGTAACACTTATCTGTAATCATTCAACCTCTTTTACTCTAAAAATCCTACACATAGCTGGTAATAGTTTTAAGCTCAATTTAGTTAAAAATTGAAATTTTACGCAACAAACATAATCTCGAGATTCGTTTAGTTAACTAACGCCAGTTCTTCTCCTATTCGTCGTAACTCATGTAAGCCCCCCCCCCCTCCCCACCTAAGTGCAGTTATTGCCCAACCAATGACCCTCCTCCCTCCCTCCGTTTTATCATCTATACATGATTAATCCAACCAATCCCAAATTCTCCCCACCCGCTAATCACCTTTAACTCCTAATTTCGTCCACCTCACTAACTTTTAACCCATTTTCGCTTTTCCCCAATTCTTTCTTCTTCCCGTCTCTTCTTTTCCTTTAAAAGCCTATATATTTAATGCTTGTTAGATCATGATGGTGATTATTCACCGCATCCGGTCGTCGTTATATGTTATAATGTGAAATAAGCCGGTGTTATTAAAACTTTTCTTTGTTTTAATTTTTGTTTTTAACTTTAACAACTCCGCATTTCATCCACAAGCGTAGTGGTTTGTTTTTTGAAGTATGGCAATTCTGCTTAGATGCGATGCGACGTTGGGGTTCGTGTGAACTGGAAATTGCGCTTGGAAAAATTTATTTTGGCCTTTTATCATAGTTTTCTTTCTCATTTCTCATATGTTTTTATTATATTTTCTCCGTTTCCTAATTTATTTGTTTTTAGTAACTAGTATGGTGTAATATGCCGTGTCAATATCCACAAACGTCGTAGCCGAGCAATGCCACTACTACCGTTCTGAATAAAATACGGACGTATTAGAAACAATAGGCGCCATTGCTCCGATGTAAAAACCTAATTGTCAACTGTCATTCTAGGTTCTTATATATATATATATATATATATATATATATATATATATATATATATATTAACTTAAGGAAATGAAAAGGTAGTGATGAGGATGGCAACAAGGTGTTGAAGGAAGCCCATCGGACACTTACCAAGTCGGGGACCAAGATGGCAGGCTGCTGGGGGCGTCGAAGTGGCACGTTGAAAAAACAAAAAACACAAAAAAAAACACGCAAGCTTATCGGGTCTATGCCCTTATTCAGCGATAGAGTATATATATATATATATATATATATATATATATATATATATATACATTAAAATGAAAATGCAGTTTTATTAAACTTTATCGATTTAAATCAATGAAAAGTTTTTATTTCTGCTGATGGATATAATCTAATTGACATCTGTGAGTCATAAAAAAAGTTATTTTATGGTTATTGAAAATAATTTGTCTATTTTCTAAAAGTTAAGTAAATATCATGTAAAATTTACCATTCAGTAATGTTATAGCTGTAGATTTCTGAAAATATGAACCTGAAAGATATTTAATGATTGATGTTGCAATTTATTCATCACTGTCATTTTAACAGACTGATGTTTTTCGTTTAACGGAATTATTCAAACCTTCGTACTTAAATAGGACATAAAAGTAAGACGAAGGGATAACCTCATGCATAGGTTGTTCAACTCCTGCTCGAATTGCGTTTTCCCCCTCGAGCGCTGCATGACTTTATTTCCCTCGCTTCGAAGATAAACAGCGCTCGTTCGTCGTAGTTGGTGTCCGACTCGAAGGCAAGCGCGGCGTCACCTTGGTCACGCCAGCAAATGAATAAACAATACCAACCCCTTCCATGTTCTCGCCGATTGCAATCCGTTTTCGCTTCAATTCGTCTCATTTCGTTCCTGTGTTTCCCGATGCACGACCAAGAGGACACGAATGACGTTCTTATTTAACCCGAGAGTGGTTGCGCGGGGTACTGTAGACACCCCAGCCTCATGCTTTATGACAAGGTTCCTTTACTTTAAGATTTTATGGCCCTTCAGTAGCTGGAGTGGCATGCGCCTTCAGACATTTTCTCCAAAAAAATAGTATCCTATGGTTATTCTTTGAGTTAGGACGTTTTTCTTAGATGGTGCGACAGAGCGTTGTGCAAGTGGTTTATACGTTTTATTGTAAAATTATTGTTACTATTTGCGTCGTCGGTGTTGGGATCTGGGATCGCTATAGAAAAGGTACTTAAATGATTACAAAATACAAAATTTCACAAAAGAACCAACATTTTCCAATTTTATTTTCTCCCGGTTTGGTTAAATAATTGACATCTTAAAATAAATTTCAATTAATCGAAAATATATCAAGAGACATAAAATGAAACATTTATTGAAAATTGACTATTAATATTTTTTTAAACAATAATATCCGTGAGGTGTCACAAAAATGTGGACGAGTACCTACTGCTGAGTAAAAAGAATCGTCGAGTTTCTCTATTTTCGAATCGTAGCTTTCTGATTCCTGATGAATTCATTATTTGACGGGATTTTCAGACCTCATTTTTCAGCGAAAAAGCGCGTATTCCTCCATGTAACGTAGACTAAGGAATTTGGAAATGCAATCAGAGCAAGGCCATTTTAATAGGCGATCACGAAGACATGTGTTTGAGCCATCTCGCTTGCGCACTTTCATGTTTATCCCACGGCGAATAAAGTATAGAAATGGAGAGCTCATCCATCCTCATAGATCGACGACGGTGTGTTGTAAGCACTCTCCGCCACGCACAACTCTGGCAGTTCATAAAATTTTTTACGTTAATAGTGGGATTAGATATGCGGAACTGTTTTAACAAAACCGGAGTTGCTAAGTATTAAGTGGCGAACGAACTTTCAGGTTTGTTTTTGCGGCTAAAATTCTCAGATATGACAGCAGCGAGTTAATACTGCGCCCGCGCAAAAAGCGGCCAATTAAGAAAGTTGAAAAAGTGTGACGGACCAAGCCACGTCTTAGTCGGCCATATGGAAAGGGAACCTCCTATCTTTCTCCCGCTTCCATCCAGTCTTACTCATCAACATGTCACTTTCCCATTCCCATCCGACTTCTCCTCAGTGCCAGTTACTCTTCTCTCACGCCCTCCCTCCCCCCATCTACTCCTCATTCACTCGAAAATGGAGGGAGGAAAACTTGAGCGCGCGCCATTCCTCTTTTGTTTGTTCACTTCGCAGCCTCCCGTCAAGAGAGAGAGAGAGCGAGGGCGTCTCCATCGGATGAGACTAATTTCTGTTTTTATAGAGTGGGGTTCGGTGTCTCTTCTGTTTGCGGCTGACTCTTCTCCCTCACTCCCTCCATCTACTCTTCTTTCCCCAACTCCCTTCCTCCTATCTCTCTCTCTCTTTCCCTCCCTCCCAACGAACACACTTCATTGCTCTTCATTTTCGCCATTCCAAACTCGTTCTCCCTCACTTCATTTTCTTATAATTCTAACTCATTCCATCTCACTTCTCCGGATTCTCTCTCTTGCTAATTTTTATCACTCCTTTTTGTGTCGCTCCGTTTGCTCTCTCTCCCTTCCTCCCTCCACATTCTCCGTCTTTTATTTCTCTCTCTTCTCCCCTCGCTCTTAACTTCACCCCATTTTCTCTTCATTCTACCAACTCCTCCTACTGCACTTTTCTCTCTTCCCCCCATCCGCCTATGTCCTCTTTATTCTCCAACTACTCTCTCGTCCCTCTTCTCTCTCCCTTTCCAGTCTGTCTCACACTCTCTCGGTTATTACTCAAGGGGAAGAGTGGCGGTATGCTTTAAAAATGGGATGGAGTGGCTCCGAGGAGAAGCGGTAACTGTAAAGAGCCAGTTGGCGTGTGTGCCTAAGGGTACCATCTCTGGACCGAACATCTTTCTAATGTTCCTCCTCTTGCCGAGTTTGTTTCTCTTTCGTCCATATCGTCCAAAATGTCCCTCTTACCCTTACTTCTCCCTCTCTTTCCAAATATCTTCGCGTTTTTCTCTTCCCATCTTCATTTTTGCCAGTCTAGACACTTTTTTCTTCCTTTTTTATAAATTTTCTCTCTGAATTCCTGGCGTGTTTTTTATCCCGTTTTCGCTTCGTCCCATTACTTGCCATCATTTTGGGATGCATATACAGTCATACCCCGATTTAACTCTCTCATGTACTTTGCCACTCTCGCCTAACGCCCATGGATTGCTGTGAACAGAACTTCCATCTTATGATTACATAGAGCAGGCATATATCTCGATTTACCGACACCTCCGTTTTAACGCCAATGTCATTGATGGACAAACGGTGGAGCTAAATCTGAGTTTGACTGTGGTTTATCCCCTCGCCCCGACAGCATGTCTCATCGGTCATTTGTGTCGCCGTTGCACACCGGATTGCGGAGGAATCGAGAATTATTTTGGCGAAGCACCAGATATGCTCCCATTTCACTTTGTAAGTATTCCATTGCCATCTTATTCCATTAATGCATCAGATTTAAACGCATTTCATGCGAAATTTTCTGTAGTTATTTTGCTTTTCCTTTTCTGAGTTGGCCAATTGGAGAGAGAATTTTAAATTCTCTCTTTTTGTCTTTTTCGAATGAGCATTAACTTCGAGGAATAATAGAGAAACTAAGAGAGAGGCAGTTTAGATAAGGGTTCCATTTACGTAAATTTTTATCGTATGAATATCAAAGTCGAAGCCATCGCTGGTCCCTTTCTTACTTAGTAAATAAAATAGAAAAGTTTCTGTTATGTAATTGAAAATAAGAGAAATGTTGTTTAATTTGCGTAAACTTGTTCAGTTCTATTATATACAAACAGCGAATTTAAATAAAAGAATACTACCGTAAAAGTTAATTGTATGATATAAAAAAGAAATTCTCGTAAGCCTAGTATTATTTCCTACCTTTTCCTTTTTCCTTTAATTTCTCTTTACCTTTTGGTGTGAACGTATGCGCGTGTTTGTGGTCGCCGAGTAGGTCCCTGTCGCGGTCGTACAGATTCAAAAACCTTCTAGAAACACTTGATTTTCGGGTCCTTGGCGCAGATTAATCTCTCTCCTTTTTTTCCTTTTTCCATTTTTGAGATTAGGGCTTGTGCGATTGACTGAGAGAATGCGTGAGTGACTTCAGGTCTCTGGCGTTGTGCAACACCCCCTAAACCTAAAGTTTGTATTTTCCATTTTTTTTACTTTTCACCTCATTCTTTTTCTCCTCTTTTTCCTGCGCGTCTCTAATTTTTGAACTTTACGGTGAAGGAGTTAGATTTCTCATTTAACACCAATTTCGCCTAAGTGTCTACCTTTAACTATCTGACAAAAGAAATATACCATCAATTCCTCATAACAATTGATTGAAAAAGAGAAATTACAGCCCGCAGTAAAATATTCAATCATATACGGATCTTTCTTGTAACGTATTCTATATCTTGGTTCATGGATGAAGTTGGCTCAGAGCTAGTTTAATATTTACTGTCCTTCTTTGTTATTTGAAAAGATCAGGAAACTTGATTGCCATCTGAAAGAGGATTAGGTGGAACCGAAGGAGCTTCAGAATATCTTAGTAAATTATTCAGCACATAAACTTGCGGTTCGCAAACTATAGCTATTTAAACCATTTTAAAATGTATTTAATCCTTGAAGTAATGTTTATTCAATGTCAATGTTTTTTGCAGCCATGAATGGGCATATATCATTTAATAGTAACTATTGCAAAAAAACCACCACAAAAGACCGTGTTTTTAAGATTTTTTAATTTTATTACAAATAAATATAATTTCTTCAAACATTAACTGTTTATGTAATGTAGTTATTTATTCTAACATATAACTAGGATACGAAAACAATGTCACGATATTTAACCATGTACTCGCCCTACATTGGTGCAATACGTTTCCTGCATCACATCCCACGGTAAGTCCCTTGAGACTCTTCCTATGTCACTATATTTCCGTTGTATTTTCCTGCTTGGGATTTCGCCAAAATATAGTCATATGAAATTGTTAAAAATATGTACAATGCTCGACGTTTTTGATAGGACTTAGATTCTACCGTTTCTCTTTTTGTAACACCGCAACCTACCTCTATGAAGAGCTCTCCTATTTCCTTCAGCACTTCCGTTTTATCTGATAAAAATAAATGCAGTGGTCTTACAGAAGTTTACCTCAACGGGATCTATTCCTTCTCTTTGTTTCTAACATGGGATGTTTTTGTTTTTCCTTCGGTTGACTGCAAGGAAGTACTTTCTAGTTCTCTCATCCCGTACAGTCTATATACTATATGGTCATAGATAGATAGAAATATCTTATTAATGCTAATCTATCTCGTATTATGTATTTTTCTTCTTTTTTCTGTTTTAAATTATATTTTTTATGATGAAAAACGAATAAAACGATTGGTACATATATGAATAGGTGTGGGTGAATGAGTAAGGGAATGTGTATGTTATCGATATTCGTGAAAGAATTTCTGCACGAGTATGCCAGATAATGTTATATTTCTTGTTAAAATAAAGGCATTACTTTTACAGATATGATGAGATAAATCATCATGGCGGTCTCATTTTATGTGTAGTATGATAACTCGGGTAATCTAAAATTTTAAGGTTTATTGAAGATGGCATTTGTTCATTTTTGATCTCTTTGTTAATAGGCCTAACAAAATTTCATAACAAGCATATTTTTCTGAAAATATTTAATGCACTTACTTAAAGGTATGACTGAATAAGTACCGTATATTTCACACCCTTACGTTTATGGCTACCAAATTTGAATATTTTTACAATATAAAGACACTCATGTCAGTGTCTCTCCGTGCCATTTCTAATAGCAGAAGTGTAACAGAATTATTTGGCACAGAAGGATTTAATGGGAGCATATCAATCCCAAATTCATTCATTAGAAAGTAATAGTTGGTGATAACGCAGCAGATACCGCTTCATGTGCCTACATTGGGTTCAGTTTAATTGATGATATTAAGCAGCTGACAACGATTAACGGCAGCCTTCCTTGAACTAGATTTGGTTTTTGAATTTCAAGTATGATTAAATTAACCGGAATATAGAAATAATATACCTATGAGGTGATAGTACTTGGGTTATCTACGTTGTTAGTAATTTTCTATGTTATTTCGACTCTTTCTAAACCTGTTTATTTTTAGAATTTTCACTGCGAATTTTTTGGTATTTAGTCACATTGCATTCATAATTAGATTTCATATTTTTAATGGTTATTTAGAAAAATATTGTTTTTAGGATACGTCATTACTTATCTCACTTATCTCCAAAATACTTTATCGCTTTTCTTATATCTTTTCTGTGGGCTTAGCCGCACTTTTATGCTTTCTTCATTATCTTTCATTTTTAATGTCCCCTATATTATTCCTTCTAGCTGTTTTCTAATGTTTATGCCTTCTCATTTCTTGTTCATATTTCCGTTCCCTTCTCTATCCTATATTTCCGCATTGATTTCCATCATACTCCACCCCGTCATTCACGCATGTTTTTTTGTGTTCCTTTTTTCCTCTCTTCGGCCCTGTCTGTTCGACTCCCTTCCCCTCTCAATTTCCCCCATAACGTTCTTACCTCGCGCCTCTTATATCAGTCAACCGCTAAATTTCTCCAGCCACCCCATTTACCATTCCTTTCATCGCCTCTCTAAAACCTCCTATTTCTCTCTCACCCTTCTCTCTTTCACTCTCTCCTCCCACTCTTTTCTCCCTAGGGTTGCCGGTGGTGTAGTGGTTAGGACGCTGGCTGCTACTCGCCTGCTGCTCGAAAAGGCAGCGGGCACGAATCCTGTGCAAGTAGTATTTTTTCCTAGTTCTCCCGACCCCGTGTATGTATGGTTTGAGGGGACCGCGCAAATTCAAGGTTTCGTCCTTCGGAAGGGACGTTAAGCTGTTTCCACCCTTGGTGCTCTTCGTTAAGGCTAGGCTAATGCCGGCACCTGGTTTCCCTCCTCCCCTGTGAGTGTGTTCGGTGTGGAAGGAATTATGGCTATAATAATCCAAGAGGCTGATTAGCCAAAAATACACACACACTCTTCTTCCTCTCCCCTCTCTCTTTCTATCTCTCCTCCCTCCTTGTTTTTCACCTTTCTTTTCCTCCCGTATCTCTCCATCTTTCTCCTCCCTCTCTCCCCTTTCTATTCCCACCCTCCCATCCCCTTCCTATTTCCCCCTCCTCTTTCCTCTCCCTCCCTTTTCCCTCCCTCTCTTCCCCCTCTCTCCCTTCACCATATCTCTCTCTCACTCTGCTGTCTCCACCGCTTCTCCCTCCTCTCACTTCTCCCTCTCTCTCTTCTCCGTCTCTCTCACTCCTCTTCTCTCACCATCTCTCCTCCTCTCTATCTCCCTCTTTCTCTCATCCCCTCCTCTCTTGCTTCCCTGCACTTCTACTCTTCTTCCTCTCCCTCTATCTTTCTCCCCTTCACACAAGAGGACGTCTTATTTATCCACAGTCTTCTAGCTTTGATTACCCTCTTATACGCCTTGATGGGAATTCTAGTCCTCGTTTCCAGGCTCCTCCTTCTTCCCCTGTCTCACCCCCTTTTCTTCCTTTCCTAAACTATCTTCATCGTCTCCCCTACCTACTCCCTTCGTCTCCCTTTCTTCCTTTCGTTACAGTCTTTGCGAGCCAAGAAATAACAAGGAATGGGGGAAAGATAGCAAGAGGGAAATATCAAGAGAAGGGGCGGGAGGGATGAACATTCTTCCCATCCGAGATGAGAACCCTTAGGCGACGTTTTCCGTAGCTAAAAGGAAGCGCAATGGTGTTTGTCTCTATGTGTTGCAAGAGGGTGAGGATAGCGGGTGTTTAGGGAGGAGGAAGAGGGATGGGGAGAAGAAAGGAGACGGGATGGGATAGTAAAAGGAAGGGGTGGGTGTGACATAGGAGCCAATGAACGTGTGATAGAATGACGTGTCGGCGGGTTTGCCCTTTTTCGGCCTAGGTTTATTACGGCTGGGCGCGAGATTGAGTGCGTGTGTTTGACACCTGAAGGGTGTTTTATGCGTTTAATAGTGGGGAGGAAGGGGGAGAGGTTGGGGTGAGTTTAGAGGCTCAGAGGTATATACGTTACGCGCGTGCAGCGGAGTCTGGTGGCGGAGTCGAGCGGGTCATCGGATTGATGCCCCAAAATGGATATTCGTTCGTTAAAATGGACTATGGCGATTGATGTGGCGGTAATTAATTTTGGAAGAGTGCTGCGTATGAGAGGGTTGTTGAATGAAAGTCTACAATGAAACAGCTCTCGAGGAGAATTTCTTAGAATACTAATATGGGCGAAGAAGGTGCGGCAGAAACACTAACCATGTATTGTAGGAAAATTAAGTGTGATAACGTGGATATAAAAGTATTTTGTTTCAGATAAAAATAATATTTAATCCAGTTTTGCTATAGTTTTCTCAGCTAATCAGATTGCAAGGAAAACTAGGGTTGAAATTCACCTTAAACTCTACAGGGATTTAATATAATTATAATAATATAATTAATGGTTGGACTTTCTTCATATTGTAGGAATAAAGAGACTTATTTGGTAATTCCATATAAATTTTATGTGGAATTACCAAATAAGTCTCTTTATTTCTATATTCTTAACAGTGATTTCCATACCTATTATGGCTCAATACCGTGGAAATATTTTAGTTGATGATATTTTGCAGTAAAATCAAATTTATTGCTGAATTATTTCATAAATATTTTGTCTCGTGTGTTGATGTTGTCTTATTATCGGTTGTTTTACGAGGCATGAAGAATCCATTGGAGTAATAAAAACTTACAGCAGTCATTCACTCTGCAAAAGGGACGGACGTTACGACAATCTAGAGAGAGACTTTAGTTTCATAACTGCCCAGCCTTGCTATAATTTATACACGCATTACGGAAACTTGATCAGTAAGGTGAATAGGTATAAAAGTATGACTACTGGAAACTTCGCAAGGTTTTAAAACTACGTTTACCCTCCTAATGAAACTATACAATACACAATTTTATCTCTCAAAACAGTACATAGTTTGTTTACAATGTAGAGTTAGAATAAAATAAAAAATATATTTTATAAAATAAAACGCCACACTTAAAAGTTCAAATTGTTTCCTAACTGTGCTGTGCCTAAGGCTTACCTAGCCTTTGCTCCTTCTCTGGAAACAATCGAATAGTTGGCTCTCTTTCTTAAGCTCTCTTAGATCTTAAAGAGGTTGGCAGCTCGGGCACCATATTAGAGGTTTATAATTACAATAAAACTTTATGGTTAAGTCTCCGCTCTCCAACAATGTTTACATTATCTGTTTGCTCCAGTTAACATTTGTTTTGACTCTACGGATGTCTATGTGCCAAGGAACTATATTATTCGGTTCCTACTTTGATCCCAACTTTTAAGGAGGATTTTTATCAGTGCTTTGTAGAAGCGAGTATCTCGTTGGAAAAGGATAGTTAGTTAAATTACCAACTGATTTTCTCAAACATATTCTACCTGAGATTAAACCATTTTGTCATCTTCGTCTAAAAGAGAAGGCGATTGTTTTTGCCTAGATGATCCAAGCGCTTGTAGATGAATTAGGAAGATACTCTTTCGAGAATGAAATTTGCGCCTTAATCTCTCTTGCCATTTTATCTTATTCCACTGCATAGTTGGAATGAATGTGTTTCTGGAGCATTTGTTCTGGGCTTAGGTCTGCGTGAAAACTTGACAATATAGAAGTTTATTGGAGTGGTGTCAGACTCATGAAGTATTAACGTATTATATTTTAGAACAAGGCTATTTTTTGAAAAATTCTGTGGTTTTACGTCGTCAACGTTTGCATTTTTTGTGTTCGAGTAATCCTGCAGAAGTAATTCTGATTTGCGGACACTGTTGCCGCATGCGGCCACCAGAATATTTTAATATCACTTATATACCAAATACGACTCACGCGAAGCCACGACGAATTATTCTCTGAGAACCATTGTTGTAGATCAAGGATGGAGAAAGTTTTCATTATGGTGGGCTTCATTAGCGGTTGAGAATCCTTCGGCGGTGCGCGTTGGGTATCGCCAATGCATCGGTGGGTCGCATTAGAGCTTAAAATGGAATATAACAATAGATTCTGAGGTATCATCATCATCATAGGTAGTCTGTCCATAGACAGGTCCGTGATTATTCTTGGTTAAACCTGGTTCTCCATATACTCCTATTTTCCGCTGTCCTCTTTATATCTTGATAACTCCCTTTCCCTTTCAAATCATCTATCAGCTGAAACCTTTTCCTACCTCTTTCCCTTTTCTCATCTAGTTTTCCTTCTAACACGTCTTTAATCATACTCTCTCTCCTCAGGTAATGTCCAACCCAGTTAGCCTTCCTCTTTCTGATAGTCTGTATAATCATTCGCTTCTCTCCTATTCTTCGTAGCACTTCATCGTTTTTCATCCTATCTGTCCATTTTATCTTCAGCATTCTCCTCCAAGTCCACATTTCAAAGCTTTCCAAGTATTTGATGTCATTTTTCCTTAGCGTCCATGTTTCTGCCCCATACAATGCTATACTCCATACGTAGCATTTTATCAACTTCTTGCGGATATCTTCCCTTATATTCCCTGTAAGTAGTTGTTTCTTTCTCCTGAAAGCCGCTTTTGCTTTTCCTATTCTAGTTTTGATCTCATCCGTACATTTTGCCTCTCGTGTGAGGTATCATATAAGTGAAAATCAATTCTAAATAAGGATCTCAGGATTAACATTTCATTATTATAGGTTTTATTGTCTAATTTCCAAGGAAAGATATGGATTTGTATGCTGATTTTTTGCCTTAGTTAACTTTGCGGGCCACATAAGTGGCGTTCGGGAGCCGGATACAGCCCGCGGGCTCCAGATTCCACACGCCTGCTGTAGATGTTCGCCTGTGTTTATCGAGGGTGTTTCAGTATTACAATGTGTTGTTCTGATTACTACAGCGTACATAATTGTGCATCATTAAAGTGAACCCATGTCAAACACGTGTTTTCACAATGTTGATTTGATTATGCACGGTTAAATAAATGCTATACTCAACACGTACAAATTTTTATCACACGCGGCCCTAAATTGGACGTGCACCACACTACACGGTTTTTTCAACGAGGTAACGAATTTGCGCAGCGCGGTTTTGTCTAACGCGTCCATTTCCCGAGAATGTAATTCAAGAGGCGCTGTTAACGCATGGGATACTATCTATAAAATTCATATTTTACGTACTTTGGTAATTATTTCTCTGTACATTAAGGTTACCAACTTTTCAGAAAGTCAAGTATAAATATTTACCGACTCTAAGGAGGGACAGATTACAGTGACTTGTTTGTGGTGCATTTATTGATGTGACAGCCTTACATAGATGCAATACATATCAGATAGCTTGGCGTTCCGGACGATTTAAATGACAACTTTGGATATTAATCAATATTTTTCAAAAAGCGGGACATAAGTTGTGACGTTTAACAAGGCGGGACGAGCGATGAAAAGGAGGGGCTGTCCCTCCAAATTCGGGACGGTTGGTCAATCTACTGTGCATGGGAGTGTTCTCCGTGATTAATTTTACAACCAATGCATATATAAGTAGTAAATGAGGATCTTTGATATATACAACTTGGCTCAAAATTTACTGGTCAACTAATAAAACTGTAATTATACAAATTTTGCACACAGAAATTACCAATCTCCAGGTAGGAGTTAATAAAATTAAACTTATTTAGAAGAAAGGAATAATTATGCAACTTCCACACAAATATCTTCCAATAATAATTTCTTCTAAATAACTGACTTCACCTGATGATGTTTGTTATTTAGTGAAACCGGCCGTGAAATAAATGTGTGTGGAAGTTACATAGTTGTTTCTTTCTTCTAATTAATGTTATCACTTACCACAGAGTTGAACTAAATTACATAGTTAAGTGGTTCTCAAACTTTATTGATCCTCGGCACACTTTCAAAGATAAAGAGGGTTTCGCAGCTCCCAGTCTTCTGATAAGCTTTATATATTTTTTTGGATACGGGTATTCTAACCTTAGGACACATCCATTTGTTGATGCTACTACATAATCATTTTATTAGAAGAAATATTATTACTCTAATTACCCACCAACACACGCATATCGTTGATTTATTTACTAAACAAAGTTTTTTGCGGCACCCCTAAATATCTGCTGCGGCACAACAGTGTGCCGCGACACACAGTTTGAGGACCACTGCCTTAGATTATAAAATTGAACTTAGCTGAAGAGAAAAATGATTCTCGGATAAAAATAATTGGGAAGAATGAAAAATGATATTCTCGCTTCTTTCTAACTGTCTAACTGGTAGGTAAGCAGTTTTTGATATTTTATGCGTTTTATATAAGTCGAACATGTTATCTTTATTTGAGTATTTTATCTGGTGTGTTGAAGGAATTTTAATCTTCGAACAGCATGTAAATAAATGCTTCTTTTCTATTTGCCGATAGATGTCAGAAGGGAATATTTATCCAGGTAGGTTCTGATTAGCAACAATTTGTGGGATATCATTATGTTAATTAAATAAAGCTCATAAAATTACGTGTTGATAACAACAATACATAGATTTGAAAATGTTTTCTTTCATTAATTGAATTATGTTAATAAAATCGGTATAATATCTCATATCGGTAATCTTCATGTTGTAGGAGCATAAATAGTATTTTTAAAGAAAAATAAAACTTTATTCGACAAATTTAAAAATTCAGCTGGAATTGTATATCGGTCAACTCAAAATGCGCCTTAACTGCTTTTGTAAAAATTTTAACATTCTGTTACGCGGTGGTGATTCTTAGTAATACTAGGTGTACGTTGGGGTATATAACGACATGTCAGACTCATTCATAATTTGTGTGCGGTTTAAATCGATTCTTACTCATTTTGGTAATAGCATGTCTTTTAGCGAAACGGAATTTTTCTATAGTAAATAGATATTTACTTGGTGCATTTTTCTTTTACATTTCCGCATCATTTTACCTCACAGATTTGCAATGGATTGCGAGGAGAAACGGCTTTTCACCAATTTTGTTTAATATTCTAGAAAATTATCGTTACATTATCATTTGCAAAATAATTGGAGTTAGTTAAAAAGGTATTTTTGTGGAATATCAAAAGTGTTAAGATTTAATTTATTTTTACTTTCTCCATATATACAAAATATTGAGAAAGTATTGTTTTCACGAAAAAATCGAATTCGAGATTTCAACGGAAATACATGTTTTCTGGACCCCTGAACACGATTTGACTATTTTATCGATGATTTCTGTGGGCGTGTCTGTGACCGAAATTTTGTGGGCGCTCTAGCTCAAAAAGAAATAATCCGATCAGCATAAAATTTCATATTTAGTATTTCAATTAGAAAGTCAAGAACTGGTTAGAGTTTAGCTAATAACGGTCAAATGGAAGTGGATATTTATTCTAGTCATGTTTTCGTTTGTGTCAAATATATTCTATAATTCTTCATTACCGTAATATTATTTAATAACTTAAGTTATAGATAATTTTGTTGTCTATAATTTGGGTATTTAATAATTTTTTAGAGCCTATTGTTAAAGAGATATTTCAGTTATCTGTAATTTACCTCGCGATTTGCGATCACCTAGCGGTAAATTTTGTAAACAATACTAAAATTAATAGTAACCAAACATTAATTCTAGTTAATGACAGCGATTCCAGCGCCGCCAACTCGTAAATTGCCAACTACCTATGTAGAATGTCATGTGTTGGCCACATCAGATTTTTTAAATTTTAATGTATAATTGAGCGTCTGCGCTGAAGGATCTTTTCCAGTTTGCGCGACCAATTAAGATTTAATAACATGCCACTCAAATGAATAAACAAGTAAGTTAATACATTGAAAAATTTTTGCGGCAACCCCTTGGAAAGCCTAGTGAGAATTCAGGGTGCCGCGAGAACCCGGTCTATACACGTGTAGGAAATTTGACTCCGCAAGATGATGCCCTCAGTCCCTAGACAGCCTTGAAATGGCTTCTCGTCGATATAGGTAATGACGTGAAGCGATACTTTGGCTGTCTAAAACAACAACTGGAGGAGCGAAGCAAAAAGATCATAAATAAAATATTCACGAGGAAATTGCTTGTTTAAATGTCTTCCTAGGCTAAGCATCGGTAACGTGATCGCTCAAAAAAGTTTGTAATTTAAATCGAGCAGGTCAGGATAAATAATCGATTACTAACCGTTATAAATATTATTTTGATAAATGGTGAACAATTAAGTCATTTTATTTCTGGTTGTCATAGAATGAAGATCGGTTTACAATATATATTTTTTAAATGGTACGAAATGCTCATCAGAAGAAAATTTTTGATTGTGTGGACAACCGAAGAAATCTACGCAGTTTACACACAAACATTATCAGCTTTGTTATTGTTAAATATGGAAAACTATGTAGTTTGGATGCATAATGCAATTAAGATGTCTACTTCGTAAGAGCAATGAAAAATGTAATAATTTTTGATGCGCAGTAAATATTTCTTTCCCCAAAAATTGGAAATCATGAGGCATACTTTAAGATGGAGCTAAATAATGATATGAAATTCTACTCGTGCCGATGTTGTTAGCCACTTCCTTATTAACAAAATCTTTTCCTTCCCACTTTCTGCCCATCCGGATCAGACCGATTAAAAACAGCGAAAATATAAATATCTCGGCAATTTTTTGTCGAGTCATTTAAACATAGGTGGTGTTATCCTCCCTTAGTGTTAGGCAATTTTTTTCTCTTCAATATTAAAAAAATAGCATATTTAAAGGGGATGTTTGAAAAGGATTACAGCAACTCAGTTCCTGTTCTCGCCAACCTCCTAGGCGCTGCAGTCATTTAACAGAAGCCAAAATGGTATCGAACGGAGGCAACCGTATCTCATTAGTTAATTGTTAGCTTAGATGCGCTTTTAACTTCATTAGACCACATCAAAAGCTTGACTGCGAGACAAAGACTGAGCTTGGCTTCGACGCAACCAACTGATCAGCTTAAAGGCAGTGTTGCCCAACTGCGTGCTGTGCCAGCAAACAGAAACCATACAGTGCCCTTCAAAAGTTTTATGAGATAATCTCCTAAAACTAAGAACATAAATTGGATTTTCATCTCCTATTAATATCCCGACCTTGGTCCGCGATCTATAAAATAATTATATAACCCTTTTTAAAGCCTGACGAACAGCACTTATGAAACTATAGATATTACGATATAAGTGAATTCATTTAAAATACCGTCGATTTTAGATACGTTTGTTACTGCAACTATCTGAGTAATCAAAAATTATTGGTACACAATTCTTTTATCCCGTTTGCCGTGCTACGCTGTCGTGTACCGATTGTTTATGTGGTAAATATAGTAATTGTGAATTTAGTAGTAATTATGTTCACATATTATATGCAGATAGACTATTTTACTTTATATGAAGTGTCCCAATGATTCAAAAAGCGACAAATTTGGCATTTTTAATGCTGCAATCGTAGACGTGGCTTATGAAGTAAAGTATTCCAAAATGTGTAATTAATCTGTAGATGATTCCCTTTTACAGCGATTTAATACCTCTTTTATATTTCATGTCTTTTGATTAGGTAGACTGGGATAATTTAATTATTTGTCACATTAACATCCCTCCGTTGGATCCTTTTTATACTTTAGACATTCGCATTATTTCCAAATGTTTACTTCATTCACTAGTAAAATACAAAAACCTGTATATTCCGAGTTATATGAATGAGAAAATATTGCCTCTGTCAGACGAAGTGCTGAAATCACACGGCAAAAAATTTTAACTTCCCGGAATGGAGAAACAGCGTGAAAACATCCCCAATAGCCGGGGAACATTATGCTCTGCACCAAGGATACCCAGATGCTAAACACGCGGGTGTCGCATTAAAGCTTTCGCGGCAAGCACGGGCTGCGATTCTTATCGCTGCATATGCTTTCTTTAATAGCATTTTAATGTCATTCTCTTCAATTTATTTAGCGTGTTAAAATAAAAACTGTAAAGATTACCTGATAGTTGAGTAAAAATGGAAATAATCCTAAATCGGGCGAAGAGTAAACGCTCTCCTAGTGGGAAAATCATTTTTCCTTCCGTGCTTTACCTTTAAAAGCTCACCATATCAAATTTGTTCCAATAGTTTCGCTTTTCATGTTGATGACAAATCACAAACAATTATTAATATCGTCTTGTTTATTTTATTTATTATCATTAACTCTTACACAGCATATACATGGTCTTTTTCCAAGAGTTTTTGTCAGCTAAATAGGCATTCAGACATTTATCCTCAAAGAAGGATTCGAACCTGCGACCTTAGCATTGGGTGGCAAAAACACTACCGACCCATTTACTAAGACTGGCAATTATGGTTAGGTTAGATTAATTAAAGAATAGGTCTCAGTCAGCCAAAATAAATATCATTTGATTTACTCATTTAAAAAACAGTGGCGAATTATAGTTAACTTTAAGGTTAAAAGGGCGGAGGAAATTGAGCCCATTTAGTCATCTTCCCGATTGTTGTTGACGATTGTCACTCAATCCTTTATAGAAATTAAGCCCCAGCGATGGTTGGTCAAAGCACGAAACTGGGCCCACACAACATGTTTACACAACACTTACCTATTCGTACAGTTTCTCAATGTCAGTCTCATTTTGATCATGGAAGAAGTATCAGTTATTGCAAGTGAGCAGTACGGCTCAAATCGTCACGTCTCTTCCAGTCAGTAAAGATCTATCCGTCACTTTTCACTAACGTCATGTCAGTCAAGGTTGTTTCGCCCGAACGTGGTTCAGGTTTCATAGTAGGGAAGTACAAGTATGTAAAACATTCTACGAGGAAAAAGGGTGAAATAGTTTGATATATTAAGATGAACGCTACCAGCCCAACACGAGGGGGGGGAAGAGAGTGAACGTGAGGAGGAACCAAAAACACTTCACCTAACTTACCCAACCCGGTGAGGCCTAGTAAAATTTTCCTTCATGTTTAAATTTTCCTTTCATTGCCCAACCGAGTTCCATTTCTTTCTACAAGTTCAGGGCCCAGTTTCTCCGAAGATTTTTTTCGACTAGGGCCCAATATCATCCAAACCCCTGTTTTACCTGCATCTTGAGGAGCCCAATTTAGTTACCGATTATTGCCTTAATCAGATTATGGGCCCAATGTAGTTGCGCCCGGTTAAAAACATAATTGCCAAACCAAGTTTCTCCAGTACCTATATGAATATTTTGGCTACAAGGAAGCCGTTGTCAACGGCAATTCATAGATCGTGGATTGTGAATCACCACCGACGACGCTGCATGTGGTTTTCCCTACCCTTTTTACGGCTATCGGAGATAAATAATTTGCCAAGTCGTTTCTTTTTCATTACTTTAGATCCAAGACGGCGCGAAAACATCTCAGGGGCCGCATGCATCCCGCGGACTTTTTATTGACCGTTAATTCATTATACTAATTACTGGTAAACACGCAAAATGGGATAAGGCTGGGGTATCCTTAACATTAAGGAGTGGACAAGATTCGTGACGGCCGTACACTTCTTCTTCCAGTCCCTAAACCGTTCCCTCATTTTCTTCCCCCTCGCAAGAAAATACCTTGCGAAATCGCTCCCTCTACCCCATCTGGCGATGTCTGTTGACACTGTCAATTTAGGAGGCCCGCCAATTTGCCGCATGGGAGGAGACGTAAAGTGGGGTCGCTTTTGAGGGGGCGACGGGGGTAGGGAGTGGCGGGTCACAAAGGAAGGGAGGTAATGCGAAGGGGGAGAAGGCATCGTTTGCGAACGCTCAGAGGGAGATATAAGCAGAAGGGTGGAGAGAGAGAGACAGACAGACAGAAAAGGGGGTCCTGAATGTCTGGTTATAGCGTGGGAGATTCGAGGTAGGGTATAGGGAGCGGATCTCTGTGAGGAGGAGGCCCCGTCGAAGTTTCAGAGAAGCTGTGGCCTTAGTGGTGACAGTGGGAGTGCGTTAGAGGGAGGGATGAGGTGGGTGGAGAGAATTTGTCGGTTAGGGAGGCGTTGAGGCAAGGGGCCGGCGGATCCATGTGTCGGAGGTGGGAAAGGGACGTGCTGGAATATGGGTGGAGGAGGCATTGTGTGTGTGTGTGTGTGTGGGATTTGTAAGAGGAGTGGGATGGAAAGAGAGTTGGGATGGGGCAGGGACGCTGGAGACGTTGGTGTTCTCGCTAGGATGCACCGTACCGGAACGCGGTTTGGAGGAGGTGGGAAGGGAAGGGAACGATGCGGGGGACGGGACATGGAAAAGGGATTTGCCAAATGGCTACTCCGGCGGTTGGGAAGTCTGGAAGAAGAAGAATAAGAAGGGTTGTTACTTTGCGCGGAGGTCGATGTCGACGAGTTTGTTGTCGGCTAAGGTGCGATGAGGAAGGGATGGAATCCGATTATCTATGTGGAGGAAATTGTCCGGTCCCACTGGGATATATGTAGCGCTTTTAACGGGTGAAAAGGTTAGCCTGATCCGTAGTTTAACCCTTAATTAGCAGATTGGGGTTAATATGACCCCACCTTAAGTATTTTAGTCAATAACTTAACAATAGGAGTTCAGATCGGGCGAAGGCTAATCTTTTCTAATTCTACATTTGTTAGATCAGGAGATAAAGGCAAAGAAAATCGCGCATAAAAGTTTATAGTTTTAGACCAAAAAAAAGGCACAGTTCTAAATTCAGTGTTGTTTTCAAAATCATAACGGTGCTTTCGAGGAGAAATTCATGATTTCTAAAATTTTGATCAACTATTATTTTAGCTTTAATAGTTAATATTAGATCCATTTTGGTGTTTTGGCGTTATTTCTCGAGATTTTACGTTTTTGTTTTAATAATAATACATTTTAAAATGGTAAATATTAGTTAATAATTGATAAATTTACTACAAAATCCACGTTTTAGGTAAGAATTTTGCGTTTACAGTATTAACAAAGATTTGGTTAATATTATTCAATATGCAGAAAGATTTGACGCATATCTAACTCAAAATAGACAGTAAACAATGAACTATTCTAGAAGTATTTCGTTCCTTATATAGCATATTGCAACAAATCGGATAAATACGGCCACTATACTACTGTGGTTAAAATATTTTTGTCTCAAGATGACAATTTATTTTGTTTGTTATATTTTTGCCACAATAAAATTAATTTTCAACTAACATTATTTCGGATAGCTATAGGTATTTCCCCTCTTTCACACTAAATTTTAAGCTAATGTTTTTTTTTAAACTTTATAGTTTATCTTATCTAGATCTGTATATGGTTTTGACAAAGTAGCATGGTTGTGGATTATCTGTTGTCTCATTTACATACGAAGGAGAAGAAACTCTTTCCTCCGGCATTATCATACTCTTAACGGCATTCTCCCTGGATTTACTCGGATTAAAGTTCTTTCCGCGTAGCAACTACACTCACGATCGTCTGTCACAGTTTGGACTCGTAGCAGGTCAAGGCTGAAAAATTATGCCACCGTTGAGATTCAAACCAGGAAACTCGTGCATAATCGCATGTTTGTGTGTTTATGGGGCTTATAGATGATAGGAAGTTATGTTTTTAGCACCTAAACCCGTTGTAAATTGTTTTGTGCACTAAATGTCGATGAAATATCCGTTGAATTTTTGTATTACTAAAAGAGTCTTTTAATTTTCAAAATTTCAATTAGACATGGCTTATTTTCCCTATTAAAATTTAGAAATTTTAATTTCGATATTCTGTAAAGTGTATTCGAACCGAAATTGATCGTTAATCTAAGAACCATTATAACGACATGGTTTTTTCATTATAAAAGCCTTTAACATGAAAATCTAAATACTGCTTTTCCTTGTTCCTAGCTATCTTAGGAGATACCTATTATTGTATCCTGCAATTCTCTTCGAATATTCCAAAACAAAAACTCGTGTATTATTTACGGTTTTGTTTGACATTTCCCGACTCTAGAACAGTTAATGAGATAATTAATCGGAATTTCTAATGAGCGAATTTTCTTCTTTGCTAAGTTCAACTCTACTTGGTGTGTGATTATGCCTGATGGGTGATTCATGTTACGAATCGAAGGCGGCATGGTCTTATGAGATAGTTTCGGATTTTGTATTGATTTATTAAAGAATTGATAATTTCATTTGATAATACTAGAAATCATAAATGAGATTGAAGCAGATTAATCCGCGCCTTCGCTCCACATCAAATTCACTGGTAAATAGAAATAATTTATACAGATAAAAATATATACTTCATAAATCACGGTGAGTTTCACTAGAGAATTACAGAGGTCGCATTATGACTGAGAACAAATTTAAGAATAAGAAATTCAATATAAAAATTAATAACTTAAGTACTTACTAATCTTAGGTATTCCTATTAGTGTTTTTTTATAAACTCGTTATGGCTAACTGGAAACACCTTAGCCAAAAATTTAATTTACCAATTTTCGATACGTACTTATTCTGGAATTCATGGTGAATTTGTTAGCAGATCAGTGATAAGAGTAAAATAAATTAAAATTCTAAAAAATTCTAGAAAATTGTTTAAAAAAAGAATTGACGCAAAATTAATTTTAAATCACTCTTTAAAATTTTGCTGAGTGATAACGGTAAATTTCAGATTTTTAATGCTCATTTTTCTTTTCCAGGCGGGATGTCTCTATGACGTCGTTATCATCATGCAAAATCCATCAACCTGCAGACATCCAAAATTTGTCAAGTTCGTGCATTTGTTCCTGCATCCGCAATTTTCAGTGATGGAATAATTAAATCAAATTGAATTGCTGCAATTCTCATTCATCCTAACTGTTCCATCTCCGCCACATCTGTGCTCAATTTCCAGAATAAACGCGAATGACCATTTCAATGACACCATTGTGCAAGTTACATATCAGAAACATCATTGTGAAGTGTTTAAGTACGGAACCGTTTTGTGCATCAAGAGACAACCATCTGCCATTATGGAAGAAGGAAGATCCTCTATCCCTCCTCGACGGAATACCGCAGCAAAAGGTAGGGATGGCTCCGTTCCCTGGGAACATATTCACGACGTTAAAATTGACAAGTAAATAAGTCTTCATGCGTAAAGAAATTGAATGTTTTTGAAGTGGCCGACAATTTAGAACTCCTAATCAGCAAAAGCATTACTTTCAGCTTGAAAAATAACCGATTAGGAATCGGATGAACTGGATAAGTACAGTTATTTTGCTTAAAGATACAAAAGTTTGAACAATACACGTATCATTTTTCACGACTATTCTATGGTTAAAGTTCATTCAATAAATGAATATTTTAAACAACATAAGTATTTAAGAAACGTCTATGACAATGGGACAATAAAGTGAGATGGATTAACTTCAATAATTACGTGATCCAAGAAATTGTATTGAAGTCAGTTGGGAATGATAATATTTAATTATTCGCGAATGTATAAAATTTAGTACAAGAAGAAGAACAGCGCGAGACATTTGAAATTTTATCAAATAAATAATAAATTTCTTTTGATGCGTGGGATGTTAAGTTGTGTTTGCCGATGGTTGTTTTTTCGAGGGACATGGCATGGCCCTTATTGTATGTGAATCCATTGTTTAAATAGCCGCGGATCGACAGATTTCTTCCGCATCGTAATATTTAGGGTCGCATGCATTGTAAATGACAACCAATTTGCGATCGTTTGTTGAACATGGAGGGATAAAAACATTTTCTTCCGTCATTTGTCTTATTTTCTTTGTGCGGAATCAGGTCCATGATGGGTGACGCAGCATTACAATTCATAGTCCTGTAATTAGAGTCGAATGGAAAATAATTGTCCGCGCTATAGACATCAGTTTCCAATTTCAGTTCGGTGGTCAAGTTCTCCATAATAACTCAATGTGCACCATGAAAACAAATGACATAATTACTGTTGTTTTGGATGAAGATACCCATGTGATAGGGTGATTGTAGGGATATCTGCCACAGAAAAACGTGGAGCAACATTTATTCCGGAACTTTAATTTTATCGTCCCTTTTCTTTTATAAATTAAAGAGAAATTGCTATTGAAGCTGTTACCGAGCTCATAGGATAGTGTTTTAAGCATAAATGCGATTCTCTTTATCAACCCTTTTTAATGAACTGGAATAAAGTAACGGAGAAATGCGAAAGGAACTGACCTAATCCTCTAAATCGGGTTTTATACGTGATCATCCTCGGCTTAAAAATCAAAATATTAAAAATTACTTATCTCAGGTGGATCGGATAGTCACAAAAATGTTATGAAAAATCAGATGCGCATTTCGACTGCAATGCAGTCATCTTGAGTGGCAATTAACCGAAAGTAGATTCTTTTAGAATGTCGTACATGTACTTAATCCAATCATTAAAGTCATTGTAAAGAACATGCTCTATTTTCCTATGACTTACAGTCTTAAAATGAGTTAATAAGCATTCAAAGTCCTTATAAAATTTGCTTTCATAGGAAGTTTTGTTTGTCCTCCTTTCATAAAGTCGAAATCTGGTAACCCTATGTCCACCTGTTCTGCATTCCTTTTATTGTCAGAAGTTGTAAATTTTTCCTTGGTTGTGTAGATCTGATTTCATGATTTGAATAATGTCTCCTGTCTCTTAATAATTATACTGGAGAACAAATTGAAACTTTTTGTCTGGTTATTGCATAGAATGAGGTTATCTTAAATGATTTTGGCTCGCCGAGTTTAAATCAGTAGTCAGAATTCGTGGAGCACGCCTAGATATGGAGAAAAGCGTATTTTTATATTAGAAGAACATACTGTGTTTTAGTCATACAAACTCAGAAAAATACATGTAAATACTTGCTATGTTAAAGATTTACCAAAAAAATTTCTTTTATATGATGTAGCAGGAGCATTCCTAATTAATAACCAACAATAATCAGCAAGCATATTAGTGTTCCATCTGCCTTGGTATCGTTTTTCCAACTTTGGAATGTCCTGATGGAACCGCTCACCGTGCTCGTCACTCACAGCTCCAAAAGTTTGAGAAAAGAAGTCCAGATGAGAGTGAAGCAAATGTATTTTAAGTGACATGTTACACCCCATGCCACGATTTTCTTCCAGCATTTTATTAATCAATTCTTCTTAGGTTGGTGCTTTATTGTTTCCTAAAAAGTTCATGACAAATGCTTTGAAACATGCCCATGTATTTTTTCTTTTTCTTCTAACACTGATTGAATCCATAAACTTTCACGAGTTCACGTATTTAGGGACCCACAAATATTCCTTCTTTAATCTTTGTCTTGGTGATTTTTATAAATTTTTGCTTAAGATGAAGTAATCCTCTGCTATTTTGATCCACACCTTTTACAAAATTCTTCACGAGTCATAATTTGATATGTAAAGGAGGTAAAGATATATTTTGTGGTGCAACAATGTACATTTTTTTTACCTTCCACTAATAGTCTAGTTGGCCAATCGCGAACAATGTAGTGCTGAGAACAGAAAGATCTGGTTCGTGTGTGACATGTTTTATTGCTGATGGCACATTGGGATAAAGAATAGGTTTTTTGTTTTTGCAGAAAAGCATCTAAGTCGCGCAAAAATAACAGTCGTTTGCGTGGTTTTATTGTTCCCTCCAGATCTTAGGTATTGCGAAACTCATAGAAGAACGAGCGCCTTTCATCCACTGTCGGAGACTGTTTGCACAGGAAACGCAACAAATATGAGGTGTCCATTGTTTATATTGGTCTCCTACCTTGCATCCAAAGATAAGCTTTTTTGATAAGAGGAGTAAAGCACCTTCTCTGATATTTCACAGTAAATTCTCCGCAGACATAACAAAAATTGTCAGCCTCATTAACACATTTAGAAAACATGCTGTTTGGCATACTTCTTTACCACCTTCAGCTGCTACTGAAAAACACAGAATGGTGCTGTTCAAGATGTGTTGTGAAAACAAAAATGGTGGCAAAATGAGTTTGTTTGCTTTGTATTGAATCTTCTTGTGTATAGAATATGTTCTTTCCGGTGTTTGTTTGCGGTAATTGGAAGTGTCACATCTCAAAATATACACGTTATAGGAAATTTTTAAAAACAGATTCGTAATCTGCGTTACAAACTACATCAGGATCATCTATATTTTTTGTCACCAAAAACCTTCTTCCTCAGTGTTATTGAAGATATTTTGATCGGCAGCAAATGACCACGCCGAAAAAAAGAGGTCAGAGGTCAATCGACCGATAGATCGCGATCGACGTCTTGAGAACCTCTCCTCTAGAAATAAGGAATGTGTAAAAAATATACTTTGTCACTCAAGTGAAAACACTTTAGAGCTTATATTTTTATTATATTTTGCAAACTTTAAGGCGTTTATAAATGCAATCACGTCTAAACTTTCTTATATATTAATAAGATGGAAAAATATAAATCATATGGTACTTCGCGGGTTATTATAAAATGTAATTTGATTTTCATCGTTCGAGTTTTTATCTTTTAATTTTATAGTATCTAGATAGAGAGCAATTTTTAGCGCTTTTCGTCATTGCTGAGAAGCACTATTATCTTCGTGATGTCCCTCCGTCCGTCCGTACGCATATATCAGGGAAGAATTTTCTTAGCTTATTTCTACCAACTTTGGTACATACAATACTCACATAAATTTATGACCAAGATGGGATATTTGGACCGGCTCGACTCAGCAAGGGTGCCACAATTCCAAAGTTTAACTTTTCAGTAATTATGAATTTGAAAGGAATTGGCTGAACTGATTTCAACGAAATTTTGAATGGAGGAGGTGTGCAATATAGAAAAGCAAAATCAATATGTTTTGTGTAGATATGAAAATCGGGGCTTTCACAATAAAAGTAATAAAGAAAGTTCTTACACGTGTCTGTGTTGAATTTTCCACATCAATTTTAGCCAAATTTGATATTAATAATACAAATATATATATTAAACCATAATAGCATATTTGGACCACATCAGCCAAACAGTGGTGGAACAATTTCAAATTTAACTATTTCAGTAACAATGGGTTTGGAGAGAATTGGCAGTACGGATTTCAACTAAGTTTCACATATAAGGTTTGTACAACATACCATAATGGAGTCAAGATGTTTAAAGCGGAGCTAAAGAGCAGGGCTACCACACTAAAAAGTGAAATAATATTTTTTAAAATCGTATTTCTAGAGTTCTGACTTAATGTACATTAACCAAATGTAATATATTTAATCTTCATATAAGTAGATAACTAAAATAGCTTCTTTCAATCGGGTCGACTAAACATCATTACCACAACATCAAGGTTAGAATTTTCCTGTGACTATGAATTTAAAAGGTATAGGTTAAACCGATTTCAAAAAGAAATTTCGCTTGTAGGATGAATATAGAATGGGCAAACGAAATGAACATGTATACAACGGATTATAGAATATTTATAATATATACTGATTTATAAAACCATAATAGCCTATTTTACCGTAGTCTGTAATTATGGATTTGGAAGGAATTGGATTAACGGATTTCAACTAAGTTTTGTATATAAGATACGTACAGCATACCATTATGAAATCAAGATGTTTAAAGCGAAGTTAAAGAAATGGGTTACCACAATAAAACATAAATAATGTTTCTTTTGCACGTATTTCTAGAGAGCTAAACGCATGGATTTTAACCAAATACGCTGTATGTAAACTTCATATAAATAAATAACCAAAATCGCATATTTAAACCGGTTTGACTAAACAGGGCTACCACAATATCAAGGTTAGAATTTTTCCGTAGCTACGAATTTTGAAGTTATTGCCTGAACCGATTTTGAAAATAAATTTCGTTTGTAGGGTGATTATAGAATGGCAAAATGAAAGAAACATGTTTAAAACGGTTCTAAAAAGCTGAGCTACCACAATATATGAAAAAATAATTTTATACTATGGCGATATTTCACGAAAATATTTCTGTACTACGGGAAATCCGTGTACATCCCTACTTGTTGTATCTCTCTGAGGTCAAACTGTTTCTTAATTAGTTTTGCACAAATGCAAATACCCTTTCTAACTGAGCCGACAAAGCTGGAATTGTTAGTAATTTTTCTGTTAATATGCTTATATTTAACCAATCCCCAGTATATTGCTCGAGTTATGCCTTTCTTCTTTTCTAGCTCGCCAAATGTTTCAGCTCTATATTTATAGTATCAAAGGTCGTTTTGGCTTTCACTATCAAACCCATGGATCAGAAATACTTCTACTTAATCAACGAGATTTTTGGATATCTTCTTTCTTGCATATGATGGGGGAAGAAAATTACTTCCACGCAATTCTATAGAAATCCACGATTTTTAGCATTGACTGTTTGTTGTTGATGACTGATATTTATTGATTAATTTACAAATAGGATCAAGTAGCATCAAACAGCAAAATACTCTCTTTAGATAAAATATTGCTCGAAGATCATTGCTATATTGTCTGCAAATTGGATCTTATATTTTGGGCTAGTTTTTAATGTACAGTAAGCTTTAAATGTGACATTAAAATGAATCTCTATGACTACACCATCTTGTTGCAAAGGCCAAAAAAAACCTCCTCCCACCACCTTTCAGAAGGTGGTGTCCCTCATCTGGGCCACAAAAAAACCTTTAATACAGCTGATATTTTTGTGGAATTAAGATCTTTGGCTAGTAGTTGTCCAGTATGAGAATTACAAGTGACATGCTAAAGATCAAGCAAACCCCCTTTTGTATATTTGCTGCATTGTCGGATATAACCGAATATATATTTGTTGAATCTACCTATCTCCAGACAAATCCCAATCGTCTATAAAACAGCTTCATCCTTAGAAGTGTGCAACATTGCTGCTACGTTTTCGGTTCAAGTTCTCATTTTCCACCAATCTATTAGAAGCACAGACGATCATCCTACTTTTAAAGACATGAATAATTTTTCAAAAACTTCCTCGAGAAGTAGGTTAGAGCGGGTTTTTACTTCACGTACCTTGTAATCCAGGCATAGTGAGTTGCGAAAAGCCTCAAAGTAGGTCGAGTCTATTACTGAAAATGAGTTACACACAGAAATGCGTATAGCTAGAAACTAATATAAAATTTTTCTTGGTCACGTGTCATAGTTGGTATATGAAAAGTAGTGTGAGATATATTCTTCGGATGAAAAGATTTTCTCTTATTCTTGGCACTTGACTGGCTATGACTGACTTTGCTGCTAAAGGAAGTTTATCAATTTGTAATGTCCAAGTGATTTCATTCCTCATCATGTCAGTGTCTTGTTATATTTACCAACATATATAATCCATCTCTTCTAGCCATATTGTGACTTCTTACCTAACCTAGGAGGAGAGATGGCGAAAAATGGGATTTTGAAAAATCGCTTAAAATCACATTTGAAAACTTTTTTTTTAAACTCTATTTTTATTAATATACTTAATAAATATAAAATGCATTATCATCAGTGATCTTATGATTTCTTACCTATTTTAAAATCTACGATTTTTTGTTGAATTGTGCGTCATCTCTTCTCGTTTTACTCTATGCCTCAAACTTTTATAAAATGTCTCAAGAAATATTTTTTGGTTTTAATGTTTTATATGTGGTTTTACACGTGCATGACGTGTAAAATAAAAATGCATATATATTCCAAACAATGTTCTTCGGTCAATAAATGTGGCTATTCCTCGGACCAAAAAAGGCGCTTATTCCTTTGACGAACAGACGCGTTTATTGCTAAAAATCTAGGCCCCCCCGAACAACAGACGCGATAATTCCTGAAATTCCTGTCCTCTCCGATCAACAGATGTACATATTCCTGAAATTCTACACCCATAAGACATGCAGATTCTCTAAACCATAGACACGCATATTTCTAATTATTTTTGCTACGCCGAACATCCGGATTATCGCAGGATAGTTAAATATGCGACAAAAAATTGTTGAGGCTTTTGAATTCCCTGTCACCAAGCGAAATCGAAGCATTAGTTTATGGGTACAATCTTAAGGTTTCACTCTAGAATTAACATATGATGGAATGTTTCCTTTCAGTTCTCGATGTTTAAAGGCGACTCGGTTAAGTATCTGCTCTTAATAGCATCGCTTGTTGAAAACGGAACGCGATTAAGGAGTCCAAGAGAGCACGTAAAAAACCTTGTCGCACAACGCCGATGACATCCGCGAGGTAATGGGCGAACTTAAATAAAAAAATAACTTTTGAAAACCTTCCGACACTCGTCAGCTACAGTCGCGCGCTTGTCGACGTCAGAAGCGTAGATTCGCATTCCACTCCCATAGCGGCAATTTACCCCCACTCCTCGTAAGGAAGCGGAAGAGACGAGGTCGTGGAGGGAGTGGGGGAGGCGAGGTTCAAAAGCAAGGGAGAGGGAGGAGGGGTAGAAATGCTTCTTAAGTAGCAAGTAGCAACGGGTCTCGGGTGCCTTTAATGGGTGGTGTTTGTCCCGACATTGATCCCACCCTCCCTGTCACAGGCACACATCGCTTAAATCACTTGGACTTGAGGAAGGGGAGGTGATAAGGGGGAGGGAGGTAGTGTGAGAAGTCTTCCGTAGCGCTCCTCTCATCCGCTTAGGAGCTAAGGAAGATTTGGAGGAGGGCAGATTCTCAGGCGGTGGAGATCTCAAAGGCATCTCGTCGCGAAATTCACCCCACCCCCCATAGGCCCCTTCGTATACACGCGCGCGCGGTCGCAGCCTTTTTTTTCCAGGCTCTTCCTTCTTCTTCCTTCCCTCCTTTCTCTTCTCTTCCCCTCCGTCCGTTTTCCGCCACGCAAAACTGGCTGCGGGGTTTTAAGTATTAGAAGGATAAACTGTCGGTGGGATACGGTATGAGGAAGGAGAAAGGCCCCACGGTTTCGGGATGTGACGTAAAGGTTACTGGGCAAATAGGGTGGGTGGAGGGAGAAGGGGAAGGGTGAAAGGGGTGTTGGTATGTGACTCGACTAACAACCGTCAGTTACTCTAGGGTCATGTGTCTCTTGATTTCCCCTGGCTTGAGTGGTAAAAGGGTTTCTTCCTGCAGAATGCCGGGGTTTTCCATGTTTCCCTGGGTTGGGGGGTAGGGGAGCTATAAACCAGGAGATGAAGGAAGTATGGATTTTCGTCCCGAGAAGAAATAAAATGCGTTTGAATTTGAATTAGGCTTTTTTCCTATGTCTCCCTCGTGAGAGACTTCTATAATTGGCCATTTTCTCCAGAAATTTTCTGATTGTCTTTAAACAATATTAAAAGAAAAAAATGGAAGGATGATTCAGTTCCTAAAAAAATAAGAGCAAATAAAAAGGATTGTTATGTTTGGATTTTTTCAGGTCGGGTATTAAAGCAATTAAGAATTATGTTTCGCGCAATTTTGCGGTATGTGGTGCTTACTAACTCCTGGAGAAATGAAGACACATAAGAGCTGCCATGGCTGCAATATGTTAGCGGTGACAAGCACACGTAAGGGCTGACATTCGCTTTTTCAGAGGAAATACGTAAGCACCAAATTTAACGTTAATAATGTATAGAAGTTGTGAAATCTTCTAAGGCTATTTTCATTGTGTAATGTTAATTATATTTTGAGATGAGAGATATTCATCACTTTAAATTCCCTCTCTCCCGAAACACTAAAACTTTCATAGAAAATTAAATTTGTTTGCTCGTATGGAATTTCTGGCTAATTAACTTCTTGGATTATTGTAGTCATTACTCCTTCCACACCAAACACACAAACGCACAAGGGGGGAGGAAAATCCGGTGTCGGCATTCTCCTACTCTTTACAAAGAGCACCAAGGTGTGCCAACTGCTTAACGTCCCTTCCGAAGGACGAAGCGCTGAATTGCGAGGTCTTCTCAAATGACACAAGTTGGGGACGGGACGATCCCAGGTTGAAAAATCCGACCGCCTCCGGATTCAAACCTGGGGCTGCTGAGTGGATGGCCAACGCTCTAACCACTCGGTCACAAATACCCTGGGAAAAGAATTACTAATCATTCAAAGCATTCTAACCTTTCAAGAAGCGGCCACATTTTTATGCAGTCAGCGTTGAGCGTATTTTATATTTTACAATATTTTGTGGTTGAAATATCTTTGTGTACAAATATTTTGATATGTATATTCGTGACATTATATTTTAAAATATTTCTTTTTAATAATACTAGTAACCCGTGACACAGCTACGCTTGTGTAA
Source organism: Tanypteryx hageni (assembly GCA_028673005.1). NCBI lineage: Eukaryota > Metazoa > Arthropoda > Insecta > Odonata > Petaluridae > Tanypteryx > Tanypteryx hageni. The sequence goes on along the minus strand of CM054115.1, from coordinate 175,550,800 downwards.
GTTTAAAAAAAATATAGTTGAATATTTACGTTTTTCTAAACATAGTTGTCCGATCACATATTTATTTCAATTTATTGAAAATATGCTTTAAATCAAGGCATCATAATAAATAACATTTTTGGGTAATGTTATCTGATAACCAGATTAAGCAAACCTGATATTTGCAAGGTTATTGAATCTAGAGGCAGCTTAATTTAGTTGCCCATGTGTGAACACAGGTTCCTTCAGGTAGACATACCCTTAATAAAGAAAATATACCTACTTAATATGTAGTTCTCGTTTTCCACATAATCCAGTTTAATATACGTAATTTTGCTAATTCTGCAACAATGCGGTAGTCGTTAATAACCAAATATTTTTACGTCTAAATACATAATATTTCCAAGTTTAATTCGACCCGTGCAGGGAAATCAAAGATAAAATTATGAAACTATTAATTTTCCTTTAAAGCAGTTTGGATCCGAAGGTAAAAAAATCATTTTTTTTCAATTTTACTTTACAAAATAAAAGAAGCCTGCACATCGACAAATGGATTTTTACGTGTTATCTTATGGAAAACAGAAATTATCTCCCCGAGTCGAACCCGGGTCTTTTTTACGGACTTTTCTTCATCGCTGTATTTTTGTGCATGATTGAAATATTTCTACCAAATCTCAAGTTTCTACCTAGTCGGAAAGTTTGTTAGAACACGCTATAATATTACGTATACTGCCTTGTGACACACAGCCAAACACATCCCCACTTAATATATAGGATATGTGCTGTAGATCTCTTATTATGTGATGTGGCAGATAATAAAAATATTTTTATGAAGTTATCCTTTTCTCACCTTAAAATTTTAATTAGTTATCATATTAATAACCATATTTTGACATCCAGCTAAACGAGGAGTTTTAATTTCTCAAGTACAGAGTAAACGCAGAAAGATCCGCAATAAAGGTGAATAAGACTGCATTTATTTAAAAAAGTCATTTTACATTTCAGATGGCTACTAACGAATTTATCATCCCAAGTGCTATAATCCATGGAAAGTTCTATGTGTCCCATAATGACTCGGAATTCCCGATGTCGAGAATCTCCCTTTCATCCCATGTATTTATTGAAAGAAAGGTTTGTGTACTTTTTTAATTGATTTAATTCATCCTTTTTCGAGTAATTTTATATTTCATGAATCTCTCCTTATTTCCATGCTTCGGGCGATATTTATTTGAAAGGAGATTTAAAAAATACGTTGCCTTGTACAATAGAGAATGTTAAAGATCCGCAGATTTTCAACTCCTGGGATTAACCGCGACTTGAAAATAACGCAATACAAGGCGAGACATAACCAGTGCGGAACAGGACCTTGTTCGAGGCACCTGCGGGCACTTTGCTATGATGCACGTTTTGGTCGAAAACACCAAACACATTCAGCACAACTTGGATAACAGTGCATTTTTATTTGTGATGTAACGCGATGGAAGCTTCAAAACGGCGGCCGGGACATGCAATATCGGGTGAGATTTAGATCCGCCGCTCAAAAAGGATCGTCGGTGATTTCGGACGGCGTAATCTGCCGGATATTCCTCTGTGGAATCGACGTGGACGTGCCCATCCATCCATTAAAGGCGTTTATGTGGTGAATGGTCCGGAATCTTAAAGTTGCATGCGCCGCGCCGCTTTTTAAAATTGCCGCGGTCGCCACGAGCGAAGTCCTTGTTAGCTCGGACGACTCAAAACGGGGAATTAAAATCGAAATCCCAGTTACGAAAAAAACGAGCGTCCGTATGCTGCGTGTTGTTCCGCGGTGGGTATGGCATGGTATGGGGGAAACTAATTTGCGGTGACAACCAATCGGCGAGGCCTTTTTCTCCGAATCGGATTTATTTTCGGTAATATGCAGTGGGATGAAATCACGGCGAATTTAATTCATCGTGCCGTTTTATCGCGAAGAGTTCAAACGCTCCCAGGCAATTAATTAAACGCAATTTTGTTCACCATAGCCAATTTTTGCATTTGGTACGTCAAGGGTTACTCAGTAAAAAACGTAGCATCTACCAAATACGGATCAAAACTATTGCATAGCGATCTGTAAATTATTATCAAACTAATGATGGCGCAGGTAAGCACAAGTCAATCATTTTGGCTAGCTGTCGGCAACGTTTTTAATGTTTGGATGGAAGCATCGCCGTGAGTTGTTGGCAAACAGTTTATGATTATTAAGCCAAAGGCTCAAAATAGGATTATATGTTTATCGACATGTCTTAAAATCGCGAATGCCAAGACGTCTTTTGAATGAAAATCTCTGGCAAAGCGCCAGGGGTTATTTTTTATTTTATTCCTTCGGTGCGGTTTATTAATAGATTTAGCAAAAATAATTTGTTTCCATGTCGGATATTCAGCCACCCGAAGAGTTTATAGGAATTTTAAGAAAAAAATGCGAGTTTTGTGTTGTTACACTTTGGATTTTCATCCATTATCTCTATAAAAATCATTCCTGATGCAAACTCATTTATTGAATTAAAAATTGTTCATGTATTCAATAACGAATAAGCATGTTCTACAAATATAGAGAATTAGACAAAACATATTATTATATCCATTTAAAAAGGAATAATAAATTTAGCATTTCCGTTGTAGTCTTGACTTTTTCTTGAAAAGATGATATCTTACTGAAATGATAAGCATTATAATTTTTTTTTAGTTTTACGACAAATTACATTTTTGTGAAAAATTGTTTTTAGCAGGTTATTCAAAGTATCATGTTTAGAATGAATTTTTCTCATCGAATTTACGTAAATCACTAAAGCTCGCTGTAAATATATTTCTGTGTACGAATTCTGTAAGATTAATTTTATTTTTGCGAAAGGAATGAAAAATTTCCTCGTTATTTTCCTCGTTTTTACGCTATTTATTAATTTGCAGTTATGCCTTTGTCGGTTATTAATTAATAACACCGTTCTTCTAAAATATTCCTCACATCATGAAATAATGGTTTTTAATCAGATAGCTCTTGATGTCAATTAATATTCCAACGGGTTTTCCGAGACGTAATAATAAGAAATATGTTTCCGGAGTGCCGCAATTCAAATTACAAACTTATTGCGTGTATCGCCTTTTCCTCGATTAATTATGTTACGTAATCTAACGGTGTTAATAATCTCTGGCAAATGCGGAATGTTTAAATTGTGATGGCGTAATTATGTACTTGATATCGTTTCTAGTGGACAGAAGGCGAAAATTACTTTCTCTGAATGGACTATTAATTATTGAAATCGACACACCGTTTTACTTCTTTTATCAGAACAGACAAAAATGTCCAAGTTAACTTAAATAATAGCGGTTAAAAAGATAAAAGACCAACCAGGAAGTAGCAATGGCCTTACAATAATATATTAAAAACATTTGCCATAGTGAAATTTGAAATTTGAGAAGGAGAAAAAAATCCTGTACTTGTCCGGGAAACGAACCCAGGTCTTCCACTTGCTTAGTAGGTGTTTCAACCAACTGCACTATCAGGTCGTCATGATTACCCATTCTCAAATTGGGAGAATGGATAATCATGTTGGCTTGATAGCTCAGTTGGCTAAAGCAGTGATTCTCAACCGGTGGGACGCAAAGATCGTCTTGATGGGACACGAAAATCGTCTAGGTAGGACGAGAAGAATCGAAGATAATCATTATAAGAACATTCTCAACAAAAATTACTGCATTGCTTAAGGTCTTTAACAATTTTGATTAATGACCAATTTAATGCTGAAATGCAGTTGAAGTAAAAATCCGATTCTTGGAAAAGGTGGGGTTTGTTTTTGTAATAGTGAGACCAAGGTTTTTTGTCAAAATGCTTGGTGGGACGAAAGATGCAAAAAGTTGAGAACCATTGGGCTAAAACACATACCAGTCAATTAGGAGACCCGAGTTTATTTCCGGTCAGGTACAGGATTTTTTTCTCCGTCTCTAATTTCAGTTAAGCTTTATGCGCCCACGCATTAAAAGTCATTTCCTCAACTTTCCATGTTGTTATTTACCATAGTAATTCACTTTCTCACACAACCCACACTTTCTTCAGCCTCCCTTTTTGCCTCTGAAACGCAGCGAAGGAAGTGCCTCGACGAACATTACCCCAACATTCCTTAACTCTAAATCTTTGTCTCCGCATCTCAACTACGCCTTGTTTGATTTTCTCGGCGGAGGTGCGTGGTCTAACTCGGAACTGATAAGGCAGGCGAAAGCAGAACCCCTATCTCTCTTCCGCCATCTCCTCTTTCATATCCTCCTCACCCCCCTCTGGCAGCAACGGCGAGAAGTTTTGCGGGACAAGCGACGACGCTCACCGGAATGAACCAGGGATGAAGGAAGGTTTTTATTTGATGGAGGGGAGGGTCGGAGGAAAAAATTATAATGGCGGCGGGACAAGGGATTAGGCTGATCTTGATGTAGATATTTACGAGGTGACGAGTCGACTTCCGCGCTGCGAGGGGGAGGGAAGGGTTTAAGCATTACGGCGACCTGTCGTGATCTAAAGTCCACGTACTTAAGATTCTCGGAAAATTTTAGCGAGGAATTGTTAAGTATTCATACTTCCCAAAGCGCTCGCCATCACGGGTGTGCGGCGTATTTATGGTAATTCCGTATTTGAGGAGATGCGTCGGGAGACCCCTTTGCTTAAGCTGGTTAAGGATTTGTATTCCCTTATTAGAATTGTGACTCGTTTTTACTGAGCCTCGCTCCTTGTGTGGTAGTATACTAAGTATTAATAGTTTATCAGTCTAATGAGCTAAGAGTCCATTATGTGTACAAATATTCTGATGATGATCAACATCATCGACCCTTTTCCATCTGTTGGCTTATGACGGCTCCATACCACTTTTCTCCAAGTTTGCCTTTGGAATTTCGCCATTCCTCTCTCCCATTTGGCATTAGGACTTTTGTCGGACTCTTTATATTCGCTGGAAACCATTCGCTGACAGAAGATATTTCTTATTACAGTGGCACCATCCCACCTCTAACGCCTTCGCTCTTTTAATTGCATCTAAGAAACTTGATTTATTTCTTCCGCTATCGTTCTTTCGCAGTATTTCTGGAGATTCCTAGACTGCACTATGTTTCATGCTTCAATGCGTTCTTTGTAAGCGCTGGAATATTCTGACATTCATGGTCAGTGTTAGAGCTGGCAGAAATGGTTGGCCATGAAGTTTTCCATCGAAGAATAATGGGGTATTTGAGGTGAATGTGTATATATTTCCTCCTAATTCACTCCATACTACCTTCTCTCTCTTGTTAATTTCTACAAAAAGATATCCGTCTGCAGTGAAGAGTTGACAGCTTATAAAATCATCGCTTTCCTCTCAATTAATATCTATCTTCGGGCGGTTTTTGAATAAGTGGTAGGCTACTTTAATTTTATTGATATTCGAAACAAACTTGCCTGATTTACCGCTTTATTTCATAGGTTCTTTCGCATAGCTCTTCCTATTAACAGTTCAATGTCATCAGAAAAGCGCAAATGAATCCAGTCATTTTTCTTCTTTTACATTTTTTTCATTTAAATTTTGACACAAATTTCCTATCGTGTTTTTGTGGATAATTTTTGGGGTATGATATCTGACAAGTGGCGCAGCCAGGAATTTGCTATATGGATGACAAATAATAAAAGTCATTTATCATAAGATCGCCTTATTTTTCTCTGATAATTTCCAATAATTACTGATAAACATCGCTATAAAATTGAAAGACCATAACAGTAGTTTATTAAATAAATTTATTTTCTAGTTTACGTTGAAATTAATGCGAAAGCAGTCGCAGCTCAAACAATTTGCGATATTGGGAGGGAAGGAAGGGTGCAAATGCCCGACTTTTGGCTGCGCCAGTGCGCCATCTCTCCCTCCTGCTCCATTTTCATTCTTAAAAGCAAATGTTTCCTCGTGCGGTCTAACAGATAATGCCGCATCATGGTAGATATTATTTATTCAAGTTATTTATCTTTATTACTTTCTCCATATACGACATATAGAGAAAGTACCTATTGTTTTTATGGAATAAATCGAATTCGAGATTTCAAAGGAAATACATGTATTAACATCCCCTGAACAAGTTTTGATTATTTTCTCGATGATGTGTCTGTGTGTGTGTCTATAACCGGAATTTCCTGGGTGCTCTAACTCAAAAACTATTAATCAGATCAACGCAAAATTTTATATTAGACATTTCTGTTGAAGATAAAGAACTGATTAATTTTTGGTAAAAATCGTTCAAACGAAAGTGGGTGTTTCCTCTTGTCACATCCGTTTATTTTGAAATATTTGCTTTAATAATTGATAAATATAAAAATGTACCGGAATAAAAGTAGTAGGTAATTTAATTTTCTAAAACCTTTGTATGAAACATTTTCCCATATGTTGAAGAGATATTTTAATATTTTAATGTTTTAGCTGCCACAACCACACCACCTACCGCCGACTATTGTAAACATTTTACGCTCCTTTTCATTTTCTTAATTATTGGGGCTTCAGCGCCATATCCAATGTCAGAAGGCTACTGTTTGAGTGTATTTCTGTCCTTTGTAAAGTCTTAAAACTTTTCTTGCAGTTCCTTAAAATCTTTATTACCATTTAACCTATTTGGAATTTTTAGAAATATTCCAGGTATGGAGAAAGTCATGTGGTGGCCACATCAGATTTTTTCTTTGTTTTGCCAGTGAATTAGCACATAGGAAGTTTGGAAATAGCTGAACATTTTTTCGTATGAGATGGGAAATCGCATACAATACTACGAATAACTTAATATTTTAAAATTACATTTCGTGTTTTTGAATGAGCAAAGCAAGTATTACATAATTGTTGGATTCATTGAGCTGCTGCATATGAAACGCTTTTCAGCAGCTTTGCGGAACATTTTGAGAATCTTTGTAAGATAATCCTATAAACTTTTACATGAATTTTTACTGATGATTTACCAACGTCTCCTATGCCTTCGTAGGTTTAAGTGAATTGAATCTCAGACACTGAAATTAAATAAAGTTTATTTATAGTAACGATAAAAATTTTAATTTTTTTGGCCATTTATTTCTAAAAACTTGCTTTTATATTCCGTCCAACCGTCCGTCTGTCCGTGTACAAAATAACTCAAATATTACTGTGGATTAAAATGGAAGAATGAGAAAACCGCTTATAACTCGAAAACCTTTCATTATTCTACGATCAAACTTTCAGGAATTACTCACAAGCGCCACCAATTAATACAAATCATCTACTATTCTTTACTCTGATAGAATTATAGCAGTCGGTAAAAAAACGTTATATAATTTGCTCTGCTATTCTTCCATCACTTGTTGGTACTTGCTTTCAGAAAATCTTATGAAAAATTTCGAATTGATCATTCCTCATCTGCATTGTCGTATTATAACATATATTGGTAGCAAACGGTGGAATTAATTTCTAACTGCATAATATGTGGTATGATTGGTTAATACGCTATGAAAGTGATACAATGTCAGTTCACTTATAACAGCTTTTATACAAAACGGATATAAAATGCTCCAATCAAGATCCTGCGTGCAACAGTATATTTTGGCTATTTTCTACAGATATATTTTTTCAAGATTTATAGAAAACTTTTTTACGGAATGAGACCATCGCGGTTTTCAACGTGTCGAAACCTTTTTTCTATGGCCAAACAAAGAGACAGGACATCCCTCTTCGTCACTGGGAATACTCAACGGATCTCTAGAGCCCACTGCATCCTACGCACCGTGTTTCTTCGGGGACAGGTGGTTAGTCCTGCATCCCCAATTCCCGGACGGGATGGCAGGATTCTGGTTCGGTCACCACCGAGAGGAAGTAGGCGTTATCCCATTCTTAGCGTGAAAGGGTCACGCTGTTTAAGTTGGCTCGTCGGAGAGGATTTCTGCTCTCCCTTTATCCTCCAAGCCACGTAAAGTTGGGAGAATGGCCGCTTTAGAGTTGAAAATACCGCTGGCGAGATTTGAAGGTTGGCCGTAACCTCGGATTTCTTGCAGTAGGGATATTTTATAGCTTCTCAAGCGGGAAAATGTGTTTCGTTTGCTAGAGTAAATACTAGTGAAAAATTCTTTCATTCCCAGGAATTCATTGGGGGCGGAGGAGAATTTTCTGTAGGTTTACACCTTCCTCATATTTTGAAATTGTCATTTAGAAACCACGCTGGATTTTTCCCATTTTTTTCCGAATTTCATTAAAATTTGTTTTTACATCATACATTCTCAGTAGAAGAGGTACGTTAATTCGTATTAATTTACAACGATATCACGCAAGTTTTTGTTGACGGCTTAAAATAATAATTAGGCATCAAAACGTTTCTCTGGCTCCATCAGGTAAATAGATACCGAGTTATGCTTGGGCTTCATAAATGCAACAAAATGAATCTTTTTGTCTATTCGAGGAGGTATTTATAGATTCGTAATATTTATGGAGAAAATTGTGAAAATTTTAAATACAGTAACCTATTTATTTTTTTTATATTTCCAACAGTTTTGCTCTCTTTTCTTCAACTAAGAAGATGAGATGAAAAATAATCATTATTTAAAGATAATTCCTACTCTGATTTTGTTTACGAGCGAGCTGATAGATTTCATCGCCTCGGTATTCAAACGTTTTACCTCTTCCGCACTTTTCGACTTCGACTGGTGAGTAGAACATGTAAGTTCCCGTCGCTTCTTGTAAAATCAATAAGTACCCGTTTAACGTCGGATATTCCTAATGGCTCGCACGGCGTCATCAGCGAGTGCTAAGCTTCAGTAAACAAAGGGGAGGAACTTCCTACCGTGGCCTCTCTCTCTGTTCCTCATACCGCTTCTCCCATTCAACCATCCCCAAACTCAGTTTCACATCGATCCCGAAAGCACGATGCCCCTTTTGCAGTTCGGATCGTGCAGAGACTCATCTGGTAGCGATCTCTTATTTTTTTACCCGGATCTCTCGAACATACGCTGAAGGAGATATTACCCGCTCGCTCGCGTTTTTTAATCCCTGACGTGTCTTCATTCGCGCATCCGTTTCGTTTTTTTTCGACTCACTGACGGAGCGAGACGGGGATGAAATTTCTTCCACTATTTTCGTAAAATTCCCTAGGCGCGGGCAGAAATAAGGAAAAAGAAAGAAACTGCCGGCGTCACGAAGACGGCGTAGCGCTAAATAATGAGTCCGGAAATGGTCGTGTGATCCTTTTTTTTATTCAAGCGAAAGAAATGGTTCCAATTTGAAAAAAATGGGAGATGAATTACCGAGCGCGCTATCCATATTTTTGCAGCGAAGAAATGATCAGCATTGGACGCTTAGTGTCATCGAATGGATCTCAAAAAACGTCAGGAGACCGAAAGGAAGACAGATGGGACAGAGAACTTGTTAAGTTCTGAGAGCCAACTTGGAGGAGGGAGGCAGTTGATGGGGGATAACTGGAGGTGTCTGGAGGAGGCCCTCATCCGTAAATGGGTTGAAAAGGGCTGATGATAATGATACAATGGACTTATTTTTTTAATTTTCTCCTTAAAGCGAATGTATAAAACACGCTGTATGTCTGGGTGTTTTCAAGGATGTTTTTAAGTTTGGGTATTTACTCTATCACCCTGTCATTTGAAATTATTTTCAAATTAAATTTTTTGAGAACTATTTGGTATTGTGTGCAAATATTCCTTGGGATCCACTTTATTCTGGAGCAATGGTGAGCAACCTTTACTGCATGGCGGGCCGCATTGGTGGTTGCGAATACTTTGGCGGGCCGCATTCGAAGTTGTGAATGCTTCGGCGGGCCGGATTTTACTTTGAATCGGACGTTAGCTAGATATTCTTAGGCATCTTATCAATGAAAATCAAGCCAAAAATACGTTTTAGGGTTAACATTTTGATATAAAGTGTTTTATTATCGTAATTTGAATATAATATGAATTTGTGTGTTAAATTTTACGGGTCATTTTTTAATCATAGCTTGGCGGGTCGTATAAAACGCTACCGAGGATCACATCTGGCCCGCGACCCGTAGGTTGCTCACCACTGTTCTCAAACAAATTATGATTTACTTTCCATTGCGTCTTGCATAAAAATTTTTTAGTACTTCTTCCGATCATAAACATTTCAATAAAATATTCACAATTTTTCCTGGTGTTCCTGGTGCAATTTCAATAAAAATAAATTAAAACTGTTCCCTCGCCATTATATGTTTTGATATCGAAATGACAAAAATAACATCCTAAATATTTAAGGAATATTGCTTAAAATTTTACATACTAAGATACGTACCGTTCATAGATAAGAAAATTAAATAATATTTGGGCGAAAACACGCGTAAAATTTAGTTTTCATATCATTCCTCAAACATTCATCTCACATCCTAGTGGAAACGCGAATTCGGAACGCCAAAAAATGATGTGGAAAGGGGGCTAACAAATTGGAAAATAATCCCGATGCTCGTTTTTTCCTCCCCCTCCCCCTCGATATGACATGTACCCGGCCGTTCTGATGCATCTCTCAAAACAAACAAACAATAAAGAGAGACGCGGAACACAAACTCAACGTTGATGGGATCGATATGCGAAAACCATGTACGAGAAATTTTTTTTGGGGTTGATGGGATGTGAAGGAATAGATGCGTGGATGTAAATGAAGGGAGATGAGAGGAGAGACGTGGGATTAATGTAGAAAAGAAGGGGTTTTAGTGAAAGAGAGAGTGTGGAAAGAGGAGAAAGTGTGTGTGGGTTGGAGAATGTATCGGGGTATTTGAGAAGGAAGCCGGGAGAGTAAAGGGAGCAGCTGTTTAAAACCTTATCGCCCAAGGATTTCTGTTGACCTCGGCTGTATACGTGAAACTGTGACTAACACGCTCAACCCGTTCCCGCCGCCTCCCTTTCTGTCCTCATTATGCGTGAGGGCATCCTATGGAGATTCCGTGTTCGAAGAGAGGGTGGGGGAGGTAGGGTGGAGCAGGGGTATATGGGAGGAGGAGGAGGAGTAAAAGTTTCAGGGTGAGGGGGGAGGGGAAAGGGGGCAATATAGAAGGAATGGGAAAGGGGCTTTATTGTTCTCCTGGACGCAAAGGATTAACGGGAAATTATAGGTAATGGAAACTTCTACGGGATCCCGCTGCAATCTTTTCCTCCTTATCTTCCGCTCGAAATAATGGTGACTTTTTGATGGGACATTTCCGCAGCGATACGATTTATCGAAAATTTTATTCCGGTTCGGTGTATGGTTGTCCCTTCAGTTTTTTAATGTCGCCTTTTATCAGGAAACTGATTTTGAGATGTTTTGTATTCATTAACATAGAATATTCTCAGATACTTTATATAAATATATTCGCTATAGAATTGAAATAATTTATGATATAAAAGTCTTTAGGTTTTGGAATAAATATAGTTAACTTTATTTTAATCATATATATAAATAAATTCTGAGATTTATACTCAAATAATTGCTGAATCAAGCACATGATCCAAAGTAAATTTTGCATGCGTAACGCATTTATCGCTTTAGTAATATAGGATTCTTGATTTGTTTTCATAGGAATAGCATTACTCGATCAAAATTTAATTATTTATTTTGTCGAGAGTGACGGAAGATTTCAAATGCTGCCAGAGGAAGAACGCAATCACAATCCCCAGGATATTTTTCAAAATAAATGTAATCGAGTTAGTGGCCACTCATTATTCAAAGATCGAATTATATCTTATCGTTGCGAGGGTTTGATGCCATTTAAATTAATGATAATGCTTCCACAGGGGAATTAAACGATGAATTAAACGATAACAGAATAATGAATCTGGTTAAAACATATCTGAACTTTCGAACATTCTATTGATTCCTAAAATAAACATCACTACTTCGTAAATGTAACGTAATATTTGATCTTCGTACAAAAGAATCGTATTCGATTTTCTTTTGATGATAACCAGCCATGTACATCGAGAAGCGCCGCGTCTCTAATTTCGGAGTCAACTGCTAATCGAGTAACCTGAGCCGAACCTTCCCTTAATCATTAGACATTCCCAGCTCACTCCTCCTTGCTGTCATAGTCTACACCGATATCGGAAGATATAAGGAACGATACACTAATTCTATGAGATTACGAGCTGGTAGGTTGGCTGGGTATCACGCATTAAGGAAACGGTTTATGCCACAGTTAAATCTCTCATCGGTGAATGTATGCATTAAATAATATTTCAGTATTTATTTCGAATATACCTTATCATGCAATTGTGCAAGATCCTCAGTAATTAATATTAGGTGTTATAAACAGCATGTTACATCTTTTGCCGGTTTTCGGAAAATGGCCCGTATTTTATCTTTGTCATTAAATATATAGCCTCAAGGGAATAGTTTTATAGTACACCTTACTTGAATATAGATATACGACATGAGCCATTGCAAAGGGATATTAATCTTTAATATCGGTCGTAAATGATCCGTGAGAAAAATAAATTTACTGTATCGACATAATTCTATTTTAAATATCACAAAAATACTTTTTCGAAACTCTTTGAAAGCTGAAAATAAAAAAAAAATCTCTCAACACTCTTTACTTAACAGATTCAGCCTGTGAAAATTAAATTTGTAGATGTTATATAATTTTAATGGTGCACATATTTTTTGGAAGTTGTAAACCGCATCCGCCAAATTGTTATGACGTTATAAGCGCTCTTCATGAGTAGAGTAGAGACACGTATGATACCCAGTGCAAAAGTAAAGTAAGAGAAATTTTAGGAAGATGAGAGAATATATAAGCTTGGAAATATGGAGAGGTAAGGAAGAGGTGGAAGGAAGAGGAGTTAGAAAGGAAAAAGAGAGAAGATGAAATTGGCGAAGAGAGAGTGGGGTTGAAGGGAGCGCAAATTATTAAGGGGTAGAAAGGTTTATGACAGATATTTGAGGGAATATAGAATATATAGGATGAAGAAGAGGATATTTTAAAGGGATTGACAGGATGGGTTCAATCTTTAAGCCAGGGGTCACCAATAGTTTTACTGAAAGGGCCACATGAGGCTTCATGATCCACTGTGCGGGCCACATACGGCATTTCAAATGACTGATCGGGCCGTGTAAAAATCTCAAAGAGCAAGTTTTGAGATTTTTTTTCGATTATGTAATGTGTAATTCGGTTATATTAAAAGTAGATATCACCCAAGCACTCGGAAAATGTCGTTTAGATACTATAAAAGATATCTAATAAATACACTTGCTGATAAGGTGGGCCGGATCAAATCACTGCGCGGGTCGGATGTGGCCCGCGGGCCGTAATTTGGGGACCCCTGCTTTAAGCTATCGAAACTTTCAAATTGTGTCATATTCATAACATACTTAAGAAGTAAACGATTCAATTTCTTATTATGCTGTAGGTAGTGCCTACTATGGTTACATAGACCAACCTTTGGTTCCACTTCAAAAGTCAATAATACCACCTACGTGAGATATTTCCTGAGAAAACCTGGCATAATAATCCCTCCGTTATTTTTACAGTAAAACAATCCAAATTGATGTCTTTATTCGTATTAAAATCTGCGAAGGGACATTAAATATGAGATATGCAGTTTGTATCATGCTATAAAAATATTAAATAAAGTTTTTTAAGTAATTCCCTGTAAAAAATGGCCGTATACAAATTGATAGATATTCGCATTTATTTGTACAAGAGGGATAAAATATTGAATAGAACAATGCTGTTCAAACTTTTTTCTTTGTATCCCCTGGACAATTTGATCAACTCCTTGGTACCACCACTCCTTTTCGATATCTAATAAACTAGCCTTCATACGCGTAAAATAAATTTTGTTGTACTCATTTGGGGTTCGTCTGGTACTACTTGTGGTACCGGTGACACACTTTGAATGGCACTGAAGTAGATAATCTCTTCTTCCATCTTACTTAGGTGTGGCCATTGTGAGAGAGGGAACTGAATATTTTGTCCATTTGCCAATAAATGGCAGAAAAGTGAATTATGTTTAGAAACTCATATACTGAAGAACGTTCCTGGTATTCATTGTATGTTACAGCCGAGCGATATGATTTTATAAATTTAATTTGATAACAAAATATTAATATTTAAAAAATCATTGGTGTTTTAAAGTCTCTTAAAGCTTTTGTGAGCTCTTAAGTATCTGTAAGTCCTGTTACCCGTTATTATGTATGAATATTTGAATAATATTAAAATTATTGCGGTTTAACTTTTAAAATTATTTCAAAACAATCTGTTCCCTTCAAAAGGAAACTATCGATCACGTCTTATAGCTGAAAATAATTCAGGAACTAGCATTTAAAAAATACCTTTCTCAGGTATCTCCAATGGCCACAACAAGGATAAAAAACAAATTCTAAAAGAATATATAATATATTATATATACCACTGAAGACGACTTTTTAGTAGACGAAATGCGCATCTAGCTTATTATATCCTTGTTGTGGTTATTGTAGATATCAGAGACAAGTATTTTTTAAAATGCTTTTTCTTGAAGCCATTCTCTTGAGAAAAATATTCGTTCACATTTTACTATCAACTGTTTGTACGACAAATTCAATCTAGGAATAATGTTTGCGAGGAATAGTCATCTTGACGGAAACCCGAAAATTTAGCACGCGTAGTCAGAGCATTTGAAAGCGGATTGCAAAAGGGAAAGGATGACGTTAAAATAAAAAAACCGCGCAGGGAAAGTCTTATTTTTTCCTCCTTCCGGAGCTCATTGCGAAAATATGTGACAGCAAAGAGATTAAAAAAGGAGTAACGCATGAGGAGAGGACGAAAGATTAAACCTTAAAAAAAGACAAATGAATGCGCAGAGTATTTGTTTTGACGACACATACAAGAAAGCGACACGAGATAAGCGGGAATAATTTATGAATTAGATGCCCAAGAACAAAAAAAACGTAGAGAAAAAAACTGAGCTTGGATCGTTTCAAAGTATCACAAGTTGTGTATCTTGAATACTCTTGCACATTTTTGACCAAAAACGAAGTTGCATAATTAGATGCGTGCACAATGGATTGAAGAATTGAAAACCAAATTAAATTCTCCGCATTTAGTTGAGTATTATACTGCATTTTGAAGTTGTGTTTGTTTCCAAATTTACGATCTCTCCGAAATATATTGGATGTTGATAGTACAGTGAGAACCAAAAACCTTTCCATTAAGTCATAAAAGTATTGCCTGCATTATAAGTGGTATACGTGATTTCAGTAAATTAATAAATTTGATGTTTCTTTCATGGCTTCAAAATCGAAGAGTGAAGAAATAGCACCTTTTCTTCGGATAATCTTCGAGAAATCCATTTCTCGCGCAGAGGTCCCTAACGACTGTAGATTAGCGCACGTTACCCCAGTTCATGAGGGCGGCGACAAGGAGAACCCAGAAAATTACAGGCCGATATCCTTAACTTTGATATCGTGTTGGATTCTCGAGCATATACTCCTTAGCAACATAATGCGATTTCTTGATAGTAATTTATGGTTAGCTCAGTAGTCAGAAGTAAAATTAGGCTTTTTGCGGACGACACCGTCATCTATAGAGAAATAAGCAATCCGGAAGACCACCAGTATCTCCAAAATGACCAAGAAGCTATTTCTGCATGGTGTTAGGAATGGCAGTTAGAGATCAACCAAAAGAAAAGCTGCGTCATCAACTTCTGGAGAACCAAGAGTATCTCGTTGGATAATAATTATTAGTTGGACGGAGTAGAGATTCCAGTTTCAGACTCGATAAAATATCTCGGAGTCACAATCCATCGTGATCTCTCGTGAGACACCCACATTTGCCGATTGATAGGTGCCGCTAACAAAAAGCTGTCCTTAATAGGTAGAATAGTTCGAAATAGCTCCGATAAAGTGAAAGAATTATGTTATTTATCCTTGGTTCGACCGCAGGTCGAATATGCTTCAGCTGTGTGGGATCCCTACGAAAAGGGACTCAATAACGAGATAGAAAAGGTTCAGCGCAGGGCAGCTAGATTTGTAAAGAGGAATTACGATAGTAAACAAAGCGTAACATCATTAATAGAAAATCTGAAATGGACATCGTTAGAGGAACGTAGGCTTTAGACTAGATTTAAACTACTGGAAAATTTTATGTCGGAGGGATTAGCGAATGAGATAGTAGGACTTATCAGAAGCTCGACGTATCTCGGAAGGCAGGACAGCGAGGATAAAATTCGCGAGATCAACTGTAGAACGGAGCGATATAGAGGATCGTTAAGAGAACATAATAGGAAAAGATAACGTAGGAAAACTATGGACCCTTGGTACACTGCACCCCCTGCCATCCACCAAAAAGGTGACTTGCAGGGTATCATGTACATGTAGATATATAATTCACTTCAAACGAAGAAGTCAATTTCTAATAGAATTGACAGTATTAAACATGTTGGTATTTAATCATAATTAATTGAGGAAAGGAAAAACTTGTATTTAAAACATTTTTGATAAAACTAACCGTAGTTGTTATCGGACATTTATTTATTTAACCCAAAATTATAAACAAAACCTTCACAATAGATATATAACAGCACTTAAGTGTTATGTCAAATGGTAATAAAATACGTTACGATGATAATAAAAATACGATATAACAAATAGCTTCCCCTCGGAAGCATTTTATATAACGTTTATATAACGTTTTATATAACGTTTATATAACGTTTTATATAACGTTTATAAAACTTTTACATATTTATCGCACTTTAAAGTAATGTAAATTTATAATAGCTGCGTATGTTTTCTAACATTTCGAGCACGAATATTTCTCTATTCATCAAAAAAACGAAATATACGAGTTAAAAGAGAGATCCATAAAAAATAAAACCTTCATAAACGCTCATAAAACCATACTTGTTAAGGTCTCTTCAATTGTTATTGGCCCGCAGGCCGTGGAATTCGCATTTCCGATAGCACTACAAAAGCGATAATAGCTTTGCGTTAGCATCGTGGGCTCATGAGCGGAGAATTCCCGGAATTAATGATGTGTACATACATTCGTGGCGCTCATTGGTTTGCGATCGCGACTCCATCCTCCGACCTAACGGCCCTGATCTCGAGTTGGCCCTTTTGGAGCGTTTCGAATGAATCAATGCTTTCACTATCTCGGAATTCGTACGAATCCAATCGTCCGCCTTAAATCATCGCCGCCGTGAAATTGAATCCACAATATAGATCGAAGTAGCGTAAAAGTGGTAGAAAGATTTCGCGGAACGCAATGTCTGGCGGTCACTCGAAAATTTCGATTTGATCGCGTTTCCTTTGGGAAAAGTAGTTCTCGCTCTATATCTATCGAACTAATTTTACATCAGCTCGTCACAGGGTAGGATAGAAGTAACTTTATTTATCACACACAATATATTATATACATAATACCCTTATTCTGTCCGTCCGTTGGTCCGTCCGTTGGTCCGTCCGTTGGTCCGTCCGTTGGTCCGTCCGTTGGTCCGTCCGTTGGTCCGTCCGTTGGTCCGTCCGTTGATCCTTCCGTTGGTCCGTCCGCTGGTCCGCCGGAACGCTCTATAAAAATCCCCATAAGAGATCACATAAAAATCCATTTTTTCATTTGCAGGTTTTTTTCTGTTGCAAAATTAAATTAGAAGTAATTAACATACGATCTTCAAACCTGTACCATCTTTAAGAAGAATAAATACAGTTTCTTATTGTTATCGTCAAATTTCATCTACTATTCCAAATCGCTCAAGTTATACGTTTAAATCAAATTCATTGGAAAATTTTCAGCTTTTTAAGGATATATTGCCTTCCCGACCTTGTCAATCCTTGCACCATACAGTTAACGCATCCAAATCATCCTGAAGCTGACGATGGTCGCTAGGAACACTAATTTCTCTATAGACTACGGTGTCGTCCGCAAAAAGCCTAATATTACTTTTCACAACATAGCTGATGTCGTTTATACATAGCAAGAAAAGCATAGGTCCGATCACACTACCCTGCGGCACTCCAGAGACTACATCTGCCACACTCGAGGACTTACCATCGATGACTACTTTTTGTTTTCTATTCCAAAGGAAAGCGCGAACCCAGTTAATGGTTTTAACGTTAACGCCAAGATTTCCCAATTTCAATAACAACTTCCGGTGGGGAACCTTGTCAAAAGCTTTTCTAAAATCAAGGAACACTGCATCGACCTGTTTATTATTTTCACCGCATGATAAAACATCATTCACAAACAGACCGAGTTGGGTGTCCTTCACAACCCAAAATACACAATACCGCCTTTAAAAAAATCAGGAATTTACAAGATTGCTTGCGGTACATGTGATAGAATGTATATAGGACAGACCAAACGTAATTTATAAACACGCTTCAAAGAGCATTTAGCACACTTCAGAAACAACAGGATAAAAAATTCGAGTGTAGCCGCCCATATACAAGAAAACAACTACTCCATCACTATACAGAATCTAAGACTGCTAAAATTAATACGCGAAGAAAACAAATTAGACGCCTTTGAGAGTCTTTTTATTAACAAATTCAAACAAACCGTTATGAATATCGATGGCGGCCCGGTACCTTACTCCTCCCTTTACGGTCAAACGATTCCCCCTTCCCCTCCTCCCCCTCCCCATCCCCTCCCTCCCTCCTTCACTTTCTCGCCAACCGTCAACGGTTCAAATTCCCTCACGCAACCCAACGGACTACACTCTTCTTCCAGAGCTACTGATGATGAGAGCTTGGCTCTCGAAATACGTATTGCTTGGTTATTCTCGCTAAATTCTTTGTTTGTTTACGGTCGGAGTCGACTCTTCAGGTCAAAGTTAATATTTAATGGGTCTTTTTACTCCCAATGTTCCATTTCAATGCCCCATAAGAAAAGCATGGGATTCAGTGCAAGGCTTTCTAAAAACGCATTTTAGAATTGCTTAAAAATTGGGATACAAATTTAGGAATAGTACAGTAGTTTAGCTGAAAGAACGTAGTTTTAAATTTTTTAAGACAAAAGTAAAATACATACCGAATTAGTTTAAATAGCTGCTTTGAATCGGAAAAAAGTGTGAATTTTGCCTCTCTTCAACAATAGAAATGTATAAAAACAATGACAACGACATTGTTATTTTAAGGGAAATTAAACCTGTAATAATGAATTATAGTG
The DNA here is from genome assembly GCA_028673005.1 of Tanypteryx hageni. Lineage (NCBI taxonomy): Eukaryota > Metazoa > Arthropoda > Insecta > Odonata > Petaluridae > Tanypteryx > Tanypteryx hageni. Next base: position 175,531,723 of record CM054115.1, on the reverse strand, counting down.
GAACTGCCAAATATTTTAAGAAATATCCTATATTGAAATAAACTGAAAATTCAATTTATAATCTTTGCTATCTTCCATAATCCAAAAACTCAACTTTAAAATATAAGAAGAGCAAAAAGGAGAAAATTAAATTTTTTTTTCTCCAATATACACACTTTTATGTGCACTGAAAAGAAGAAAATAAATTTTTCTGCCATCAACTTGAATTAAATTTGGTGTACAGAATAAGAGTGGGTGGCTATTTTTACCACCCGCTTTTATTCTGCACACCGAATTTAATTCAAATTGAGGGCAGAAAAATTTATTTTCTTCTTTTTAGTGCAGATAAAAGGGTGTACACTGAAAAACATTTTTTTATATATTTAATTATAGTTATTTTAATAGTTATTGTTTCAGTGAATCATATAATTTACCGGTGTTATATATTTGAATAGGATATATGAATGACGCAAAATGCGATTCCTTGACATGCAGACCTTTTTCGTTTACATTTAAAAATATTTCAAAGATGAGGTATTTAATTTAGTCATGAAGAGAAGAGAAGAATTTAAATCTCATTCGTAAATCTTCAAAAAATACATTTTACTGAGATTTTTTCGCGTTTTCACGAATTTTTTATATTGGACCACTGTTGTTCCAATTGTTGAATTCTATTCTTAGCCCCATAATAAATGTACCAATTTACTGCTTTAACACTGATCAGTCTTTTATACATGGGTATAACTTATTTACTGAATCAATTAAGTCATTAGAGGAAGGAAGGAAAAGAGAATGGGAATGAGCGGAAATGGGGAAAGAGGAAGAGGACGTAGCATTTGTATAGGATTAAAAGGAGCTGCAGTACAAAAATAAAGATAATAAATTATAAATGATTATAAAAAATGTAAAAATATCGAAACATGTGCCATTGCTATATGGTTGGAATTCATAAAACTAAATATGGGTCAAGTAATTACTTTAAAAGATAATACAGCAAATATTTCGAACCGAATTTCTAATAGGAATAAAAAAATAAAATTATATGACTTTTATTTAAATTTCTTTCAATAAAGACAATTTTTAGAAAAAATTCAAAATTACTATATGTTGTTAAAAGAAAATTGCGATCTTAATGCTTTTACTCATGGAATTTATTATTTAATACATATAGGCTCCACGTGACTGAAGTGCAGTTGCCCTGGAGATCGTTTTAGTTTATTTACGAGTTTAGATCTTGGTGTAAGGTGATTTTTTTAGCACTTGTAGCATGCAAGCACCGTACTCGTATGTGTATATATATATATATATATATATATATATATATATATATATATATATATATATATATATAAGGTAAGTGAGTCATATTCCGACACACTATGATTTGGCGGTATTTAATAATTTTTCGGCTAATTTTAGGAAGCTGAGAATTTGTATATCGTTAGTATCTGTAGTGACCTATTCGGAAAAAATATTTTTTTGATATACTCAGTTGAATTAGGGTAACTAGAAATAAGAAAAAATTGTCGGTGTCGGAATTTAGACCCTATGATCCAAATTTTGACACTTAGTGGAACTAATAGGAGACACTGCTTACACAAAAATGAAATAATAAACATTAATTGTGAACCATAATACTACATATTTCTAACATTTAACAAAAACAATTCAGAAGAACTTTATTAAAATTGAAACATTTAGGAAAAGAGAAAGTGCTAAAAAAATTTTTATGAAAATGTTCGTGAAAATTGAAAACTGAAAAAATTGTGAGGTTAGGCTGGGTTACTTTAGCACTATTCAAAAATCTCAAGAAATAGGTCAAAGTTTCATCAGTATTATCAAATTATGCAGAAATAAATATGTTATTCACGTAACTTAAATAAATACACTCTCGGAATTAGGGATCCCTTGCTTTTTGTTATTAATTGGTCTGCTACAGGAATAAGATTGATAATTTCTCCAATCTATGAACGCCATGTTAAAGAAAATAAAATTAGCTTTTTAGTGATGTATTGGATGAATTACTTTCCTTAAACTTTATATAAAAAATTTAGAAAAATATCACACTTAAAATTGACGCCAAGCTCCAACAAAACCAAGATGTGCTCTAACAGCGACAATGTTACGGCCAGGGAGATGAAACAAGCACTGCGTTGCTGTCATTAAAGATGCGTTATACCCGTTACGATCAATACTATGGCCAATAGAGCCGAGTGTCGGAATTAGGACCGTGTCGGAATATGGCTCACCTTATATGCATATCATCATCATAGGTAGTCTGTCCGTAGACAGGTCCGTAATTATTCATGGTTAAACCTGTTTCCCCATATATTCATTTTTTTCACTGTCCTCTTCATATAACTCTCTTTTCCTTTCAAATCGTCTATCAGCTGAAACCTTTTCCTACCTCTTTCCCTTTTTCCATCTAGTTTTCACTTTAACACGTATTTAATCATTATATATATATATATATATATATATATATATATATATATATATATATATATATATATATATATACAGGGTGTCCGGTGACTTTATGTCCTAACTTCGGGATCTTATTTCTTAAGTGATTTTGAGTAAAAAATATCATATGAACATGGGTCTGATTCTCATTTGTTACCGAGTTACAGCAATTGAATTTATCTCGTTCTTTGATTTGTACAACTCATTGGCTGAAAAATGCATTATTTAAATAATTAATCGTATAAATTTTTTATTGTTGAAAAATGTAATATTTAATTTATCATCCGTTTAAATTGATACTTAATCCATTATTACAACAGTGAGAAGCATGACGCTTGCACAACAGACGTGGACGTAATTTGCAAGCTTGCAGGCAGAGTGTCAGTAGAACGTAAGCTAACGTTCAGTGTAGTGCGCTGTGACACGTGTGGTATCATTAGCTTTTAATAATGCTGTTTACATTTTCAAATTAAGAGTATGCGGATATGTACTTCGTGTACGGATTTTGCGATGGAAACTCCGTTTCTGACGTTTACGAATATTGACGATTTCCACAAAGAAGAACACCAGATCAACGTACTTTTATTCAAGTTCACCGACATTTACCAGAAAATGGGTTCAGTACAAGTTAATGTGGATGAGGAGGAAAACATTATTCAAATGTTTCAGCGAAGTCATTAGGAAACAGCTGGTTGGACCGTACTTCTTCCCGCCACGTCTGACAGGTGCCATTTATGCTGATGTTTTGGAAAATGAAATGCCGGCTCTCTTAGAAGACATTTCTCTGCAAACACGACTTCAGATGTACTACCAGCATGACGGGGAACCCCCCCCCCAATTTTAGTAGGAACGGTACGTTGTATCTAAACAAGAAGTTCACTAACCGATGGATCGGTCGTTGCGGTGTGCAGGATTGGCCACCGAGGTTTCCGGATCTCACTCCGTTGGATTTCCATTTGTTGGAGCAAATGAAAAACGTTGTGTATGAAGCCAAAGTGAGCACGATGGAAGAACTTATTCAGCTAATTTTTGATGCTGGGAGGCGCGTTAATAACGCTGCAGTTCTTCGTGCTGTTTCACGTTACCTACTCAAACGGGCCAGATTGTGCATCCAAGCTGAAGACGGCCATTTTGAACAATTGTTGTAACAATGGATTAGGTATCAATGTAAACGAATTACTATTTAAATTTTTCATTTTTCAACAATTAATGTATACGAATAATTATTTAAATAATGCATTTTTCAGCCAATGAGTTGTACTAGTCAAAGTACGAAATAATTTCAATTGCCCGTAGCTCTGTAACAAACGAGAATCGGACCCATGTTTATATGACATTTTTTACTCAAAATCACTTAAGAAATAAGATCCCGAAGTTATGACATAAAGTCACTGGAAATCCTGTATATATATATATATATCGTATTTGACCGAAAATAATGCGCCCCAGAATATAACACGCACCCCAATTTGCAAAGGTCAACTTCAAGAGAAATATATATAGAATGTGTGCGAATATAGTGTGCAGTAATTTGTGTAAAAGTCATTTTTGGCAAAAAATAGTGCGCATTATATTCGGGCAAATACGGTATATAATATATTGCGTGACTAACCAATGGTATTCAAAATTATTTAAATTATTTTTCGAGGCTAGTTTGTACACGGACAATGGTAATTGTTATCTCATATCAAGTACACCAAAAAAAATCTTTGCACGACTATGAAAATCACTCTGGCAATACTACTTATGGCTCACGTACACATTTAAGTAAAGAAACAACCAAGCTTAACACTCGACGCGCATTCATACGCACATGCATACGTCTACACACGCAGTGAAATTCGTGGGCCCACACATGCGTAAATGTTTGTTTCCGTGAATCCGTGTTTTTAGGTTCGCGCGCGTTTGTTGTAGATTCGCGCGCGTTTGTTTGTGTCTGTGCGTGCGTGCGCAAGTTTTCGTTCCCGTGTCTGCGTGCATGCGTTATGGCTACATCAGAACAAATATTATTCGTTCGGAAATGTATCTACGAAACTTTCGTGCCAAATATAATTACATTTTCATTTCAGTACGAATTCAGTAAGGTATAGGGAACATTCCACAAGGAGCAGTTTCATCGATGGCAATTATAAATATAATATATAATTAAGCTTTTCAACCTTTCAAAAAATATTACGCTGGTTTAATCACAACATACGTTTTTACGGAGATATATCGTGATAAGTAATTTTGTTTTGATGTTTACAAAATTAATGAAATTCGATTTTACAATTTATGACCTAGACTTGCGGATTTTGTTTTTGTAATTTTACTTCATCATATGACTAGATATGTAAAAAAGGTACTACTGCAAATGTTTTTTAAACGATATGGTGCTTCTGCATCTCAAACCGGAGGAGATTTTCTAGGTAGCACACGTAGCCATAAATCTTATCATAATCGACGAACGGTGAATTACCATGTAGGACGGACACGTTGCAGATGAAATGCTTATCAGGTGTATTCATCGGTTCTAGCGCTGCTGAAATCACGTTGGTAATTTCTGCTTCTGTATTATTTTAAAGGAAATAATATGAAGGAATGACTGAGGAAGATATACAGAGATGTAGATGGTGTTACATTCGTAATTACCTTGGGATTCACATTACTATACATATATGTTTATTCGCGTAGGTGGAGTCAATTCTGAACCATTCTTAAACAGTTCGTTTTTTAAAGGTAAACTATGCAGAAAATACGCTTCGGTAGCATCCCGATCCTTTCCTCACCCATCTCTTGCGTAAGAGAGCGTTACAGTTCGCTAAATCACATGCCGTGCACATTGGGTGTCATGTGCGCACGCCCTTCTGTGATGGATGGATCAAGAGCGCCGACCCCGCTATCGCGATGACATTCGCACTTTTCATGCGTGCGTGCGGCGGCGGTGTTTAATTTGCGGGGTGGGGGGGGGGGCGGCTTCTGACGCGTGCAAACCGAGGTTCGATCCTCATCTCGGCGCGGAATCACTGAACCTAAGGTTTGACATTTGGAAGTCTGATTGAGGCGCCGGACGTCCTAATTTCTCTCTCACCTCGCTTGATTTAAGCATTCACGAAATTCACTTGATCATCTTTATTTTCAACACCCAAATTACCATCTGTTTCTTCTGATGAGGGGCTGCTTTATTTTGTCAATTCAAAAGTATCGAGTAGGAAACATTGCCACAAATTATAGAACAGGCGAATTGATTAAATAATTTTGAATTTTACGAAACATATTCACATAATCATTCCATAAGGATAATTTTTAAGAAGATGCGTATGATAAGACACCAATTGAACTGTGCATATAAACAAGTATTACATGCTTAATATTAAATTCAGGGTTTATTTAAAATATAAATTGAAAGTGAAGTCACTTTTGCCTTAGCTGATCAAAATTTTTGACTGTGGCGTACGAATGTATTATTTAGAAATATTATGAAAATATAAAAAATAATAAATTCAAGAGTTAAAATCGGTGGAAATTTTCCGCCCCTAGGTCAACTTATTTTGCGTCCCTTTTTTGGCGTTTTTTCTTATATGAATCGCTCATACATGCGGTTTGTCTGTCAATCCGCCCGTCTGCGGATTGTAATGGTATGATTCGTCAAATCTGCGTATTATATTTTTTTACTTCAATCAAGAAATCCTGTTTATATTGCCGCCCCAAAGTCTCACAATCTCATACAATGGTCTTATTTCAAAACCTCCACTGATTATTACTATAATAAGCTCTGAATGATTAAGCTCGCTATTTTTGGTCATTGATGGATATTTGATTTATTTAGTAAAAATATTTATAGATACACCGCTAAAATACATGGACTGGTGCAATATGAAATTATCGAGCACCTCAAATAGCTAAAAACTAACTACAAAATAAGCGCTTAAAATTCAAAATCATAACCTTATTGTAGTTTTTGGAGTCGAAAACTTATTCTTTAGTGCTTATTTGTTTGAATAAGAAGTGATAGGTGGATATTCTTTTCCTACAAAAGAAAACAGATTATTAAAGTAGCAAAATGCGGGAACATAGACGTTATCGCTAGTTCAAACGCTGAGCTTCTGTGGTATTTTCTGTTGGCAGTTTAATCCAATACTTTAAATTATAAATACGGCGTTGTATTAAAATTGAATTATTTGTAGACATTTAGTTCAATTTGAGTGTTTAATGTGATGCAATTATTTGTCAAAGTTTGTTACTATATGATATTTATTCATTTAAAATACATGAAAGACGTTTCTTATTATGAAACTTAGTGACTTAGATTTATTAAGTCTGCATTTATTACAACTGATTAGTGTACATCAGTTATTGTATTATGTCAACTTAAATTATAAATATATTATCTGTATACTTTTCGAGTTTTATTTTAAAATTGAAGCATTTTACGTTAATGTGTTCTCATTTTAGATTTTATGATTATCCGTAGTTCAGCTTTCCTTCGCAGAAACACATCTCTTCCATCTTTGATTAACACCCTCCGGTACAATTTCCCCGTATTTGCCCGTTGCATCCTCTCTGTATCTACCATCCTCGATTTCTCTCAGGGACAAAAATCTCCTCTAAATTTGCAGCCATCCGAAGAGAGTTTAAAATGAATGGGGAACACCTTCCAAAAAACCAATGCCAATAGCAAAACTTTTCCATTCGAAAATTGGGAGGGCGTATAAAAGTCGATAGCTCAACCTGGGAACAGGCGAAAAGGTATAGCAGAGACGTATTCTTGTTGGGTTAGAACATCAGGAAAAGGGAGGCACGGGAGGGGGGAGGAGGGGGGGAGGTGGAAAAGGATAGGTTTGGGATTGAACGCAGTGCATCTTTCCTCTCCGGTTCCTTTGGTTACCCTCTGGTCATGGGAGAATGTCTCTCTCTCCCTCATCCACTCCGAGAATGGGAGAATGAGGGGAGAGAGTTATATAGAGATCTTGTTCCCTCTAGCATGAAAGGAGAAAGGGAAAGGAGGGGGGAAGGGAAGGAAAGATGGGGAGGGGAGAGGTGTGTGCAGAGGGAAGGTCGGTGAGCGTTACGCCCCTTGGTTATGGACCCCGCTGGGGGTAGTTTTTGACGCTACATACATTTAGAGACTAGAGCAGGAGAGTCAGGATGGATTGAGCGTAGTTTTCAGCCGGAGGATGGAATAGAGAGAGCGTTTAGCTAGTTTATCTTGGGATGGTGCGCTTAATGCGGTGACGGGATTTTCTAGAATCCTACGTACGTGGAGGGATGTAAATGTTGGGTTTTTATTTGTATATTTAAGTTATGGGGTGAAAATCTGTGAGAAATATTACTTTAACATATTATGAAAAATAACTATGTATAAAATTATTGGTAATGCGGTTTGTATATTTTGTGATAGAAGTTAGCAATCCGTAAAAATATTGTATGAAATCTTTATATTCCCTCATCTCGGAATCAGATTGTAAATGATCATAATAGGGTAATATAATACATTTTTGATCTATTGAAATTGTTGTGAAAATTATTAAGCTCTGATACTCATGAAAATTTTCCAAGTTGGTTCCAGGATAGAATAAAAGTAAAAATGAAAAAAATTCAGATGCTAATTGAAAATGTTGGTTGTAAATTATTCGAGGATTAGAAGATTCCGTTACTACTTCCGAATGGAAATGAAGTGTGCAATTATCTAGCTATCTGGTATGTGCAGAAGATTAAATGTTGTTCAGAATAATATTTTAGGGTAAACTCAAAATGAATGACTACTATTTGGAACAATTTTTGCGCTGAATTTATGTACGTGTTTATAAGCATGATTAAATTAATTAAAAGGAAATTGCCATGCAATTTTTTTCTTAATTTAAGTCATTTATATACTGAAGGTTCGCTTTTTACAGAGTATCTTTACAGGTGAAATTAATTCCTAAAAATCGACATCTATATATTGAAGTATTTGAAAATATAATATAAAATTGCAGCGTCATTTCTTTTTAATTGATAAGGAGAAATTCGAGAAGTTATCACCTGGAAATTCTCTTTTTAAGCACATAGACGTGCTCACATCCAGCGTAGCTATCGTTGGCCCTCGTGGAGAATACACATCCTCCGGATATAGATAAAATAGATGCGCACCCCCTTTTTCTCTCTCCCTCTCTCTATCTTGCTCTAATATACTTCATAGGGAACGATATTGAGCGAACGACAGAGTCCGCTTCTCTTCACTACGCCTTAATAAAACAGAAGACTGGAGAGATCGGCGAGTTAGATAATATGTTGGCCGTGGGAGTGTGTCGAGGGAAGGGTGACGGTTGGTGGGAATCGCAGGGCCGGAACGTTGAAGGTTTATAACGGGTGCGGGGGAGTGATGGGCGAAGACGGAAGATGGAGAGGGGGAGAGGGAAGGGGATAGGAAGCAAAGGGTTTCAAAAGAGCAGATTGTAGGGAAATGCGGTGGCGTTTCTTGTTGAATAGTAGCCTCTGGAGATGGGAAGTTTGAGAAAACTGTGAGAGTTTTAGAGTGGGAGAGGTTTCTTAGGAAAATGGCCGGGTTTTTAGGCTCGCTGAGGGGGGAAGGGGAGCGTAGGACGAAATGAGGGGAGGCTTGCATCCACCCGTCCCTTCAGCTGTTTCTCCTCCTCCTCCTCCTTTTGTCAGAACTTCCCTGTTTCTTCTGTATGCCCCGATACATTTGTTTCCGACTGTTTCGAGTATTTTGGGTTTAAGTGACGTTTTTCGCGTAAAGTCTGTTTACATAGATTCCATCTTTCTTCTCTACTCGCGGGGATACTATTTTTACGTCTTGGTTTACTAAGGGTGAAGAGATTTGGTGGAGTGCATTAGGATTTTTTGCACCGCTTTTTGCTTTGGGGTTCACCGTTTGACTCAGTTTGTCGAGAGAGAAATTCCTACTTTTGTCTCAAAGAGAAATATTTTATGCATATTTTTTTGAAGGTCGCTGTAAATTGATAAAATAAAAAATGTATGACCGATGAAAATTTTCAGGATAAAATTTTTATTTTTGAATGAATTTTTTCACTCTATAATAATTTATTAACCTCTTTCTTAAACCAACCATTTATTTACGTTATAAATAAATTATAATTTTAAAAATATAATTTATTAAATATTCTCTCTGTTGCTATAGTTATCCGACTTTGATATTTAAATAAATAATTAGCCCAAAATATAAGCTAATACTGCTGAAAATTAAAGAAAGCATCCGCTGTTATTTTAAATAGCATTAGAGACTTTTAGAAGTGTAAAAGACTGCATAAAAATCAAGTTTGTAAATTGTAAAATAGTGTATTTGAGTATATACGGTAAGACTACAATCCCGGCTATATTTTCTTTTTATTTAACTTTCTTATACGTTTCACAACTAGATACATAGGGAAACTTATCCCGTAGTTAGAAGCCACATTTACGTTTGTGTAAATTAAAATAATTTTATTAGAAAACTTAAGAATGTTACGCTAAATGAAAGAGCGATGAATATATTTTTAGTGACTGAATATGTCGGTAGGACTTCTCTGAAATCACGACATTAAATTATTGGAGAACATCATTACAGAAATTATGGCCATAGCTGATAGATTAATATATTTATTCTATAAATAAATAACGGCTATAGTGATTTTATTGCAATGAAAACACCAAAACTGGATTGTATACATCACGCTACAAACATATATAACATATATAAGCTACATCTGAAATTCCTAAATGATTAACGCACTTTTAAGTGGTATTTATTGGTAATTGGTTGTGAGCATGGCTAGGTTTATAATTAGTTTTAAAATGCATTTTCCTAAAATTAAAATTACAACAAAAACATACTCTCTTAATGTGAGTTATTAGCGGTTTAAAAAATCCCCTTATGCGATTGGCTTGTCCGTCTGCCCGACACGTTAAATTTTACTACTAAACAATAGTATGTGGAGACTTAGTTTTTTTGCCAAGCGATTTAGTATTTTCTCTCGTTTTGCATGTATTTTGTGCAGTTCCTTCGTTGTGCACGTTCTCTTGGTTTGATTGTCTAACTAAATTTTTCTTAAATTAATCCGCTTATGCGTTTGTTTGTCCATCAGTCTGTATGGCGCGCTAACTCCTTCTAAACGAAAGCAATTAGAGACTGGTTTTTCGCTCATCAAATTACTATTTTGTCACGTTTTGTAGGTTTTATCGGTTTGTCTAAAATTTGGTTCGGTTCGTCTAAAATTTAAAAAAAAACCTCCATTTACTGTCTGCTTCCGCAGATCTTATCTACTTGTTGTTTAATATTACAGGATTACCTGATTACAAATCCACTTCTATATTAGCGTTTAAAAATTGCCTTCTTTTATTCCTTAGTTACACTGCAAAATACGAAATTAATAGCTTACACTTGGAGTTATTCCGTATTAAAGGGTTATTTTTAGCTAAAGTGAGAGAAAAAAGTTTAACGCCAAAAAATAACGAAATAAGAGATAATTAAATTTGAGAGGTATATGCCCCTCCCCTTTTCTTTTCGAATTCAATTGTTCCATCACCCTATTAAGTTATTACTGCATTTTTTTGCAAAAACTCTATTCCATAATTCCCTCTTACGGATTTATTTTTAACCGTATCCCGTGTTTTATCACCGCTCCGGGTAAAAATTCCTCCCACCCCACATCCCCAAATACCTCCAAAAAGCCTTCTCTAATTCCCGAATCCGCGTTTTTTTACGCGCTGTTTGGGCCGTTAATTGCGTCTTAATTATCTCGGCATGGAAATATTCGGAGTCCTCATAATTAGAGAGGGCGTTGAATATATATTCGAGGGTAGTTGGCGGGTCGAACGAGGTGGAAAAGGGGCGAGGGGGAAGGAGGGTAAAGGGAAGGGTGAAAAGGGGTTAGGGTAATATGGGATTCAGGGAAAATGGGGAGATGGTAAGAGGGTTTGGGTTCAGAGGCAATTTCCAATGCCTCCCACCAATTCCAACCCCGCGATCAATTGTTACTCCCACACCGCCCTCGTTACGGTACTCCCGATAAGGGAATTTTAAAGCTCCTTCGACCGGCAAGCGGTGTTTAGTATTCCGGGATATTCGGGCGTGAGATATGCATTGGAAATGAATCAGCAGGATAAACCCCACTTTCTCCCTTCGAAAGATAAGAGGAGAACGGACGATACTCTCCCCTTCGCCTCCTCTCCTCCTTCCTACTCGCCACCACTTAACGCGTCCAGCCATAGTCGCATTGTCCGTTTCGTCCATCTGCGATCATTTGTTTGTTTATATATCTGTCTATTAGAGACGGGAACTGTTTTGTGGCGGCGTTGAAGGACAAGATGCGAGTCTTTTTTTGCGCGTTTCATGTCTTATCGGGAATGTAATTATGTTACGTGTCTACATTTTCCTACCGCGGTTGTCTGTCGATCATTTTCGGCCAAATGATTCTTTTCCAGATCTGCGAGTTAAGGGGAAGGTAAAAATGTTGCTGCTCTCGCTCGATCTGTGAAGTAAAATTTGAATCGGCTGAAACGTCCCATTAAAAAATTAAAAATGCTTTTTAATCCGTCGCAGAGGCAACTGTTGTATTATGGCGGGAGGCGTGAAAATATTGAAAGCGTATCTTGAAATTTTAAATTAGCGATTTCTCCGGACAAACTGATTTTTATATTATCAAAATGAAGAAAGAAATGTTAGTAAAAATTTATCTAAAAATTTCGCTTTTATATTATACTTATTTGTTTTGTGATGTTCATCAGGCAGAACATATTTTTTCAAATTTCACAGCTGAAAAACATTCATTATCATTAGTAAATTTATTTATATTGAAGAAGATTGGTTGAAAAAGTTATTGATATTTAATCTATCACTTTTTGAAGGAATGATGCAGTGTTTCTCGTGACCTGAGTGTCGTGCATGAATTTCAAAATTAATTTAATTGTCAAGGAATGTTATAAGTTGTTAGGCAGTAAAAGTTATTCTCATGCCATATAGTGATATTAGTCTTGGCTTAATTAATACGAATGAACTTTGAATCGAAAAACTTAAATGTATTTTTCAATACGCCAATGTTCATCCTTCATTTCAGATATTAAATTTATTAATAGACTATTTCTATCAAGTTCAAGCCCGATTCAACTATAATATTCGATAACGCAGGTAACATATTCTTTGAATTAGTAAATATGTGACTTTAGTCTTAGATTGAATGAAGCCGATATTTTTTATTACAAATTCAAAATAATCTAAAAATGCCTTTTCCCGGTTTTATGATTGTGATAGCTCAATCCTTCGTAAACAATCGTAATTACATTAGCATATCCTTATCATAAGCGTGAAATATTAAGCATTTTTTTCCCTTGATAAAATGAAACAGGTTTTTATAGCGCTTACGTAACGTACCTTGGCGTCTTTCCTTCCTATTTCCATAAAGGAACTTGAATCCTTTTCCACATGCCCCATCACACGCCACCTCCCTCATACTCACACACACACACCCTCCACAATAAACTCCACGGCGAGAGGCATCCATACCGGGAGATCATTACTTCGAATGCTTCCACTCAGGTTTGCATCACGAGACAAGAGCGGTAAGGAAGGGAAGGGAAGGATGGTGCTTATGAAAGCTCGTGGGTTGGGTGATGTTTGGTGATCGTGTTAGTGTTGGTAGAGGGTAGCGCAGTACATTAACTACGGAGAGGATAGTGCTTGCGCTCCGTAATTGCGGAGATGGAAAGGGAAGCGGAGGAAGATTAAGAGAGATGCAGCGTTATGGTGTAGGAAAAGAAATTTCGTTTAGGGACTGTGCATATCGAGGTTAATCTGCATAATTGGTAGTCTCGATGTTAGATTCAACCTAGCACTCGTTTCTATGGATATTTTGAAAGCTTTCGGGTACATGGGGAGGGTAATGCGGAAGGTGTTATGGTATAGAGGGAATAATGTAGGGATACATAACCATGCAGCGTAATAATGTCTCAAAGTGGCATTAAGTATGGGAGGCATTATTAATTTGGGTATCCAAGGAATAATTGAACAGGTGATTGCTCTGAAATTATTGATTAACCTTTATCATCATGCTTAAAATTAACTGCCATTTAGTAAGTGGAATGATCATTAAAAATTTTTAAATGTAAAATGAACTGACTGAAAGTAAAGTCGGAGGAGTTTAAGAATGCTTAAGAATTTCATCATCTGAATTTTTACTGAAGTATATTATGACCAAAAGAGTAGACTCCGACAGTAAACAAACATTGTAAATACGAAGTACGAAATATATTCTGTATATTATGAAAATTAAAATTTTTTCGCTAATCATAAATTTCTATATATTCTACTTATTTGAATTATAGGTAGTGGAGATAATATAAATTTGCCTACGATATACACATCCTTATAAATATTGTTTTAGTTTTCAATAGTTCTTCTTAATTTACAAGAAATTAATTTCAATCGAACGAATAACAATTGAAATTATTTTGCTTCATTGAGTACAAAGAAAGAAGATATTTCTGGTGATAAAGTAGGATCTCAAAAGTTTATTTCGCACAAGATCGGCTCTCTAAGTGTAATTTTTAAATGTAAGACCAAGATTAACTTTTATGAATAGATATACATTTGGGTTTCTTGCAAAAATCCGTAAAAATAATTTTTTACTAACCCTGATGTTGACAGTTACTATATAAACATAGTACAGATTCCGAAATATTTTCATAAAAGACAATCCAGGGTAAAAGTAATAGTTTTTAAAAGTGAAGTACTTGCATGATATAAAATCAAATTTCATGCTTTATTTTCTCTTTACGCAACACAAATACATTATATTTAATCGTCTTCTTCATATCGGCGTTGCCTGTAAAAGAAAGCACGATCGCTAAGACTCGAAGGTCGGAAGAAATTGGCAAGAACATGAGGAAATTTTAATTTTTATTATTTAGGTATTTTTAGAGGTGAATGAAATATGCTTCATAACAGAGCAGGCTGAGATGGAGAGAAGAGAGAGGATGACCGGAGATAATATGTTTCGAGTAAGATTGAGCCGAGTTTCAATAAGAGATAATTTTTATATGAGATAGTGCGACTAATGCATAGAAGTTTCCTTGGAAATACAGAATCTATTTTAATTTTACCAAGAGAACAAATTCCATTGTAAAAAATTTCATTCGTTTAAAACTTTCAAAAATAGATATTTTCTATCAGTAAATTATTATAGGATTAATGCGATAAACCTATAACGGTTCAGATAAAAATATCCGCCTTATCTATCAAATTAGGCAAATGGAAAATTTTCAAAATTACTGTATTTGTTTCAAGTGAAAAAATGAATTCACCTCTTGAAATTTTTATACAACTGCAACTTTAGAAAAGGGCATTAATTATATAGTTATTTAAATACTTTTTCTGAGCTCATTTAATCTACATATATGCCAATTTTAACTATAAAAAATGAACATTAACTATTAAAAATATCTATAATTTAAATGTATTATAATAGTTATTTCCACTTAAAACTTTTCCGACTTTTTAAAACAATGAGTTTGGTGCCAGGGTTTTTCTGTGGCTTCCTACTTGCATGTGGCCGCTTCGATAAAAAACTACTATTTTATACAATCGTGTAATGTTAGAAAAAATTAAAATTTCGAGGTTGAATGATGTTGTGAATTTCCCCTCTTAGAGATCAATACATTTTGTTTATTAATATGGAAAGCAGCAAATGAGGAAGTGGTATTAGCTGTTATCTTTATTATCATGAATATTTAATTATGAGTCTATTTTAATATCTTAAATTGATAAAATCATTTTGGGTTATTAAAGATTAACAATGGACAACATAAAGCGTATTGGATTTATATCAAAAGCATGTTTACGCAGAATTCATGCTTCAAATTATTTATTTCGCCAAATTAACTTAAGTCGATGAAGTGTGTTCGTCACATTACCCATCAAATTGTATCGGATTTTTACTGTGGGTTTTTCTGTAATATGCGATTTACATAATCGTGCTTCATTAAGTACCTTCAGTCATTCGTCTGCGAAGCCAGGATATAAATCGGCAAAAAAGATATTATTACCATCCTGATGAAGTTAATGAAGCTTTAATAATGCTGAGAGAGAGCTGGAAAAAATCCTTTTGCGACTTTATCACAAATAAATTAAAGGAATTAATATTTCTTCTTTTTTTCAAATGCGTATTTTAATTATATCTTCCGTAACTACCTTGAAATAAACCACCATTCCAAGCCCCTTCTGTCTATGTCACACACATCAAATCCCTCTCACACGTGCGCGCACTCGCACGCACTCGAAAAAAGAAAATCCTCATTTCAATTTAACCTGCGTCTTGCAGCTCTCAGTACTCAAGTCTTAACTGAGCTTCTGGAAACAGAGGCTGAACCGAGCTGAGGGGTAATTAATGCGAGGATAATGAGGCATTTTGGAGGTAGGTTTCGGAGGAGTGGTGGAGGGGGGCAGCGTAGGGGAGTGGAGGTTGAGGGGAAGGGGTAAGGGCTTTCCGAACGACGCCAAGGGTTCTCTTGGAGTAAGAAAGGGGTTTTTATTGATCGCGGAGGGGTGTCTATGTGTGAGAGAGAAGGATGGGGAGGAAAGAGAAGTTGTGTCAAGAAGAAGGGGATGTAGGTAATAATAACGGCGTAATCTTTAACGGTTACCACGGGTGACAAGTTATATTGCTGCTTTTTTATTGCCAAGGAAGGCATTAATGTATCGGACGCCATCGGGATTTAGTTGATTTCCTTTTGCGGTATCCCTTGCCTACTCTGTTTGTGTGTGTTTGCTATGAGCTTTGTTTCGGAGAAGGTTTCCAATTGAAAAATGAGATTATAGGGCTTGTTCTTGTAAGTTTTTTGTTATAGGTACAGGAAAGATTTTATATCCTTCTACTTTATGGTTATTTTCATGAATTAAAATGTATGTTGAGATGAATTACTTAATCTTTTTGATAGTCTGTTTTATAAGATTCTATAAAATTCTTGGCTTTGGGTAAGTTGTTTGCAATCTGGGGTCGTGTATGACTCAAAGAATATTTAACATGCATTAAACATTAATTATACATATTAATTTATTTATCTGGTCATAATGTAATAACTTATTGTCCAACGCAATATTCATGCAAGGCACTGTGTTTGTTGCTAATATATTTGCCATAATTTTAGATTTCATTATTTAATAATCAGTATTTAGGTAGAGTGAAAACGTTGTGGGAACGTAATTTTCTAAAACTAAAATATTTGTAAATATAATTTAGAGTCATTTATTATGAATATGAATATTTAAGTTTTGAATTTGCAGGTTGTGTAAATTAATTGGTGGATTATTTTTATGCACTAATAACAAATGGTTTTTGTATAAAACAGATACAATGGATTGCCAAAAGGAACGATTTATCATAGATATCGTCCTCACCACATACAGATTTTTAAAACTGTATAAAAAATTTGCAATCCCTTACATTACAACGCCCATAATTCATTAATAAAATGACGAATGATGCAACGTAGTTACAATTTATAAAAACCAATAGCTCAGCATGATCTTGTTAAACCGGCATGGTATTCGATACCATGATTTTTAATGTGCATTAAAGTCACATGAGCAGATTGAGTTGCATTAATATATTTTTAAACATGGTGCTATTGAAAGTTAATTTGAGGTTGAATTTTAATAAAAGCTACAGCATGCCCACCATTTGCTCCCATACGTATGTACATAAATAGCAATTCTAAAACAGTTTTTAAAACGGTATATCTATGAAAGGGCTTTTACCATAACAGTTTACGTAAATTGAACCGGAGACAGTTTTAATATTTCACGCACCGTTAAAAATATTAACCTTCTTACACTTCTTGGAACAAAATTTAACGCCTCTGAATTTTTAAGAGCCATAGCGCTTGCGAGAAGCACCGTATGCGCAGCTAAAAAAAAATCTCCAGCTAAAATATCACATAACATCCGTTTACCTCCGCGCAAACGGAAATGAAACGCCTTTTCGCGAGCAACATTCGCAAAATCAACTGGACGTCATAATTGCTAGCTCCCATATGCACGAAGCGCGATGGCAAAATATTTCTCAGAGTGGAAACTTTGAGGAAATGAGGGCGAACGGCTCTAGTGTTTGCACAGTAACTTGAAGGGAACAGAGAGAGAGAGAGAGAGAGGGAGAGAAGCAAGAGAGTGGAAGTGGAAGAACCAGATGAAGATGGAGGAAAAAGGAAGAGGGGAACCGCGAAGTGTTGCGACGAAGGAAAGAAAGAGGGAGAAAGCGATTGAAAGTCGATCGAGGGAAACCTGCCGTGAACATGAGAAAGTAATATCCGAGAAAAATAATTAGGAGGTGGTGGGTGAAAGGAGAGAGAATGATCGTGGGCGCAAAATGGCTGAGAGAGAAGAAAGGAGAAAGACGGAAGAAAATTGGATGTCTTGGGAGAGGTTTTAGCGAAGAGAGGAAGCTGTGAAAATAACTCCTGCATTCTTAAGAACTATTATTTTAAGCTTATTATTACGCTTCAGTGAAAATGATGACTTGTATAATATACCTTTGGAGGAGAGAGACAGAAAAAGAGAATTTAGGGATTGGAAGAGGACGGAGTAAAGGAGAAAAAGCAAGAGAGGGAGAGAGAGGGAAGGAACGGAATGAGCGGAAGAAAGGGAGAGGAAAACGAGCGCGAGGAATTGGAGAGACGCCGAAAGCGGAGGAAAGTGTTGTCGGAGAGAGATTAATTGAAGAGGGAGTGAAAGAGAAGCAGAGGGAAAAGGAAAGGCCGTATTTAGAGGAAGAGAGAAAGAGAATGAGTGAGAGATAGAGAGAGTAGATTTCTGAAGAAGGAATTTTGTGTGCCAGAGATGGAAAGTGAGGGAGGAATACGGAGAGGATAGTAAAAGTGATATGATAAAGAGCAGAGGAAGGACAGAGAGAAAGGGGAAGGGATGGAAGGAAAGGGAAGCCATGAAAAATGTTAAGATTATTGTTGCAAAGAAGGAAAGAAGGAAGGTGAATATAAGTATAAGCCATGGAAGGCGGAGAAAAATAATATAGGTTTTACGGGAACGCGTCAATTTTTAATTTTATCATAAAAATGGTATATGAGGTATGTTGATGTCATAGAAGGGAATTACAAAGAGTGATGTGGATTCGAAAATTTAGACTGAAATTTGGGGCAAAAGATAACTGAATGTGACTGTGGGAGAAGAAAATGGAGAAATTACCCATTATCTCATCATAAAAGTTGATATGGAGATAGATAATCAAAAAGGAAAGGGGAAAGGAATTTATTGAAAATTTTTCGGAAATGTGGATAATAATAGAAATGACTAAAATAACAAGAAAACTGGAAGGGAAGCGAGTCAACGACGATGTGCTGTAAACCAGGGCAGAAGAAATTTTTCGAAGAAATGTTTACTCTCCGAGTAGAATAAACCAAGAATGTTTCACCTTAGTTTGTCTCTTTATTCCTGTTTTTCCTGTAAAAATAACTAATGCAGAAAAATGTCGCCTTAGATAATGCCGTTATAACGAAAATATTTATGACTTAGCTGCCCATAGTAAAACCAGTTTGCAAATCATCACATTTATATGTAAGTATTATAAGTTTTATTCATTTTGTTTATTTTATATTTATATCTCTCTTTAAGGTTCTTATTACGACGATTTTGCAGAAGAAAAATTATATAACCATATTTTTAAAAAATAATTGTTCTTTTTTATAATATTAAGAAATAATAGTGATAACAAAGTTTCTACATGCAATTTCTGCATAGAAGTTAGTCATGCCGCACTATAATGTGCTGTTCTAGAATTATGCCGATAAAAGTATGTTAATCTCTTAAAGACGATTATATAAATATACGATAATTGAAAATTTGTCCTTAAATTATTGTCCTGTCAGTATATGTAACTTTGTCTGAAACACTATTTAATAGGATTGAATTTAAAAAATCAGTTGCAAGTGTAATGCAACAATTTTTAATGAATATCAAAATCAAATTTTAAATGAAATTTTTACAAGTAACCTGTAAAACCTAAACCAATTCAATGGCATTCGTTCTCACGGAATGGTGTCGACAGAAAAGCGGATAATGCACCCAAGGTCGTTGTAGCTACAAATTACAAAATTACTACGATAAGCTCCGTCATAAATATATCATAGCTTTAAATTCAAAATAATGCTTTGGGAAAGCTCGATGATTACGTATACAGTGACGGTAGAAACAAAGATTATTGATTGCTATAGATCAAGGGTCTCCCGCCTACGGCCCGCGAAGGGTTTTTGTGCTGCTCGAGAAGCTATGATGAAAAAACAATCCGAAAAATTTAACACAAATTCAAACGCTTTTATGAAAATTTTGTAATAAACATTTTAAAAGTGAAATGTTAACCATACTAACCTTATTTAGACTTGAATTTTCTTATACGGCACCTCAAAATGTATGTGTAACTTACGCTTTAAACTCTAATCCTGTCCGCCGAAGAATTGGCAACTTCCAATACAGAAAAGGTTGGGCACAACTGTTCTGGACTATATAGAAATACATTCATACCTCCCAGTATTTATAATAAATCATATCTAAATATACTTCTGACCAATCTACGCATCTGAAACAAGAAGAATAAGAACACTCAGTAAATGGAATACACAGAGATTTCAAAGGCGTTCTTTATGGGAAATGCGTAGAAAACGAAAGATCGTGCGGTTCCTGAATTTTAATCTCCAAAACTATAATTCGTAATTGAAGACATTGTTTTGGTAACATTTGCCCTCTATTCGAATATTGTTTTAGATATATACCTTGCAGATCATATAATAGCTTGGAAAAGAAAAATACAATATTTAATTGCTGCTTTATGTATGCCATTTAAGGAGACACAAGTATAAGTTAATTTAAGTGCTTATATAGAATGGATGTTCTTATTGACGGATGCAGCCCAAAATCATAATTTGGCAATAATAAAATTTAATAAGGATCGTCAATACTTAATGTAATTAAAATCCGCCCAGTTTTTTCGGAGATTAAAGATGCGGGCGTACGGACGTAGGAGACGTGCCCATAAGGCGTTCCGCTACGACCACATCGCTGGTAAACAACGTTTGATTGGTCGCCTCGAATGAGCGGGAAGAGGAAAATATAAAAGTATCCAAGAGGGGTCTTGAATATTAAATAGTAGGTGGCACCTTTGTATCAAGGGTCATGATCTGATATTTGCAGGGATGTGTTGCATCACGGATACTCAATTTCCACGAGTAAATCTAAGCAGAAAATTTATCTATAAGCTTTATCCTCGCTAAAAATTGCAAGCAAATTGTGAATTGATTTTATAGGCCATCCGAGATTTTTTGACAAGTTAAAAATCAATTTCATTCCAATTTCTAAATATTTTTCTAAAAAATGTAACCTTTCACTCCTGATTTTTAGCAAATGGATGAGTTATTTCCATCAGATGTTGCATGCATATTACATCATTTTTAAATCTCCGTTGAATTACAGTTTGTGCCAATATTTCATTCTAACGTATCAAATTTGTCAGAAGAAACTGTTATTCAAAGCTTACACATCACAAAAGGAAGGAAAATATTCTCAAATACTGAATGATCTTAAGAGAGACGGAATAGCGGCATTACGTTTTCATTAAAAGTACGCCAAAATACAGCTAGGAAGGAAGAAAAATTGGAAGGATGTCGGAGATTACACTAGAGACGAGCTTTGAAATGCTAAAAGGTCAAAAATGTGCTTCAGGAAAAGCGTGATTGTTTAACGAATTTTTGCTAGGAAAAAAAATTCCCAGGAGCAGAGAAAAGTAAGTAGAGGTATTTCTGTCTGACAATGAGTAAAGGGTAGGGAAAGTTAAGGGAATAAGAATATTAATCGTGTTTCTTCTATTTATCTCTCCTAATTCCTACCCTTCTCTTCTTAGTACTCCTCACTTCCTCTCTCCCATTCCTCCCTCCCTACATTTCTTCCTTCCTCCGCCCATTTCTTCCTCTCCCTCCCTTTCTTTCTCTCCCTCCCTTTCTTTCTCCCTCCCTTTCTTCCTCCCTCCATCTCTTTATTCCTCCCTTCCTCCCTTTCTTCCTCCTTCCCTCCCTTTCACCCTCTCCCGCCCTTTCTTCCTCCCTCCCTTTCTTCCTCCCTCCCTTTCTCCCTCCCTCCCTTTCTCCCTCTCTCCCTTTCTCCCTCCCTCCCTTTCTTCCTCCCCCCTTTCTTCCTCTCCCGCTCTTTCTTCCTCCTTCCCTTTCTTCCTCCCTCCCTTTCTTTCTCCCTCTTTCTTCCTCCACCATTTCTTCCTCCCTACATTTCTCCCTCCCTCCCTTTCTTCCCCCCTCTCTCTTTCTCCTTCCATCCCTCCATCCCTTTCTTTCTCTCTCCCTCCTCCATCCTTTCCTCCTTCCTTTTACCCTCCTCCTTCCTCTTACTTCTACCATTCTCTTTCTACTTTCTACCTCCCTCCGACTTTCTATCTCCCTCTCACTCCAACACCAACTCAATTCTTACCACTTTTCCATTTCCTATTTTCTAATACTCCCCTTTCGAAAAATAAATCCGTGTTTTTTTATCGACGGCATAAGGTCGACGGAAAAATGTCTTTTTTATTTCAATACTCTTCGATTATCTTCCTTTTCCTCATTCTCCCTCCTCATCTCTTATCCCATCTTCTGAGAACCATTTTAATTAGCCCTTCCTCGCCGTAATGGCGACGAGCTTAGTCGAGGATATATACACTTGGGTCCGTATCCGTCTTTGAGCCCCATTCTACGTAGTTTCCTTTCTCAAACTCTGCATCCTAATTCTCCTGGTTTCTTGTCCCTCAAAACCTTTATGAGCTGTTCGTTTGTTTACGGCTTTAAGACTATCTCTGTGTGTACCATTAAAGATGTTGAATCGGAGATTAAGCGGAAAATTCCGAATGTTCTTTAAGGCTACCGAATATGGCGGTGGGATCCGATGGATGGCTAAAAGGGGTTGTTATTTAAGTCAAGATATAAGGGACGGGTTGAGATTAATGGGTTGTAACGTCCTTTATTTTTGAAATCCTCACAGCGTTTATTGACTTGATGTTTTGTGGTCAAATCCTGCACTGTATTTCTTCTCTGCGTTGGTTGTTTAATTATGATCAAGTAATGTTTTCGAAATAGCCCGTCAGAGAACGAAAATATTTAAACTAGTAGTTTTTAAACATTCGTACTCAATATTCTTTTACCAATAAAAAGTGTAGTCCCGCATTTGCATTTATACTAGTGTAATTAGCACCCCAATTGTTATAGTTTAAAAATGTTTTTGCAATAATTCGAATTTTACGACAAATAAATTGAACTCTAGGATATCGGCAGCAGATCTACCAGATTTTCGCCTTGGTATCATAATTTTAAATATTGAAAAATAGATTTTAAATGTTTCTGCACGAGAACCATTTTTTCTTATGGAAAAGAGAAATTTAACTATTGGTTGACAATTTTATGCATTTTTCTTAATAATGTCATTTTGAAATCTATGTGCCTACGAAGTTTTAGTTGCCTATTTCTTCTTGATCCACCATATAATCATACGAAACACGAAATATACGAGTTGTACGAAACACATATTAGCTATACACCTTATAAATCATATGGAAAAATATTTTACCAGATAGGTACTGTACATAATATATTAATTAATTAGCTCGCGAAAAATTACGATACATTTTTTCACGTTCTGCGTGATTATAGTGAACGTTTTTCGTGCTAAATTCATTCTTTGTCGATGATACTGCCATGATTTACATGCCTGCAGTGAAAATGGAGACAAATAGCGCTGATAATGAGTTGGCCGCAGATTAAATTCAATTATGCCAACTAAGTGACTCCATGGGCCTCTGTGGCTGCGTAAATAGCGTCGAATGAACTGATGAGGTTAAACGCTGAAAGCACTCCTCTCAAAACTCTCCAAAATTGCATCTTAATGGCATAAATTTTACCAAAACTAATCTTTAACCAATTTATGCCGTAAAATAAATGTATTTTATTTAAATCTACTCATGTTTAGCATTCACATACAAATGCACGCGGTCAATAGATATAAATTCTTATATTATTTGAGCATTTAAGGCACTTCGTATTTATACTTACTATACTCCATAATTTCTCAATAATATGTCTATGTCAAATCACAGTCTATGTATTCATTGACTTAATGTTAACTTTTGATTTTCGGATGCCTTCAAATTTTAGTCAGTTTCAGTCTTTAATCAGTCTATAATAGATATATGCAGCAGCTCAATGCACCTGATAAAGCTACTACTGAAGTAAGCAAAACTTTTTCGACAATTTTTGACAGTTTTATTGATTTTCCAGATAAAAGGATAATTTTTTTCGTATTATTTCCTCAATTGATTACATTTATAACCGTATTTAACCATTCGATTTGAAAAGGTAAACCAAAATTGAAAAAAATTATTTACGTAAAAATTACATAATATTATATAATATAATATTTAATACTACAGCTATGCGAAATTGACGCATAGAAGTAATCTCGATAATACTAAATGATATAAATGGTTATCTGTATAAAATATATTCACAGCATTGAAAAGCGGTATGAAATTATTTCACAAAACAGTTTTTGCGAGAAACAAATGCCTTCAAAAGATTATGTATCAATCTCATACTTTTTTGTATCTTTTAAGAAAATGTGTTCAACATACTCATTTCAGCATGAATAAAAAGTTAAGGTTGTGCAAAAGCGTTTGAACGTTGATTCCCTTCTTTGGCAAACTTCTTAGAACTTCGTATTAAACGATCCAACTAATTTGCCTCCAGCAATCAATTGCGCCTCCCACCTAGCCGTTTACCGCATCATAAGTCGACGAATGAATTTTTTCCTACGAGAACTCGCGACAACGAGAGCCACTGTTTCGTCGCCTCCGTTTGTGCCTCCGAACCGTCGTCGGTAGGGCAAAAAATTACTTCGTCATCATTCCCCATTACGGCAAGAGAAGTTAAGTTCGGGGCACCCTCTTCCAACCCTCCCTCCCTCACTCCTTAAAGGTCGTTGCCATCTTGTTTATCTCGATCTTTGCTTAGCAGGTTTCTTCATTTCCTTTCCCCCCGTCAGCCATCCTCCAGAACTTACGGATCCTATCATCGGATCCCTAATCTATTCGCATACGCCCTCCTGCCATCCTCATTTAAGTCATCTCTCTCTCTCTCTTCCTTCCTCCCTCTAAAACTCCTGCTCCGATTGTTTGCACGGTGTCTAAAGGGAAAGACTTTCATCCCTGTCTTTCATATCACCGCTCTCTCCCTCCTCCCTCTCCCTCTCCCTCCTCCCTCTCTTTCCTCCCTCTCCCTCCTCCCTCTCCCTCCTCCCTCTCCCTCCTCCCTCTCCCTCCTCCCTCTCCCTCCTCCCTCTCCCTCCTCCCTCTCCCTCCTCCCTCTCCCTCCTCCCTCTCCCTCCTCCCTCTCCCTCCTCCCTCTCCCTCCTCCCTCTCCCTCCTCCCTCTCCCTCCTCCCTCTCCCTCCTCCCTCTCCCTCCTCCCTCTCCCTCCTCCCTCTCCCTCCTCCCTCTCCCTCCTCCCTCTCCCTCCTCCCTCTCCCTCCTCCCTCTCCCTCCTCCCTCTCCCTCCTCCCTCTCCCTCCTCCCTCTCCCTCCTCCCTCTCCCTCCTCCCTCTCCCTCCTCCCTCTCCCTCCTCCTTCTGCCTCCTCCCTTTTCCCTCATCCCTCTCTCTTCTCCCTCTCCCTCCATCTCTCTCTCCCTCCATCTTTATCTCCTCCAGCACACCTCCGCACTCTTTAGAGCTCCCCTTCCTTTGCTCTATTTCCTGTCCTTCGCTTCTCGTCGTCTCCTCTCACCTCCGGTTCTCTTGATTCGCCTTAAATCCTCTCACTTTATTAATGGCAATTCAGTGAGAGTAAAGGAGAATCGTCGTATTTCAATAGGATCTCGCGGCGCGACCTTGTGTTGAGAAGCGGACTGTTTTTATCCCTAAGTTGGTCGAATAACATGTATTAGATCCGCAGCGAGTGGAGATATGATGATATTATTGCGGAGGTTACATTTTTCGACTCGGAGAGAATTTAATGCAATATCTGTTAATGTTTAACAACAAATATAATTAAACAAGAAAATTTTCAAAAATATAAACTTTCCAAATGCTTTGAAATTTGTAAAAAGAGGGTGGTCGTTTTGAGTGGTTTTCGTTAAGAGGGGCTGTCGTTAAGGCGGGTGGTCGTTGATAGACAGACATACAGGCAAACGACTTTTATTAAGGGCAAAATAGTGACTATATGATCTCTTCTTATAGAGAAGGTGAAGGTTTTTTCTGGATTCAAGTTTTAGACAGGAGAGTCGACGGAAGTATTCTGAGACATGGTCAGACTTTTTAAGATTATAGTTGAATCTTATGCAGATATTATGAGAATGTTGTAGCTTAATGGCGAGATCCTTTGATAAGTCCTGGTATAAAATATCACAATAGTCGAAGTGAGGAAGAAATAGAGAGGTGTGTGCTTTGTTTTTAGTTAAGAGGGAAGAATGATAGAGAGAAGCCTTAGAGTGTGTAATGAAGAGTTTACCGTCTTGCAGACTTTTATTACATCATTATTCCAGGTAAGCGTTTCATTAATTAGAATACAGAGATTTTTTACGATTTTGCAATAGGGTATAACTTAATCATTCTAAGACAGAGGTACTGATCCCGCAAGGTTTATAGAAGTCAGTAGTTTTGGATAACCGATTAAAATGGAAAATGCCCTGAGATTTCAAGAGGTTTATGTTTAGAAGATTATCGTAGCTCCATTCTTGAAGTTGAGCTAGGTCATGATTTATGTTGACTAGCAAGATATAAGTTATTAGTTTTGGTGTCTAAGTAGATTTGGAGATCATCAGCGTATAAATGATGTTTGGAGTAAGTTAAGTATTGAGAACAATCATTAATGAATAGAGAGAACAATAGAGGACCTAAAATTGAGCCCTGCAGAACGCCTTGGTTTACATTAAGCCACGAAGACGAGAAATCGTTGGAGATGACTTGTTGGAAACATTCGCTAAGTACAATAGGGATGCGTTGAAGTAGACAAACTGATTTCCGTTAAGTAATATGAAACGTTTAGAATAATTCGTAAGAATTGAAGATTAACCGAGAAGTTGGCTTTACGTTTGCATGGAAAAGTGACTTCTGTATGATAACGGTTAACTTAAAATATGAATCTGTAAATTTACGTAGCTCAATTTTTGGTATATCATTGTTCTAGGGCAAATTTTTGGTCATTTTTGTCCACCTGCCTGTATATATTGAAGGTCATACGACTTGCAGCGTGTATCATTTTAAAAAGCGCCTTATATAGGTCGAAATGTCGTTCTTTTTATGATTTATCAGCCGTTTCTTTTCATTTTCTGATTTCATGAGAACGTTACACAATGCCGCTTAATTAGAAAAGGGAAAATTCGTGTTTGAATATTTTTTTACGCTAGACAACAAGAACGAGGTAAACATTTTAATTAAAAATACCGATTTGCAATGTTGTATGTATTTGAGAAAACGTATACTCTTCTTCAAATAAAACGTTAAAATCAGAAACTTTTTATTCTTCTACACTTTGAACAGATTAATAGCAAAAATTAATATTGCTCAGAAGCTGAGAAGAATAATAATGAAGCAAGAAAAATTTTGTTTCAGATATATTTCTCTTACCTTTGAAACAAAAACATCTCTAATCGCATATATTCTTAATGTTAGAACGGCCTTACCGAATACACAAAATACGGTTTACTTCAAAGTTCCATAAGTTTTTGAATTGCAGGTTCGGTTAATTGTAATGTTACCAAGATTTCGTCATTTGGTTTAATTACTTATTAGTTTTAATTTTTGTACGAAGAACTTGTTTTCGCAGCCTATGTTTTCGTTATCATATTCTAATGAAAATTTGAAACTGCAAACCGCATTAGAATATTGATAGAACTACAAAAATTACATTGCTTTGATCCAGTGTGTAATAATGCCAACGGTCGGAAGTACTTTTCAGTAGCAAAAGGTTAAGATTTTTTTCTTCTTTACATTCAGTTAAATATTTTTTTAATTAAATGCTCTATATTTAGAGAAACACATTATTTTAACGTTTCATAAATTCATTTACGGCGTTGGGTGACTGAACTTTATACAGTTATTTATATCCATGGCTATGTGGCGAATGAAACACTTTGTCTGGAATGAATGGAAATCGTAGTTATAAATTATCTTAATATTTTTTCATGTACGCTGTTATGTATCAATAAAAGAAAGATGAAGTTCTAATATTTAAAAGAGATGATTATGTGGAGATAAATGTACTAAGGTTAGATTGTTGTGTTGAGCCGATTAAAACTTCGTAAGCAGAGCTTCCTTTAATTAGTCTCAAATGGAATATTTTTAGAGATGTGAAATCATACGTATTGCGGTGAAATAATACAAAATTAAGATGAATTCAAAACCATCCATTGTTTTCTAGCGCTAATATACTGTAATTATCTGATTTATTTTAAACATGATTAGCGTAAATGATTGCATCATTTTAAAAGGAATATAAATTTGTACCGCATTTACTCGTGTACCTCGCGCTCCTTTTCCCCCTATATTATTATTATTATTATTCACATAAACGCTACAATTGGGAGTAGGTCCCGGTGGCAGTGGGTCCCCATCACAACCCAATGCATAATACCCAAATTACATAATAAAAATTGAGTTTACTTAATACAAAAATATAAGCTTTTTGATACCATTTCCTATACACTATATACTACTTCTTAACTCCAAGTCAAAGGAACTCCCGTCACAACAGCTTAGGTATCACTCAATACATAATGCCCAAATTACATAATAACAATTGAATGTACTTAAAACAAAAATATAACATTATTATAAGTCGGTGAGATTTATGAACAGGTTATATAAGTTGCGAGCATCGATAGGAAATTGACTGCAACACGCTTGCGTCTATGTTATTACTCGCAGAAGAATTCTATTAAGTATGAGGGTGAAGTATTTTGACGATTGAGATGATCATTTATTTTTATGATATTAAAGCTGTACCTTTTAAATGAGATTTAAGTTTAATATTTTTTCTCAAAATAAGTAGTTGCCTCATTAAAAGTTAACTATCAATTTCTACCTATATTTGTGCTGGAATAAATATGTATCTGTGTTCACCGAATTCACCGTGAGTTCCTGATGCTTCTTTAACATAAGACCCAATAAATTGCGTCACTCAGTAAGAAGGGAGAAGATGCTTAACATGGGCGGACCTTGTTTCATGGAGGAGAAATCTGTGAAGAGGCCGAATTTTTCTTTCAATATCTAGTAGAATGATCGGTCATCAGATAAAACTAAAGAGAATTGTCCAAATTCCAATATTTGTCCTCTTTAGGGTTCATTCTTGATGTCGTTCCTTCTTTTCATGTCCCCCATAAGAAATACATGGAAATCATGCATAAGTTTACAATATTACATTTCAAAATTAGTTATATTTGAATTATTAACTCGGAATTAGCTTCATTTTGTATAGTATGAAAGAATAAAGTAAATTATTTGTATGACAAAATTTGAAACCACTCGAAATTACCATGAATGAAGGTAATTTTTCTGATAAATAGAAACACTTTGGAATCTTTAACCATGCGGGCATTCAATTGCTGTCGTGATGAAAAGATTACTATTAAATTATATTAAATTTTAATTAATAGCAAAATTATTGTGAAATCTATAATTTAATGCTTTCAGTGGGATCTAACCATGTTCATTTGAATTTTTAAGCGTTCTTTTCACGAAGTGAACGGAAATAGGGGAGGTCGATTCCGTCCGTCCGTCCATCTGCCCGTCCGCATGTTAAAACTCGGAAATCGCTTTACGTATTATGATGAATTCGGTATTGGGGAGTTTTGCTAAAATTGGTAGACCGATTTCAATTTTGGTCAAAATCGAATAACAATGATGAACACTTTACATGAAGACCTACATGTACTTTACAATGTTTCTTTGTTTCAACTCGGGAACCGCTGGACGTATTTCGATGAAATTTGGTAATGGGGAGTTTTGCTATAGTTAATTTGATTCCAATTTTGGTTAAAATCGGTCAATAATTACGACTACTTTGCATGAAGACCTACTTGTATTTTACAACGTACCTCGCTTTCTTCTCGTTAAATTCTCATCTGGGCGAAAAATATTGAGAACATTGTGAAATCTCAAAGAACGCATTTGAAAACTCTGTGTACTCCGACATGAAGTACACATTTCCAATCTTGTTTCGTTTGTAGTCGATTTCCAACGTAGTTGATAAAAATGAAGAACCAATTTTAAAATTCTATAATTTTAGTTGATTAGAGAATTTATCAATTTCATAAGATTTATGCTCTATAGTTATGAATAAAAATTTTTAGGATCGGGAAATATATAAGGATTAATAAAATGAGGACACAGGATATTGTCGTGTACCTCACCGTAAATCGCGAATCCCAACGCTATTTTTTCTTAGCTTTCACCAGCGAGCTCGTGATCTCTTGATCACTTACCGCGTTTAAGCAACGGAACTGTCTCTCGCTCCCGCTATAAATAAAGGACGTTTAATTTTGTCGCGAAGGCCATATCTCAACGTGTAATATATGTTATATATTAGTTTTTAATAATTCTTTTATTTTGCATTTGAATAGAAATTCATGTTAAAATTGGAACAATTTCTTCGAAAATATCTAGCGCCTACTTGCTGTAGCTTACGTGGAATATGAATAAATACGTTCGATAAGCAAAATTCTATGATAAAAATTGAAAACTTTATTTCTTTTTGCAGAAAATAGTACAAATCTCGCGCTAATAGTATGATTCCCTTCTTTTAACTCTTAAAGAAAAAGGCATTTCATGGTGGATTTTGCATTTATTATGTGAACTGGATGAGAGGAAAATTTTTGGAATCGAACTCGCAAATGTCAGAAAAAAAATTTCCTCGACAGGTCGTTCCCAGTGGTCAAAGATATCCACCAAATACCATGAAAATCGGTCAATTGGTTCAAATTTCTCAACGACGAAACAATAAGACTATTTTCCATTCTGGTAAAATGCATGATTCAATGCTTTTTTAGAGCATTATTTTGATGCTAGTTTTAAAAATGACCAAAATTATCATTATTTACAGCAAAAACAAGAAATATGGAAAAGTTTGAAATAAAAAAACAGGAGATGGAGGAATGGGAAGAAAGATAGAGGAAATGGATAGGGGAAGAGAGAGGAGGAAGGGAGAGCATGGGGAGGGAAGCAGACAAGTGTGGGTAAACTGAGGGAGGAGTAAGAATGCAGGTGGAAGACGTGTGGGTTAGAGAGAAATGGAAAACGAGCAGAAGCGTAAATGTTTGGACATTGTATGAGGTTTCATAAAATAGACTTAAATTAAAAATTGATTAAAATGTATGAGCACTAGTTTGCAAAGAAATGATAAGAAAGTAAAATAACATTCCAGTGTTCATTTCCTGGGAACAATAACTATCCACTGTTACTATAAACATCTCATAATAATAATAGATGTGAATCAGTACTGATCTCTATCGTACTATGACAACATGTTCGAATTGTAGATTCACTTCGACCTAAATCAAATATATTGTTATGTTAGATTGACGAACAGTGGATAAAATTCGAGATTGGTGGAGATGCTGGGATTGAAACTTGCAGAGCATCGACCTTTAAAAGAGGGAAAACCAACTCCGGTGTAATATCTAAAAGAATGTTGTCAAAGTACGAGGCACTGTGGCAGAGGATAGGAAATGGTAGAGGTCCTTAACTACAAACGACACATTTATTGAAGCTTCCTTCCTTATCGTCCACGCTCCTTATCTCGTGCTTCCTGGAGAAGGATTAACACCAGGGAACCATTCCTTTCTCAAATGGCCGGAAAACACAAAAGACAGTCGATAGTGGTCAGGATAGCGTTTTTTCGCGACAAGGCGGCAAAACTGGCGTCGCGGGTGAAAAGCAAAACCGGAGAACGAGATTTTAGGCCACTTTCCCTTGCTCAAGACACGCCGCCTGGGACTAATGCCACTAGAACATTACCTTTACCGTCTGTTAACGAAATAAAAAAATTTATTTTTTCATTTTCGTTACGTTTTCCGTTACAGCCATTTGAAAAATGTCGTTAACATTTTCCTTACTTTAATCCAAAATAATCCAGCAATTTCGTTACATTACGTGTAAAGTTTTCCAGCAGTGCTTCGAAGGCATAGATTCTTATATTTATCACTCTGTACTTAGTTAATCTGGTCGAAATATATCATTTTGGTATAAATTTATGTGAAAATTCTGTACCAAATTTGGTTGAATTCGGTTCTGCCAATTCCTTCCAAAAGCATAATTACCGAAACATATTATTTTGCAATTGTGGCACCCCTGCTCCGCCGATCAGGTCCAAATATGTCCTTTTATCATGAATTTATGTGAAAATTCTATGTACAGAATTTGGTTGATTCGGTTTGTCAATTTATTTCAAAATCATAACTACCGGAAAATTTATTTTGCAATTGTGGGACCCCTGCTTGGTCAATCCGGTCCAAATATGTCATTTTGGTCATGTATTTATGTGAAAATTCTATG
The DNA here is from genome assembly GCA_028673005.1 of Tanypteryx hageni. NCBI lineage: Eukaryota > Metazoa > Arthropoda > Insecta > Odonata > Petaluridae > Tanypteryx > Tanypteryx hageni. Next base: position 175,499,725 of record CM054115.1, on the reverse strand, counting down.
TACCTACCAAATTTGATTAAAATCGATTCAGCCAGTTCTTCCCTGATACATGCGTACGGGCGAACGGATATCGTCGAAATTTGGACCGAGTGTTTCATGGGAAGCCCTGGAAATCATGAAATTAGGATCGACCCTTACATTACGATCCTTGACCCCGTAAACCGATATTATCCATTTTAGGCTCGAAAATGTGTCTCATCAAAACAGTAATATTTGTGGAGAATTTATCAAAATCGGTCAATTGGTTGCTGATATATATTAAAAAACCGACATTTGGATCAACAATAGGGACCCTTAGGTCTCCTTGGGCTGATTAAAATTTTTTTTGGCACTGCAACTCTCAGGATTAACTTGAAGCTGCGGCCAAATTTTGCAGCTCCTACGTTTATTTTATGAAGAGTTATGACTGCCACGGACACACAGACAGGTTTTTATTATATTATAGATACGATATTTTCACGTTTTCATGCATTTTATTAATATTGGGAGATTGTTGTCCCAAGTGTTGGATTCAATTCTTGGCCTCATATTCACGATTAACAAATGCACCATTTTAGTGCTTTAATACGGTTCAGACTTTTATACACCGGTATAACACATAACACCTGAACCTGCAGATATGCAGAACACTATTTATTTATAACACATATACTGAATCTATTGAATATATTGACGAAATAAAAGAGAATGGAAATGAGCAGAAATAGAGATAGATGACGTAGTATTTTTTATGAGCTGCATTAAAAAAATAAAAATAGCCAGTTATAATTGATTATAAAATATTTTATACTATCGAATCATGCGTCATTGCTGAATGGTGGGAAATTCATAAACCTAAATATAACGTTATTTGCAATAGATTTCTTTAAATGATAATGCAGCAAATATTCGAGCCGAATTTCTAATAAGATTTAAAAAATAACATTTTATATCTTCTATTTAAATTTAGCTCCTACGTTTATTTTCAGAAGAGTTATGACTGCCACAGACACACACATGCAATTGTGATTTCAGTTTTAAGAAAATAAATATAATACCTAGTTCATTAATAGCTGATTCTGATCTTTCGCAACGATCGTAATAATGATAACAACAACGATCGCATACAGCTATGCCCTCGAAAGGATTGCAATGGCTAGACTCCCAACCCCTCCCATCCCCCCAAACGATATTATTAAATTTTAATTATGTTGTCATTGATCGCAAAAATCAAGCCTACTTTTGAAAACTGCGATAGAAGTATTCTCACAACAATATCATACACCTGTACTCTAAGGGAATAAACCTCCAGGAAATTGGATTAAAATGACAAGTGTAACTCCAGGTAGACAGGGGTATTTTTTTAGCATGTTGGCTCCCGTAAAATCCAACTGCCTATTGCAGATTCTTCGTCGTCCACGCATATAGAAATCCGCATCGAAAGAGTGAGAGAGAGAGAGAAAAATGGTTGATACTGGTTAAATCGCAAACAATGCAGGGAAGATAAAGCATTTCGGATAAAACCCACACCATTCTAAAAGTGACAAGTATATATTATCCAATAAAACGAACTTAATTTCTCTTGGGGAGGTGATTTCCTCCCTCTCCTTCACACACACACACATACCTTCTCCCTCCAATCTTTCTCGCTGTATCTCTCAAAATAAACGTCTACACGCCTCATCCCCCACTCCTCCCTCACTCCTCTCCCACTCCTTTCCCACTCCTCCCCCCTCCTCTCCAACTCCTCCCTCACTCCTCCACCACTCCTCCCCCACTACTCTCCCACTGCTCCCCGACTCCTCCACCACCACTTCTGCACTACTCTACCACTCTCCTCAATCCTTTTCAAAAACCCATCCCGAGCCTTCATCGAACTCATTTGAAACAATCCTCCATTTTCATTGGGAGAACTTATCCCCTCCCTCTTTATCTCTACTTCCCTCCCTCCCTCCCTACCCACTCCTAACCTCTTTCTCTCTCTCTCCTCTTCACTCTCTATCTCTCTTTCACCTTCAACCGCACTCTACATTCCAATTTCCTCAAACCCTTTTCTTCTCTTATCAGTTCTAACCTTCCTCTTCCCTCTCTCACAATATCTGGTGCCTCTTCTGTTCTCTCTTCCTCCCTTTCTCCTCTCATTCTCTTATCCATCCTTCCTGTAGCCTGCCGATGAACCTGCTCAGGAAACCTCTTCCTCTAAGCCGTCCTTCCCAAACTCCAACTCCCTCTCTCTCTCCCTCCTTCTCATACAACGCAACCATTCATCTGAGTTTACGCACCCGCTCTTTGAAAAACACTGGCCGAAGTTCATTACGGCTTCCACCGCCGCCGCCATTACCTACATAATCGAAGGAATTTAACTTGCCCTCCCTTTATCTGTCTCTCTCTCTCTCTCTCTCGCTCTTCCTCGAAGCTATCTTCTTCTTTGCCTTTCCTCTTTTAACCGATTTTCTCCATCTCTCCTTTTCCAATTTCCTAACTTCCTCTCTTCCTCCTCTCCGCCCCCCCTTCTTCCTTCCGCCGTTCGCTGCTCCGTTTTCTTTGATTTTTCTTTCTTTGTTTTTGCCCTTATTTCCACCATCTTGTTTCCTACCTCGTTGTCTAGCTATTACTATATTTTCCACTCTAATTCTTGTATCTATGTGATTTTTGTTTTTTTTTTTATCTGTTTACACGAAATTACTGCCGAGAGTCAACGTTATCTTTTCTGATTTCGGTTTTGCTTTTCTAATTTGTACAAAAATATAGAGTTTAGTATGTTGAACACCAGTGATTATCGCCCACATTTACATATTGTACATGTGTACATATTGTAGTATAAAATATGGATTTTGTTGAAGTACTCTTCCATACCATAATTCTTAGGTTTTATAATATTTAGGCTTATCATTTCTATAGATCTTAAATTACAGCACGATCAGCACTTCTTATCAATAATAATTTAATATGTTTATTTAAAATATCTAAGCTCCCAATGTATATTTTGCTGTCGTTCGTGCAAGTATTTAAGTGTATTTACTTCTTTATTAATTTAAATTCATAGAATGATGATGTTTTTGTCGCGAAACATTATTTCGTTTATATTTACTCCGAAGTTTCAATAAGTACTCAATTTGAAAGGTTGGCGAACTCGCGTTTATCTATTTGGCATGTAAGCGACAAAACAACTGAAGATCTTATGTTTTCGCGGTTATGTCCCGGTTTTTCTTCCCCAGAGCACGCTGTGTCCCGGTTTTACTTCCTCAGAATCTGGTCACCCTACTTATAGCCCTTTGTTATATACAATAATAACGTGCTTTTAGCATATATTTTACAGCAAAGGTGGAGCACAAGAAAGAGGAGGGATATGGATGATGTCAAACGTTAGACAGACTTCGAAAAGTTGGACGAAAAAGCTGGATGATTCCATAATAGACGCGTAAATACTTAGAGAACAACTTTTAAGTGAAAGTATTATCCCTCACTTTATCTCTCTGTTTCTGTCTACCTCACAAAGAATGTAACAAAATTATCTTTTAAAAGGTAAATTTTCAAATGACATGAGCTTCTTTTTATGGGTTGTATCAAAGTTCATCAATTCCTCAGGGCAGTTTACAGCGAGCTAAATCTTTTATTTTTCTTATTGCAGCGAATGTGTTACAGTAAAATTCAATGGTACGAAATCGGTTTTTAACATACTGCCACTTTCTGAGAAAAGTTATTCAGCTTTCTGCGAAGATGTATTCGTCGCATGTTAAAGGAAGTCGTTGTTGCAAACTTCTTTACCACAAATAGTTAAAATTTAAATCTCTTGGATTTCATATCAACGAGGATTTATTGTAATCCTTCTGCGAATTTATTATCCTGGGTTATGGATTTAATACACTTATGGAGTCATGCACGCATCAATTTCTGGGATTTTCATTAATTTGTTAGTTTTTACGAAAAAGGTATTTTTCCACTCGAAATAAATCCATAATAACAACTTAAGTTTAAAAAATTGAAGAGTTAACTACTTGTCTTAACCCATTTTATCCCGAAACTTTTTTTTTTTGGAAAAATTTGATGATTTTTACGTATGTCACTGCTTCAGACCTAGAAGATATGGGAAAAAATATTTTTAAGATTACAACAGGGGAAGTATATATTTTAGCTTGACTGGATATTCTGCCAATGGGACAAAACAATATCATTTCTTTTTCATTTGTCCAACTATCATTTATTAAAAAGTGGGAATATAACAAAATATCTTTTATATTTAACTAAATGAAGAATCATCACTTTGTGTTGTTGAATGGTATCATATAAATTACAGATGTATACAATTTTCTAGGATTTTTGTGAATGTATATGGAAACAAAATCCTGGAATTTCTTGTCTATTTCCTTTTACAGAATATGATATGGTTTGTGGCACTCAGCATGCAGAGACCTGTTGAATTTCTCACATTTATAAGTTTTTCTGCCTTTACAGTTCTTACATCTTGCATTTGGCTGCTCAGTTCAGATAATCCTATTATCTTTTCCATCGAATCGTACAACATCAGTAGCGCTGCATGAAATCTGTATCCTTGGTCCGCTATTCTTCCTTTCTGTTCCATATTGTATTTGTATTCAGTATGTTGCAACATACTAATCATGGGCATCCACACCTTACATATTTTGTTGTATACAGCAATTGGCTTAGGCTGTGGCCCTAGAACTGTTTTCCTCTCTTTGGAGCTCCATCTTTTGGCGTTCGTCAAAGGGCCTGCCTTGACAGCGTTACTTGCCACTGACCACGCGGCTGTCGGGACATCTTACAAGAACTTCGTCTCCAGCTACAGTTTTGTCCATTGCCTCTCTGCCATTTTATTCTAAAGCCTTTTTCTGAAGAAGAGGTGCCCTATAAACCACATTATCTCTCATGATACCAGTTGCAGTAATGCATTTCTTCGACAAGTCAGAAAGATGATCTACTGAAGTGAAGAGGTAATCAAATACACTATGGGAACCTTCTTCAATATTTGCTTTTTCTATCAGCCCAGTGACTACATCGTATTCTTGGTCATGTTCTGATTTTAGAGGCAATGTGCTGCTTTCACAGTAAGGCTCAGAATGAAGCATGTATCCATCAGCCGTACAGAGGAACCAAAGTTTATAGCCAAATCAAATTGGTTTCCCTCGAATAAATTGTTTAGTACTGTGTATCATACAATAGTTTCATCTATGCTCAAGAATTATGGAATATCAATGACTTTTAAAGCTTAATTGAGTATGTTTAAAAGTAGCCAAAGTTATAGTATCTGTCATAGTCAATTTTTGAACTACCTACCAAATAGATATGCCTTATATTATCATCAAATGAATTTTTACGCATTGAACCACTTACAAGAATATTATGAGTACTTGGTGATGCACTCCAGTACGTCTATTTGGTAAGGGCATATAGCCAGATAACAGCAATATTCCAAGGAAGGTTGGAATATTTTCTTTTGCCAACATGTCCACAGACAAATTCTTTTGTATCGCAAACTTCTTCATTTCTTCTAGGATTTGGTCCACGAGTTTACATGGGTAGGTAACATAAAAGGCATCAAGTGGTGTTTTATTTAAACTTTTCTTTCCAAAAGTCTGACAGATTGGGATGATGTGGCTTTTTATATACAGGTATGGCTTCTCCGATCCGGTAAGAGTAATATATGAGGTGAGCATAGAATGTATAAGATGGGAGGCTCATCTGACAGTTTAGGAACTATTGAATTAGAATATCGAGAATTTGCTTTCATATCAATTGAGAGAAAAAGGAAATGAAAGCTATATAGTGTTATCTTCTTTCACTTTTTGTGAATCGTAGCTCTGTCTTCCTCTTTCCTGGAATGTTGCTGAGACGTTTATGGTAAATTGAAATCATTTTCAACATCCAGCTGCTCTTCTCTATTCTCGCTATTTATCACATGTAATTCTTCTTCACTTTAATGTAAACGTCTTGGTAAATGCTGCGGTAAAAATTTCTTTTCATCATCACTTTTATCGGAGTCTACATCTGTATTAGCGTCTGGTTTCTCCACAGGTGGATGCACAGATATACTAGTGAGAAACAGTTTATCATCTTCACTAGCCTCTAATATGTCACAGATTTCATTCAGGGACAAGCTAAAATAAATAAATAGCACTATTTCATATTTTACTCATAGCAATATTTATATTACTTCACATAGAAATATGCAGGAAAAGTAGCAACTGATACATGCAAAAAAATGATAATGATATATTCACTACTTGGATGACCTGCACATCATCTTGAACACGAAGTAAATTTCTGTGACAGAATCAGCACCTTGTTTCAAGGAGCAACTGCCCCTGGTGGTAAAAACTGAAACTTCTTACTCTTAGGAATCCTAGAACTATACTAGTCAACAAATATCCAGTTAAAATTAACTGTAGTGTAATCACGATATAAAAATGCAGACTGGCAGGAATCCCTGCCATTGGGAAGTAATGGGTTAAGTATCTCCAATAGCCATTATTATTGTTTCTTATAACCTAATTATGAGTATTGGAGATGCCCAATGCAACTATGTAGTTTTTCAATTTGTGGTACGTGCTTATTCTGGAATTGTTTCCACGTTGGCAGAAAATTTTCATCATTGCTTAGGACTTGTGATCAGTTAAAGTTGTTAATATTTTTTTGTGAAATTTACCCGAGCTTTAATAGAAAAATAATAATAAATAGAAAATAAAGTAATTGAAGCAATTTTCCAATTAATTTTCATATGCGGACAGGACAGCTGTATGAGTTTTGCCTCGGGGAGGACTTTGCACAGCGTTGCCTATCGGCTTTCAGTGCTTGGACTAAGTTTGTTTAGTACGAAGTTCCGAATTTTCGGACTGGTGGACGGTGTCTGCGTCCGTTTTTAGGTCCTCCTCCTCTTGGGATAGGGGAGGTCCTCCTCACGCCCGGTCCCAGCCCTCGGGCGTTTGTGCACATCCCATGGCTTTACAGAGACTGAGATGTTCTTTATGGAGTTGCAGGCGTGTGGCAACCTGTCATAGAAAGTCTTGCTGGATTCTTCCATCCAGGTTTTAAGTGTTGTGAACCCCAGGGCATCCCTGATGTAGGCGTTTGTTGTCCCGAGCGGTGGTCGCAGGGCCCATCGGAGGCATCCATTCTGGACCACTTCCAGTCGATCTGTTGATGTGGCTCTTCCCGACCAGGCCGGGGATGCGTACGTGAGTATAGGTCTTATACACGCCTGAAATAACTGGGCCTTGACTCTTGGTTGGATTGAGCCTGTTTTCAAAACGGGGGCGAGGGCGACCTTTGCCGCAATGGCTTTCTTTGCTAGTTTGAGGACGTGCTTCTGGAAGTCCAGTTTGCCGTCAAGGGTAACCCCGAGGTAGGTGACTTCTTTTTTCCAATCGACTAATTTTCCATTCACTGAGAGTCTTGGGACGGCTGGTGGTTTTATTTTTCTGGTAAAAATTATGGCTTCAGACTTGGCAGCGTTAACTCCCATCCGCCATTTCCCGTACCAGGAGGTCAGTTGGTCGAGGGCTCTCTGGGTATACTCTTGTGCTTTCACGGTTTTTGTTGAACGTGAGATTACCGCGACGTCGTCCGCATAAATCCCCAGTATCGTGTTGTGCCCGTGGGCCGTGGGCAGATCTGCTGTATATAGGTTAAAGAGTAGGGGGCCAAGGACTGAGCCTTGGGGGACCCCTGCTTTTATGTCTTTTATCTGAGACCGTGCGTTGCTCCAGTTAACGTGAAAAGTCCGCCCCGTCAGGTAGGAGTGAATTAGTTTCCGAAGCCAGGTAGGAAAGGCTTGATCTTGTAGCTTCCTGTGTAAGCCTGCATGCCACACTTTGTCAAAAGCCTTTTCTAAGTCTAGGAAAGCAGCGGCGGTGTGTGCATGTTGATTAAAGCCTTCAGTGATAAAATCAGTTACGCGGACCAGTTGGTGGGTCGTAGCGTGCTCCTCGCGGAATCCAAATTGTTCCGGGGGTATGATGTGGTTGCCATAGGCATGCTTCTTCAAGTGGGGGAGGATGACCCTTTCAAGTAACTTGCCCAATCCCGACAGTAAGGAGATGGGCCTATAGCTCCCCGGGCTGGTGGGCGGTTTACCCTGTTTCAGTATGCAGATGACTATGGCTTTCTTCCAGGCGTCCGGGAAGTGGCCGAGCTTCATAGCTGCGTTAGCTATGTAGGTAAATGCTTGTCCGGCGTAGCGCGGCATCGCAATGATTGCTTCGTTCGGGATGTCGTCGGCGCCAGGGGCTTTTTTCTTCTTTATTTGTTTTAGTGCCCTGAGTAGGTCTGCCTCAGAGCATTCGGGCGGCTTGTGGCCGTCGTCCTCCATGGTGATGGCAACTTCTGGGTCATTCGCTGTTGGCGGGTTTGGAGTGAATACCGTTTGTAGATGAGTTTCGAGAGCCTCCGCTTTCTCTTGCGGGGTAATCGCGAGCCCTGATGGTGTGCGTAGCGGGACATCTCTCGTTTGGGGGCGACGGAGATGTTTAGTCACTCTCCATACGGATCCGTCTCCCTGGGTGAGCGTGGCCGCGAAATCTTGCCATGCCTTTGTCCGATGGTCCTTGATGTCGGCGGCTATTTGCCTCTGCATCCAACGAACCTCGTCCCATATCCGTGGATCCCCTGTCCTCTGGTGTTTGCGCCGTAGCTTATTTTTGCGGGCTATAAAGTTTAGGATTCCCTCCGGGAGGTTGAGGTGGTCCGGTTGACGGGAGATTCTATATGGAGTGGCGTTCCTTGTTGCCGCTTCCATTTCACGGCTCAGTATGGCAGCGAGGTTATCTAGCTCGGCTGGGGTTTCCGGTTGCCTGAGTACTGGTAGTGCATTTGTCAGCTGCAGTCGATACCTGTTCCAGCCAGTCAAGTCTAACCTAGCTCTCAGCCTTGGTGGCAGCAGGGTGGGTTTAATTCCCAGGTATATTAATACGGGGTTATGGTCGCTTGATAGTGCGGCGGCCGTATATACGTTGATGAAAGTGCGGATGCCTCGGCATATCGCAATGTCAAGGGTCTGGGCTAGCCTAGTGGGCTGGGAGGGTGCCGCTATAGTTGCTCCGACGTCGTCAGCCCATTTCCTGAGTTTCCTCCCATTGGAGTTGATTGTGGTTGAGTTCCATGTTAGGTGGGTGGCGTTGTAGTCGCCCGCCGCTATCGCTGGGTTGTCTGTATCAAATATGGCGTCGAAATCGTTGGTTATCAGTAGCCCGCCCGGCCGAAGGTAGGCGAACGTTAGTCTTAGTGCGGATAGCACGGTCGCGTTGTAGAAGTTGTCTTTCATTTACCGTAGCGAGCACAGCGGCATATATCATGCGCATACATACATTTATTCTACTTACACCCTCATGTCCTAAGTTAAGAACTAACTATATTTGCATGGTTAGTTGATTATATGTTTAAGGAAGATTATTACAACCGAATGTTAGAATTCTTTTTACTAATTATCGATATAATGATTTATAGATCCAGGTTTTTTCAAAAAACATTTGCACGCTATTATATAACCACATCTTTAAAATAAAAAATAAATAAATCGGTACTAATAAACAGAAAACGGATCCCAAATACTTCCATATTCGTTTTTATTAAATAAATTAAAGGCATACCTGCCTCTTGGTGGCAAAAAAAATTAAAAGCGATCGAGGATTTACATTTCATCCTATTTTTATCACTATTTTAAGAAATATGCACTTCTGAATACGTGGGACTCTAACGTCCCGTCAGCATATAAAGGGTTAATATTTCTGGTCAGAATTTCTCTCTTTGTTATCTTTCTCTTTCCCTGCTCTCTTCGTCGCTCTTTATTTCTACTTGTCTCTCCCATCTTTTCCCGCCGTCCCATGTCTAGAAGCCCGAACCTCTTAAAAAATCGAATCGAATGAAGTGAGAACTCGCCCACATCATTCCACCTGCTATGAATTATTAACGTCGATCGTGCGGTTAGGTGGGATGGCGGGAGTTATGAAAAAGAAGGCTTTTGTGGTTTATTTAGCAGGCACGGGAAAAGTGTGGCATAATATATATATAAATATTTTTTCGCGAAATCGTTTTGCTTCCGGCAGTCGTTATATATATATCATCATCATCATAGGTAGTCTGTCCGTAGACAGGTCCGTGATTATTCATGGTTAAACCTGGTTCTCCATATACTCCTATTTTCCGCTGTCCTCTTTATATCTTGATAACTCTCTTTCCCTTTCAGATCGTCTATCAGCTGAAACCTTTTCCTACCTCTTTCCCTTTTCCCATCTAGTTTTCCTTCTAACACGTCTTTAATCATACTCTCTCTCCTCAGGTAATGTCCAACCCAGTTAGCCTTCCTCTTTCTGATAGTCTGTATAATCATTCGCTTCTCTCCTATTCTTCGTAGCACTTCATCGTTTTTCATCCTATCTGTCCATTTTATCTTCAGCATTCTCCTCCAAGTCCACATTTCAAAGCTTTCCAAGTATTTGATGTCATTTTTCCTTAGCGTCCATGTTTCTGCCCCATACAATGCTATACTCCATACGTAGCATTTTATCAACTTCTTGCGGATATCTTCCCTTATATTCCCTGTAAGTAGTTGTTTCTTTCTCCTGAAAGCCGCTTTTGCTTTTCCTATTCTAGTTTTGATCTCATCCGTACATTTTGCCTCTCGTGTTATGATACTTCCAAGGTATTTATATTCTGAAACTTGTTCTAATGGCTTTCCCCCAATAGTTATGTTCAGATTCTCTTCTTTACCCGATATTCGAATGACCTTGGATTTTTCTGTATTTATTTCCATACCATATTTTCTACCTGTTATCACTAGTCTATTTATCATTTTTTGTAGCTCCTCTTCCTTTCTTGCTAGAAGTACTTGATCATCTGCGTATTTTACTGTTCTTATAATCCTTCCTCCAATTTTGAAATCCCCTGTGCCTTCTAAAGCTTCTTGCATTAGACTTTCTGCATATATATTGAATAGGGTTGGCGATAGGCAGCATCCTTGTCTTATTCCTCTACCGATATTTATTCCGCAGGTATCCACATTCTCAAACCTGACCTTTACAACTTGATTCTCATATAGATTCCTAATCAGTCTCCTGTCTTTCCAGTCTACACCTATATCCTTTAATATCTTCATCAACTTTACCCAATTTACTCTATCAAAGGCCTTCTGCCAGTCTACGAAACATGCGCAGATATCTTGACTGTATTCTATTGCCCTTTCTGATATGATTCTAACTACTCCTATAGCATCTCTAGTTCCTCGTCCTTTTCTGAAACCGAATTGATCTTCCCCTATTATTTCTTCTGCCTTTTTCTCCAGCCTTTTATTAAGAATCCTCGTGATGATCTTCGATGTGTGTGACAGAAGGCTTATAGTTCTGTAATCTTTACACTGCATTGCCTTTGGCTTCTTCTTTAGAGGGATCATTGTTACTTCTAGGAAATCCTGAGGCCACTCTCCCGTGTCGTAAATCTTATTAATTAATTTCGTGATCGCTTTTAGTCCTTCTGATCCTATGACTTTAAGTATCTCAGCCGGTATTCCATCGCTGCCCGTGGCTTTCCCCTTCTTAAGTTCCACTATCGCTTTTTCTACTTCGCTCTCCATAATACTTGGTCCTAAGTTATCTTCTTCAATGTTTTCCTCATTTTCCAGTTCTATTTTTGCCGCTCCTGTCTGTTTGCTGTATAATTCCTTAATGTATTCTTCCCATACCTGTGCTACATCCTTTGTTTCTGAGACTATCTTCCCATCCGTATTCATAATTCCTTTACCACAAATTCCATTAGACTTCTTATCTTCTAATTCCAGTGCCCTAGCGTACATCATATCGTACCGTCCTAATTTCTCCATTTGTTCTATTTCATCACATTTTCCTTTTAGCCAATTTTCTCTAGCTTTATCTGTTACCCTTCTCAACTCATTGTTTATACGCCTATAGTTGGCTCTACCTTCTTCACTGTTAACGTTTTTCCATTTTCGTCTCTCATCCATTTTCTCCAGCATTTCCTTCGTGATCCATGGTTTTCTGATTTTCTTCTCTTGTTTTCCAATCTCTTTATCCAAGGTATCCTTGATACTGGTTTTAATTTCATTCCATTCTATATCGACGGTCTTCGGTTTGTTTTCCAACTTTCTTAGGTTATCTTCCAACTTCATGCTGACTACATCCTGCCTTTCTTTCAGTTTTTCTAGGTCCCAGGTCTGTCTTTCTCTTCTCGTTTTTCTTATTTGTTTGAGCTTTGTACTCACGTCAAGTATTAGAAGGCTGTGATCTGAATCAATGTCTGCTCCTTGCATTGCCTTGGCGTTCTTTATGCTGTTCCTGAATCTTTGTTTTACAAGGATGTAATCTATTTGGCATCTCATTCTATCTCCTGGGCTTTTCCATGTGTATAACCTTCGTTTATGGTTTTTGAACCATGTATTAGTCACTACAAGATCATTATTGATGCAGAATTCTACGAGTTTCTCCCCTCCTCGATTTCTCTTCCCAAGTCCGTATTGCCCGACAACATTTTCTTCCTGTCCTTCTCCGACTATGCTGTTCCAATCTCCCATTATTATGCAGTTTACCTTTCCTCTTCCGTCTTCTTCGTAAATTTCATTAATTTGCTCATAGATCTCATCTATTTCTTCATCGTCATGAGCTGCCGTTGGCATATATACCTGGATTATCAGCATGTCCACTGGGACTGCTTTTAGCTTTATTGCCATCAGTCTATCGTTCGTTGCTATTATCTTTGTCACGCTTTTCATCATATCTTTCCTAAGTACCAGAGCTACTCCCCTTTCCCCACTATTTCCTCCAGAATAAACTACCGTGAATTCTTCCGAGTCGAACTGTCCTTCTCCCTCCCATCTAGTTTCGCTTAGCCCTATAATGTCAACTCTATTTCTTCTCATTTCTTCTTTCAAGTTCTCTAGCTTTCCTGCCTTTCTCATAGTTCTTACGTTCCAAGTCCCTATTCGTAATTTACTTTCGACAAATGTTTTCCTCAAGGCAGTCCCCGCCCGGAGATCCGATTGGGGGACTATTTTACCTCCGGATTGTTTTACCTCGAGAGAACTCATATTGTCCAACCATATAATCTTTACTAGGGAATGTAATGTGGTAGTTTCCCTCTTGCTTTCCACATCGCAGTACTGTAGCCGTTCAAATCGTCCTGATCACGCCTACAGCTATATTGGATATAGACCCAACCAACATCATTTGTTTTCGGCTCTATACCATACTGACAGTACTGCTGCCTACTGCCAGGCACTGATGATAGTTTTTTTTTTTTTTTTAAATAAAACCTCCATTCGAGGGGTTTGAACCCCCGAACTTTGCAATAGAAAGCCGACGCGCTAACCACTACACCACCATATATATATATATATATATATATATATATATATATATATATATGTATGTATGTGTGAGAGATCATCAATTCGAATTAACGAAGAAAAGGTAAGTATAGATAATTACCGTCCCGAGAAAATTTTCCGAGCAATATATTGTTTTGCACTTTTCTATCTCCACAGAGAAAAACGCGCGGCTGATCATCTCTCGCCTCATACACCCGCAATTGTAATTATTATAATTTTCCTTTTTTGAAATCTTTCGAACGTTTTAATAACTGTCTCAAAATCTATGGAGGGGGTGTAAGGAAGGGAAATGAAAGTATCGGGAATAAATGGATAATGGTGGCGCATTAACTCGAATTTTATGAGAATTGATGGAGGCGGGAATGGCGAGAGAATGCTCTGAAAAGGGAGTTTGGGGAGGAAATGGTCTCGCTGTTAACGGAGTTAGATTGTGGAGTAGATAGGATGAAGACAAATGTCAGGCGAGCATATTAAGATAAGAGAACAGTGAGAGAGAGACGGAAAAGGAGGAGGAGTCTGGTTAGTAGGAAGTGGATGGGATACTTTTGAGAAAAGAGAATCTTGAAAGGGAGTATCCGGGCGGATAATTTATGGATTAGCAATTTTATACGCAGAATAAGCTGTGTGAAATAAAATGGAGGGGATGGAGTTTTAACACGCCCGCTGGGTTTTACCTGGAGTTCTGTTTATCATTGGATTAATTAATCTCGTATCGAATCCACGTATTTTATTGTCGTTTTCATAGATGGAATATATAATTTCGGAACAAAAGAGAAAATAAATGTCACTTTTATAATGGAATATGTTATCGTTCGAAAATGTTGACCCTAATATTACCGGAAATTATGAACTTCAATGAATAACTTAGGAGTTTTATGTAACTCTATTATAAAACCTGCGATACGGACCTTTTTGAGTTAGTTTCATTGAAATTATTTCATGTCACTTGCACCATTACCAATGGAGTTTTATCGAAATGTAATAAGAAATTAAACTTTTGACAGGCATAGATGATATGGAGCAGGCAGGATCGTGATTTCCATCGAATAATCTGCTATAAAGTACCTTAAAATTAACCTTAGAAATTTCACATATTTTGTTTAATCATTATTTGCTTTGGTCCCGTGAAGGTTAATTTGGGTCCTTAATTCGTCTCATATCCGTATACGTTTGGCTCTGTTATTATAGAATTGTGCTTTTCAACATTACTTCGCACAATATCTTACCTCAGCCCTAGGAAGAATTGTCTTCTTATATACTTTTAATGCTATTTCTACCAAAACTTATGTTGTAAAACAAAATCATTAGCCACATTCTCCGGTACGCTATATAAAGTATTATTTCATCTAATGGTTCGCGATTTCTTCTCCAGTTTTCGAAGCCTTGTAATCGAGAATTATTAAAGGAATTTTGTAAACATTTTTTTCCACTTTCTTAGTGTTATGGAGAAAATATAGCATTGCATACACTTCGTTTTTTCGTGTAAAATACGGCATCAACTTAATATTTTCTCTGGAAATAAATTTAATAAAATACTTCTCATGCATTAAGTTTTGTGATTTTAATTATTAACCCCAAATGCCATTAATGTATCAAATAAAAAGTTATATTACATTTTCCGTAAAGTCTTGTAACTTTTGTTGCTACGCACTGAAAATAATAAATGCCTAAGTCCATAGCAATCCGGAGAATATTTTACGTTTCCCTTAAAAAAAGTCTGCTTTCTATTTTAATTGGAATGTTTGGTATGGAAAGATTTTCCACCGTTTGAAATTTTGTGATCTTAGTTCGACGTCCTGAAACTAGGTGGATATGTAAATGAGTAAATTAAATATGATAGTATTTTATATCTAAAACAAGTCCTGATAAAAATTAATGGCGCGTAAGTTTGACAAGGTACGAGACCGAGTTTAATGAGGGTTTCTAAAATTCAACCACCAAGGAGCAAAGGGTGATACGTCTTGCACACGGGTCATAAACTTTCATCCACTCGCTCCGTGAAAATATTTTCCCAGGCTTTTAAAAGGATTGCGGGTTTCCCTGTTTGATGAGCCGCGAGAAGAATAGGAGCGAGAATATACATATGTAACATATGCAACAGCTTTACTCGTAATGTGCGTGAGGGATGGTTCAAAAGTTTTTCTCCACTTACCGCTGAAAATCGACCACTTGAAGATTCATTTTCATTTCATAGAATGATTTCCCCCCGTGAAAGTATAGCTAGTGAACCGAACAATTGCATTTTAGCTATTTATTTATTTTTAACGGCGCGGTATTTCATAGTATATAGTGTATAGGAAATAGTATCAAAAAGGTTATATTTTTGTATTAAGTTAATCCAATTTTGATTATATAATTTGGGTATTATGCATTGAGTTGTGGTGGGGACCCGCTGCCACCGGGACCTGCTCCCAATTGTAGCGTTTATGTGAATAATAATAATAATAATAAAATTTTCTCCAACCATATAAAAGAAATGATTTGATATTGACTTTACTGCAATTTATACAATTGAAAATGTTAAGCTTTTTCTCGTTGAATATCCAAATGCAACAAAGTCCTGGTGAATTTTCTAAATATTTACCTTTATCTTATGAATTCTGATACAATTTTATTTGTCCTGCTGCGTTTAAAGGCGCATTTTTAAAAGTCGATCCGCGGAAATACCTTCCGATTCACTTTTATACGTGAAATCTCTTCCGAGCATCCAAGTCCCTTTACACTACTTTAGTACCACTGAAATATATAGGACTCATACGATTTTTGCTCCAACACGGAAATCAATTCATATTCTTTTCATCAATTTTCACATTAACGAAAGTGAAGAAACTATGTCGGTGTTTTGGAATGAAGGAAATATTATAAAAACTGATGTATCTGTAGCATAATGTGAAGAATATTAATAATCGGAATCTATCTGCCCATTTTTGGAGACAGTTAATTTTGAAACAACTCTTCTCTTAGCCTTTCTATAATTCAAATACAATGTCCTGAAAGATGTATCGACTACGTTTTTGGAAATTGACTGAATATTATTAGGTTTTTGTTTACAATTTAAATGGATGTAGTTTAATAAAATTTATGTACGGTGGTCTTTCCATATTCGATGGGATTGCAATCCTGGTACACGGCACGAAGCTAGAAACCGCAAATATAACTAGATTAAGGGAGAAGTGAATTTAGGAGAGTCTCACATTTTTCTCAGCATTCATTTTTTCACGTCTTCGGACCATGATTTAACCACAGTATCGTACATGCAAATGCGTCAAATCGCGAACAAAATCCGCGAAAATCGAGGAATGGCTTTATTTAATACCAAGAAGTGACTGGTTAAATAGTTAAATTAGTTGAACGAAGCGATATTTTAGCTTAAATTTTATCTTTTACAATTAAACCTGTAGAATGTAAGCATAATACGGCAATTTATCAATGCGCATTTTATTTTTATAGGCAGATAAACATTTATCTTTTTGGTAAAAAGAAGATATTTATTTAATTTCCATATTCTTTTGGCATAAATACTTGTCTGTGGGAACTACAGAGCCATAAAATTGTATCTCAAACTTCTGTACTCGGTCATAAGCCCAACGATTCTGTTTTAAATGACCGGTTTTATAAATACAACTTTATTCAAATGTAATTTACGTGAGTATTAAAACTTAAACTTTAAATAGCGACACGTGAAACATTCAGCTGTTACATTTTATTATAGCTCAACTTTGTATTTTTTAAAATGCAAGGGAGCATATGAACTTCAACTAGAATCACAAAAGGTCTGACGCTTAAAAAAATTATGCGATACTTACGGTATATTTTGTTATAGTTAATTATTTTTTTTATAATTAACATAACTAGCTAGGGAAGAATTTACCCGGTAATTTTAATTATATGAAGGGAGAGGAAAGTTATTTATTTTTCCACTTAAATTACTTCCTTATTTGTCAAGAAAAATTTTCACAATGCAGGTTTTTCATTTTCTCATCACGTATCAGCGCATATTTTTCTTTTTAAATCTTGTTGCCATACTTTATTGTCTGTTATTAATAATATTGGACTCAAGAATAAAAATAGTTACAGGTAGTTATCCTAGTCCAAGCGAAGGTAAAGTCTTCCTTACCTCATTTAACACCTACGATGTAAAGGACTAATTAAGTTCTTTCTTACCCCTTAAATTAATGGCAATGAAATCGACAACCCATTTGCGCAATAAATTTCCATTCCCTCTCAAATTTATAAATAAATACAAGCTGAGTCGAACCTTATTAATCTATCTATCAAATTTTCGATTATTTGAATAAATAATTTAATACATTTAGCAACCTTATGATTTGATTTTAATTTCAAAATCTATAATTTTTTATTATTGCCTTTCTTTGAGGCTCTAGTTATAGAGTAATTGTAATTTTTGTATAGAATGTTGGATAATATTTAAGTAGATCACTAATATTTCTTATCTTTTGCTATATATTTCTTCTATTTGAATGATCGGAAAAAATGTGTTAGGCGCACACCAGATTATCCCTAAGAATCGTTTAAGACCTAAAAAACTGCTCTTCAAAGTAGGAATTTTAATTTACTTGACTACCACGCAAACATTCATTACATTCGATCGCGAAGATTAATTTACCTCGACTGAAGTTCTGTTAAAATATTTAATCATAGAATATTCGGAAAACCTTAGTGTGGGGAAAATCTAAATTAACTCACAAAATTATAATCGCGTAATTTTTTATCTCAACATTTATAAAGCTGTGTTTCAAAGTTATGTCATAGCTGCTTTAGCTACACATTGTCTAAGCTACTTTAAAAACGCTCTTAGACATTTTGGACGAATTTTAGAAGTAGATTCACATGAATATGTGTTGTAAATATAATTTCATATTTGGAAAATCGTTTATTCCCCGCAGGAAACATCCGGGGTTGATATTATCGGAATTAGACAGGCGCGACAGATTCGGCGACAGACAATTCGGCGCGACCGATTCGGCGCCGGGACGCTTCGGCGCCTGGAGGGAAAAGCAACAAATTTTAGTTGGGTTGAATGGTTGGGGTTGGATTCGTTCTACTTCCTCCCCCTGGTTGGATTGAATGTTTGGATGTTGGATTCGTTCTATTCCCTCCACCCGGGTTAGGTTGAATGGTTGGGGTTTGGATTCTTTCTATTTCCTCCCGCCGGCTAGAGTTGAGTGGTTTGGGGTTGAATTCTTTCTTTTTCCTCTCCCCGGGTTGGGTTGTTACGTTGGTGGTTGGATTCGTTTTGCTGTCACCGAATTGTCCCGTCGCCGAATTGTCCTGTCCTACACCCTATTATTATTATGCCCTTTAGCATTATATATTTTCAATACCGCGCCAAAGTTCTCTGAAGGCATCTATACATTAATTTATTGAAGGCACAACTTTCGAAACGATTGAACTTTTATTGTTCAAACATTTTCGTTTGCAGCTTTAATAATTTAAAAATAAATACCATAATAAAATTGCAGCTTATTTAGTAAGAAAAATTTTCTTTTACAAATTCACGTTTTCCTATGCTATGATATCTTAGCCCACGTTAGAACAACCCTTTCGAAAACATCCTCGCACATAAAGTTGTGAGCATAAGTTAGATTTTTTCGCGAATCGTCGAAACTGATATAACCTTTTCAATAAAAAATAAGAACTGTAAGAGATAAAAAGGGAGTGTCGTTTCACATATGGTCGAGGTTTGAAACAGAGGGATCGAGGAAAAAAAACGTGTTCTCTCTTCCTCATAAAATAAAAGAACGTAGATATCTTGCGCCTATTCTAAGAGAAACTCCCTTTTCTCCTCTCATTCTCTCTCTAGACCCGTCTCCGCCCACTCTCTGCAATTTTTGACCCAACGGCTTCGTATCGTGCGTATTTCCCATATCTCCGGTATCTGATACGTTTTTTTAACTTCCAAGAGTGATAAATGAATTACGTGGAATAAAAAGGTTAGCAAAAACGCGGTAGGAGGGTGACTCTCTTATATGTATATATATATATATTTATTCATTTATTCACACACACACACATAGAAATAATTGATTAGAAATGGTCACACTTTTGCCGACGCCTATTCAGTTTGGGTAAGGTCTTTGTATTAGTTCAAAAACCGTCAGTTCTCAAAAAGTCGGAAATGCTATTTTCCTGGAAAACTCGACGATAGTACAAGCACCTGGCTCGTTTGACGTTTGAGATTCGAATCTAGATGAAGGCTATTCGGTTCCAATATTTGGCTGTTTATATTCCTTTCAGATAGAGCGAATTGCGAGAGAAAAATTCTTCTCCGAACATTTTTCATCCGAAATTGATTTTTATGTCCTTTCTCGTGCATACCAGGTCTGACTCCTAATTTTTCGTTTTCTGCTGTGGTGAAGCATTTCTTTGACTACGAGTGCAATGAGCTTATTGCGTTTTTATTGAATAAATGAAATTTGCAATGAAATTTTGCAGAGGATATCATTATAGCAGAAACCACTTGCTATCAGTGTCGTATGGGTATGGGTTCTGTATATGTATTCTATTTATTAGAAGTTACCTGTAGTTTAAAATCTAAATTAGTTCTACGGGAAACGTTATTATTTTTAGAGGAAATGATTTGAAATTTATTTGGTAAAATGGCTTAGCCTTGAAATATTTACAAAATCTACAATTTATATCTCTAAAATTAATTAAGCGTTATTTTGTGGAACGATTCCATAAATTAAAGCAGGAATAATAATTCAAGAACAAGTATTTTTTAAATGTTATAGGAGGTAACTGAGACAAATATTTTTGAAATACTTTTTCGCTCTGGAATTTTTTTCAGCCGTAAGGCGAGCTCGATAGTTCCCTGATGAAAGAAAAATCTGATGTGGCCACTACATGACTTTCTCCATACCTGTAATATTACTAAAAATTCCAAATAGTTTACATAATAATAAGTATTTTAAGAAACTGCGGGTACTAAGCGTAAATTGTTTACAATAGTCACCGGTAGGTGGTGTGGTGGTGGCAGCTAAATATTAGTTTTTAAAATAACTCTTAAACAATGCCTTATATGGGAAAATATATCAAACAAACATTGTAGAAAATTAAATTATTAACAACTTTTATTCCAGTGCTTTTTGTATTTATCAAATCTTAATTCAAATATAAAAAAACGGATGACAAGAGTAAACACCCACTTTCGATTGACCGATTTTTATCAAAAACTAATCAGCACTTTTTCCTTTAACGAAAATGTCAAATATAACATTTCTTGTTTATCTGATTATTAATTTTTCAGTTAGAGCACCCACAAAATCTCAGTCACAGACAGACAACACACACAGACCATCGAGAAAATTGTCAAAAACGTGTCCAGGGGACCTTAAAACAGGAATTTCCGTTAAATCTCGAATTCGATTTTTTTCATGAAAGCAATTCTTTCCCTACACTACGTATATGCAGAAAGTAATAATATGACAGTTACCCAGGTCGGAGTCAAGTATTTTTTGTGTATTATACATAATTTTATTCTTCCTGTTTTACTTTCTTCATACGTAGTATAGGCAAAAGTATTGTTTTCGTGAAAAAAATCAACTGAGATTTCGACGGAAATACACGTTTTGAGTTCCCCTGAACACTTTCTGATCGTTTTCTCGATGATGTTTGTGTGTGTATGTGATAGTTTTTTTGTGGTTGCTCTAACTAAAAACTATTAATCAGGTCAACGCGAAATTTTATATTTAACGTTTATATAAAAATCACAAGAACTGATTAGTTTTTGGTAAAAATCAGTCAACCGGAAGTTGGTGTTTACTCTGGTCACTTATCCGTTATTTCGAAATATTTGCTTTAATATTTGATTTATGTAAAAATATATTGGAATAAAGGTTCAAGAAAATGTAATTTTCTACAACCTTTGTTTGAAACATTTTTCCATATAATAATGAATGCACTGTTTAAGAGATATCGCCAGCTACCATAGTTGACAATTGACGCTGAGTTACGTCTTAGTAATACTCCTTTTTCTTTTCTTAATTGTTGGAGCTTTGTGGCTATATTCTATATCAGAAGGGTATGGTTTATTTCTCTTCTTTGTTAAGTCTAAAATTTTCTTGTTTTCTTAAATTATTTATTATTATCTAACCTATTTGGAGTTTTTAGAAATAATACAGCTATGTAGAAAGTCATGTGGTGGCGACATCAGATTTTTCAATTATCTATCACTGATTATAAATACGTAATACTAATTTTAAATATAAATAAATTTAACTTTAAACAATATATGACATTTTAAATACTATTCAACCCATTGAAAATTTTACTATAGGAATGCGATTGTCACCAAATTTTGATAGGTAATTACATTTTGAAATAGTTTGAAAATATTTTGTCAGGTTTATAATGTTCCTAGTGTGAAATATGCCAAGCATTGGAACAATCGAATAATGCAAATGCATCCATGCTGTGTTTACAGGGATGGCATCCTTTATCTCTTTTAGGACATGCCCATATAGGTATTTGGCTGAGAAGTCCAAAATGTTTAACGACACTCTCAAGGGCTTTTTGCTACAGCGATTTCCATATCCAGCGACACACATACGTACGTACGTACGCGCACTCAGAGCGCCTATTGAATCCCGGAACACATGAAGGCATCTTCGTATGCATAAGGGTAAAGGCGCCCTTATTTTATTTTTGATACATACCTCTCCGAAACAAGGATAGAGGGAGAGACACATATGTATAAATATATCCAACCCCTCGAAAAAGGAACTATCTCCCCATCTGCCTCTGCATCGCAAAATGGCTCCAATAGCTCCTCTCGCTACAGCCTTAAGGCTCGTATTACGTGCAAGGATAGTCTTTGGGGCATCCCTTTCTTCCGCAGAATAAGGAAAATCGATGTCGGTGCAGGGAAAAGACGCTGGGATGGTGAGATGGTCGGAGGAGGTAACGACCGAAGGGGGAGAAAAAAGAGAGGAGGGAGATGAGATAGAGGGTGTGGAAGTGAGTAAGGGAATGGTGTGGGAAGGGGGAGGAGGAGGAGGAGGGGTGTGGGCAGAGGGAGGGAAGTAGGGGTGGAAAAAGAGGTAAGAATGTGAAAATGGATGGGACAGGAATGTGGGAGGGGAGGAGGTAGAACTGGAAGAGGGAGGAGGTAGTAAAGGGGGAAGGGAAGAGGAAAAATGGGAGAGCAAGGGGGGGAAAGTAGAAAAGTGGAAATGGGAGAGAAATGCGTGGAAAGCCAGAGAAGTAGGGAATACATGGGTGGGAATGGCAATGGGAGAAGGGGGAGTATAGTGTAGTAGCGTTGGAGGTGGGAGGGGAAGCGAGGCGAGGATTTTTTTATGGATAGATGGAGTGGGAAGGGGTTGAGAGGGGAGGGGTTATAATATAGGGGAAGTGGGTGGCGGAGATGGGAGGGGGAGGCGACAGGAGTGGAAATAAAAGCGGCGAGGCTTAAAACTCCAGGGATGCAAACGTCTCGATCCGAAACAACCAGATTTCCCGTTCGACATTCGCCCTCTTGCGGCCGAGGCGAGAAATAACTATGGCATCGCAGGAGAACGTGTGTGAACTGCATTCAAATCATAACTGGCGTTTTTATCGGTAACCTTTTCGGGTCGACCTATTTCTCTCCCTCATTCTATTTCCTTCTCGGAAAAGGAAAAGGTTTTAAAAAGTAGGAAACACACGTAGAAGATCTGCTGAGCTGGATTTGTAACTTGTGAATTCTGTGGCGATTTTTCACAGGACCCTTTTCACCAATTCTTGCCAGCGTTAAACTATGAGTCTGCACGTACATCCATTGCGGCGGCCATATTTTAGCTATAGCATTATATCACCATCTTTTATTACGTTCGATTTTTATTAACCATGAAAAATATCGCAAAAAAGGAGAAACATATAGTAAGGAAGATTTTTAATACATCCATACATGTTTATAAAAGGAACTTTTTGTGCAAAATGATTTTCTCTAAGAAGAGGGATTTTTATAAACATGCTCTTTTGAATAAACGTACAATGACGTCATTTATCAGTAGTAATGTGCAATTTTTCACCGGAATTGTTTGTAAGCTACTTGCTAAGTAATCTTTAAAGCTATGCTTCAGTATGTATATATTTATTCAAATAGTTTTTATTTAGTTTTCTTTCAAGTACTGTTGGCAGAAGCTATAATAATAAAATGTTTGTTTGATAAATTGTAGTCTTATGAAATATCTAAGCATCTGCATGTGAATTTTTTAAAAACAGAATTCAGCAGAGGCTTTGCTTTTAAAAGGCAAGGTTTTTAATGGGGATATTACCCTTGGAAAAGGGGCATTTATAATATTTTTTAAAACATTTCTAAGAGCGGCGTTTAAACGATTTATACTTAGAATCAACATTCGGCTAATTACTACACTGGATTGCCTCCATGGTTCTGAATTGTAGGCATATCAAGTTTGATCAAGCATCTTGGGTCAACCAAATAGTCATCCAAATCAAACGTTCAATCTATGCCATATGATGAGTTTGATAGTTTATTTTCATTGGACAGAAGTAAAATTGTCTGTAGATGGTAACACAACAGTACCAATGATGGACATGCGCTATATAAATGCATACGTACATATACACATATACACACAAATACGCACTGATACACATTTATATTGACATATACTTATATCTATAAACAAAAGGTATTTATGTATAATTTTTATTACTTTATGCATGATATATGTATGCTTTGTATATTGTTTGTACATACTATATGACCAATATTGCAGAAGTTGTCGCCGTCTGGCTTGCGACGATTAAGATAAAATTATTAAATATACACATACATATGAATATAGATTTACATAATAAAGCATAAACCGATTAAAATTGTTGTGCACATATTATTATAAATTTCCCGTCCTTATAGGTTCAGTTATCTTTCGAAGCGAGTATAAGGCGTCGCCTCCCCGTCTAAAAAGAGCCGCCTTCAAAGGAACATCTGTCCGAAATAATGATTACCCGAAAAAATCGACCGTTCCATTTGTGAAAAACGGCATCCCATTAAAAACAATTCAGGGATAGAAAGGAGAGACAGAAATACACGCCCGCGATCACACTCGTAAATTTAAGCGAATAACGACACGACGGAATAGAGTGAAGGAGAGTCGATGCGAAATAATGGAGAGAGTGAGGAAGGAAAGAAGGGAGAGAGAGAGAGGGAGGGGAGTGGGCTGGGGAAGGGAACGAGGGGTGCAAATGGAAGCGAGGGAAACGGGGGAAGGAAGGAAAAAATTAATAAACGCGAAGGAAATTCGGAATCGCGCGAAAATCGAGGCAATTCGAAACAGTTAAAAGGGAGCTCGGCTCGGAATACAAGAGAGAGGGAAACAAATGGGGAGAAAGGGAGAAAAAAATTGAAAATCTCTACGCGTGCGCAAAAGGAGGGAGATGGGGATACGCGATTTCGAATAAGAGAACTAATGGACGTTTGCGAATGATAGTTTATCGCTCTTGGGGGAGGAAGCGATTTGGAGATAGCAGAATTAGCAAAAGAGGCGAGAGTGGAGAAATGTAGGGAGTGGAATTCGTACGAAAAGTGTTTAAGAGGTGTAAAGTATGGCACTAATGTCATGTAATAGTATTTAAAAGTACTAATTATGTATCTTTCATCCTCGCGACCGCAATTTCAGCACTGTTTAGTTGAAAAATGAAATTGTAACATTATTATGGAGTATAGTCCCTCCTTATTATCACTCGTCCTGCATTGTCCCACTTTTTAAAAAATCGTGTTTTATATCTCAAATCGTCATTAAAATAGTCCAGAGTACTCTCACTGCTCACGCAATGCTATCTAATATCCATTATATATATCTAGGCTTGGTAGTATTCGATTTAATCCGATAAATGTCGATAAACATCGAATTTAAAAAAAAAATAAAATTCGACTAAAATGAATTTTCGTCGATAAATGACAATTGTCACCATTACATTTTATACGAAATTTATGCGTCTTGATTTTAAAATTTTGTATTCCGCTCTTAAACTTCACATATCTTACCAACAAACATCCAAAACGGGTAGGGACAGTCTGTGTTTGTCATACCAAACTGCGACACAACATTCGGAATTTGCTTTCTAATGTAGCTTGTCACTGCCTTATTGGCACATACTGAGAAACCGTGAGATCCAAAGGTAAAGGGCAAAATATTATGATCGGTTTATTGCGCTCTTTCTTTACTTCTGCCAGATCCGGTAAACCCTACGCACTTTGGACTCCCTTTACCGAAAAGTCGGGGGGCGTCTAATGCGTCCTCTGCGCGACACTGCCTGCCGACCTCCTCCAAGTGGAGAAATGGAAGGTTTCCCTGGACTGAAAAATGACTACCGATCGTCAGATGGCCTTATGGCATTTCCAAAACCACTCTGTCATAGAAGTTATAATCCATCTGAGAGCTTCCTTCGTGCTTAGTTTGTTTTGCATTGCTATCAAAGGAGCATCGTTCCAAATATGCACTCAGGGCTTTTTTCCGCATTCATAGTCGTTTATTACTCAACAAGATGAGATATTTTTCTTCAAAATATTCATTCATACATTAGGTTATGCATTATACTCACGTCACATTAATTTCTCACTAATGATCACAATTTCGTAAAAAAGGGGCGCGAATTAACGAGTAGAATATATTTTCTGATTTATTGTGAAAAATGAACTGTTCCAGGTTGGTGGCCGAAGACAACAACAACACATTCGCTAAAATACAGATAACAACAAACAAAGCAGTATAAGGGAAACCTTTTCATTTATACAATTTTAGTTAAATTTAATTAGAAGGAAATCAATTGATAAATTTTTTTTAGATAAAAATTGATGAAATTTATTGAAATAAACGTCGATATTAGATATCTCTTTTTAGAAATATAAAATTAGATGTTTGTGTGCATTTCTCGCTTATCAACCTCGTGGATTATTTTAGCTAAAATATAAACGTCGAAAACTAAAATGCCCAATTAAATGTATAAAAATTAACCTTGTTGTAGTTCGTTGATTTTTAGGAAAATAAACAATCGTAGCGGTCACTTTTTAAGAAATATTCAAGTCGAAAACTACCAAGCCAAGTAAAATGTATTAAAATAAACGTCGATATTGGTCGCCGATTTTTAGCAAAAATATGTCGAAAACTACCAAGCCTAAAGTAGTAGTAATTTAAGCGTCAATATTCGTCGAATATCTTTCAGAGAAATAAACGTCAATTTAAAAAACATAAATAAACTTCGAATTCTACCAAGCCTACGGCTGACCCGTCAACAATTGCACAATAAACACGCCACAGTAATATATTCCTCCTTACAGTCGGTAAATATTTGATAACTATTATATTGTCCGTCAAAAAGGAAGAGTTCAAATTAATAAAAAATTTAATTGAAAATTTGAACTTAAAATAAATTATTTCAGCTGTCGCTATTTATATTGATTTTGTATCTCGCTGCAGTCGGTTGTCAAGATAAACAAATTTTGAGGAAGGGGAGGGGAATAGAGAAAGACATATAGCCTTGAGACAACAATCTGAGCTCAAATTTGATAATTACATTATCGTAAATGCAGTCGTCGTTAAAATGAAAATACGTGATTTATTAATATGAGCAGGTGTAGGCGGAAAAAGATGAAGAGAATAAGATCGTAGATAGATAGAATAATATGATCGTAGGTCAGTTTTTTATAATTTTAATTTCCAATGAATATAAGTCTACACGTGGAAAATTCCATTTTTACCTTATGAGAAATAGAAAAAAAAATCTCTGGGGTAGAACCCTGAACAAATTTCCAATTTATTTTGTCAATCACTTTTATTATGTGAATCAAGCATTTCTGGAAAATTTCGAACCATTATCTCCTACTGTTTTCGAGATATAAAACACAAGATAAAATGATCACCGGACAACCAACACTTTTGTAAATATTATTGTAGAGATGTTCCTCGTTAGCTTCCTGAAAAGTTGGTAACATTATTATAGAGTGGTTTGTACGGATAATTTTAGTATAGCTTGTACGAAATTTTATAGTTTTTAAGACTTTTGTGACACCCTTAAGAGTGCTTATAAATTATGGTATGAGTTTCATTCAAGTCTTAGGTATAATTTCGGTAACGATTATTTTGTTAGAATTTGTTTAAAATCGATAAATGTAAGTAAACAACGAATTCGTAATAATTTTAAATTAGACGAAAATCAATTCTCATGTACGTAGTGTAGATTTTTTGCCACCACGTTTTATACGACATTATTCGTCATGATTTATAAATGTTGTTTACCACACTCAAATTTAATATATTTGAACTCTTTTGGCAAAATTTAATTAGAAGTAAATTGATTTATAAAAATTTTCTAAATAAAAATCGATAAAATACTACACTATCTATAATTTACTAATTCAAAGTGCTTGTCTATTTGCACGGCTATGAAAATCCACACGATTGATCCTAGAGCCACTAAACTTGGCATGATTTCTGATATGATAAAAAAAGAGCGTAGTCGGGTTTTCCGGACGAAATTTCAACCCCCCAAGTTTACTTGTCTGTACGTATGTAATGCTCTTTTAACTCCGCCATTTTACCTTCATATCCAACCAAATTTTGGGTGTAGGCTTACAATGATACATTGTATGGATAAACTGTGGAACATTGAAAAAATATTGGTATTTATGTACTGTGGCCAGCACATGACTCTCCGATAGCTACATTTTAGAGTGAACGGAAGAACCTACCGAGGTATATAACGGCTCATTTGGAAGCCTATATCGCTCTGGCGTTGGGAAACATAGATTTTGTATTTTCATGTGGCCAGCACATGACTTTTCGATACATAAAAGTGAGAGCGAACGAAAGAACCTACGGAGGTGCGTAACCACTTATTTGAAAGCTTACGTTCGCCTATCACGAGGGTATCCTGTATTTGAATGATAATATTAGCGAATGATATGAGTATAAAAATTCGAAACTGTAAACCCTGGGAAAATCCCGGGTAATTAGATAGTATATTATAATGGTTGTCTCCGTGCGGAACTGTGGCAATAAAAACTTCACCACGAAATTAGGAGATGGAAGCCTTAACCATGGTACCTCTGTGTACCGATGAAAGGCAGAGTACTCGGGCTTGCGGCTCCTTATCGTTCCACAAATTAGTTTTAAACGAGAAAATTTGACGTATTTTAACGTGAAAACCTTTTGTCGTGCTGGTGGTTTGCATTGTTGTAGGTTCCGTGTAATTGCGTCTGGTTGACTGAGATCATAATTTCGCGTCGTAACTGTCCACATACTCACGAAATGTCAACGCTATTTTCATGTTTAAACAGTACCTTGGTCACGGTAAATAATACAACTGTAATTAAATAAATATTCCATTATTCAATGATATTGTGTTATTGAGTGTTCGAAAATAAGACTAGCGTTTATATTTCAGCTGATTTTTCCTTAAGAATGCTAATTGTATCTGGAGCTATTCGTAATGTACGAAATATGTTGCGGATAGTGGCAGTGAGTCCATTGGTGGGTCGCATTGGAAATTACCAATACTTCAGCTGACTGGATCAAAGTTAAATCGGAAGTTACCTAGAGATTCTTAAGCACAGTATTAGTGAAAATCAGTTAAAATTAGGTTTTAGGGTTAAAATTTCTTTATTAGCAAACATGATCGAGTTCAATCTTAGAAATATCTTTTAGAAAAAATCATATATATAACATTAAAAAGAACTTTTTAGATTTGAAAAATATTTACTAAGGATTACTAATATTTAAAGTTTGATATTTTAACAGATTTTGCTGAATACAAACAATGTTTGGTAGGTAAGTCAAAATGAAAAGAAAAAACGTTTTGAAAACTATGAAACACTGGCGGTGGGTCGCATGGAATTGTTTAGTGGGCCGCAGTTTGCCACCCTCGGGCTAAGTTATTTAATTGTATAACCAAATTCCAATTGAATTATTTATCATGTTTAATGAATAAATTTTCATTAATATTTACTTTCCACAGAACTTTTATATACCCGTACCTATTTTTTCTGTCTGGAACATTCAATTATTTGGATTTTATATTTATTGGTCACTTTTTAGTGCATATGAAAGTTGGCATCATTAATCTTTTACTTAAATGTTATATTGACTTAATACGTAATTCACGTATACCCGTCATATTTGATGGTCCATTACGCTAGTATTAAAATAAAAGTCGGCATTAGTATTCGCTTTTCAAGAAATATGAGCCTAAATATGTGTTAAAAACCATTCACTATTCAGGTTTTAAAATAATTACAATCAAATGCGTTATACAGGATTGGATTCTTCTAATTCCTCATCTTTGTTATTATCAATTTGGGATTGCGAGCCCAACATTGGTCGGTCCCTTCCCTTCCGATTTTATCTCTAAAGGAAGATTATTTTAGGCATGTTTTGTTCTCTTCCTAAACAGCATCTCTCTAAAATTCAGAGCCACTTTACAAAAGTATATGATAAACGAGGGAAAATTATTCTTCAAAAACTGAGGCATTTCAAATCATATTATCATCATTTTATCTATCTAAATTTAAAAAACCTTGGTATTTGCCATTAAATATTTTTTAAAGTTTATTTTTCAGTAATATGACAATTAAATTATTTCTTTTTCATAAATTGATTAGGAAACGCACGTGAAACATTGAAGTTAGGGTTAATTGTACAATCATTTATTTTAAAGAAATATGTTTGCGAACTAATCTGTAAAACTTTTCTAGGTCCCTAGCATCTCCTTTTCATCAATTTCTAAGAATTAACTA
This sequence comes from Tanypteryx hageni, assembly GCA_028673005.1. Classification (NCBI taxonomy): domain Eukaryota; kingdom Metazoa; phylum Arthropoda; class Insecta; order Odonata; family Petaluridae; genus Tanypteryx; species Tanypteryx hageni. The sequence goes on along the minus strand of CM054115.1, from coordinate 175,469,636 downwards.
AATTTTATTTCTTTACAAATTTATTATGATTATATATAAACTATGACGGGTGTCAGGTACTATATGGTTGAAACCCCCGTCGCAAAACTGGTAAGTCTGCTGAAACCATACATCTTAAGCAATCGTAACTCATTATTATGGATAATGAAAAAGTTAGTTTATTTTCTAGTGTAATTGTCCGTGGAAATTCAAAGAGAAACTTAAAAATGAATAATAATAGCTGCAGTTATTGAGTAAGAGCCGGTATAAAATTTGCCAAAATAGAGATTCGGGAGAATTTCTTTCACATTCTTGTATTCTCCAATGATGAGCCCCTTGTCAAAAATGAATTAATAATAATAAATAAATGATAACATTCTCTCTCTCACTCTCGCCGTCCCTCTCTCCCTCCCTCAGCCTCCCTCCACCTCTCCATCCTTCCCTTCCTCTCTCTGCCTCTCTTTTCTCCCAACTCCCTCTCTTTCATTCCCTCCTGTCCAAATCCATAACTGTTCTTCTATTTCGCTGCCTCCCTCTTTATGTCTTTCCTCCAGCCCTTTTCTAGTTCTATACCTTCTTAACGTTCTATGTACCTTCCATTCTATATCCCTTCCATCCTATCTCCCTCCCCACATCCCCCTCTCTCATAATCTACATCTATATAGTCGTTTAGATAAACCAAAGAATCCAAACTAAATCCCAGTCCCATTAGGATTACTAAATTTTCCAAAACATTCTATGATAATTAAAGGCAATCTATGCACTCGTATATATTACACGTATGCGGGTCGAGACAAAATTTGATTCTCGAAGTTTAACATTGACGTGATCGGCAAGGCAACATCCCGTTTAAAAGCCGATATTTTCCCAAAATATGTGATTGAAATGGTTAATATATGAGATGTTGAATGGTAGGCGGAAAAAATGAATAGAATAAGGAACTTAATTAATTTTCCTAAATTTTAGTTTAAATTTGAAGATCGTACATCAATTCTTTCTAATTTTATTTTTCAAAAGAATGAAGACATGCACTTTAAAAAGTCGCTTTTTACGTGTTATCTTACGGAAAATGAAAAGCACCTCCCTGGAGTAGAACGCGGGTCTTTTTTCGAATTTTTTTCATTTAATTTTTATATTTGAATCAAACATCCCTGCATAATTTCAACCTCCCGCCAAATCGGAAAGTTTGTTAAAAGTACCATTGATGACGTCATCGTAGGCACATAATAGGGCTTTTATTAATTGAGATCCCATACTATACTGAGTTCTGGCTTTGATTTTATAAATGTCCTTAGTAAAATATAGTAAATATTCATTATTTGTGCAATACAACTGATAAATTGTATTTGTTTATTCTAGAAATAATAATGAAGAATTTAAATTTCATCAGCCAAGCTCAATAAATAATTTGAGTTATTTTATTGAAAACAGTTTTAGATAAAATAAAAAAATAGAGAATTACAAAAATACTTACTGTATAAGGACATTTTTATTTTTAAATGTCATATTCAGTAAATGCCTCCCCGTTACCTTTAAAGCTAAATTAATTTATTTTTTTACATGAGCATTTTAATGCCAACGTAAATTTTCGAAATAAAGAATGTTGATAGATGGTCGGCAATTTTGGTTTAATTAGTACGGAATTAAAAAAAAATAATTGGATGTTTTTAAAAATATATATTAGTAGTGTAATCCACCGTTATAATCATCTACTAAATTGAATATTAAAATATGCGAGTCTTTGACAATTTTAGGCTATCAAAGTTATGATGAAAGCGATTCATTTGCCATTTATTTGATTTGACATTATTACTTATAATTCAACAGGAGAATTTATTTTCATCTACATTATCACATATACGTAATGTAAATGAAAATATGTTTATGTATTAATAAATTTATATATGTAAAATACAAACGATTTACTGCTGTTAAAGCAATCATGTTATTAATCCCTCAAAATCAAGACGAAATTTCCGTATATATTCTAAATATTTAAAAATTGGTATAATTAAACGTACCTTCGATTTTAACACGCACATAATGTTGATATATGCTGTACGGTATGGAAATTAATACAGAAAAATCCAAGGTCATTCGAATAATGGGCAAAGTATTAACATAAGTATTAGAGGAAATCCTTTAGAACAAGTTTCAGACTAAATACCTTGGAAGCATCATAACAAGAGAAGCAAAATATGCGGATGGGATCAGGACTAGAATAGGAAAAGCAAAAGCAGCTTTCAGAAGGTACACCTACTTACGGGGAATATAAGAGAAGATATCCGCAAGAAGTTCATAGAATGCTATGTATGGAGTATAGCTTTGTACGGGGCAGAAACATGGACGCAATGGAAAAATGACATCAAATACTTGGAAAGCTTTAAAATGTGGACTTGGAGGAGAATGATGAAGATAGAATGGACGGATAGGATGAAAAACGATGAAGTGCTACGAAGAGTAGGAGAGAAGCATATGATTACACTGACTATTAGAAAGAGGAAGGCAAACTGGGTTGGACATTACCTGAGGAGAGAGAGTATGATTAAAGACGTGTTAGAAGGAAAACTAGATGGAAAAAGGGAAAGAGCTATGAAAAAGGTTTCAGCTGATAGACGATTTGAAAGGGAAAGAGAGTTATTAAGATATGAATAGGACAGCAGATAATAGGAGTAAATGGAGAACCAGGTTTAACCATGAATAATCACGGACCTCTATACAGACAGACGACCTTTGATGATGATGGTGCTTTAGTAAACCTCGCGTTCAGTTTTTTTGGATATCGAGATTGCAGGATTATTCTTTTAAAAATTTAGCTGTTAAAATAATCATATTTAATTTTCCGTCAAAATTGAAACGTTGTTTCACTTGTAAATAAATTTCAATCACGTCACGACCTCCATCACTTTAAATCCATTCTACGCATTACCTTTGCGTGTTGAATTTTTCTTATATCAGATCCTCCTATTGCAAAGAAAACACCATTCTCTCCTTTTACAATTTATCATACTCTTCTCACCCTCTCCGTAACATCCTACGGCGGCAGTGAATCTATTCAAACGACGCAAATGCCCTTCGTTTCCCCAGGTTTTTCGAGTGAGCGATTTAAATTTCTAAACGTTCATGCTGGTTTCCGCCTCGGCGGATCTTTCTAGCGAAGGCTTTGTCGGGAAGAGATAAAGGAGAAAATTCCGGGCGATTTCGCCAGAATATTCTGATAAAACGGAACGGATGACATTCTGACCAAATATTCAAACGATATCAATAATCAGGAGTTCTGATGCCAAAACCGTTAAACTCGAAATACGCTCCTTTATGTCCGATCGAGATATTTGGGCGTTCGGCCTCTTTATCCTTAACTCTCACCCTCTACCTCTACATTTTTCATCAGATTTATCGAATCCAATAAATAGTTTTAAGGCAGTTACGATTCACGATGTGATCTAAACAGCTAAAAATTTGTGTGTATCGCTTTTTACTCACTCGTATAGAAAAGCATGAACTGAGAATACTTTTTATCTTGGAAAAATAAAAAATTTCTATGATTGTGTTTAATTAAAGCTTCTTCAGTTTAAAAAAAAATTGCTTTTGCAATTCTGTCTCTCTGTAGTCTGTTTCCTGTGCGCGTCTCAACGGCACTAAGCAATTTAACAGAATTAGGAAATATCTCGTGTTTACATAGGGTAAAACGGAAACTTCCGAAATCAAGATGAAAAAATGTTTTATTCGTGTTGAATTTCACGAAGCGTCGATTTGCTTAGAAATAACAGATAGGGACAGAAGGACGCGGACGTTTTCCGTCTTTTGCCCTCAGGAATAAATTACATTGGTATAGCAGTAGTGCTCCTCAGAATTATATTTCATTTCGTCTCAAATTCAATGACCTGGTCTGACTGAAAGAATATCAAACAAGAAATACGTTTCCTCTGATGACACTGAAGAGCCCATCCGCAGTTTTCTAGTTCCCCTCCGAACAATGCGAGTAAGTATTTTTATCTCTGCATCAGCACGTTCTCAGCACATTTTGATTTCTAATATTAGGTGGTTGTGCGTCCATTGTGCTGATTTTACGTAGAATTGGGTTTATTTACTTTTTATGCCGTAGGAAAATACCATTGAGGAACTGATTGGAGACGCCAAAAACATAATTTTATCGATGAACCTCTTTGCTAAATAGTCTACCTCTTGTACTGTAAGCGAAAGCGTCCTCGTCCATCCGTTCATTTTTGAATTGGCCTATACGCCCAGTAGCTGCCAAGCTCTCCACACTCTTCCCTCGTTATTCCACGATTCTTGTGCTCAGGAGCCCTTTTCAGCAGAAATGAGACGTTTCGCCGCCGCCGGTTCGCTGCAGCCGTTTCACCGCCGCCGTTTAACCGCCGCCGTCTCGCCGCGAGGTAAGGTTCACCGCCACCGTTTCGCCGCGGCCGTTTTGTCGCGGCCGTTTGGCCGCAGTAGTTAATGAATTTTTAGTGTAATGGAAAGAATAGGCTGAATCGATTTCAAGGAAATTTGGTATATAGAATCTTCACATAAATATATTACGTGTTGGAGATTTTATGCCTGAAATATCCAGCAGAAGTGTATATTGCAAATTGAAACATTTGTTTTCACGATTCCGGAATAGATTGGCCAAACTAGTTTCAGCTAAATTTGTTAAATTTAATATTCTAATAAATACGTGAATAAATGTTATATTAGGACCGCATTGAAGCAGCAGGTATGCCACTACTGCAAAATAATTAACTGGTCAAACCTATGCCAAAGAAATTTCTTATGAAGGAGTCTTGCGACACATGAAAACGAAATCAAGACGTGTTTTATAGATATAAAATTCATGACTGTACATACAAGAAATGGAAAAATTCTTTACACATATTTGAGTTGAAATTTTTGCATAACTTTCAAAGATATTTAATATTTATAGTTTAATAAATATATTAAAAACCATAACAGCATATTTGTTTCAGATCAGACAGACGGGTGCGCCATAAAAGCACATTAAACTCTTTAAGTAATGACGGTATTGGACGGAATTGGATTCTACGCATTCTCGTTCAAAGCAATTAATTTTATTAGTGCTTTTTGTCATTGCTGAAAAGCACTATCATCTTCGTGATGTCCGTCCGTCCGTACACATATATCAGGGAAAAATTGGCCAAACCGATTTCAACCAAATTTGGTATATAAAATACTGACGTAAATTAATGAAAAAAATGGTGTATTAGGGCCGAATGGACTCATCAGCGGTGCCACAATTGCAAAGGTAATCATTTCGGTATTTATGAATTTGGAAGGAATTAGCTTAACCGATTACAAAGAAATTTTGTTTGAAAAAGGCATACAACATTATTGTTACAAAATAAATATTTTTTGTATAGATATAGAAAGCAGGGCTGCCATAATACAAGGAATAAATAAATTTCTTTTTACACTTATTTGTGTTGAAGGGTTTATCCTTCCCCTAGAAGATTGCCTCCACCACGGCTACGAGGGTTTCTCTCCCCGTTGTGTAGCATTTTCTCTATACCAAAACGGATATGCCGCCTTTATTCGGTCGCCAGAGCCTCGTTTGCAAGGCAGGGGGTACCGAGTGCAGGTAAGGATGACATTAGGATAGGAGATATGCTACGCATCACTAACCCTTGCCCTTCCCCCCAAAATTGTAGAACTAGTTAAATAGCGTCTGTTTAGTTCAATACATTTTTATCGAATGAACAGCCGATAACAAGAAAATCAAACCAGAAATTCGTAATTCACTTTGGACAAATTTTTCCTCTTTTTTAATTGTTTTCAATGAAAATAATCTTTGTGACAACTGAAGTAAACAATATCGGCTGTAAATACCTAATTAGTTTAATTTTCTTTTGTGTGAACGTAAAATTTGGAAAATAAAGGGAAATGGATAGTCCACGATGAAGAAATGAACGTAAATACGTCTATTTTCCTTAAGTATACACAGCGTTTTTAAGTAAAAAGAAATGGGTTATTTAAGACGAGTCAATAAACGTTAACATTAAGATTATATTACTACTGTTTGAGCGAGGTGTGTTTTAAAGATTTTTCGATAGTTTTATTAAGGGCAGTTGTTAGGAAATTAGTGGGTTAATCAAAAAATCGATATATCATTGACATCACTACTGGCATTTCAGCTAGTAGTTTCAGTTCGTTTGCATTACACTAAGCCATTAATATTTATCTTTTTTGACATGATTGCATACATCGTAAAGAACGCCTCTTCCTCGCATATATGCACGCCTGATGTGTTCATTTTTCCTCTCTCGTTTTTACTTTCTTCATATACCTATTATAGGGGAAAGTATTGTTTCCCTAAAAAACATCGACTTCGAGATATCAACGGAAATACACGTTTTTAGGTCACCTGAACACGTTTTGACCATTTTCTCGATAATGTCTGTGTGTCTATGTGACAGTTTTTTGTGGCTGCTCGTAACTCAAAAAATATTGATCAGGTCAACGCGAAATTTATTTTTTACATTTTTATTGAAAGTGGCAGGAGTTGCTCTGTTTTTGGTAAAAGTCGGTGAACCGTAAGTTGGTCTCGTGTCTTGTGGGTCTCTTAAAACTCTTGTTACCTATCCGTTATTTTGAAATATTGGCTTTAGTATTTGATACATGCAAAAATGGACTGGAGTAAAGGTTGTAGGAAATTCTACAACCTTTGTTTGAAACATTTTCCCATATGATGCATTGTTTAAGAGGTCTTAAAAATTACATTTTTAGCTGCCACCAACCACGCCACCTACCGACGACTGTTGTTAACAATTGGCACTAAGTTACGTCTTAGTAGCGCTCCTTTATATTTTATTATTTGTTGGAGCTTTGTGGCTATATCCAATATTAGAAGGCTATGGTTTGATTTTATTTTAGTTCATTGTAATGTCTACCATTTTCTCGCCGTTTCTTGAAATATTTATTATTAGGTAACCTATTTGGAATTTTTAGAAATATTACAGGTATGGAGAAAGCCATGTGGTGGCAACATCAATTTTTTTTTAGATAGGTTTTTGTGATCTACACACCGAATGTGTCGTATTAAAGTCTCATGCCCTACCCATCCGCATCACCCACCCTCCCGAACTCTTCCCTAAACTAGTTGCACGGAGGGTTAAAACCTTTTTAGTAAAGAGAGAGATTTTTCGAAGATGCACTTCTGATGATTCGAAATTCGCCAACGTTGAATTCACGAAACAGTGTAAATACTCAAAAACACATTCCAAATTGATCCAAATGGCGCCTTTTTTATTTTCGTCGAAGGTTACGCGAGAAATCGCACGTTCAGTCTCCGATAAAGAGAATTTCTCGCAAAGGCGTTTGCAAAAAGCTAGCGCGCAGCAATGAGAGCGCGGCGAGAAAAGGTAATATCGTATACGACTCCATCTATGATTCATGAGTCGCTAGGCTAGCATCTATTTTAGATGAAAGGCACCGCGTGCGGACCAGTATGCTAATGCAAACCTCACTGCAACAAATTTACATAACGCTATTAGGTAGCTGTGCCGATGTAGATTTGATTAAGATACATCTGTTTAAATGAGCCCATTAATTCAGAGTTAAACGGAAATTCAATCTGAAGATTCTTTCTACTTTACCGTTAATATTCTCGATAAGCTTGTTAAGGAATACTCCATAAGAGAATGAACGAAATTAGTCTTGACGTTTCATCTGTCCATTGCATGTAAACGCAACTGAGAGGCGGGTTTTTTTATCATTGTTTTTGCTCACTGTGATCTAGATGATTCTCTTTAATCTTGATGTGCATATTACCGAAAATGTTCCATCAATTTAACTTATATGAATCGGATGGACATGAATTATCAAGCGTGATAAATTGCTTTACTTCGAATTATCCATCTCACTTTATGGTAGATAACAAATTCAACAATTAGCACTTTAGTATTGAAAATTTTTACAAAATAAGCGTTTATTTTAGATATCTTTAATAGCCGCAATGAGGGTATGAAAAAAAAAAAGAAACAATACTGCTCGAGTACAACAACAGTCATTGCAATGGCAACACTCTCGTAGTAATTGATAAATTCAAAAACGCCAGCATTTCCGCGAAATTCGAAGACATACGTTCGATAAGCAACATTCTAAGATAAAAATCAGAATTGACACTTTTTCTCAGAGAATAGTACGACTCCCGCTCCAATGTTACCATTCTAAGATATTTTAATGTGCAAGAGAAAATTACCCTGCACGATGGATTTCATATTTCCCATGAAAATCAAATGGGAAGGATTGTTACTGGAATCAAACCTGGGAATTCAATCTTCGCAACAAAAACTGTCCTCGGGAGCTCGGCCCCAGTAGCAAGAGATTTCCACAAAGTCTAATAAAAATTGGTCCAATGATTCGAAGGTTAATAGGGATTGGGGCAGACAGACGGACAAACAGACAAACACAACGAAGAAACTATAAGCCTATTTCCGTTCTGGAAAGTAGGCTAAAAAATCATAGGAAAAATTGGTCTGTTTAGCGTTGTCTTGATCTTAGGGAGTTTCTCAAGTTTCCCCTGCCATTCCCTTGGTCTGCGCTCAAGTTTAGGGTTGTCAAATTGATATTTTTCATTTAACGTACGAGTTTCTATCGTTTCTAGCACTTTCCATCCAAATTATTTTCTCTAGATTATCATTAAATTTTCAGTGGCGTGACCATGGACACATGTGACACGTTTAATATAAATTGCAACTCCAGCTACTAGGAGAATTAAGTTGGCTGCATTTCGAAATAAAAAGCTATGGACATTTGAAGTTGCTCGGGGTCGATTCGATACAGACGCGAGAACTCAAGGGTTTACAGAGGCCTTGCACAGGGCTACCGCACATCTTCTATGTGAAGTCACCAAGTAACTTTCTAGAATATCAAGTGAGGAATTATTACCTTTCAGGAAATTTGGAATTATAACATAGGATAAAAAAACGTCATTTTGCCGCAACCATTTTTAATTGTATAAAAACGAAACGATTTAAAAATGTAATTCCTCGTGCTATAAAGCGCGATTGGAATCATCTTTTAGGATCAGAATCAGGCAGCTCGAAAACAAATAATGAGACCGAAATTCCATTTCTCACGAACAGAATAAATTTGAATTTTAAAGGGACTTCAAGAATCGCTTCCGAATATCTCAAATGTCTTAATGACTATAACCAGAAAACCATGTTGAACACGAAGGATTTCAGTAAAATTCCAAGATGATATCAACAGAAATTTTTAAGAAATTTAATAAGAAGTTTTACTTATATATGCAGGCGTTATTCAAATTAATATAGTTTGAATGTTAAATGCACTTAAATGACTTTAAAACACTTTAATTTCCCAAATTAATTCGGTAGTTTCTCCAGTTATTATTTTTTACTTAACAAAATGTATATCAAATCATAGTATATTTATGGATATACTACTCTATACTTTAGTTTTAAACAAAAGTTGGGCTGAATATCTACGAACTCTTAAGTATATGTGATACATTACTGCAGGGTTACCCAAGACAATATCCTGCTGCACTATAAAACCTTTTTTCGTAATTAAAAAATACTGCTGTTATTCTCCCTCTATCTCTCTTTCTCTAAGGCACTCAAAGAAACAGAACTGTGGTTATAATGTTGCCGTGTGAGCATCTTTTAGCCAGCCAACAGCATCAATCTTGAATTATGACCTCCGTTAGGATGCGCAAGGGGACCATGTTGGAGATTTTTTTACGTTCCCTCAGGCTTATAAACCGCTGTCTCATATCTTTTGAAATGGTTTCTTTCTTCTCGATACAGCCGTATACTTCTACCCCAACTCAAGTAACGACTTCACTTTTATTAAGCAGGCAGAAATTGCGGTTTCGAACATACGTATTTATTCGTCGAGTTGATGGTTTTCTTGGGAGGCATTAGAATTGTTCAAGTTTTGAATAAATTTAAAGTTAATACGATCGCTTATTTGGTTTAGTACGTTGCACGATACATGTTAAAATAACGATAAACTTTTGATTTAGAGAGTCGAGAACTTTCTATGAGTTGCATTACTTTTAAAACGCCGTTAAACTTACTTCAAGATTAAAGGGGTTAAAATTTTGATGAAAGGATATAATCTTGCTGAAAGATCCTACTGGATGAAGTTCTTGAGTTTATCCACGGAAAGTATAATTTGTTTTCCCAGTTTGAATTAAATTTTATGAAATTTTATGTTAATATTTAAGCAAAAAATTTATTTCTGCTTAGAAAAAAGCTATAAACTATTACAGCATCATTCCGGCAGAATGTCTTGCGCAGGCATTTCATGGAACGCTTTTGAATTTTTAAAGAAATTTCCATTATAGAATATTTAATATGTATTTTTATTGTATCTTCTATTGCATGTAAAAATCGGTTTTCATATAATGGAGTATTTGATGTTTAATTTATGATGCATATCGACTGGAATATATAAGTATCTCTAATCTGTTTGCACCATAGTTATTATTTCAAGTATTTTTAAAGGAAAGCCTGTATGGGCATTTTTCCATAAAATTATATCTTCTCCCTTTCATTACTGTTATCTTTGCCGATCAAAATATTACAAAAATGTTTGCTTAGTTGATTATTGGCATCTGTACTTAATCATATATATTGTAGCTTCTTTTTTATAAAGCAATTTTGAGACATATTATTTAAAATGTATTTTCTTTTGGTAGTATTAGCTTTAAGATTATCGATAGTTATCTTGAATTTAATCACGATTGTTTTTTATTTAATTAGCATTTTTTTAAGAATGTATTTGTACAACAAATTGAAAGTGATCATAATGTTAATGCATGAAAATAGTTGCTAAACTGTATGTACGCATTCCAAAAATGTTATTTAGACCTGTTGCAAAAATTTAATCCCATGAATAGATCTCATCAAATGTTTTGATGCATACGATGTAAAAAAACTGATAAATCGAGGCCTTCACCATAAGATATGTTGGATATTTCATGGGCTGATTGCATAATTAACCTTAAAATTGATCATGGAACTTCAGAATTTCAAGAGCAGTTTAAAAAATATTAATTTTCTTTGCACACCTTGAATTAATACTTTTTTCTTGAGAGTTTCCTCTTTTTCTTGTCTTCCTTGAAACCTCTCTCTCCATCCCTTTTTCTCGTTCCGCCCTCATCTGTTTCCATACATTATTCTTGCATTTTCTTCCGCCTCCGGCTTGTCTGAGAAGTTCGCTTAATTTCGTATCCCGCTAGCCTCTCCTGCTCACCCCGTTCCCTTCTTTTCCTTCTAGCGCTGTGTGGCACTTGATTTACCTGCCCTGGGGATCAAGGCCTCCGCTCAAGTGACCCCTTGGGGCGGAGGAGGAGAAGGTGGAGGGGGCGGTGTAGGGAGTTCCTTGGGAGTGGAGGTGAGGATGGGACGGAAATGGCTGGAGGAATGCGTTAGGGAGGGCGGAGTATGTAAGTTTGGGTGAAATATTGTCTTCGTTGGGTTCCCGTCATGCATCTCCTTTGCCGTCAGGGCTTTAACACAAGGCAGTAGGAGACTCTTCAGGAGCCGGGAGGAGGGCAAAAGCGAAAATATCATCTCGCCAAAAAGCGGGTAGCACTCGAGAAGAGTGTGCGAGGCTGCCTTAAAATGCCGTATTTACTCTAATGCCATTTTTCCAAGTATTTTTTTAAAAATCAGGGTGCGTTTCTAATAGGACTATTTTAAACCAAAACCTTATTTTTTTCTCATCCAAGAAGACAGTCGCGTTTGCGTGGCGAATGCGGACAAAATACAGGAATGTGTAATATCAAAGGGAATAACTCGCCAAGAAAAATTGTGGTATGCCGTGCATTTTAAAGAAAATCGTAACCAATCACACCTACCGGAACCAAGATCCTCGCTGGAGACATGTTTTACACTTTCGTCATAGTTTTATTAAATTTTATAAATCAGAAGCAATCTAATTCTTTAAAAAATGATTTTTAAAACGTGGACTTTTCAACAAGGATTAATATTTAATTATTTCAGAAAATAATGATATAGACCAAGAAATTCTTTTCATTGCGTGCCAAATTTGATTTCTTATCTACTCTAAAGTGCCTAATTGCCTGTAAAAATATCTGCTTTAAGAACGAAATCCATATGAATTAATTTAACCAAATCGAAAAATTAATACTTTTTCCCTTTTGCAATTCTCTTGTTGGGAGGAGGAGGGGGTACTATGATAAATCCGGTATTTGATTCTCAACTCAATAGTAATTAGAATAGTAAAAATTATACTTATCAACTGATCGATAATAATTATATTACAAAGCATAAGGTAGTGATATTATTTGTTTCTGTTATAAATTTCTTATGTATGCAAATAAATCAGTAAATCATATTTTACTTATTTACTTAATTTTCACTAGCTCAATAACAGCTCTTTAGAGACTTTTACAATGAATGCAACAACAATAACAAAGATGAGCAACATATCATCGAGGGGATTCAAACCCGCGGCCATAGTCTTTGGAGCTAGACGCGCTAACCAGCTCTCTACCAGAAAATCTATTTTTATATTTGTGCAGCTATTTTCGGTAATGATACAGTGCAGCTTCTTCGTCTTTTATGCGCTTAAATCTTCACTGAGTATTACCCTTGAAAGTATCTTTAAGCTTTAAAATGTAATAAAAACTCTAAAAATAATGTTTCCGGAGGCAGGCTGTTCCGAATGTGACGAAACAATAATTTTGTAAACAGCTTCATTTGTAAATAAGTACGAGTAAGGCATTCAAACGCTAATGGATTCAGAATAGTTTTAAAACTTTTGAGAGGGGCCGAGCGTCTAAAATTTAACCGAAAAAATTTAAAGCGTGGCCTTATAGTTGGTTACAGCGAAAGTTTCATTAATTTTATTGACAAGCAACCTTCCAAAATTGGCGCAGCGTTGGCTAAGTCTGTTCTTCAAAAATTATTTAATCTCCTCGAAAACTCGTCGAGTTGTGTTTTTCTTCCCCGTCATTAGCTGTTGGGAAGAGATTTAATTCTTATGAATATTTTTTTAACTGCGCGCGAAGATTCAAGAAACCCATCTGCTATTAAACTTGACGCGTTGGAAAGTTTTTCCGCTCTCAGAATTGAATTTTTTCTTCTCGAAGATTAGCCTCTTAACTTTTTGAAAAACTTTAATCAAAGCCATTTTCTCTCTTCTTTTTAAGCGCAACTCGGAGGTTTCCTTTGTCCTAAAAGATTGTTCGAGAGAAATTTTGTCACTTAATCGGATGTTATTAATGTTATGTCATTAGTGAAGGCAAAATTTGAAATTTTATTTCTCTCATTTTCTTGTGATCGCGTGTACGATAATGTATATTAACATTTTAATTTAATTTCTTTCAATTTTTACCTTTTATTTGCGGTAGTTTAATCATGTTAGGAATTTGAGAGATTTATTATGTAGTATGCCAAAAAATACCCTAGGTACCATTTATAATGCTAACTATATAAAAATAAAATTACTTGGTATTATTTAAGATTGATTCTAAAATTAATTGAGTTGTTGCGATCACTCATTTAAATAAATCGTATTAAATTTTTACTTTTAGCTTAAAAGCAATTATTTTTTGCTTACGCAGTTTTCTTATATAAAATAATGAGAAATTATTTTATTAGAAAAGGTCTGATAAGAGTTTTCCTTTCAAAAATCTTCACACGAAAATAAAGATACTACAGTTCTGTTGGTCATTTCTCTAACGCTCGATTTCACTTAACACCAGAGGCTTATAATTTCGATCATATACGCAAATATTTTCAGTTACATTTTTACCGACATATGCTACATGGTTACCATGATTCTCATGTGCCGTCACCAGTAAATTCAAATGCTGCCGCCAGCTAAATTATAGTTTAAACATAGGGATAATTAATATGCAGTCTATGATGGCTACTGCGATGTCACATTTTCTTATAATTAATATTTGTTATTGTTATTTTATCTCGTTCAACTTCTTAGGTACCTCACGTAGAATGTCAAATATCACTTACAACAGAAATTTAACAATGAGTTCAACAAAGTATGGAAGGCTAAGAGGAATTCTTCTCTAAGAGCCACAGATCTATATGCACGTGCTTTACAGTTTGGCATTGAAATATTTCCTGAAAGTGACCATATCTTCGTTCCAGTAGGCTGTGGAATGGTTGTTGTGACGCTGTCCCACGGTCACACACACACACATGCAAGGACGAAAACGAATTCTTCAATCATAAATGCTGATTTGGTCCATGAATATTCTATGATTATGGCAGACTTTGCCTTTCGCAGCGATCTTTCCTCGGAGCCGTCGACTATAGTCAACACCTCACGGACGCACTCGAGTTTTACACAGACGAATTGACGGTCCAGCAGCGTATCTCGAAGAGGCGCAACATGACTGTTTCTCTCTCCCTGTGGAGAGAGAACTTTTCACCATTCACCAATTTCCTTCTCCCTCTCTCCAATCTCCGCCACTCCCAATCTTCCTTTATCTCATATACAGTCCCTTTCTCTGTCTCTTTGTGTTTTACAACTCTTCAATTATTTTTTCTATTGCTCATTTTCTTGCTCTATATTTTAAAAGGAAATTTATCATATTCTCCTCTTATCCTTTTTTTCTCTCTGTTCATATCACTATATTTCTAACTCCTTGCATCTCTCTCTAGCTTTCTCCTTTGTCTTTTTCGTCTATCTCTCGCCACTCTTGTCTCCTTATCAGTCTTTCTCTTCCAATACCATTTTCTCCCCATCTCTTGTTCTGTTTCCTGTCCCTACCTTTCTCATCCCTTTTCTCTATTCTAATTTCTCCTCGCCTCTCTCAGTAGGTTTCGTAGGTTTTACACGCCCCCTTCTTGTGTGGGTGTTTTCCTGCAGAGGGTTTTTCCTAGGGAATAGTTCTTTAATTACCCCTGGTTTTTCCCCATGAACAAATCTCCATCTCATTTCATTTCTAAAAATGTTAACATGTCATTGTATTTATTTAGGGCTTTATTTTATGAAATGTTTCATTTTATGCATTCTTATTATCTGTTACTTTCTTCCTGTCAGTAATTGACAATGGCTTTGATGAAAGAAGAGTCTATTTAGTCTCAATCTCGCCCAAATAAAGACGCATATCTATCACCCTTCCTCTCACTCCTCCCTCTTTCCTCACTCGCTCCTTCCTCTCTCACTCCTTTTTCTCTCCCTCCTTCCTTTCTCACTCCTTCCACTCTCACCCCTCCCTCCTTCCTCTCTCCTTCCTCTCTCACTCTTTTCTCTCTCACTCCCTCTCTCACTCCTCTCTCCTTCCTATCTCCCTCCTCCCTCTTTCCTCTCACTCCTCCCTCTTTTATCTCTCACTTCTCTCTCCTTCCTCTCTCACCCTTCATTCTCTCTTCTATCTCCTGTACTATCTGCATTCCTTCTTCACACTCTCCTCTCTCCACTCAAACCTCTTTCCCCTTTAATATGTACTAGTCTTTCTCTCATCTCTTTCCACTCTCTTATGTTCCCTTCCTCTGTATTCCCTTTCATCTCTTTCCACCTTTCTTCCTATCTCTCTAACCGTTTCTCTCTCTCTCCGCATCCCTTCCCTAACTCCTCCCTTTCCTCCTCAGCGCACACAGACACACGCTTCGACGTCAGATCTCATCATACCTTCCACGTCGCCAGTTTGTATATTCCGCGATATGATGAGGTTCACGCCTGAGGTAGATTCGACTACGAGTGCTCTGCGCGTAAAGGGGTTGAGGGAGGGAGGGTGAGAGAGAGAGAGTGGGGAGAGAAAAAAGGGAAAGGAGACAGATAGCGGGGCTGAGCGAGTGGACAGGAGAGAGAGAGAAGAAAAGAAGGGGGAGAAGAATCAGAGAGAGGTAGGATGGAGAGGAAGAATAAGGATAGGGAGAGACTGAATGAAGAGATAGAGGGAAGAGTGAGAGAAAGCGAGGGGAGGAAAGAGCGAGGGGGAGGTAAGAGCGGGATGATAGGGTTGAGGGAGAGGAGAGATATGGCGGCGGAGAGAGAGGGGGTGGTGAGAGAGAGAGGGGAAGGAGAGAGATGGAGGCGGAAGAGAGAGGGGAAAACTTGAAAGATAGGGAGAGGGATTATAGAGAGAGAGAAGGGTAGGAGAGAGAGAGGAAGAGAAGGGGGAGAGGAATTGAGGAGAAGTAGAATTGAGAGGAGAAATAAGAATAGAGAGAAGGGAAGAAGATAGAAAGGGTGGGAAAGAGAGGGAAGGGGAGGAGAGAGAGAGGGAAGGGGATTAGAGAGACGTAGGGACAACAGAGAGAGGGAGGGGAGAAGAGATACGGAGGAGGAAGAGAGAGAAAAAAGAGGAAAGAGGAGATAGAGGGAGAAAGAGGAGAGAGAGAGGGGGGTGAAGAGATAAGGAGTGGGATGAGAGAGAGAGGGGGAGGAGAGAAAACGAGTGGAGGAAAGGTGAGAGTGGGACTTAAGAGCGGGATGGGTAGGAGAAGGATGAGAGATAGGGAAGGGCAGGTTAGAGTGGAAGGAGGAAAGGGAGGGAGGGAGTGGGGAGAGAGCTTGTAGAAGAGAGATTGAAGGGTAGGACACAGAGGAAGAGAATGTAGATGGATGGGCAGAAGAGAGGGAGGGGTAGAGAGAGAAAGGGTGTGTGAGTGAAAATGAGGAGAGTGAAGGAAAAGGTAGAGACAGGGAATATGGTTAGTCGAGGGGAAGGGGGATGCAGAGAAGGAGAGGGAGGGCATACCGGGGGGAGAAAGAGGGAAGTAGAGGGACGGAAAATCAGGAGAAGAAGGGGAGGGAGGGTATGCAACGACATGAACGCGTGAGGGTCGAGATCGTGCGAGGGTGGTCACGCGGGGTATTTTGGAGGCGGAGGGTGGGGAATGGATATCGGTATGGGGAGCATTCTACCATGATTTACATCCTGCATCTGCTGACGCGAGCTGGATGACTAGCGCGGATAGGCCATTCTAACTCTTTTTCCCGAGACACGTGGACTGGAACAGGGTGTGAAGCACGCCGGTTAGGGTGCTTTGGTTCGGTCGAAACGCAGTGTTGAAAAAATTGTCGACCGGAGAAAAGGGTGAGAAGGGATTGGCCACTCGTATTAGTAGCGAGGGGGAAAGATTTTTAAAGGGGGGGGGGGGAAGGAGAGGTTGAGGAGTTAACATGTGGAGCGATTTCGGTGTCCGTTATGGGGAAGTTGTCGAGGGGCGAGTCGGGATATTTTTTCCAAAAGCGAATTAGGGAGAGAAGGGGTAGCGAAGTGTTTTGGAAGAGGGTTGAAACACATAAATCGATGCTGAATTCCGACATTCTGGTCTTTTTATGATGGTGTAATCGTCCTGGTTATGTCGTTTGCCTTATCGTTTCCAAACTTCTCTCTCTCTCTTTCTCTGTCTCTCCAAAGAGAGGTTTGTTTTATATTTCCCATTTTTCTATGGGAGAGGGAGATTTTTTTGGATCATTTTCAGTTTCAGAGATGACATTTATTCTGAGAGAGAAACGGAAGCCATTGCGTTAGGTGAAATTCCTTTTTTTCACGCAGACATTTTCGACGTTTAATGATTTTCTGAACGTCCATTTTCTTCTGGTATCTCTCGTTGCGTGATATTTATCAATGCTTCAGTTTAGAAATTAGACTTACATAACTGTAATGATTTTCGATATTTGTGTCCTATCATTAGGTCGATTTGATGAGTTAGTAAATATAATGTGATATCTTCTACTTTTATGTTCAATTATAAGAGATTTTCGATAAAAGAAACAATTAAATTTAGTATTTCTGCAAAATGAGTTTGTTTCTCGTGGAGAGAGTCGATGTTTTCCAGACTCATCTTCCGAAATATTGGTCTCATTCTCGAATAATATTAATGTCGAAAATAATACTTAAAATTTCAATTAATTTTTTAAATGCATTAAATTAATGGCAGATATCATATATAGTTATACGTATCAATAATTTGGCTAGTTTCATCCTTTAAAAAAGAAATTCAAAATAGATTCCAGGCGATTTATATGTTGCACAGTTGTGTAAATCGAGTCTACTTTGCTTATCTATCTTAATTAGGCAATCGATAGCTGCAATTTCTACGTTGACTTCATATGGAAATATGCTATCCATGGTGGATTAGGTCATTATTTGTCGAATATTTCGAAACAAAAAATATATATCTCGATCGGCCTCCATATCCTTCCTAGCGCAAGAGATTTTTATGGAGGTGGCGGAGCGGATGGAGAAGGATAAAATTTTTCCACTCTTTCGCTGGATATTTATAGATTTTACTCTGCGCGACCGAGTTTTCATGCCACTGAATTAGTCACGGCTTGGCATTCGCTCGGTTGGAAACTACGTCGCTTTGGTGCAAAGTTTTTGCTCCATCTCGCTTCGCGTCCACTTTAATTTAGGATTGCGTGTCCAATGGTAGGCGTCCAAAAAAGATAGAGATGTCACCAACGGTCGCCACGCTGAAGTTAGGCGATGCGTGTCCCTTGATTGCCTGGCGTAATATCTGCGGATGGTGTGTCTGTTTTACTTACCGATAAGGAGGATGAGTTCCAAATGAGGCGGTTATTCGGCTACGGAGCAGTGGACAATTCCCATAGCTTCGCGGTGCGCTGGTGCGATATCATCAAACTTTACAAGAAATACCACTATGAAAATGCGTTTCATGTGGTCTTTCAAACGATTTTATTAAGTCCTAGCTTGACGTTCATAAATTTATACTAATGCATACAAATGCCTAAAAGAATGTGGTGACAAATATTATAAACTATTTCATTATTATTATTATTTTTATAATATTTATTTATATTTCCTTAAAAATGAATCTCCATAATTAATATAAAATTATGCGTGAAAATTTGTGCTATATTAATTACATATATTTTTAGAGGTACTCAAGACACAATTCTTAAAGGAATACAAATTTTAGTTAAAGTAAACGTAGTCATTTAAATAGCAGTTTTATCTTTGCCAAAGATCTATTAGCTGAAATAATGTAATGGATCGTAATTATAAATAAATTTAAGCAATTGGACATATAAATATTATCGTATATACGGGACTGTTTAAGGTTTCTTGAAAAATAATGTTTAGAAAGTCACTTTGAACGCATTCTCGGTGTTGTTATATCACACACGTACAGCTGGATGGCAATTTTTGAATGGGGAATGGCAATTCGTTCGCTTGTATAATCGAAGTCAACAGTTATAGACACCCGGCATCGTGTTTGATAGGGTTTTATAACGAAATGATGCTTGAATCTTCATTTTTTTATTTTCGGAAATGACTCAAAGCGTCGGAATGATGTTTGTCCTGGAGGTTTCGCGACCATGCATCATTTATAATGTAGTCGGTGACTTTTTGTACCTAACCGGTCTGATATTCCACCTATTTATAATTAAAGTGTCATTTGTAAGCCCGGTGTGTCATTCATCCTCAATGACTTTGGACTTGTGAGCAGATTCATCACCCTGTCTTGTAATGCGCTCGGTTAGGACATTTTTTTGGAAATGTGCGTCGGTTCGGACTCAGTCTACATTAGTTAGTGCATTGTTCGATTTTTTGTTAAGAGATGAATTACGCTTCTCCGTGTTAGTACGTACGAAAATCTTTTTGTGCTACGTAATGATAAAATGTTTATTTACCTCTGTTGAATTTCTATACTTAATGAATCTTATTTATTTTAAATATTACGCTGGCAGACTATAAATAATTATTTCCCTTAACTTTACTTTATGATTTACATAAATATGTGTATTGCTGACGCTCGTGAACCCCCCTCCCCTTTGCTCTCTGTTTCTTTATTTCTACAATGTACCTATTGGATATAGATAAGTTTCAAGTGAATATGTTTTGAATATGAGATTAATTGAATATGAATATTTTATACGAAATGTACATTTGGTTTATAATAACAAATTAACAAAAATGATAAATTTAAATTACATTCAAATTAACACTTCATTATAAACTGCATTTTTAAATATTTAATTTTCTGCTCTATTATAATTTCCAGTTATTTGTATTTTCACACCCTGACGTGATGTGAGTTTAATGGATATATTTTTTGGGATGTATTTTTGGATTTAAATAACAAATTAAGTAAATTAGTTTAATAACTCGATAGAAAAGAGAGCTTAAATTCCCGGAGAGTTGAAATGGCTGAGCTATATAGCATTAAAGAGAGAGAGAGAGAGAGAGAGGGAGGTATGGAGGGAGAAGGAGAGAGAAAATCAGAAATATAATTTTCGTAATATAGATAAAAATATATGAATAACATGAATACTGCGCCCGATTTATTTGCATTAAATTCATATCTTCGGTAATTTCGAGCAAGTTTTATTCTTATTTTTTATCTTTAAGACTTTATATAAGTGCACATACACTGAAATTACCGGGGACAACAATACCCGTAACAATGGAATCTTAGTATCGAAATGTAAACACGTTTACCAAAACTCAAGTATAAATTCAAAATATGAGCGACTTCACTAAAGATTGAGTATTATTCGGTATGAATAAGAATCCTCATTCATTTTGGCGTGTTTAAGCGTAAATTTTGTTTCGATAACTTAATTTTAAGATATTATACTGAGTAAAAGAATGAATGCCTTCAAACCAAAAAGGTGATTATTACGTGTTATCTTATGTGAAACGACATTCATCCTCTGCAGTCAAACCCGTGACCTCATTCGAAATTATTTTTAATCATAACGTAGAGATTCATTAGGAAGTTAATTTATATTCGAGTAACGCATCATGATGATGACCGCTACGATTTTATAATATAGAGAGGAATGTGTCTGTCGATAAAAAATAAAAATAATATGTAACAATTAGAAGAAATGGAAATGATTAGAAAAGTTTATTTGATTTTTATTTATACGGTGTGCTAGGTTGAAGGTTTTCTCTGTTGAAAATTACCAGTATGCAACAACGCCGAGTAATATGCGTAATATTAATACAGTTTGTCCATGAATCAAAGTATAAATATATCACTGTATTATTATATTTATGGTAATATATTTCTGAGAAAGACTACAGAAGTATATACTGAGTTTAAAAAAACAAAATCACGAAAATCACATTATAATGAACATTTTATGTTTTTATAATTTGAAGTAACCCCTTATTTAACGATAGTATTTGAAAATATCTTCATTTTTATGAAGTTCACCTCTGTAGCAAGATTCACACCATTTGTGCTTGGTGTATATATATATATATATATACTTCGATGATTATATTTAATTCAACGAATAATAGCTCTGTCGTCAAAATGGCGTAAAAAAGGTCCCGTTTTAAAAATATACAGCCAATGAGACTGAGAATGGAGAAAAAGACATCAGTGGGGCACTTGATAACCTCAGTCTTGAATTGTTCGTTTGAATGGGTAAGAAGATGGGGAGGGGAAGACGTTCTTCTAGTATTTCCATTCCTTAACTGGGATATACAGCCAGAGTCTTTTAAGGAGGACGTAAAACTGAGAGAGTGGAAGAAGTGGAAAAGAATGAGAGAGAGACAGGAGGAGAGAAGATTAAGGAAAAAGGGAACTTACCACTTTATTTATACGATCCAATCCTCTCCAAAAGGACAGAATAAGGGCCTTCTTATCTTTTTATTGACAATAGTCGTGCTAAAATTTCATCTGCCAAGGAAACCATTTTCTCCCTTCAGTACAGTCAGTATTAGTGGCTTTAATAACATTTTCATTCTGTGTAAAATATGGAATGAAATTTGGATGAATAATTACTTGCAAAAACTGTTTCGTTTTTCGAAGCATAAATTGTTTCTGTGTTTAACAAATTTCTTCTGCTTAAAAATTGAAATATGCATTTTAATTATAATATTAGTGGCTTTAATAACATTTTCATTCTGTGTAAAATATGGAATGAAATTTGGATGAATAATTACTTGCAAAATCTGTTTCGTTTTTCGAAGCATAAATTGTTTCTGTGTTTAACAAATTTCCTCTGCTTAAAAATTGAAATATGCATTTTAATAATAATAGGAATCAAAATATGTCTTTTGAAAAGAAATAGTTTAAAATTTTATAAAACTCGTCTTATGTAGATTAAATTCATGCAGGCGTTTGAAAAAATTATGCCGTAAAGTTATTTTTTATGAATATTCAATAGTGGGTTTGTCCTGTATCCAACACACATATTTATGTTCTAACCTTATTGTGGGATTCATCCCTGGTTTAAAATGAAAATATCAAAATTTTTACAGCAAAAATATAAAAAACTTCAGATAAAGATTTTTATAGATAGGTTTGATTATATTAGGACCAAATTCCCTAATCCTGAAAGTATAAATTAATAACTTTCACCGTTGTTTCTCCAAATATAAAATGCTTTCACACAAACTATGGAAAACCTTTCGATAAAGGAGAGAGTAATTAGTTTTACCTCGAAGGAAGAACCTCTTAAAACTCGTTATCGCGGTGCCGGTTTATCTGAAGTTTCTCGCTTTGCCGCTTATATAAATGTGTTTATCTCTTCTGTGCAGTTATTCGCTGAACTATCATTCGAACATAAGGTCTTTATGATTAATTCTTTTCCTTAAAAATTTTCCGCCTATTGCCTCGCCGCTTCGCTCTTCGTGTCGGAAGTTTTCTTTCGAACTTACGCACCCTCTCTCGGCCTTCTTGTCAAACAACGTTTCCTGGAGATTGAGGATCTAGTAAAATGGGGGAACACAAGTGGATTGTTGGGATTAATCACTCGATAAAGGAGCTCCAGAAGGAATCTCAGATTGAAGTCGCAAATCACGGTGAGATGGCGTTATTTTCGACCTCCTCCTTTCTCTCTCCGCCTCCTAGTGCCTCCTCCAAACTTGATGATTCCAACCCGAAAGGGTCTTATTCTCCCCGTCCCACCGTTATAGCCCTTTTACTTCTCGCCCTCTTTAGCCCTCCCTCTCAGCCATAATGTTCTCGAAAACCGCCGTCCCAAGTTTTCTGGAGAATTTTAAAAGCCATAAAAGGAAATTTTCTCGGGGTGTGAGTTCTGGTTAGAAAGGATATTTCCGTGTATTTTATGCGAATTCTCTTAGGTGTGGGGAAGTAGTAAATTCCGGGGATTTTTTTACACTCCGTAAGATTAGTGGAAATTTGGCAGGTTTGCGAAAAATTTTTGGGGCACGTGTTTTTTGAGGTTTAGTCTTCCGTTTTCGCCATTTTTTATAATGATTCTTAAATTTATCTATTGGTATCTCTAATTTTTATATAAATCAACTAAGATTAATTTAAATTTGGTTACCAAAATATTAACGAAAAATTTGTTTTAGTATTTATTCTTAGTCTTGTTCAAACAAAATATATTAAATTCTCTGTAATTCTTACGACGCCAGTTTCAACTCAGAATATTATAGACAAGTTTATCTATTGTGATTTTTCGGAAAATTTACTAATATATTAAAGAAAATCTTCAGTTTTAGTTCTTAATTTAATTCGTCCGAAATACATATTAAATTCTTGGCCATTCTTATGACACCACCATTACGTCGCAAACGAATTTATTTATTTTTGATTTTACAGCAAATTTTATGAAATAAATTTGATTAATCTGCGAGCGGAAATACACAGCGGTAAATTTTATTTCAGTTTATAATGCCTCAAATAATTCGTAAAGTGTTTCAAGGAACTAACTATTAACCTTGCTGCGATATTTTTTCCCGCGCAAAATGAACGTACATTGTTTTAAAGTCGTAATTCACAGCATAAGCGATCATTACTTTTGGAGCGGAACTTTCAAAGCAAATTTATAAGGATTGCTCGCATTTTTCACGCACGATGGTGGAAGTTTAAATCATTTGACTCTCTAAGATGAATGGTGTTTCCTCTCTGTTGTTTGGGCTTATTTATCACCCGGTAACGGTTATGGAGTCAGTACTACTAGGAGCATTTTTCAATTATAAAAAATCTGTAATTTCAATCTATCCTGCTTGTAATGGGTTTTACAGACCCGCAGTAAACTAATTTTATGGTTATTTTTTTACTTTGGAATTCGCAAGCTGAAAATGTTTGCGAGTATTTTTTATATCAAATTTCGCCTGAGTAATGATATGTTCTCAAAAACGTACCTTATTGTAACGTTGAATTTGCTGGTAGTGGAAATTTCGTAGATTTATTTATATATACTGTGTTTTTCTTTCGTTGCTGTTATTTTTTCATGAATACTTTTCGAAAATAGTCTATTGCTAAACGAAATGTGCATATAATATGAGGAGTCATTTAAACGGAAAATACCTGAATCGGAATGTCCGTAGAAACAATTTTTATTTTGAACGAAATAAGTTTTTAATTTTATGGAAAATCTATGTAATGCATCGAAAATTTACCAAAATTTAGACTTCCTTTTATTCCATTTTTTTCTTCACACTATGCGAAATAATGTTTAACTTGACAGCTGTAATCAGGTGAATAGGTAATTAAAGTTTTACACATTTACTTTAGAAGCGCATATATTTAAATGGAGTTAAACTTTGGTAGAAATAATTATCGCTAATTGTACATCCAAAATAACATATTTTAAATTTAATTTTTGCAAGTGTATTTATCATAGGAAATAAATAGAACAAATTACCGTTTGAAATATGTTAACTATTTCATTTTACTCATTGTGCAGTAAATTTGATCTTAGATTCCTAAGAACTTCCTGCCGTACTCATTATTATAAATTAAATAAGGTAACGTTATTTAAATCTTGCATAATGAACTAAAGAAAATATCTTTTAATGTGCAGATACAATGAATTAGCGTATTGGTCATGCCAGGGTTACAATTGGAATTTATTACAGTTTTATGTTTGTAGAATTATTCGTAAATATGACACCAAGGAAATATTAACTAGTAAAAACTAAACGTTATTCTGTTTACTTTCCTCAAAAGAAAGAAAACGCACCTTAATTAATGGATCGCACTGGAGGTTTATTAAAACAGAATTTGACTTTTGTTGCAAAGCAAAAATTTCGCCTCCATTTTATAGTACTATTGCCACTCGGAATTCTAACGCGTAATATGGATTCGAAAATGAATCATCGTTACGTATGTCTCAACCGATGGGAAAGGAAAAAAGAATTCCGGAATACAGTTAATAATTACGTCTGAAGCATCAAGAGATTAATCCGGCATGAGTGATTAGTCCAAACGGAATTTATTAGCGCGAGCGAATTCCCCCATTCACCGCCATGGAAACAGTCGAGGGAACTGCAGAGAATAAAAGACCTTCATACGTTTCTTTTTTTCGCAGCGCCGCGCCGGCATTTCTAGGCGCATTCTTCATCCGACCAATCGGATCACGCGAATGGGAATCCGAAAAGCAGATTTCTTTTCTCTCTCTGCGATACACAAGCAGGAGAATGATAAAAAAAACTCCGCCCTTGATTGGTATATATTATTCTCCGGCACTCGGATATAATGAGGGAATACTCCATGCTCGAGCGGAATTCCAGATGGGTAGGAGGAAATAAAAAAAAAAGATTCCGTTTCGAGAGACTCCCTCTCTTTTTTTCATACATTCACCTCCCCTCCCCCTGATCCCTTCCCTTCCCGTATCTCCCCCTCCTCCTTCCCACCCCTCTCCCTACCCTTCTGCTCCCTTCAATTCCCATCATGCTTCCCTTTTGCGGACCATACCAAGCATGCTGGGCCGGCATAAATCACCGTCTTCCATTCATTAACACTCCGCCCCTTCCTCTCCTCTCTATCCCTCCACGCTTCCCGCCAACCTCGCGTAGCCGCTCCCATTAAACCAAGCATCTCCTTCTCTCTGTAATATATGTATCTCTCTGATACCCGCCAGCGTTCCTGGGTTGCCTATTCGGATGGGCAGAGCGCCAGGTGGGACGGAATGGAGGAGAGAGGGGGAGGGAGTGTGAGGGAGATAGTAGAGGATGAGGGAGATATGGCACTTTGTGGGGAAATCCGAGCGATATGTAGTAACTGTTTCATAATGTCTTTCGGGAGGAAAGGGGTAGAGGGTGGTTTCTTGCGGAGTTTTTACATTTTTTGAAGAAACTCGCAGGTTTTACCAATAATATTTCGTTTAAGAATCGTTAACGGTGTTCCGGGAAAATATCTCCGGGTATCAAGAGATGATTTTTTAACAACAAATTTAGCCGGAAATGTAATGTATGAGCAATGAATACAGTTTTTCCGAAAATACTCGACATTATAATCCGCTCTATGGTTAAGAAATGTTCCTCCAAATGAGAGAATATTATAAAGTCATTTATTTTTATTATTTATTTATTTTCTGAGAAAAACTGCTTGGACGAAATCATACATTTTTGGAAGATAAACACGCAGTAATAAGATATCACATATACTATTTATTTTTAATAAATTTCAAAACCAATTTTATTATTGTGGATAATAATACTTATTTGATATTGTATCAACTCTGTTGAGAAAATAGTTGAGCGTATTTATTAGATAAATTATTTATATTATGCATTTCGGAGATTGTTTGCCTGTTTTCTATTTTTTAGGCCTTAAATATGAAATCATTATGTTCAAGATATGTGCTCTTCTTTCAATGAGATTGGAACTCTTTACTTTGCGGTTACATACTATTATTATTAAAAATACACATCTCAGTTTGTTGAACTTAGTCCCTATCCATTATTGCAGAATAATTTGATATTCAGCTGAATCAAGTTTTATTTGCACCTATTTATTGTTGAATAAAACTATTTGCTTATATAATTTCGTCGGTTAATCGAGATAACAAACATATATTGCGATGTTGAGGGAAATTTTTTAAATAAATGCTTTTAATTATAATAACAAGTGATTTTAATATCACTATCTTAGAATTTTATTAAATTGTAAACTATTATAAATACAATGGTACTATATTATATCACTGAATAATATATTTCGAGACCATAGTTAGCTGTTTTTGAAATATGAATCCAAGGCTATTTCGTGAAGCCTCTCTTATTTTTTGTTCAGATCTTTCATAATCTTACCAAAGCATTCAGAATTATTAAGGGAACTTTTCATAAAGATTTTTATCTTAATATTCATAATGTCAACTTAAAAACTTATCGAAATAAACATAGTTATTTATTTATTACCGCGGATTAATATTAGATAGCCCTCTTTTCAAAGCGACTGATTGATTTGCGCCTTCATTAGGGCGATGTTTCGGTCTGAAAACCACCTCTTACTCCCAAACCATTCCGCCTCAATAAAACTCGATAACTCGATAACATATGATAATAAGCATGAAGAAAACCCAATAAGGGTTCAAAATATAAGATGTTATGTTACTTATAAAATATACATCAAAACGATATATTCACAATATCGGCGGATAAACGAAAATTAATATTTAACAAACATACAATCGCGGGAAATCTCCCATTTTGTTCGCAGTTAATTTTTGGGTAATTATCGTGTAATTAGTGTAGGCGTGACAACCTTATAGCTGTCGTCGGATATATTTTTTCGCAGACCCTTTATCTCCCACCACTTAGTTTCCTGCAGCGTTTCTCGCGCCATCTTGAAAAAATGGACTCAATTTTCCCTCCGTAACCATTTTGTTGAACAATCAATAATCGCCTTACACCATTACCTCACAACATGACCCTTTAAAGTTGTGATACGCCGCAAACTTGGCCACACCGTCTAACCCTTTTGGGGCTGACCACTACCAAGACCCACTAGGGCCAACTTTGAGCTTCCCATGGCTCCGTGGGGGCCTCCCTCGGGAGTCCCCAGAGGCAAAAGGAAGACCTACGTGTGGTCGGAGAAGGCTTAGATTCTGGAGGCTACGGGATTTAGATAGTGAAACATAAAATTTTTGGGAGGAGGAAGATTCCCGCCGTGTGCGTATAGAGGAAGGGAATGGGAACGCGTAGGTCAGTTGAAGATTTAGACGCGGGTTTTTGAATAGAGTTCTTACCTTCGCTGGGGCCTGTATCCCGCTACTCTCCGAGGGAGTCCCAAAAGACCGGGAGTTTTCTTCTCCTTCCTTCTCACCTGGAAGGGCTGCGTTACAGCGGTATGGTCTGGGGGCTCCCAAAGCGTCCACGTAGTTAATCCCCACGCATTTGCCCCTCTCTATGCTCTGCCGACTAACTATTCCTTTCCTCGCAGAATGGCCGGCAAGAGATGGTCCATTTTTGGGTGTATAGTCTTCTCTCCCACGTTTTGACCAACTTGTTAAGGACTAGCTTTCTGAGTAGAGAGAAAGAGTAGGAGCATGGAGGAAGGAGTTACCGCCTATTGCGATGTAGAACAACGGTGGGGAAGACATTAATTTGACGCGTTTTAAAGCCCCGGTTGGAACTAACTTGTGCGCTGGAGCTATGGCAACATTGCATTTAGAGGGTTCTTTGAAATTATGGAGACCCTCTCTCTCTCACGCGAGTGGATTTTAGCGTAGAAATGGGAGATAGTTGATGCAATAACTTTGCTACTCGATAGCTGAATGTTAATGTAATCAAAATGTTGTGTTATCGTTGGAAAACTTTCTAGCTAACCCGTATCTTCGTATATTTAACTTAACTCTTTATGATTGTGGAAACTGTGGAGCAAATTTGGAATATTGTAATAATAATGTATTTCCCTTATATACACCGTGGATATTTTCATATGTCCCTTTTAATGTCCATTTCCATTCGTCTAAAAAATTTTATATAATTTTTAAGAGTAAATTCTGATGATTGACATTAATAAGTCATTTCGAGTGTCGCAAAACTTGCTTATTCCAGAAAAAATCAAAATAGTAAACTTTATTTCTTAAAAGTTTAAATCAATCAATTAATGCAATTCAACTTTGATAAGGATACACACATGACTATGATTTTATTTGGTGGTTAGATTTTGCGATCATAGGTGATATTTTGGCCATTTCACGGACAATAAACTGTTATTTAGAGGTATTATGCTGCTTCTTATTGTACTTTAAGATTTTGGATTGGTTGGCAGTAATACATGTATATTTTCCGCCAAAAAATCTTAATCGGAAATAGGGTATTATGGTATATTTACATCACTTTTAAAAATAAGTCTATTTTACTTCATATTTACCCACAAACCATTAGAGCTTTATGATACATAAGAGAAAAATGTAACAGTTCCACAAAAACATTAGATGATAATATCTTGGGAAGTGATTATCTAAATTATTGTAATGCTCCACATATTTTGTTTGATTCTGTTCATTAATACGGACTAAATTAGGAGATTGATTGTTGCTTGGGAACCAAATAACATTTTTCCGAAGCATCGGAATTTTCTTCTCAATATTTGCGTGAAATTTAATATTGTATCGAGTATCGCGGAACTTTGTTCGAGGAGTCTTAAAGTACACTTAGTTTGCATGAATTCATTCGAAAAGATGAGAGAAATTCAAGAGCTTTTACGAAAGAACGAACACGCTCGTTCGGATCTGGAGCAGATCACGTGCCATATGAAAGTTCTCGGGAATGCATTCCTATTTTAGTTTACCCCATAGCAAGTTGTGAAAATAAAAAAACGACCCCGTGATCTACAAATCTCTATATACTACTTAAGGATGAACTCTCGGCCGAATAACTGCATCGTAGCCTCGGAAAATGCCTTCCGGTGTTTTTAACATTTGAAAGTCGATCGATAGCTCTTCTTTCTGGATCGTAAATGAATGTGTAAGATCGTCAGCGGAGGGTTTGCTCATTTCGCGATGGCACACTCTATCGACGTCTGTCGTTTTTAGCCGAATACATGAACAGCGAAAGAATAAGCAAGTCGCAAGAGGATACGGCTCTTAAATTTCAGTGGCGGAAGAGATGTGAGACTTGGGTAGGAGGAGGAGGTAATATAATTTTGGGGTATTTTTTATGTGGGAATGGTAAGGAAAGAAGAAAGTGGAAAGATAAAGAAACGCATGAAGATATATTGGGAATTGGAAGAAGGAAGAGCCAATGGAATGGTTTTGTGATGCATATGTGGCTGATGATAAAATTAAATCGAATTCTATAACTTGGAAGGATAGATTAAGACATAGATTGGGGAAATGCTTTTCGACGTAATGTCTAGAAATAATGTTTAACTCGGACCAGACATAAAATCCTAAGTAAAAGTAGATACATAAAACTAGTGTTAGTATTGACGAAAAGATAAAGAGGGGATACATTCCAGATTTTATGATTGATTTATATTTTATGAATGTTTCGGCTGCTCTGAAAAATATCTGGAATCGTGTTACAATATTCTTGTGACTCTACCCTCCAAAGTTGGCGATATTCTTTTCAGTTTTGTGTCAGTTACTTGGAAATTCAGACTTTATCGAGTTTAAACAAATCGGGAGTTAATTTACGTATTGAATTAAATAACGTGAACTCTTCACAGGTTTTGTATTCTTGCTTGCTTTTTGATATGAATTATCTTGATATTTGACCTAAGTATTTTTCCGCGAGTTTTTGCGTTTGTTTTTAGGAGTATACTTATTAACCCTCAAGCGAGCGTGCTTTTGTTTGTTACACGACCGGGCGCGCGGCGTATTTTGTCCACGGCGTAATTTTTCCAAAATAAATCATGTGTTTGTTGGTATTATTGGTTTATTTTTATCAAAATGATGATTTTTTTACAACTATAACTTCTTATGTTAGTTCTTGATTAAACAAATTATATTCCAATTAAAATTACTGTTATATATCAGCACACAAACCTAAGTAACAATTATAAAATTTCCATTATTAATCTGAACTACTGTCTTCAGCATTACATGATTGACAAATATATGTTGATTTGACATGTTTCTTGCAACAAATTTGATTGCAAGAATCACATTTAATGGTTGTGTCCACATTTTTTCTTCTACCACATAGTCCACGTCCACGCTTTTTCCTCTCTTGGTGCTGGCATATAAATTCCCTTTCCGCTGGTTCTCAATATTTTGAAAGGATTATCTTCACATCTGACGGTAGAGAATTTATGTTTCCTCTTTCAGTGAGATAGGGCATTAACAATGCCAATGATAATTCCTTCAAAAACTTTTTTCTTGGTTGTCTCTGAAGGTCAGTATTAGAAAAATCAAGTGTTTGAGCATTTATCCCCCCTATATTCATTAGCAAGAAGAATATTGCCAATGGCCACCGTCGAGTAATACGAGCTACAGAGTAAGTACTACACATTTGATCTACTGTGTCTACTTCACCCATAGTCATGTTGTAGACCAATATAATTGTGGGTTTAAGGGTTTCTTCATCAATTTTTGTTTCATGATTCATTGTTAATAGTACTACTATTGCCTTATTCTTTTTTGGCACGTTGGACGCCGAGTAATCGAACGTCATATAGTCGGCGATCTACCGTATGTCACTCTGCAAGCATTTCAAAGTGAACTAAAAATTGAAACTGGAACTTTACAGATTTACATATAATAAAAAAATAACATACATGACAAGGTGTGCGGCGTACTCAATGATAAAGATCTCTCTTTCAATCACTCTCTCAGAGAGATGGCGATACAGCAAAATGACACCTACATATATACTAAAAATAAAGGCATGATTAGCGTATTTCATCATAGAGATGTTTATTCTACCATAATCAATAAACAAAATATTTGATTCCTCGAGCATTTCAAAGTACAATGGAAATTGAAACTGTAACTTTATAGACAGAAGTATAAACATAAAGAATATAACTTATATGAAAAACCATGCTGCGTACTCAGCATAAACAAAAATCACTCTTTCAATCGCTCGTATATCCAATCCGCCGCGTCTGCTCGAAGGACTGAGGTAAAACAAATAATGAGTCACACGACCAGGCGCGCGGCGTATTCAGCGCGCCACGGATGACTAATACTATTATCACTCTGATTATTAAGCTACTACAGATCTTTGAACGAAAACTTTCTTATTTGGAAGTCAAACTGACACTGAAGGAATACACAAAGTGTCTTAGATGCCAGGCACAAAGCAGCGTTGCCACATTGAAATTCGTAAAATATGCGTACTTTATACACGAGCGCGCCCGCTCGAGGGTTAAAAGAAAATTTTGTGTGGCTGAAAGATAAATGTGAAAACGGAACATTGTAAAGATATCCATGAAAAAATAAGTGGATACCATGCAAGTGTCGGAGAAATGTCTAAACACATTAACTAAATTGAAAAACGGAGTGAAAGACACTGAACAGTATTTGGAGAGTTACTGTTTTGAATAATGTGAATGACGAAACAGAATACAATTTGTAGATTTTGCGCAAAAATATCTTTGAACTAGGGTTTAAATATTTGTTATTTCAAGTAGTGGAATGGCTGAAGAGTAAACTAATTCGAATGAAACAATAGACTCATTCAATATGATTGATTAAAGGTCAATAATTAAGAATTAAAAAAATCATACTATTTAATTGAGTGGAAATCATATATGACCGCAAACAAGAGATAAATAGCTAAACAGAGAGACAGAGAGAAAGAGAGAGACAGAGAGATATAAAATAGGATAATCGATTAACCATTAGTGTTAAAGCTGTAAAAATATAAAAAATCATTAAAATTGTTTTCTATAAAGATCCACTTTTTATTAACTTCTTAGTTAACTCGGTGGGAAAGATCGTTATTATATCTAGATATACCTTAAACATGATGCTTAGAATGAAAAATCACACTGTTATTTGATAATTTAAATAGCTCCTTTATCTCCGAAATAATTGGAACAACAAGATACGCATCTCGGTAAAAAGTAGGCGACATCTGCGATGACTTGTCGATTCCATATTCTAGGAAGGAAATATTTTACTTTTGAAATCGAAACTGATTTTAGTAGACTTTTTATGAACATTGTATCACCGAAAATGCAAACTGAATAATTATATTTTCATATTATATAAATATATATTTTACGATTATTTGTTATACATCTTAAGAAATATAAATGTAGACGATAAATAACCGCATGAGAAATGAGAGAAGAAATTTCGAAAAAGTAAAATGTACTCTATCTCAAGAAAAATATTGAAGTTGGAACTAAGCAATTAGCAAGGAAAAAGAGAATAGCTCAAAAATAATGGTGAAATCTTTCGGAGGCAGCGTGTCAGGCGTAGCGGAAAATGCGAGAAAAAGAAACGCGAAGACCGGAGGGAAGAAATTAGCAAGGTAGATGGGGGAGACATAGTCAAGAGAAGAGGTGAGAACGTTACCATGGAAATTGGTTAAGGGTACAGAGCGAGTGTGTGTGAGTGTGGATAGAGGAGAGTTTGGTGGCCAAATGGTTGGAAGCTATAAATTCAAAGGGTCGGTTTCAGAGAGTGGGAGAGAGAGGGGGGGGGAGAATGAGGGAGGCATGCAGCGGGACGGGGGAGGGGAAAGATAGGGAGGAAGGAGGTGGAAGAGGGCGGTTAGCGCAGGCAGGTAGCGAACCGAAGACCAGAGGGTGGAAGCGGAGTCCATGGCGACGGAGGGAGAGCAAAGGTGAGGAGGGGAGGTGGGAGGAGGTGGAGGATGGCGGCGGAGAGATATGGCTCGAAAGGGCGTTTGATCCCAAGTGGGGTAAATGGGTGAAGCATAAGGGAGTGGGGCCTTGAAGGGTTTCGTATGATGTGGAAGGGGGGGGGAGGCGGAGAGTGAGTGTATGCATTCGTGTGTGTGTGTGTCTATTTGATGGCGCGTGTTCGCAAGGCGGACGCGAGAAAGGAGGGCAGTGTGTTGGATACATAGATATGGGGAGTGGAATATCCACCTATCTCCCTACTTCTAATTGAAGGTCAGCGAGGAAAACATTCATATATCCTACTAAACCTTATGATTTTATGTGCGTCGATGTGTTTCTGATTGAGAAAATGAATTAGGTGTTGCTTATTTTAATCGTCCACGCGTGATTACAAAGAATAAATAAAATGCGAAAAAAGAATAATAACATACACGAGGTGTGTCATAAAAATGTGAACGTTCACCAAACCTTTTGCTATCATTTCTCTTGTATATTTGTCATTAATTGCCAATCTTCAGATCTGTTTGTCACCATAAGGCAACTAGTTAATCTAGGGATCTCGTACTCACTGTTCTAGGGCCGCGTGAAGGCATTGTATCAAATCCAGGGGCAGCATTCAAACTGATAGGCTTTCCCAGTCCTCCCACGGCTTCATATTCTCTGGGCATTCGCTCTTCCCTTCCCACAGCGTCGGTGATCACTGATTATGCTCAATGCGCTCGTAAACCCATTGGTCTTCCGTAAAATAACTCTTCAGAGTGTTTGAAAAGAAAACGAGCAGTAAACTGCAGGTATTTTCATAGTGCTGATGAATGAATTTCTTAGATTATTAGCGAAGATTTGTGAATTTTTGCCAATTGACTGCCAATTAAACTCTCAATTAATCCTTACGTCGAGGTTTTATTTAATAAAAGAATGCATTGAATGAGCATTATTATCCCAGTCTTGTATAGAAATTGCTCTGTCATCAAAGTTTTTAGATAATTTTCTCGTTTATGAGATCGTAAATGTTCCTCAGGCATCTCATTGGCAATTTCAAATTAGTCTTCAAAGAATTAGGGATCAATGGTTTTTCAGAAATGCATTAGCACCCTGAGCCATGCATTTTCGAGTTAAAGATTTTGTAGGAAGCTCGACTATCTCTATTATGACATTGTAAGTGTTTCCAAAGAATATCACCAAATACAGTTTTTTTTACTTTCTTCATATGTAGTACAGGGAAAGAATTGCTTTCATGAAAAAAATCGATTTCGAGATTTCAATGGAAATACACGTTTTAAGGTCCCCTGAATAGGTTTTGACCATTTTCTCAATGTTGTTTGTGTTTGTATGTGACAGCTTTTTTGTGAATTCTCTAACTCAAAAACAATTAATCCGGTCAATGCGAAATTTTATTTTTAACTTTTTTATAAAAGTCACAAGAACTGATTAGTTTTTGGTATAAATCGGTGAACCAGAAGTTGGTGTTTACTCTGGTCACTTATCCGTCATTTTCAAATATTTGCTTTGATATTTGATGCATGTAAAAATGTACTGGAATAAAGGTTAATGAATATGTAATTTACTACAACTTTTGTTTGAAACATTTTTCAATATAATGCGTTGTTGAAGAGATATCATATATTATTAACTGCCACCACCACGCCACCTACCATTGCTGACAATTGATGCTTAGTTACGTCTTAGTAACGTTTCTTTTTATTTTCTTAATTGTTGTAGATTTGTGGCTTTATCCAATATCAGAAGGCTATGGTTTGAGTATATTTCTGTTTTTTGTAAAGTCTAAAATTTTCTTGGTTTCTTAAAATATTTATTATTATCTAACCTATTTAGAGTGTTTTGAAATATTACAGCTATGTAGAGTCATGTGGTAGCCACATCAGATTTTTTCATGCTCATCATCATCATGCTTCTGTCCGAAGACAGGTTTTAACTGAATCGCTGCCTCCATTTCTCTCTCTCCCTAGAAGCCTCTTTTATACCTCTATAAGTATTATATCCCTGCTTTATATTATCTAATATTCCTATTCTTTTTCTCCCTCTTCCTCTTCTTCCACTAATTTTTCCTTCTAAGATCGTCCTTTGTAAACACTGTCTTCTCAATATTTGCCCTATCCAATTTGCTTTTCTTTTCCTGATTGTTTTTATTAGCGTCCTTTCTTCTCCCACCATTTCTAATACTTCTTCGTTTCTCTTCCTCTCTGTCCATTTCACTTTCATCATTCTTCTCCATACCCACATCTCAAAACTTTCTAAATATTTTTCTTCCTTTCTCCTTACCGTCCAAGTCTCTGCACCATAAAGAGCTATGCTCCATATGTAGCATTTTGCTAATTTCTTCCTTGTTTCTAAATTTATTTTCTTGCTTGTGAGAAGCTCCTTCTTCTCGTTAAATGCTGCTTTTGCCATTGCAATCCTACTTCTGATGTCCTGTGTACTACTTCCATCCTGTGCTAAAATACTGCCGAGATATTTGAAACTACTTACTTGTTCCAATTTTTGGCCATTTACCATTATATTTAATTCTTTATGTTCCTTTGAAACCACCATGACTTTCGTTTTTTCAGCATTGATCTTCATTTTATATTGTTGGCCAACCTCCACTAGTCTGTCTGTCATCCTCTGAAGCTCTTTCTCACCTTCTGCTATTAAGCCCTGATCATCTGCGTATTTAATGGTGGTAATACTTTCACCTCCTATCTTAAATCCTTTCTCTTCCATCAACGCTTCTTCTGTTATTGTTTCTGCATAAATATTAAATATCGCTGGTGAAATAGAACAACCCTGCCTCACTCCCCTCCCTATTGAAGTACTTTCTGTTTCTTCTCCTTCAACCCTGACTCTAATCTTTTGATCAAAGTAAAGGTTTTTAAGCAGTCTTTTATCTTTCCAATCTATTCCTATTTTGTTTAAAATACCCAGCATCTTATCCCATTTCACTCGGTCAAAAGCTTTCTCCCAATCTACAAAACAAAAATACATACCTTTATTGACTTCTAGCGCTCTTTCTATCATCATCCTCATACATCCTATAGCATCTCTAGTCCCCCTTCCTCTTCTAAAACCAAACTGCTTATCTTGCAGCTCCTTTTCTATTTTACATTCAATTCTTTTGGTTATTATTCTGGTTAGAACTTTAGCTGTATGAGAAATTAAACTAATAGTTCTGTAATCCTTACAACATTTTGCATTGTTCTTTTTCTCCAGTGGTACCATCACAACATCTAAAAAATCTTCAGGCCATATGCCAGTATCATATACTTGGTTAAAAAATTTTGTGAGTTGCTTAACTGCTTTAGACCCCAAAACCTTAAGAACGTCCACGGGTATATCATCACTCCCAACAGCCTTCCTTCTTTTCATGTCATCAATTGCTCTTTTAACTTCAGACTCGAGAATACTTGGTCCTAGCTGATCTTCTTCCACATCCTCTTCTTCATTTAATTCAATATTTCTTGGCTTTCCTTTTTTGTCATACAGAACCTCAATGAATTCTTTCCAGACATTCTTTACATCGTCTGGCTCCGATACTATTTTACCACTTTTGTTCATGATTCCTTTACGTCCTATCTTTCTTGCTTTTTTCTTGAATAGTTCCCTTGCTTTGCTATACATGAGGTCTGTTCTACAAATTCTTTCACATTCGACAATCTCCTCGCATTTTTCATTTATCCACTGTTCTCTTGCTTTATCTGTTTTCCTTCTTAAAGCATTATTTAACTCCTTGTACTTTCTTTGGCCTTCTTCAGTGTTCATGTTCTTCCACTTTCTCCGCTCTTCCATTTTTTGCAGCATGGCTGCTGTGATCCAGGGTTTTTTATTTCTTTCACCCGTTATCTTTCCTACCTTCTTTTCCATTACATCTTTAATGTTGCTATGGATGTATCTCCACTCCTCATCTACATTCTTCCTATTTTCTTCAGCTCTCTCCCCCAACCTTTCCTCCAGCTCAGTCATGATAGCCTCCTTGTTTTTAAGGAGTTCCTCTAAGTTCCATTTCTTGTTAACTCTTATGTTTCTCCTAACGCTCTTCAGTCTACATTGTATATTTGCCACCAAAAGGTTGTGGTCAGAATCGATATCTGCCCCTGGTAGTGTTTTCACATTTTTGATGCTATTTCTAAATCTTTCATTGACTAGTATGTAATCTATCTGGTATCGTCTCTGGTCTCCTGGGCTTCTCCATGTGTAAAGTCTCCGCTGGTGTTGCTTAAACCATGTATTAGTTACAATCAATCTATTTCTATGGCATAATTCCACAAGTTTATCCCCTCTTTAATTTCTCTTCCCTAGTCCATATTTTCCCACTATGTTATCTTCCTTTCCATCTCCGACTACACTGTTCCAATCTCCCATTACTATGGTGGTGATCCTTCCTTTTCCCTCATCCTCCAATATCTCCATAATCTGTTCATAGATTTCATCTACTTCGTCGTCGCCAGCATTAGTTGTTGGCATATACACTTGAATTATA
This sequence comes from Tanypteryx hageni, assembly GCA_028673005.1. Classification (NCBI taxonomy): domain Eukaryota; kingdom Metazoa; phylum Arthropoda; class Insecta; order Odonata; family Petaluridae; genus Tanypteryx; species Tanypteryx hageni. The sequence continues at coordinate 175,431,797 of CM054115.1, read as the reverse complement.
AGCATTTCCACTGGCTCCATCAGAAGTTTTACGGCTATTAATCTATCATTAACTGTCACTACCTTACTAATTCTTTCAGCTATCTCTTTTCTCATTATAATCCCCACTCCCCTTTCCTTTTTCTCCCCTCCCGAGTAAATAATCTTAAATTTGTCTGAATTTATCTCGCCTTCTCCTTCCCACCGGACTTCACTAAGACATACTATACCTACATTATTCCTTCTCATTTCCCTTTTTAAGTTCTCTAGTTTACCCCCTGAATTCATAGTCCTAACATTCCATGTGCCTATTTTTAATTTATCACTACTTGCAATCTTATTAATCTTACATTTCCTCTGTGCATCCCCTAGGGTAGTCCCCACCCGGAGATCCGATTGGGGGACTATTTTACCTCCGGAATATTTTACCCCAGAAAGATCCATAGAGGTATTTTCAGCTTTTCAGCCTATCATGGGAAATATAATGAGGTAGTTTCCCCTTGCTTTCCTCATCGCAGTTTCACAGAGTGATTACCCATCTGTAGCTGTTCAGATCCACGTGATCACCACCTACAGAGGTACTGTGCAAGCTGCTGCCCTTGCACAGGGGGATGTAAAACCCCCAAGACTGCTTCTTAGTCTAACTCTTCCCCTCAGACCTTTCCGTCTTGGATGGTCCTACCAGGAGAATTATCTCCCGCCGGCATAGCTCTTTGGTTCGTAAGAGTACACAAACCCTCCAACTCTGTAAGGTTATGCAGTCCATAGGGAGGGTTTTTCATGCTATGAACTGGTAAATTTATTTTTATGTATTTACTAACATAAATGAGCTAGCCGTAATATTTCGGATATCCATATCTATCTACTAATAAAAGTTTTAAACCTCGCTAACTCTACCACCAAACATTGGAAGGGAAGACCTGCCAATACGTTTAATTAGGAGAGACAATGGAGGGATGAGGAAAGCGCGTGCAACTCGTTTGGAAGAGAGATTCAATTCAAATTTAATTTCTTGCAAATGGACAACGTCCGGTAGTAAGTTATAGAGTTGGTTTGTACATATATATTATACAATACAATACAATAGGGAGTCCATACAAATACAGTACAGTACAGCTGGTTTGTACATATTTACTATGCAATACAATAGGGAGTCCATACAAACATATACAGTAATTAAGCAGAAATTAACAAATAATAAAAAACAAGCAAAACAAAACATGCGAACATATACCACAAATACGTGCAAGGCTGTTTTATAACATTTATATATTTAACAATATGTCTAGTTACAACGTTATACTTTTTGCTTGCGAGATTCGATTACTTTTTTATAAAAGATGTGTACATTTTCTGAGAAATCATCCAGGACATTCCATTCTTCAAAAAGGTGAATTTTCCCGTATGAAGATACATTAATGGGACATACTTTATATTTGTGGTCGTGGCGCTCATAGTATGTTGGGTGTTTTAGCACCGTTGTAAGGTCAAAATAGGTGTCATAACCACAGAATACCTTATAAAAAGATTTAAGTCTAGCATCCACTCGGTGAGCACTAAGTTTCTCCAACTTCAATTCCTCAATCATTTTTGACACACTGTCGTATCGCCCATGCTAACTTAAAACGTATCGAGCATCGCTCCTTTGAACTGCTTCAATCTCGTCAATCAAATATTGCTGGTAAGGATCCCACACAACGCTGGCATATTCTAGTATAGGTTGTATTAAGGATAAGTATGCTAATCCTTTCACCTTAGTAGAGGAAAACTTGAAATTCCTCATAACGAAGTGAAGATTACGAGTTGCTTGTGCGGTGATTTATTTAATATGACTGTTCCAGGTCAAATCAGTCGAGAGGTTCAGTACTATATATTTCTCAGAATTGGCCCTCGGTATGGGATTCTTACCAAATGCATGGTGGTTGGTAATGCGGAAGGGGAGGGGGTGGAGGGGTGGGGCTTTTGTACGACACATTCGGTGTGTATAGCATACACGTTACTGATCTAAAATGGATAACAATTCAAAGGAAACAAATAGAATACATTGTCTTTCAAGATACTAAGAAAGCAGTCAGCCATGAAATTTTGAAGATGCCAGGGAACCAGAGCGAGCTATGCGGAATTACTAGCAGAATTGAAAGGGAGAAATATGATCGAGGCGCGAAAGACCCGAGAACCCAGAGTGAATAATTAGTAATAAACATTTATGTTTTCAGCTATTTTTAAGCTATGATATATTTTAGCAATAACATGTGCCGCGAATCAGATCATTACACGACAAAATCTACTTATGGGCTAATTAGCACGGCCTGTAAAGTATCGGAGCCAATTCTCCCTCAGGGAAATCAAACTTGCTGTCCATTCACGCCGAATGTCTTCTTTTCTTAATCATATATTGAAATATTCGGTTGCGACCTACAGTTTGGGAATTTTTGCATTAGAAAATTTCATATTAGAGATCCCGGGAGCAAACATTTAATTGGCAGATAAATGAATGTGATATGAAACGCGTCGTCTAATTAGAGAAAGCTCGAAAAGTTGGCTTGGTATAATTTTCTTCTTTAAATATATGGCTATAGGAGGGAAGTCAGATGTTGAACATTATTAGATGGCGAATTCGCCTCGAGGAGCGGTGCACGGTGTTGACGCGCGTAAGGGCGGAACAGCTAGTTATCTAGAATTTTTATAAAATCAAATATTTACATTAACGATGTCCTAACGGAGATATTTGGCACTAAAGTAAACATATCTTGAGTTAACCTTCACTTTTGGTAAACCAGTTTAAACCAAAATCTAGTCAGATCTTTATTCTCTAATTTAACTCATAATTCCAAAGTTTCGTGCTGATTTAATTGGTAGGCTTTAGAGCGCACGCAAAAGGTTATCACTCACACACACACACACAGACATAATCGAGAAAATAGTGAAAGCGTATTCAGGTGAACATAAATCGTTGATTTCCATTAAAATCACGAATTAGATTTTTTCACGAAAAGTATCCTTTCTCCTATAATGCGTGTGGAGAAAGTAAAGTTGTATATTAAATTAACACACACGATAATTCGAGAACTTTTCCTTCGTATAAGATTATTACATTTTCTCTGTATTTATGTTTTAACATTTCTTTGTGTAACAATTAATAAAATGTGCCAGCAGAAGCACAATGCTTAATTATACATGGCAATTCCTTGAAGAATACTAAAAGGTCGTAAGCGTCATAATTGTTATGTGTAAACACAATGGAATATAAGTAGCAAATAATTAATCCATTCTTAATGCACCATTATTTTAATGGTTTACATTATATATCCCATTCGAAAAAAATAAATTTCGAGTGTATAGTAGAATATCTTGAAAAATAGGTGGGGTGCTGATATATCAAGACCTTCGTAACTTGAGGAACAAAATATATTATAGATTACATCTATTCGTTAGGTAGAGTCTTATTGGAAAAAGTTAGTTACTGATAGGTTAGCTGGATAATAGTTTCATTTATTTTCATTGGTTAATATTTTCACTAGCTGCTCAAACACTAGCACTAAAATATTTTTAAAAATTTTCATGAAATTGGCTGTTGAAGATACCTGAGATAAGTACTTTTTACAATTTTTTATATTTTAATGTTTATTGTTGAATTTTTTTCAGGCATAAGACGAATTCATTTTTAGTCAACTAGTTACTCAGTTTAGCTTAGGAATTTCACTAAATAAATAACAGAGGAGAAATGTTTTTCACAATTGAAAGTTATTTCGGAAATTTCGTCAAATCGGCCGTGGAAAATTTGTCCCTTCACTTTGTAATTGGTATAGCTATGGATGATTTCCTGGGAAACCTTTCCCCAATATTTTGGGCACACATCCAAATTTAAGAGGTATTTAATGCTGTAATACGAGTACGGACACATTTCACCAGCATTATTATGAGTGAATGTAAACATGAATGAAATTTCCTTGTAAAACTGTTTACGATGTTTGAGCTCGTGACATTCAAAATATTTAGCAAATTTACTAATGGCATTGCAATTGAAAGCCTCATCACCCTGTTTCTAGCAAATTTTTACATGAGCAACTTTGAAGGGGAATGGGAGAAAAGATCCAAATTTGCACTTCACATCAACATTGATTAGGTACTCGATGACGTTTTCGCTGCGTACGAAACCACATCAGACAACGCACTAGACATCATACAAGACTTGCACAGTAAAATTCACTCACGGCGTAGAAAGCAATAACACTCTACCCTTTCTCTATCTATTAATCGTAAAAAAATAGAGAAAAATAAAATTCGACAAATATAGTATACAGAAAACCCACGCACAATAGCAGTCACATCCATAACCTTTCGCTTGACAATGCTCCGCATAAACCGCTTATTCTGTCACTCTGCTTTATGCTTTTTTAACGTGTTTTGAACAAGCATCCCGACTAGGTAGATGATTTAAATTTGGCACGGATGCTTCAATCACGATTTGGAAGTCAATAGCGAAAAGGGCTCAGAAAAATGTCTCGACTTCAGGGTAAAATTTTGCCATCAATTAGAAATCTTTCAAATTTATCGTTTAGATCACATATTTTGGAAAAACTTACCTTCTAATTCCTTACTACCTTGGCAATGATGTTTCTGCCAAAGCTTGATCTTCTATTGTTGTCTCAATCCTAATATACATACGAAAGGGTGCATTATGATTTAACTCGAGAACATTTAAATTCATGTACCGTTATTTTTGACTGGTACTTAATCTAGTTACAAATATTAATGGCAACCTTCCACTCTATGGAGCACAGACTGACTAACGCACCATTTAGTTTAATTAACTTCATCGAAGACTTCAATCAAATAAAACAGATCGTCATAGGACACGGTTAGATGACACAAGACACAGACCAAATGGACGAGAAACACGAAAAACCACAAAAATTAATCAAATAACCCCTCATCCGAAACAAAAAGTAATAAAACTACCATACAAACAGTCGTTCGCCAAAAGGGTTGGATAAAATATTCAACAACGCGAATTTCTCATTCGTTTACGCCACTGACAACGGCGTTAAATCGCCTTGAGAATAAACATAATGCTGATAAACACGTCCATTAAATGAGGCACCGAATCACTCGAAACAATTCGAAATCAATAACATTCACAAATCGAAAATATAATGCAATAGAATGCCAACATCTTTTCAGTAATCCGAGTCTATGAACAACGATCTGGGCCCGATTCCACTCTCGCCACTGTTATTTATTGGCAGAATACATGGTATTGATTTTCTAGAATAATACTCGGGGATAGCCGAAGCAACTCTCCCTTTGCAATAAACCTCCCATTTCCAAAGGTTAAATTTAGCCTCTCTTTCGAAATACACACACACACCAGACCCCCGCGCGCACACCTATCGGGGGGCACCCACTTGCTAACTTCATCCTCGTCCTCGTACGTGTGATAAAGAAACAAACATAACCGCTGCATGCGTTCTTGTTTTACTTTCTCATATGCGTAGTGCATAGAGAAAGTATTTGAATCGAGAAAAATACCATTTCGAGGTTTTGACGGATATGCACGTTTTAGGTGTCCTTCGGTCCAAAAAAGTTGTTTTCGCCACGTCGTATTTCCGTCTTTCGTCTTTCTGTGTGTGGCTCTAGACCCTAAACGGTTCAAAGATATTGAATGATATTTTATGTTTTGCCGCAATATTAGCCAGAATAAAATATATGAAGAGATGAACAATATAGCGCATTATTGAAGGGTAGTTTTTTTGTCGATTTACAAAATATTAATTAATTGTATACGTAGATTATGATAATTATTAATAGTGTCGATTTATTACAAATGGATCTAATAATTTTGATTAACATTCACTCAGTTATAGAGTTATAGAGCTTAAAGTCATATGCAACAATGCATAATCCATATTTCTAAAGAATGAATATATAGGGTCCAGCGACACTATAATTGTACATATATAGAGTTTTACGCCAATCTCTCCCCAGTTCTTTAAATAATGTTCGTTCAGCGCCTGTGTGGCTTCGCTAATCAACACAATACTTGATAATTAGGTATGGTAAAGCAATTTATCAAGTTTATTTTTCACATATATAAAGTTATCAATCTATGAGTGTCATTTACATGAAGAAGATATTTTCCGCGGTTTCGTTGTTTTTGTAGAAGTATGAGATATTTCCAGTCAAGAAAGAGTATAGTGAGACTAAACGCATTCGTATATAAAAAAGTTTGTGCAATATATATTGAGCAGATATTTTAGATTCAACGATTGGTGAATTTCCACTGAAGATGGCTGCATTATAGTCAAAGTGCGAATTTGGTTCTTTATAACATTTTTATGACTATTGGAGATATCCTAAATAAGCATTATTTATTCAATCTTTTATATTCAAGTGTTTACATTTGAATTTGTTTTCAGCTATAAGAAAAACTCGATAATTCTTTAGTGCATTAATTGTTCAAGTGAAATTCTAGGATCCATGCATGGTTTTCAATTTTTTTATTATGTTCTGGAACAGGTTTTGGATATTTTATAATTTTCTCGATGGATCATGAATCTTCAGGTTGCATCTTGGATCCTTTATATCGCATTTCTGTTAAATTTACTTTTAATGTTATTTGAATCTTGAAACTCGAAAATGACCAGTGAAAATCATTTTGTATCTCAAAGGCTTACAATTGATCCCAAACATAAGGACACGAACGAAAAAAAACTTTATATTAGATAATTGTATTTTATAGTGAAAATGTGGTAACTTTTTAATCCACCGTGAAACTATCATTGAAAGAATTGATATCAACTCTGGTTTTGCAAACATTAAATATCCTTCGTTCGCATTCCATAATGCTTCTGCCTCGTCGGTTCTATATCTGCGCACTAATCCGACTTTTATGCAAAACAACACCTAACTCGAAAGATTATCAAACAAAAGATTCTTTTTCGCATATCATAAGCCTCTATTAATGCGTTATAAATCTCTCCAGCGTAGCAGAGTAGGATCCGGAGAGATATTGTCATCAAATGTTTTTTTTTCGGCAGAGAGAAGAAATTAATCGGGTAAATGTGTTCTCTCTCCCTCTCTCTGATTGAGAATTTCACGTTGTCGCGTTCTGCTCGTTACATTGCAGCTCTCTCATTTGTTTCTTATTACTCGCCATCCGACGGACAAAACCGCAACCAAATCCATCGGAAAGTACAGGGGGAGGGAGTGATAGGCGGAAAAAGAAACAAAACAATGAAATTCTCGGCAAAAGAATCGGGAAAGAGATGTGGTTCGGGTTCTGTCCGCTCTCCGCACAGCGCCAACGGCAAAGCGGTAGGGTGGTTGGGAGGAAAAAACGCTTAAACCTAGGGCGATTCCCTTATTTTTTCTTTTCTCTCTCTCTCTATTTCTCTCTCTCTCTCTCTATCTCCCAGTCTCTCTCTATTTCTCTGTCTCTCTCTATCTCTCCCCTCTCTCTCTATATCCCTCTCTCTCTCTCTCTCTCTCCAGGCGAAACAGATTAATGTAGTCTGAAAGCAGAAACAAGTAGGAATTGAGCTGCTACGGAGATTCATCTTTTTATCGGCTTCCGACGGCAAAATCCGAACAAAGGGAAGTGAATGGTAGCGCAAGGTTTTGGAAATGAAACAATCTTTTTCGCTCTATTCGGGAGCGTTAGTAACGTACCGCATCGGATGTCCAATGCCCCATCTGCCGGTGGAAAAATTATTACAAATGGCCGAGCGTTTCGTTTATTTTTCGTTTAAAATTTTATCCATTCCTGCCGTTCCTTTTGCTCTCTCTCTCTCTCTCTGTGTAAAAGAGCGCAACGTTTGGATTTATTTTCGCGGTAAATCATAAACAAACTAGCGGGAATTTTCGTTAATTATTGTGAGTGCACGCGCGTCAAATGTCCGTTTATGAAAAACGCACCGCGTCAAGATTTCGATACGTTAAATTAATAAAGTAATAATCCCGCTGAGGCAGTCCAGAATGTCAAAATATGAAACGAATTAATTAACGCATGTGTGTTTTATTTTCGGTGATTTAAGTTTTTTTTTGGAAGGTTCTGAATTATGTCGCGGATTGAAATTTATAACTGCATTAATTAGAAAATACGGAAGACACATCGCGCGTGGGCTAATAATTAAATTTAGGGGACTAAATGTTAACTGTATTACTATTTTTAACAAAAAATATAGCCTAATTAATTTCGCTGTCTAGCGAATAAGTGGAGATTTAGATATTTTTCCAAAATGTAGGTTTACATATGAGATATGATACGTGAAATCCAGTAGCTTTTTCTTTGAATACAGTTTTCCTGAGAAAAACGAAAACCAGTCATTATTGGATTCGAGTCACAACTCATAAATGTATAATTTGTAATTTCGAATTAAGTTAAAATGTTTACGCTTACTCTGAAATTGCCTTTGTAATCCGTTAATCCTTCCATCTTTCAAAGATGGGTTGTAAAAAGTTTTGTCGACCAGTTGCATTGTTATTCGGACCAATCAATCCAATTCAGCAAGCTTCAAAATTTTTACTTTAAACTCGTAGAGACCATTAAATACATTATATAATTTGCACCCAAGTAAAACTCATTTGTAGCGTTCAATCATTATCATGTTAGAAATGCCTATTGATATGAAGTTGAGGTGATGTACAGTGATATGCAATTTATGATAATCCTTGATAATGTGGTTGAAGATAATGCTATCCTATTGCTATTCTCACTGACAGAATATACTAATCCATTTGATAACTTCGATAGAGTATTGTCGAGCTCGTTTCAGTCCAAAAACAAAATTAAAAATGACCGTTAAAAATTAGAAAAATATTTGCTTATCTTAATTACCACCAATAACGATAAGTCATGAGAAATCAGATGCACATTTCGGCTATAATGCAGCCATCTTCATTGACCATTCACCGAAAGTATAGGTACTCCAACAAGTTAGGAAAGTGTACCGTGTATCAAAAATAGGCGCGTTTCGTGCGATGGAGTATTTGAAACTAAACGATATAATTTAAATGAACGCATACAATAAAACAGCGAAATGCCACGATTCTATTATATCTCTCTGTCCATTAAAAATGACTTCTCCCTCCCTAAGTTGGTACTATAATAAACGCATTTACGTAATTTTAGTTTAATAACGAAATACTGCAAAACGATACACACACACACATCTATATATATATATTTATCAGAAATTATGCCAGGCAATAACAAAATTTATAATTTATAATTAAGTTCAAAGTCAACTACGACATCCTTGTTTATTTTCTTGATAACGGCTGTCCCTACGATAACAATGTATAAGAAAAGAAATGCTCTACTTTACCAGTTCTACAAGGTTTATTTGAATACTATTATAATATGACCAATACTTTACGAGATATTACGGAAAGTTCATTTTTTGTCATCAGTGATTAATTTATATGATTTCCTTATTGTCTTTGATTGTAAGTCCTTAGTATAAAATTTCATACAAAACCGTCCACTAAAAGCCGAGAAAGAGCATGCGGACAGATGGACGGACGGACAGACGGACGGGCAGACGGACGGACAGACGGACGGTCAGACGAACGGGCAGACGAAAGGACAGACGGACGGACAAACCGAAGCTAATAGGCGCTTATGCTGGAAGTGAAACGCACCTAAAAGTGAGCGAACTTATTATCTATGGTATTGGATAGCGAGTTGTTTTGAGAAAGTCATAATTTCAGAGCTGAAATAATATTAATGGCAGAATTAAAATTAAAATATTTTCTCTATTTTAAGTAAATTTTATAATTTCCAATTTAAAATTTTCGGATATTGGTTGCTTTCGGCTCCACCACCTTATGAAACCATGATTGGCACTAATTAATGCCTTAGTTCATTCGATGTTCTCTTATAGCGATAGCTCTGCATTGAGCCCCAGAATGATTGTAAGAGACGATTTATAAAACTAGACATTTTAAATTTTGGTTTAATGAGTCTGAAACGACTGCGTAAATCCATTTTATTTTTACTTGAAAAAATTAACAACTGACGAGCATTAAAATTAAGTTTTTTTTTAATGCGAATTTTGTACGAATTGGAATTTTTGTGTTAGCGAATTTTAAACATATTCCGTTTGATTTTAATAAAGCTGCAGCGGTAATTCCAATAACATATTCTTACTCAAAAAAGGAAGCAACTCAATAACAATCGTGCCATAAATTTTATCTTGGAACTTCTATTCACCTACAACATGCATGCAAATTTTGTAGGCATTAAATGTCTTATGCTGGCGTATTTTAAGCCGCAGATACCAGGGCAACAGTGCTAGCACGGCTCGTCGAAAGAGTTAGTGAAGTTACTCCCTCTGAAATTGCCATATAAACCTAGCGGGAGCACTATGACTCGCCGGCCTAAGCAACCATTAAGGGATCTAGCCTGCTGTAGCTTATTCTTGGGAAACAGGAAAAAGCTACTATTCTTACTAAGGAAATATTAATGCGTTTAGGGAGTAAGGATATTCTTGCTGCGGGATATATTTGCACATCAAAGCAGCCAGTAAAATGTAGTAACGGATGATTCAGGATGGAGAATACTTTGCGACCGCCATAATTTTTTTCTTTGAATTCTTAAGCAGTGATTTTCTGGGGATAGTCGCCAATCATAACCGATGGAGAAATATTACAGGTCGCTTGTTCTTTTATCACTTCCTTGAGAGCTAATGCAACAAATACTAATTCGATTTATTTTGAATGTTTAATCTAAGGGTTTAGGTTTAATCGCCCTTAGTGTTATAACTCGACCTGATATCTGCCATGAAATGAAGTTTATAAGAAAGGAACGTAACCATTTAATTGATTAAACAAAATATATGAGAATAAGATTTAAGTAGTAACATCCGAGAAGTTTATGAAATGCGGAGCACTGTCGATTTTTTATTCGTTAAATAATGTATCATATCTTTGGTTATATAATCGACAAGAAAAATAAATATGAAAGTTATGATAAGAAGAGAAAATCTTAATCCAAATAAACTACAAGAAATTATATAATGGGAATGGTCGCAATAAGTTAAGGTGAAAGGATATTCTGTATAATTTTGAACACAGGAGATCGAACGCTAGAGGAATGTATCAAATAAGATGATAGAGAAAAATAAATTCAAGCTGACCTCCATAACACGAACCACTCTTAAAAGTCAGAAATAATATGTTAGTTATGGAAACATCGGATAATGAGACTGCGAGTTTTCGAATAAGGGCGTTGTAAAGTTCTATAAAGCGTTTTATAATTTTTAAGAAAATTGGAGCCACTTCGAGTTAAGTAGGTCGGTAGAGAAATATAAGCGTGTATGGTTGGAAGGAGAGGATAGGATGCGAAGAGAATGCAGGAAGAATACAGTAAAAAAGTAAGGAGCGTGATATAATAGAATGAATTACGAATTTGGCACGAAAGAAGAAGGAAAATTCCACGAAAGCGAGAGAGAGGGAGAGAGAGAGAGAGAATGGGAGATCCAAAGTAAAGGGATTGTACCGAAAAAGAAACGGAGTGACAGTCCTCTTTTTTGTCCCTGAAACGGGGAAAGAGGGATTTGCTGGGCGGGAAGGAGATCGTGAAATGTCGTCCGCGTTGTATAGGAACAGAATGGAATCGGCATCGGATAGAGGGAAGGAGGGAATGAGACAAGGGGAGGAAAGATGGTTAAAAGGGAAGAGGGGGAACGAGGGTGAAAGAGGCGGGAGGGGGATGGAGAGGGACGCGAAGGAAGGGTTACGGAACGGAAGAGAGGACAGCCTAAGCGATAGTTTAATAGAATATTGATTTGGTCGAATGCGTTCGGTTATAAGGAGTGGTGAAGGGAAGAGTACCGTCTCGTAAACGTGGAGATGGGATTGGGAGAGAGGGAAGGGGAGATAGAGGTCTCGTTCAGGGACGATAATGTGGGAGGGGGAAGCGAAGAAACCTGATGGGAACGGAGTGGGGGGAAGGGCGTTGTTTGTGTTTACGATGGGTAAGAAAGTGGAGGAATTCTGTCACCCCTCCCCCCCCCATCTTTTCCTCCCTCGCCCATGTTTGATTGCTTTAGAAGGAGAGTTGGCAGAAATACAGGGATAAATAATGAAAGGGGAGTTATTGTTTTTCTTTTTTTAATCCCTTCCGAAAGAAAAGGAGATTTTTTGTCTTTTTCTATCCTTCTTATCCGAAACATTTCTCATCTTACCTTCCCACGGTTGTTTTTTGTATAACGCTGTCTTTGTGTCTGTCGGGAAATTCCAAAATGTTCGAGTGGATTTCCTTTGAAATATTGTATTTCTGGAAACGGTAACGAGGTTATGTTCCATAAAAAGGAAATCCGCTCTTGAAATGTTTGGTAGCCATGAAAATTATTCCGCGATTAAAATGCTTTGGATTTGACGCTGACGACATTTTTACATTATTGCCAATCTATTACTTGAAATAATATCCGGCTCCTGGCGAGGAGAATAGTTTCTAAGAATTGAAATTCAAATTTATTCTGATTTTGGTATTTTACTCTGATATGAATCCTTTTAAAAATGCTTTTGAATGGAGCAGTTCTTATTGGGATGACGTCATTCAGTAAAAAAAGTGAGAGATTTTCAAAGTGCGTCACGTTTTAATCTATAGGTATCTTTGCGAAACATTCTTTTCCACTAACAATAAGTTGCAATACATTTAGTATTTATGGACCGATTTTGGTTTATCGTTTTGAGAGGCGATTTCAAATCTCAATTGATGCAAGAAAAAGTTATGAGTCGATGGATTAACTAGTTTAATATTAAAGGTAATATTTGTCATTACAATAATAGATTGTTTATTTGTTTTTTTGGCTCATTAACCTCTTGGATTATTTCAGCCATAACTTCTTCCACTCTGGATACACACACAGAAGGGAGGAAATCACGGTGCCAGCATTCGCCTACTCTCTGCGAAGAGCACTAAGTGAGCCAACTGCATAACGTACTTTCCGCAGGACGGAGCCCTGACTTGGGCGGTCTCCACAAACTACACAAATAGGGGACTGGATCGACCTCCGCCTGATTTGAACCCTGAAGGCCAACGCCCTATCCACTCCACCACCGCAAACCCCCTATAATAATTGATCCATCGGTGAGTAATGCATTAAATCACGTCGTCAGTAATTTTCATAATTTAAAATTTTGATCCGTGTATAAAAAAGAGGTTTTCCTGTCGTTCATTAATTTTAATTGAAGCATATATTTATCTTCACAGATGTAACTGTACGCAAAAAATAATTATTTTCCATATTACGGTATAACGCACCTAGTATGTATTCATTTTCAATCTTCTTTTCCTCTAATGGAATTTCTAAAATGATTACGGCGTATTGCCGTGTATGTTGAGATTTGATCATGCTATGCATCTATCACAATAATCCGTTTCATATCTCAAACAAATAAATAAATTCTGCCTATATAGATATCAGAAATCCCACTTTTCAAATAAAAATATAATAATTAAGATCCAACGCTCATTCCGTCATTTTTCTGGCGACTGGAAGTATACTCAGAGTAGCATTCCAAAAACATCTCATTGTTAAAGGAAGAAGTGATCAAATTGAGTGATGAAGGTCGAGTTAAACTTAGCGACAAAAGGGTTAAGAGCGAAAGAGGAAATGGAAGGGCGGATGGAAGAAAAAGGTCAATGTTTCGAAACATTGGGTTCGGAATAGTTTCATTTTAGAACAGAGAGAAGAAGAGAGGTGGTGTCAGGGGGCGCGCCGGGAGAAAGATCGCGAAGACGTGAAATGGAAAGATTAATCGTCGCTCGAGTGTTCTGCGATACTCACTCGTCTTTCGAACATTCCATTCGCTTAAATATCCATCCGCGAGATGGAACGCAAAATTAAATACCCATCCATTCCTCGAATTGAACGGTTTTGCTTCATAGTTTTTCGGTTTTCTCTTGCTCAGGAATGCCTCTAATTGCGCGGCCAACAATTTCACTTTACAACGGTTTTAAAATCGTCTCAGTGGATTAAAAATTCATAAAATTTTTGAATTCGACTCCATATGTTTTAAGAAAGGAAGCTGTGATGAATATCAACTAAACAATTTGTCACATACGATATTGAGCTCAGTTCGGCTCCCAAATACTTGTATAGCCTCATGAGTTAAAACATACTCCGCATTGGTGATGTAAAAGTGTACCTTTCGGGATAAACGAGTTGATAGTTTTATTTTTCTTTGTTGCTACATAGTAAGTTTTAGAGCTGATTGAATTGCATGAATCGAGCCTGCCATTTTCGTTTTCTGCTTTGATATAAATCCAAATTATCAAAATTCATATGATAGGGCCAGCAGACGGGCGAACCAAATGAATATACACCCCTTGCTATGGGGAGGAAGTTAGAGGTTAACGTGTCTGCTGCCACCCCTAACGCTGATGTTCGATTCCTATTGGTGGTATGTATGTTGAGATTGTCTTTGATACTGTTCAAAAACCTATTTGTAAAAGACAGAAAAAGTCCAGTATGAACGATAACGAATAATGAATAAAAGCGATACTTTAGTTTAAGTAGCACGCTTTAAAATGTTATTGCTAGAAGTGTAGATGGAAATCTGAGTTAGTAAGCTAAGAGGAATATACCCGATTAAACAAGCGATGGAGAGAATAAAAAAATTATTTTGATCGGGAATCGAAACCGGGTCTACCGTTTTCCGCGCGGTCGCTCCTCAACTGTTCTTTCAAGCCTGCGATGAAATTTCAGCATGTGGAAACCGGATTCGATTCTCGGTCATTACCTGGATTATTCTACGTTACTTCGTCGTTTGTATGCATGCGAATAATTGAGAAATCAAATGTTTCTTCTTAGTTGTGAGCTGTCATATTATTTCTTACCCGTTTTTTTATGCCGCCAAATATTATAAGAAAAAATTCGTAATTTAAGCCGGAAGTTTGGAAGTTAGGTCACATATCAGAGGAAATTTCTCGAAAATTTTCTTGTATTTCAAAATGTTGATCCACCATATTAATAGTGTATGACGGGGGTGGGCAATATTTTCTGCATGGTGGGTCTCGTTGGTGGCAGTGAATATTTCGATGGGCCGCATTAAAAATTTCGGTGGACTGTATTAATGCTTAATCGGAAGTTACCCAGAGATTTTCAGGAACCACACTAGTGAAAATTCTTTTTTACGGTTATCATTTCAGTATTAGAAAACATGATGGAATTCAATCTTAGAAATACCTTTGGGAAAATGTCAAAAACAACATTAACAACATTTGATTTGATAAATATTTACTAAATGGTTCCAACTTAAGACTAGATATTTTCACAGATTTTGCTAGATAAAAAATAATACTTTATCGGAAATTCACTAGAAAAATTTAAAACTTTTGAAAACTAGGATACATTGGCGGTGGGCCGCATAAAATTGCCGCAGGTTGGGCACCCGAGGTGTATGGCATCAGGTATTGGAACTATAACTGATACATGTGTTTATATTGTATTATATGGACAATTCTAGTGCGAGATTCTACACATTTCCACTTGCATATCTACTATAACTCAGGTGCATGCCTATATTAAGACAAATATTGTATCCTTTTAATATGTTTAAAAAACTAACAACTTTGGAAAATAAAGAAGGTCGATAAAATCAAAGAAATACATTCAAAAGCCAAGACAAAAAATCTTTTAAATTAAAAGTTCACATTGGATAGTTACATCGACTGTGATTTTGCTTGAATGCATAAAAAACATTTGAATGTCAATCCCTTTGAGTCGAGGACGAATTTTCGCCGATGAAGTGTATCTAAGAAAAAATACATAGTTGTGTTTTATTTGTTACCGATCATCATCAATTTTCTTTCGAATTAAATTCCGCCGCGATTAATACGAGCGAAGCAATCAGGCAAAAATCCTCCTTATCCCCCTATTCCTCCCAAAATCCCCCCCCTTCCTTTCATTCTGCCACACAGTGTTGCGTTCTCTTTAATTCATTCCGCGATTGTCAATCACAGGCGGGTTCTTGGGAAACCGTTTCTAAAGACAACGCAACACTGGAATTGACTGAAGACGCGAGCTGTTTTTATTTATTATGATTATTTTGGCGAGTTGCTCGTGTCTTTCTTTCCTATCATCCAGCATCCGCGGTTTCATCGAAACAAAAGAGGAACGAATTCCGAAACAAAGTGATTTCTCTCTCCCTACCAATCTTTTTATCCTGGTCTGATACTTTCGAAAATACCACCTTTTTAGTTTTTGTCTTCCTTTCCCGTCTTTCTCTCTTATGCTTTTTTCACTTTTTTTTCCTCTCTCCCTCCCTCCTTTTACGAAATAAGGATTCGGTTATATTATGCAAGGGGGATGAGGGGATTTTGACGATATTGTGTTTCGTTCGTCTTCTGTTTTTTTCCGGAACCTCATTTGCTTTTATCCCGCCGTTGTAATCCTTCCTCGCGTTTCTGGGAAAGACGTCGTCTGAATTCTCGAATCGTTGTTTTATTTATTTTCATTCTTTAACTCTCGTCAGTTGTTCTCACTCGTTTTTTATTTTTGTTTTTGAGAATATCTAGTACGAAGTTGTGGTTAAAAAATATGTGGGGTTCCACGCTACGGAATCTCATATGTGCGGAGGAATGAGTTAGGTGAACGGAAATAAGAGGAAAAAAGGTCGAGGGAGTGATTTTTTTGTTACTTAATGGAAGATTTCGAGAAAGCTTTTGAGTTGAAACGCTGTCCTATTTCATATTCTTAGGACTTATTGTTAGATTGTGTTGAAATCTACTAAGCACACAAAGAAACAGTTATTTTTAGCTCTGTGCTTTACGAAAAAGTGGAATCGGTGAAGTTGAAATTTTCAGGCAAAGTGATAACAGCAAATCATCAATTAAACCTCAAAATCTGGCATCATATAAAAGGATGTGTAAATTAATCGCCATTAATGAGAATTGTATGACGGTTTAAGTTTTATTCGGATAAATTGCTTATATGTTAACAGCTGACTGGATGTTTTGTTTATAATTATATAAAAATGTTCACAAGAAAAATTATATTATAATATTTGAACCTAAAATTTAATCTCGTTGGAGTTAATGATATTAGTAACATTATTTCTTACTGAATACCAATCTGAGGTTTGATCCCAAGAAATCGTGACATGTTGAACCTACAAATCTCGATAGCAACTTTTCTATAATCCTTCACATTATATAAAGAGAGGTGTCCCTAGTTAAAATTGAGTTAGTTAATCAAATTCCATGATTTTTGCTTTTAATAAATAAGCGCATACGTATATTAACCATGTAGTGTGTGTGCGTGTGTCCCACATGTCAGTTGAAAGAATGCGTGTACACGCTCACGGTGTCCATCGAATGGGTCGGAGTTTGTACCGTTTTCTTCGACTTTAGTTCTCAAGAAAAATGAGATGTTCATTTTTCTCAAAAGCTCCTAGGTTTGAATCCGGGAGCAATTTGTCCTTCGCTTGTCGGATTTAGGTGTAAAACATTATCAGATGTTCCTTGAAATTTCATAGACCACCTATTTGTTCTAATTACTCGCTATGTATTCTGTGGCAAATGTTATCCTCTATTCTAATCCTTTTTTTAATCGGTAGGTACTTCATAGGTCATATAATTATAAGAGCTAGAAAGAGAAAGACATGGTTATCTGTAGCTCACATTAACAGTCTTTTTAGCGAAAATAAGTTTTGGTGTTTCGTAAGAACGTCTCTACCGTGTCAGTGTATTATCCTTCTTTGTTCAATTTATTCAATACTTATTATTATTTTTCTTATCTTTGTGCATACTTGCGATAGCAAAATGCTGGTCTTACTATTCTTCCGGTATCGAGAACTAACAAAAAGCATTACATTAAAGAAATTCATGATTTATTAAAGTAACTAAGGTTTGCACTAGCAGCGAACTCGTTTAAAAGTTTCTATAGAGAAGTGGTTTGAGTATTTTTTCGATAAATTCTTTTTTTTCCATAAAATAATTTTAAAAAATTATGTCGTCACCTGCCAATACCATCAAGAGGAGAGTGCCGCACGCTTACAGTATATTTGGTAACTCTGTGTCTAAATTAATAGGTCTTGTTTCTTGTTAAAATATATTCTAATTAAGAAGGCATGGCAAAAATAAAACAATGATACGTCGATGTTCAGTATAAAGATATAATCGAGAAACTACCGCCATTACCAATCATACAATAAGTATTATTAACATTTCGCATGCCATTATTGTTGATATTTTTTTAGAACTTTAATTTCCGCGGGAATATGCAAAATATTATCTCTATATATAAGTACAGGAAAACCAAATGCATAGCAGAGTGATATTTATAAACTCCCGTATTATTTCTTCTAGCCCACAACAAAATGGCAATCACCATTAACACAATTCTCTTTATGCGCGAGGTAGAATATTCGAAGCAGTTATTTTAACGTTTCATTTCATTGTATATTTTCTGAGAAACCTTTTTAGATGGGTGATATTTCGATCATTATCGATTATTGATGGTTATTTCGCTCACCGAGTTTTTCATTCCGGCATTTCCGAGAAATTTTCAAACAGATAATTTCACGACGACAGCGAAACGAAAGCGCTTCGCCCGTAAACCGAAGTTTTTCGTCGATTTTCTCTGCGTGCGAATTCTTTTGTTCGAGGGCCAGGATTTTAATCGGCTGGCGAGGTATTTTTATCTTCTTTCCCCAGAATACTCGAAAACGTCTATTCATGGAAATCTCAAGCCCGGAATCGATTTTTCCTCTTTTCTCTTTAGTCCTCCGATCTTTCTCATCTATTTATTCTCTCTCCCTCTCTCTCTCTCTTGACCGCCAACTCTCTCATTCACCTTCCCACCCACAGACGCTTCTCTCTACCCGACCACTCATCCAGGCGTTTCCCCATTTGCTTTAACCATATCTCTTTACATTCTCCGTCCCATCTATATCCTATATACTTTCATTTCATTCCATATCCTTTCCTCTTTTCTCTCTCTCTCTCTCCAATTTTCCCCTTCTTTTTTCCGCCCATCTCATTTTCACGGCCTCGCTGGACGTTTCATCCACCTCTATATATCTTCTTCCCTTCCTCTCTTCCCTCCTTATTTCTTTCATACATCCTCTTCTCGCATTCTTTTTCCTTATCTCTTCTTATTCTATTCCTCTTCCCTCAATCTTTTGTATTCTTTCTTTCTCCCTTTATCTCTCGACCCCCCCGCACCTGCCGCTTTATTAACCCTCTCTCTCTCTTTCATTCTTCCTCCATTTTTCCTATCTCTCTCTTATCTATCTGTAAATCTTCTACATTCTCCCTTATCTTTCTTTAATTTTAACAAAACAGTAGATCAGAGGTTCCCGACCACTACAATGTGGCGAGCCAAAAGTTATATCCTAGTATATCAAACGATCACCACCATATTTTTGCATGTATAGGAAAGGTCATAAATGAAATAAAAATTACCTCAAATTTATTGCTAATATATCTTAATACTTTTATAAAAGAATCAACTAAGCATTAATCAAATTAATCATTGAGGATAGGAAACGATATGATCAGTATCGTAGAAGAGCACGGTTAGGCTGCCGGAAAGAACAGCGGTGCTTGCCGACCCATAACCTACATTTTCTCTCGTTTTTTTTTGTAATTCAGCACAAATTTCATATCAAACGGCGCACGAGGTTAGGTGTTAGAGGGGCTTAATAGCGCCTAACCTCGCCATTCAGTGGTACAGTCAAATCAAATCTCTCTCCTCTTTCTCACGCATTGATTCTCTCCACTCTCTCACCCTTCTTTCTATTTTCCGTTATGACCATTTTCCATCTCTTTCATATTCCTGCATCTCTTTTTTCTCTCCCCTCTTCTGTTCCTCACCTATAATCTCTCTGGATCTCTTCCTTTATCTTTGTCTACAACTAGACTAGTCAAACACGAGCACCGCAACGAGGTGAGCAATGCCAATCATGTGCACCGAGGGGATGGACGAAGGGCGGTTTTATTCGGTGTGGCACGCGATGATTGGCTGGATCTCTCTTTTTGAGAGCTACCCGACTCTTTTAATTTTTTCTTTGCTCTTTTCTCATAAAGCACAAGTTTGACTGTCCACTATACCTCCTCTTTGCAGCTCTCTCATATCTTTCAATGTTATTTTTCTTTCCTGAAATTTTCCCCACAGATATTACTTTTCATTTCCGACTTTACTATATTATACAGGGTATTAAATGAAAGAAGAAATATTTTCTCTTCTATCTTGCTCTTATAAATACCTTTATCTATTTTCCCATCCCTTTTCTTGGTTCTCGCTGCACTCCCTTCCTATCACCGATCATTTATTTCTACACTATTCTTTCAGTTCCCTTCCTTCGATTCTTTTTTCTTTCTCGACCTCTCTTCCTCCCTCTCTTTGCATCTCGTCACTTTGCCTTCCTTTTCCTCTCTATCTCTCTCTTTCCTATTCTTTTCTTTTCTTGCTCGGTTCCAGGTTCTTCTTCCCGTTAAAGGGTTTTCACAGTGCGAGCCACGAGCACAGGAATTTCTCAACCCCCTCATAAGAGTCCGAAATCGAAACCAGCTAGACTCTTCCACCTACTCGCCCTCCCTCCTACTTTTTCCCTATCCCCTATCTCCCCTATAACCTTCTATTCTCCCCCCTCCATTTTATCCGCGTAGAAAGAAACGGAAAATTTCTCGGCTGGATTTTTTTCATAAATCTTTTCCCTCAAAAGCCATATAATATCATGGGGTCTCTGCAGTAAGGCCACATATATTCGAATGAGATGACGTCAGAAGGAACGTTAAAAATGAAATATTTTCTCCGCACTTTTTTATTCTCTCTTTCTACTCTTCTCTTCTCTATCTTTCTCATCGTTCGCTTTCTTACAGGTTGAGCATACTTTTCCTCTTGTCTTCTGCGTTTAAAGTGTTTTCGTTCGTCTTTTGTTCTCCGCTCTTCGTCTTGCCTTTGATATTATTTTTTTCCTCTCTCACTTTGTCTTTTCCTTAATTTTATGTGTCAGGTGTTTCTATTTTCCCGAATTTGCTTAATTTAATTTATCTCTGTGCAAGATTTATTCGATTTTTTGGCCTATGTTTACGTTTAAATGCTTTATTTCATTTTTGGATTGTTATTTATGCAGTGAGTCATTAAAAATAGATATTATTTGGAAGAAAGAAGTTTATGTGAATGCTCGTACTTGTTTCAACTGCAACGTTTTACGTTTTATTTAAAGGCTTACTTTTTCCCATTTTGGTTCGTTTCAACTTCAAATAGAGATCTCAAAAATAAACTTTTCTTGATATAATGGATGTCTGATTTATGCTCGTCTAAAAATTCTGTTTATTATTTTGTTAAGAAATATCACTCTAAGACGGAAGTCTAGCGATTCTTTATTAGATTTGCCGAGACTACAAATTATCCTAAAATTTTTGGTAGAGGTATTGGCCTTTAAAAAGCTTCTCGCTATTTTTATTAAATCATATCTCTCCGTCAATATTTTGTAGATTTTAACTAATTTCCGATATCACACAATTGGTAATTAAACTTCATAACAGTGGTAATATTGTTTACATCGACGAAACTGCGCTAGTTGAGGATTTAGTGCAAAAATCACTTGAAAATTTTGGGCGTAAATGAAACTTTTTACCGTGTTCAGTCAATGCCAAATTATAATACTCGTTATATTTCCAGAATATATTACAAATCAATTTCGTTGTCACTTCCTCAATTGGTATTAGAGCAATCGGATGTGACAAAACTAAAAGAACAGCGCCTCTAAACTGGTTCCTGGAGATTTGGATTTCTTGAGATTCGACTTGCGAAAGCTCAGCGACGCGTCCCTACCGCTTTTTTTCGCCGGGGTTTCTTTCATCCTATACTTCTTCACTCCCTCTTTTCGCCTTTTTTCTACTCTTATTTCTTTCCTTATTCCGCTCTACACCTTTTTAGTACATTCTTCTTCCCGTGACACCTTAAACTCCTCCCCCTCCCTTCCCAACTCTTTTAACTTCTTCCGCGCCCTCTTCTGCTCTGCTCCTCCAAAATCCTTGCTCCACTAACTCATTAATCATTCAAGCTTCAATGGAGAGGTGCAAGCTCTTGGAGGAACCTACTAGTCCCTCACTTTCTTATTCGCTCTCCTTCAACTCTCTCTTTCACTCTCTCAGGTTCCTCCACTTCCATTTCTCTTCCTTTCCATCACTTCCTTGTTCTCTTTCTCCTTCCTCTACCGGGGGCGCTAAGAGAATGCTGGGATATGGGTTGGAAGTAGGCATATATATATATATATAAATAAATAAATAAATAAATAAATAAATATATATATATATATATATATATATATATATATATATATAAATAAATAAATAAATAAATAAATAAATATATATATATATATATATATATATATATATATAATGAACGACCGTGTCTCGAGGTGGAGTTTAGGGGTGAGAAAGGGTGAAAGAAAATGGGGGAAATAGTGGGTAGGTGAACGAGTCGGAAGAGTGAATGATTTGGTAAAGCGTAAGGAATGAAAGCGGCATGTAAGTTAACGAAGGTGGAGAGGAAAAATCGTGTCTTGAATCCGTATGCTATCTCGAATTCTAACCACAGGGAAGCGAGGAATATCGATTTTTGAATGAAGTGGACTTCGGTTAATGTTTTGTATGCGTCCATAATTAAAAATATGTATGCTAACTTATCATGTTAGTGGCCATTAAAATCCTCAGTGCGTTTTTTCTTTTTAGCTAAATGGTTGAATGAATGAATGGGGACGGTGTAAATTGATGTACTGTATAATATACCATTGTATCGTATTTAGTCAGTCATATGGTGAACATGGATAATTTATGAAAAATATAAGGAAAATATTTTTTGTAGATAAAAAAAAATATTACTGACATTTCTTCATAGAAATTAAAAAATCCATATAGATAGTCTTCCAATGCCTTAGGCTAAATTATAAAGTTTTATCCTGCTTGATTTGTTTTCTTTTAAACAACACTTATTTCTACACTTGATATAATGTACAATTACTAAATTTTAAACGTAAGTTAGGCATGGCCTAAATAGCTATTCATTACTGAATAATTAAGGAGTAAAAGTGGTTACTTTTAAAACTTAAGAGAAAATAAACTTAAGTAAAAATCTTAACGTGATTTTCAAAATATAATTTAAAATAAAATAATTTGTACAGTAAAGGTATAAATACAGAATGATTTTATTT
Source organism: Tanypteryx hageni (assembly GCA_028673005.1). Lineage (NCBI taxonomy): Eukaryota > Metazoa > Arthropoda > Insecta > Odonata > Petaluridae > Tanypteryx > Tanypteryx hageni. The sequence continues at coordinate 175,408,638 of CM054115.1, read as the reverse complement.
ATAATTTATGTCAAACAAAATTTACCAAATCCATGTTAATATGTTCTTGGATAAAGAATTTTTAATGCCAATTGATTTTAACTTGAACGTGATATTAACAAAAACTTTTACCATGGCAAGTAACATTTATACGAATGTTTTCATTTTAACTCCTTAAATAAATCATTTCTTAAATTATTCGGGAACTCAATGTTTGATCAGACGAAATTTTTACTTGTGCGGAAGAAGAAAATATTTTTTTGCTTTAAGCGTGTCAGTGGTTCTCAGTTAACGGTAAATGTACATGTAGCCAGATCGAGATTAGAAAATTTGCTGACTCTAGAGTTAAATGGGAGGTGACAGAATACCCTATTCGACTGTAAATGAGGGAATAGGACGAGATCATGTTAGAATTGGTGTGAGGATAAATGATTTCGGTTCAATGGTGAAGAGAAAATGTCCTTGGACCGGAGGTGAGAGGAAATGATAATTAATTTTCGCTAGAGAAAAAAATGTCCCTGGGACTGCGGTCAGACAATTTGGTATTGCACGGCTCCATGGAAAATTGAGCCGATAAGACAAGAGGCCAAAAATAAGGCTTTATTTAGCCGAACCAGTTAAATCATTGCCGCTTTCACGGCGAACAACATTGTTCTGCGTTGTTTTGCCGGGAAAATCTTCCCCCTTTTCATATGTTAAAGAAATCAGCGCCGCGTCGGTGGTTAGGAATTAATGGTGCCGAAATTATGTTGAGGTGGAACGTTTCCTAATGGATGGATGGTGATGAAAAATGGCTCCATCGAAGAAAAGGGCGGGAGATGAATAAAAAATGACCCGAATGAGACGATGGAAAAATGATGTCGAAGGTTTTGTTAAGGGAGACGGAAAACGGGTCTGAGGAGAATAAATGGCGTCGGGAGAAAAATTCGAAGGAAAGGTGTCGAGTGTTAGGTGAAATTAATAAATTTGAAATCCGAGAAAAATCTATGGGCTCATTGGAAAAGATTCAGTTTTGACTTGAAAGGGAGTAAAATTGAATAAAAGTAATTTAGGAAGCGTCGGAAGACTTAATTTCCTCTTGCACTTTATACGGTACATGCCGCTTATTATTATGTCTTTTATTGTATTCAAGTGGTAAATCTCAAAATTTTATGTAGGAACTGAAAGGCTGATTTTTATTGCTATCAGCCGCCCAATATCAAATAAATTGGATCCAAGTTAGCTACATTGAGCGGCATCTACCATACCATGGAACGGCAACGTATGGCACACATGCCAAAGGTTAACTTGCGGAAAAATTATTATATGGCGTGTTAAATTCCCAAAAAAATTACAAAAATATTTTCTTTAACTTAGATTTATTTTGAGTTTGATTCCCGAGGCAAATCAATGAAAATCAACTCAAAAAAACGTAGGAAAGCCTTATAAATATAATAAAAATTGTGATTCATATGAAGTTTGTCGAGCGAAGCAATCCGCTGGACAGGAATTTTCTCCTTAAGGATGCAGGGGCGGATCTTTTATCTATATAATAATAAAAGAAGCTGTCTGTGTTTGTGTCTGTGGCCGTCTTAACTCATCAGAAAATAAATGTAGGATCTTCAAAATTTGTCAGAAACTTCAAATTGATCATGAGAGCTACAGTGCCATAAATAATTCAAATCGGCCAATGGAGGCCCGAGGGTCCCTATTGTTGGTTCAAATGTAGGTTTTGTTTTAAAGATATCGCAACCAGAGACGGAACTGACAATGAGTGACATGGCGCCTATGGCAAAATTTTAGAAAATCCCTTTGTCATGTAGAATATCATTTTTTCTGCATTTTAATAGCGAATAGTATCAGTTTGTTAAAAGTAAATTATACATTTAAGTATTATGTTAATATTTATTTATGGTAAAATTAACTTTTGGCAAATTTTGCGGTGAAATCTGGCGTATTTTGCGTGCGGCGCCCATGGCAAATCCCCCCTTCGCCATACCCTAGTTACGGCACTGATCGCAGCAAACAATTGACCGATTTTGAGGAATTCTCCACCAATATCAATGTTTTGATGAGACATTTTCGAGCCGAAAATAGATAAAATCGGCCTACGGGGTCAAGGATCGTAATGTAAGGGCCGATCCAAATTTCACGAGTTCGAGGAGTTTCCATGGAACGGTCGGTCCAAATTTCGGTAATGTCCGTCCGTCCGTACACATTTTTCAGGGAAGAACTGACAGGACCGTGTTCAAGCAAATTTGCTATGTACCACCGCGGACAATAAATTTGAGACATCTTGAAGTCGCTCTGGTGGCGACTCCGTGAACTTTTTACGCTGAGGTACCGAATTGCAACCCTGAAGGTTAGCTGTGGCGGGGAGGGGTGGGGGACGGAAGAAGGTGATCAAGGGAGGAAGGAAGCGAGAGGAAGAACAGAAGAGGAAGGGGTCTTCAACGCTGTCCGCTCCCGTTCTGACAAGGATAGTAGGCCTAGCGCTCACATGCAATTTTTAGTCGGCCGATCGGTCATTCCGCGCTCACTAGGCAACCAAACAGTCTGCCGAAAGAGATGTGCGCGTATATGCAATTAAACAGTCAGCCGACTTTCTTTTCCTATCCTATTCCTATCAGAATGTTCTTTCATGGATTTGTTGTAAAGAGCTGATCTCGATTCAATTGTTTGAATGAACCTTTCGGTCCAATCATCATCGGTATCCATATTACCTAAACGAATATATTTATATGTATTGAAACGAATGTATTTTTTTATATAAATATGAGAATGTTGTTTTGTTTGACTAACCTAGTAGACCTAGCGTGCACACTAGGGATGAATCCCGGTATTGGAAAACCGGAATTAATACCGGTATTGAATTAGATACATAATACCGACATCGTAATTTATAATACTGTGTTTTCGGTATTGAAATTAATTTACATAGTGGGAGCAGTTCCAAGTTACCAAAAATGCATTTGTTGCTTGTGTGAATAGAAATAAAGTGGAGGATTCTTCCAAAAAGTGACTCCGACGGATTGGTATGAGAGTTTTATAATATTACCTAGTTCGATGAGAGAAAATGGTTGGAAATGGTCTCGTCGTTTTAAATGAAATAGTGAATGATCAAGGATGCAGTTATACCATAGGCAGCGTCACACATATTTGATGGATTTATCCTGTGTTCCTAATCACTCTATATTTTCGCTGTAACAACTAACAATTACATAAACAACTGCGCAGTAACCAATCGAAGACTAAATAGCTATAGTCTGGTTAACAGTACGGTCTACTGGAAACCAACGCAACTACCTTGTTAAAGAATGTAAAAAAAATCAGTTGTGTGGAAATATTTTACTAAGAAATACAATGACAGCTGAATGTTTTACGCTTGCAAAAGTTATAAAATGCTGTGGAGGGTGGACTAGTGGATTATCCGTTTATTTAAAAACAATTCATAATATAAATATTTCTGAAATGAAGATAGCTGAAAATCAGCCAAAAAAACTTCGGAAGGATACATTCCTAAGAAATCTATTGAAGAAGAAATTTCGAAACTTGCATTTATTGATGGGATTACATTCAGTTCTATTGCCATAAGTGAATTCATCGAACAGAGTTTATCGAAGAATAAATAACGCTCTCAGGGCAGAATTTAATAGTCTATATGTGTTCATATTTTGTATAACCATCCATACAGTGTTTTAAGTATTTTAGAGTGAGGTTTAATGTTATGGTTAATGTGACTGAATCATGATATGCGAACTTTTTATACAAATATGTATTTTGTTTTTGAAAAGTCCAGATTTAGGCAGTTGTTGAAATACTCATTATTAAAAATTGTTGGTATTATTTCATCCCTCGTGCACATCACAAGCAGACACAGAACTGAGGGGTGAGCAGAAGAGCGATCGGCCGATTGTTTGGTTGGCAAGTGAACGCGGACTAGTTCAGATCTGTAACATCCGAGTTGCGCAACTGTTTGGTTGCATGGAGTTTGTAGCAAATCACAAACTATTTAGTCGGCCGAATAAACAGTTGCATGTGAGCGCTGTCTCCTTAGAGCCAATGGTTCTCACTCATGCAGCCAAACAGTCGGCCGACTAAAAATTGCATGTCAGCGCGAGGCCTAAAGAAACTACCAATGGTTACACTAAAAATCAATCTCATTGCACCTGCATCAACCCTGAAAAGGCCTTCTGCCTATACCAGGGTCTTTCTGATCAGGCAATGCATAAAAAAAGGGAAATGAAATGTAAAACTTGATGTAAATGATTGATATGTATATGGCTCATCGGAAATAAAAACCTTTTGAATTGCCGACATTCGTAAGAAATCGGAGCGGCCGATCAGTTCAAGTTAAGAGGCATTTTTTATTCAACCTGAGTTCGCGGGTTCAATCCCCATGCGCGGCATTGTTGTTGTCGCCTATGGCCATTTTTACTTTCTCCATATACGTAGTATAGATAAAGTATTGTTTTAATGAAAAAAAATGGAATTCGAGATTTAAACGGAAATACATGTTTTATGGTCCCCTGAACACGTTTTGACTATTTTCGCGATGATGTCTGTGGGTGTGTCTGTGTGTGTGTGACTGGGTTATTGTGGGGGCTCTAACTCAAAAACTATTAATTAAATCAACACGAAATTTTATATTTAACATCCTTTTTACAGGAAAAAGACCTGATTAGTTTTTGGTAAAAATCGATCTACCGGAAGTTGGTGTTTACTCTTCTCACTTATTCGTTATTTTGAAATATTTGCTTTAATATTTGATAAATGTAAAAATGTACTGGAATAAAAGTTGTAGAAAATTTTATTTTCTACAACCTTTGTTGGAAACATTTTTCTATATAATGCATTTTTTAAGAGATATCTTTTTTCTAGCTGCCTCCACCGCGCCATCTACCGACGAACTCTTAGTTACGTCTTAGTAACGCTCCTTTTTCTTTTCTTAATTGTTGGCTTAATTTGTGACTATATGCAATATCAGAAGGCTATGGTTTTTCCTGTTCTTTGTAATGTCTAAAATTTTCTCAGTTTCTTTAAATATTTGTTATTACGTAATCTAATTTGGAATTTTTAGAAATATTATAAATATGGTGAAAGTCATGTGGTGGCCACATCAGATTATTTAAACTTATATTTTTTCATTTATATTATGTTATTATGTATCTCCTTCGGTAGATGTTTATCACTACTTTTGTTACACACTCATTATAAAGGGAAATCTGGCATATTTTTCGGTCGTGATTGCTGCTTAGGAGCTGATTTATTTGGGGATTTAATATACGATTATTCAATGATGGAGAACCGCTTTTTGGGTATTTATCTACTTGTCCTGTAGTGGGCAGTGTCGCTTTGTTTGTCGCTTCCCTAGCCAGGATCGGAGACATGAATGCATTAGTCGCATTCTTCCAGGAATTCTCGCCTCTAGGGAAGGCAATAAGGGTTACTCGTTATTAGTTGTTTGTAAATTCTCGCAGAGTTCAAATGTGCCATGGATAACCTGAGTGAGATAGAAGGAACCGTTGCCAGCCCGTCGCATAGTGCTTTGACCGGAACTTCCACTGTCGGTTATGATGACGACAGCGGTAATTTCGTCGGTGTTCCTGTCATTGGGAGTGTAGAAGAGAAACAAGAATTCACCGATGGCCTGCATAATTACACGGCGCTCTTGAAGGAGCATACTTTGCTTGCAAGTAACGCCAGTTCGGTCACATCCGACCGATCAAGAGCCATCGGAAAGGAGATTTCAGAAGAATTTTCTCAATGATTGAGGAAATGGAATTAGTCAAAGACGATGATCTTTTAAGTTACAATCGAAATGGAAGAAATTCAATTATCACCCAATGGTTTTTGCATGTGCTAATTATATTATTATAATATAAATTGCTATTTAATGTGTGTCGCAAGATAGTCATCATCATCATCATGCTTCTGTCCGAAGACAGGTTTTAACTGAATCGCTGCCTCCATTTCTCTCTCTCCCTAGAAGCCTCTTTTATACCTCTATAAGTATTTTATCCCTGCTTTATATTCTCTAATATTCCTATTCTTTTTCTCCCTCTTCCTCTTCTTCCACTAATTTTTCCTTCTAAGATCGTCCTTTGTAAACACTGTCTTCTCAATATGTGCCCTATCCAATTTGCTTTTCTTTTCCTGATTGTTTTTATTAGCATCCTTTCTTCTCCCACCATTTCTAATACTTCTTCATTTCTCTTCCTCTCTGTCCATTTTACTTTCATCATTCTTCTCTATACCCACATCTCAAAACTTTCTAAATATTTTTCCTCCTTCCTCCTAATCGTCCACGTCTCTGCACCATAAAGAGCTATGCTCCATATGTAGCATTTTGCTAATTTCTTCCTTGTTTCTAAATTTATTTTCTTGCTTGTGAAAAGCTCCTTCTTCTCGTTAAATTCTGCTTTTGCCATTGCAATCGTACTTCTGATGTCCTGTATACTACTTCCATCCTGCGCTAAAATACTGCCAAGATATTTGAAACTACATACTTTTTCCAATTTTTGGCCATTTACCATTATATTTAATTCTTTATGTTCCTTTGAAACCACCATGACTTTCGTTTTTTCTGTATTGATCTTCATTCCATATTGTTGGCCAACCTCCACTAGTCTGTCTGTCATCCTCTGAAGCTCTTTCTCGCCTTCTGCTATTAAGCCCTGATCATCTGCGTATATAATGGTGGTAATACTTTCACCTCCTATCTTAAATCCTTTCTCTTCCATCAATGCTTCTTCTGTTATTGTTTCTGCATAAATATTAAATATCGCTGGAGAAATAGGACAACCCTGCTTCACTCCCCTCCCTATTGAAGTACTTTCTGTTTCTTCTCCTTCAACCCTGACTCTAATCTTTTGATCAAAGTAAAGGTTTTTAAGCAGACTTTTATCTTTCCAATCTATTCCTATTTTGTTTAAAATACCCAGCATTTTATCCCATTTCACTCGGTCAAAATCTTTCTCCCAATCTACAAAAAAAATACATATCTTTATTGACTTCTAGCGCTCTTTCTATCATCATCCTCATACATCCTATAGCATCTCTAGTCCCCCTTCCTCTTCTGAAACCAAACTGATTCTCTTGCAGCTCCTTTTCTATTTTACATTCAATTCTTTTGGTTATGATTCTGGTTAGAACATTAGCTGCATGAGAAATTAAACTAATAGTTCTGTAATCCTTACAACATTTTGCATTGTTCTTTTTCTCCAGTGGTACCATCACAACATCTAAAAAATCTTCAGGCCATATGCCAGTATCATATACTTGGTTAAAATATTTTGTGAGTTGCTTAACTGCTTTAGATCCCAAAACCTTAAGAACGTCCACGGGTATATCATCACTCCCAACAGCCTTCCTTCTTTTCATGTCATCAATTGCTCTTTTAACTTCAGACTCAAGACTACTTGGTCCTAGCTGATCTTTTTCCACATCCTCTTTCTCATTTAATTCAATATTTCTTGGCTTTCCATCTTTGTCACACAGAACCTCAATGTATTCTTTTCAGACATTCTTTACATTGTCTGGCTCCGAGACTATTTTACCACTTTTGTTCATGATTCCTTTACTTCCTATCTTTCTTGCTTTTTTCTTGAATAGTTCCCTTGCTTTGCTATACATAAGGTCTGTTCTACAAATTCTTTCACATTCGACAATCTCCTCGCATTTTTCATTTATCCACTGTTCTCTGCCTTTATCTGTTTCCCTTCTTAAAGCATTATTTAACTCCTTGTATTTTCTTTGGCCTTCTTCAGTGTTTATGTTCTTCCACTTTCTCCGCTCTTCCATTTTTTGCAGCATGGCTGCTGTGATCCAGGGTTTTTTGTTTCTTTCACCTGTTATCTTTCCTACTTTCTTTTACATTACATCTTTAATGTAGCTGTTGATGTATCTCTACTCCTCATCTACATTCTTCCTATTTTCTTCAGCTCTCTCCCCCAACCTTTCCTCCAGCTCAGTCATGATAGCCTCCTTGTTTTTAAGGAGTTCCTCTAAGTTCCATTTCTTGTTAACTCTTATGTTTCTCTTAACACTCTTCAGTCTACATTGTATATTTGCCACCAAAAGGTTGTGGTCAGAATCGATATCTGCCCCTGGTAATGTTATCACATTTTTAATGCTATTTCTAAATCTTTCATTGACTAGTATGTAATCTATCTGGTATCGTCTCTGGTCTCCTGGGCTTCTCCATGTGTAAGGTCTCCGCTGGTGATGCTTAAACCATGTATTAGTTACAATCAATCTATTTCTATGGCAGAGTTCTACAAGTTTATTCCCTCTTTCATTTCTCTTCTCTTGTCCATATTTTCCCACTATGTTATCTTCCTGTCCCTCTCCGACTACACTGTTCCAATCTCGCATTACTATGGTGGTGATCCTTCCTTTTCCCTCCTCCTCCAATATCTCCATAATCTGTTCATACATTTCATCTACTTCGTCGTCGCCAGCATTAGTTGTTGGCATATACACTTGAATTATAAGCATTTCCACTGGCTCCATCAGAAGTTTTACGGCTATTAATCTATCATTAACTGTCACTACCTTGCTAATTCTTTCAGCTATCTCTTTTCTCATTATAATCCCCACTCCCCTTTCCTTTTTCTCCCCTCCCGAGTAAATAATCTTAAATTCGTCTGAATTTATCTCGCCTTCTCCTTCCCACAGAACTTCACTAAGACCTACTATACCTACATTATTCCTTCTCATTTCCCTTTTTAAGTTCTCTAGTTTACCCCCTGAATTCATAATCCTAACATTCCATGTGCCTATTTTTAATTTCTCACTACTTGCTTTCTTATTAATGTTACATTTCCTCTCTGCATCCCCTAGGGTAGTCCCCACCCGGAAATCCGATTGGGGGACTATTTTACCTCCGAAATCTTTTACCCCAGAAAGATCCATAGAGGTATTTTTAGCTTTTCAGCCTATCATGGGAAATATAATGAGGTAGTTTCCCCTTGCTTTCCTCATCGCAGTTTCACAGAGTGATTACCCATCTGTAGCTGTTCAGATCCACATGATCACCACCTACAGAGGTACTGTGCAAGCTGCTGCCCTTGCACAGGGGGATGTAAAACCCCCCAGACTGCTTCTTTGTCTGACTCTTCCCCTCAGACCTTTCCGGCTTGGATGGTCCTACCAGGAGAATTATCTCCTGCCGGTATAGCTCTTTGGTTAGTAAGAGTACACAAACCCTCCCACCTCTTTAAGGTTATGCAGTCCTTAGGGAGGGGCAAGATAGTAAGCACGCATAAATAAGACAAAAGTAGTGATAAAATCTACCGAAAGAGATACATAATAACATAATATAAATAATAAAAATTAAGTTAAAAAATGGCCGTAGGCGATAACAAAAAATATGACGCGCATGGGGATTAAACCCGCGAACTCAGGTTGAATAAGAAATGAACCTTGCTTTTAACCACTCTGGGACGCCAACTTCTTGTGAAGATCGGCAATTTTCGGGAAATTTAATAGTCGGCATGTTTTTCGTAACATTTAAATGTTAATAACTTTGTTTGTTTTTCAAGGCGACCGCGGGAGTCGTCGCGAGGAGAGAATGCTCGCCGTATTCAGAAAGGGTCATTCGGGTTTGGTGCGGTCTGAGGGAACGACTCAGAGAAAGTTTAGTTGGTCTTCTCTCGCTCAGCAGGAGTGTTTTCCCTCACGTTCGTTTTTTTTTTGTTTTGGCGAGACATAAGGTAGTGCTCGCCTTTAGGGAGCGCTAGGCTCTTAATTTTCCAGGGTTATTTTTCTTGCATGCCTTTTCCTTTCCTTTCTCCTACATATATTTATTTTCATTCCCCACTTCTCCCTTTGTTCTCGATGATAAACGGTGTTCGAGTCATTAAATGAACGATCGCCACCTACCGAGTGAGAACTAATATTCTAAAGAATATTTTTTCCTTTCTCTCCCTCTCCTCCCTTCTCGCTTCCGAGTGCGGGCGGAATTTTCCCCCTTTTTTTACCCGTACTGGCGCCTACCGATCCGTCATTACCTCGTTGACCCACGACCTGTAGTTACTCCCGGAGCGAAAACGTCACAACGGCTATATTTAAATCATTTCTTTGGCGAAAAAAGAAATTATAAGATCACTGCTATTCTACATCTACATGATAACCTGGAAGTCACCATTTTGGTGGATGGGAGGGGGTGCAATGTAGCAAAGGTCCCTAGTTTTCCGACGTTATCTTTTACTATTATGTTCTCTTTCCGTCGTAGGGAAAAACGATCCTCTATATTGCTCCATTCTACAATCGATCTCGCGAATCTTATCCTCGCTGTCTAGACTTCCGATATACGTCGGGCTTCTGATAAGACCTTCTACCTCATTCGCTAGTCCCTCCGACATAATTTATTCCAGCAATTTAAATCTAGCCAGCAGCCTACGTTCCTCTGACGATGTCCATTTCAAACTTTCTATTAATGATGTTACGCTTTGTTTACTATCGTAATTTTACTTTGCAAATTTAGCTGCCCTGCGCTGAACCTTTTCTATCTCGTTAGTGAGTCCCTTTTCCTAGGGATCCCACACCGCTGACGCATATTCGACCTGCGGTCTGACCAAGGATAAATAACATAATTCTTTCACTTTTTCGGAGCTACTTCGAACTATTCTTCCTATAAAGGTCAGCTTTTTGTTAGCGGCACCTACCAATCGGCGAATGTGAGTGTTCCACGATAGATCATTATTGATCGTAACTCCTAGACATTTAATCGAGTCTGAAACTGGAATCTCTACTCCGTCCAACGAATAATTAACATCCAACGAGATATTTTTGGTTCTCCAGAAATTGATGACGCAGCTTTACTTTTTGTTTATCTCTGACTGCCATTCCTTACACCTCACAGAAATAGCTTCTAGATCATTTTGGAGACACTGACGGTCTTCCGGATTGCATATTTCTCTATAGACGACCGTGTCCTTCGCAAAAAGCCTAAATTTACTTCTGACTACTGAGCTGATATCGTTTATATAAATTAGAAATAATAACGGACCAATTACACTACCTTGTGGAACGCCAGAGACAACTTTCACTAAGTTAGAGGATTTCCCATCTATGACAACCTTCTGCCTCCTATGATTTAAAAATTCGCGGATCCAACTAACAATTTTGGAATTTACGCCTATTGATATAGATATGCATGATTACAAGTAGGAAATAAATTATAATGATTAATTGCTTATTTTACTTGTTTCTATTTTAATATAATTTCTAAAAAATCCATGAGAGAGCAAGAATACTGGAAACTTCCAATGCAAAATGTATGGTTTTTACTTTCTCTATGTAAACGAAGAATACCTATAGAGAAACTATTGTTTTCGTGCAAAAATTCGATTTAGTGATTCCAACGGAAAACTACGTTTTGAGGTTCCTTGAATAATAATAAAATTCAAAATATATGTTGCAGATAAAATCAGTAATTTAGCGCTGAAGGCTTCCGCGGGGTGTTGAGTATTGAATTTTTTGTTTTCGGGATATCCTCCGCGTTTTATTTTTTGTGGACTACAGTTTCGCCAGCTTCTTCGGTTCCGAAGGTTCGACTTGCCCGTCTTACATATAGGCACCCTAACGATAACTTTTCTAGTTAATGGCAGTTAGACAATTCTTCGTTACCTGATTGGCTGTTGGTCGTCCTATTTTGAAATACGAATTTCCAATTGTTAGATGGCAAATAACTGTCTTCCCTGTTAAAGGTGTTCGGTGTTTTTAAAATTTCTATTGCCTCTCGGGTGAGGCTCGGGAGATAGCGGGGCTATTATTTTCGCTTCTACGAAATTCATGTTGTGCCCGGGTTCTTCCCAGGCATGCTCCGCGATTTCTGAGAGGCGGAATTGTTTTTTGTTGGTCGCTCTATGGTGTTCTTTTATGCCATATTTTTGCTACTGACCGTCTACATATGTAACATCTGCGGCCCATTGGGTGGCTACTGAGATTATTTCTGAACCCATTGCTTACTACCCGGTTTAAGGATTCGCGTAACTCTCCTACGTCTTTTGCAAAGATCTAAAATAAAGGTGGAAACAAGTAAACTGCAGATCACATTACTTCCCGTATGAACGCCTCTCATTTAACTCAGAACGGGAGGGGACAGCGTTGAAAACCCCTCACTCCTCTTCCATTCTTCCTTCCTCTCGCTTCCTTCCTCCCTTTATCCACCTCCTCCGTCCGCCGCCCCTCTCCAACCACAGCTCACCTTCGGGGTTGCAATTCGGTACCTCAACGTAAAAAGTTCCCGGAGTCGCCACCAGAGCGACTTCAAGGTGTCTCAAATTTATTGTCCGCGGTTGTACATAGAATCTCACATGAATAGATGACAAAATGACATATTTGGACCGAATCGACAGATCAGGGGTGCCACAGTTGCAAAACAAAACTTTTCGGTAATTATGCTTTTGGAAGGAATTGGCAGAACAGATTTAAACCAAATTTGATACATAGAATTTAAAAATAAATTCACGACCTAAAGTAACAGATTTCGATCGGATCAACCTACCAGAGGTACCACAGTGGCAAAATAAAACTATTTGGCAATTATGCTTTTCGATGGAATTGGCCTAGCCGATTGTAATGAAATTTTAAATGATGGAGTTATGCAACATAAAAATACAAATTCAAGATTTCTAGTATAGATATAGAAAGCATGGCTGCCACAATAAAACTAATCAAAATTTGCTTTTACAAGTATTTTTGTTGAACCGCACGCATCAATTTTAACCAAATTAAAACCATAATACAATATTTGGGCCGGATCAACTAAACAGGGGTGCCACAATTACAAATTCAACTCTTTCAGTAACTATGGATATGGAAGGAATTGGCTGAACGGATGTCAACTAAATTTTATATACAGGCATCCCTCGTTATACGCGATCTCCCTTTACGCGTTATCGCCATAACGCGATTTAAAAAAAAATCAAAATAAAAACTGCTGCATACAATATAATTGCACGACCGGTGGATTTGGAGTAATTAGTAAAGTAATTTTATATGCGTTCATTGAATAAGGCGGTCGATTGTGGGGAATGCATCCTTATTTTACCAATTATAATTATAAATTCTTTTTACGCGATTTCACTTTACGCGAGGATTTCTCGGAACCATTTAATCGAATTAAAAGAGGGTACAACATACCATAATGAAATCAAGATGTTTAAAGCGGAGCTTAAGAGCAGGACTACCACAATAAAAGGTAAAATAATATTTCCATTGCACGTATTTCTATAGAACTGTCTCCATGGATTTTAACCAAGTATGGTATATATAATCTTCATATAAATTAATAACCAAAATAGCATAATTCAACTGTGTCGACAAAACCGGGCTACTACAATATCAAGGTTAGAATTTTCTTCTATTTATGAATTTCGTAGGTAGTGGCTGAAACGATTTCAACAAGAAATTTCGTTTCTTTGGCGGGTATAGAATGGGAAAACGAAACGAACATGTTTATAACGGATCTAAAAAGCAGTGCTGCCACCATATAAGGAAAAATAATTTTCTGGTTTCAAAGCAAATACATCAGTATACGATTATACGATACTAGGGCGAATTTGACGAAAAGCACTTTGTTTGAAGATATCTCAGCAACCGATTGAACCAAGAAACGTAGAGGCTTAAAACTTGGTACACATACGAAGCAGACGTTGAGAATATGCACCTCTCTGTCAGAACATCAATTTTTTGAAAGGGGAGAGGGAGGTATCAAATTGGAATTTATATTTAATTTGTTCATACCAAGTAAAGGGAAATATTTATCACTTAACTTGAGAGTAGTACATTGACTTTGAATGAAAATATTACTAAATTATTAAATATGTGCATGAATAGTTCGAAAACCTAACCCCGGGGCAAAGCCTGGGCAATTATCTAGTTTAGAAATGTAACTACGGCAACCGTCACTGAAACATCCACCGCTCAATACTTCACCGGGTGGCATTTCTAATTTAATTTTACGATTGTCTCAATTGACTTTTTACAAGTGAATAATTTTACCCCACAAATACTAGGCCAGCCTTAGCAGAGGGAAACGTTAACGTGTCTGGCTACATTTTCTGGTCTCAGTTGTTTTAATACGTGTGTTCATATTTGATATCCTTCATGAGCCCATTTTAAAAGCTAGGAAGAGCTATTTATTAATTTTATACTGTGAGCATCATTTGCTCGCGCAATATGAAAATGCCCGTTTTATTTTTGAGTTATTTAGAATTGTGAATTTAAAATTCTTTCTGATTTTAGTAATATTTTTACATGACAAAGTAATTCATTCAATAATCAGTTAATAAATGTAACCATCTTTAAACATTTGCTCAAAATTTTAATTTGAAAATTGTAAGACACCCCCTGCCACCCACCAATTTCTCCAAATGTTTTCTTTGGCAGCGTAATAAATGGCATCATAGATCACATACACTCTGTAAATATCGGTCTTATATCTCTTATTGTTTACTTGTTATTTTATTCTAACTGCTGAAATAAAACGCGCTGAAAAATAATCGACACGTTTTTAAGTGCAACGTTCCATTAATTGACCATTCTTAGTAGAATAAATTAGACAGAGACATTGTATCATTATAACTCTATTGAATTCTTAGAGCGGTATAGATACGCTGGATTTGATCTTTCCACTTAAAAATTTCGATCTTATTCCTGTGCCGTTTTGAACAAGCGGAACCATTCAATGAAACAGGAAAATCGTAGCGAGGTGATTAGTACGCGCCGAGAAGAAATGTACGGTGACATTCATGCGGATGACAAAGTCGGCGCTTAACACAACTCGTGAGTTGTCGGGTTAGTGAAGCGAGCGGTGTTAACGCGTAATAAGGCGGCGGATGTATTGTCAAGGGAAACTGTTTTGCAGGCGCCCTGTAGGTAGGCGGGTAGGATAACTAGGCCGCTGAACTGGAAAGCGCGTCTGAATGGGGTTGCGCACAGGTGCTAGTCGAATTTGTGAAAGGTTGAAAGAAGGTGCTTTAATAGGCGTGAAAGAAAGACGCACGTTAAGGACGGAGGATCCCGCGACTGCTTTTGAATGGAGAAAAAAAGAGAGAGACTTGAAGGAGAAGCTTATCTTTCTTATAAAGTGGCATACCGTTCCCGAATATAAATTTCACCCTCGGGAATCAAAGAGAAACGCTTTTTTGCTGTTTTTGTACTAATTTACCTCCTCAAAGTACGCCTTCATTTTTTCAATCGATTAAAAGTTCCTGTAAAATAGTGATCCCGATATGTCTCGCGAAATGTTCTTTTCTTTGAAGCTAATGTTAGATCATATTTTAATTAGTATATTATGTGTCTTAGCATTCCATTATATTATATGCGACTAATAAGCAGAAGATCAATCTCTTAAAACATCCATCAGTAGGTATAAAATATGTTTTTATACTCAGCAGCTCACCATAAAATAATAGTTTCCGATGATAATTGAAAATCCTTTTAGAAATGTAAATTTTCAACAAATGTTCAATGCTGCGATGATTCTCACGCACTATACCAAACTGTTTCCGAAATGAAAGTGCCATATTATTGCGATTTTAGAACCTGATTAGATTATTTTAATATAAAAGTACTATCAAGCCCTATTAATTTTATTTCTTAAATAAAAATATTACCTGTAAATTTAATGCCATGTAACCATTTTTCCTATCTTCGCCGTTACTTCCAAATTGCAATGGTTGACAAATGCCTCGTAATCCAGCGGGAGTATAATGCTCTTTAGGTTGGAAAATGCCTCGTAATCCAACAGAAGCACGATGCTCTTGAGTTCAGAAAATGCCCCTTCATGTGGGATATAACCGGGACATAACGAGTTCTAAAGAATAAAATCTGGGACATAAACGGGACAACATGAATGTTCGTGTATTTTTAATTGATAGTTGATAGTAAATTATTTTCTCAATTACTGAGTATAATTATGTCCAATGTATTAGCAAATGATTTCAATTTAATAAATACGTATAAAACCTTGAAAACAACAAAATATATGACGATTCAAAGGTATCAATTTTTAAAAGCCAAATAATAAATTTAAATATAGGGTTACCAGATTTTCAAGCATCAAAAGCGGACCAATGCGTTCTTTTTATTTTTGTTAGTTTGATCCTATACATTACGAAAAACGTAGTTTGAATGCAAAATTTATTATGTCCCAGAATATGTTTCAATATATCGGCAATAAAATGAGAACAATATCTAATGTTAGCCATTGTAAATACAGTTGACTGCTTAATTTGAATTGCTATTAACCCCTCAAGCCTGGAGGACATTTAATTAAATCCCACCTGGTAGACCAAAGGAGATTTATATAAATTGGCAATATAGGCACGAAAGTTTGAAAATTATATCAAAACTCATAAATTTTCTCCAACTGTAAACATTTTTATTAAAGAAAAACATTTCTCACAAATCAACAAAATATATTTCAATTTTATACATGCAATGTTAATGTTACTAATACTTCTAATCATTCTCTTCACCCTCTGTATCCTCATTTCGATTACCATACAATCGGTATATTTCTGACGCATGAATTTTTTCCAGTATGACATGGTTTTTTAGCTTCTCATAGAATTGTTTGCAATCTTCAGCAAAATTACATTTTATGATCAATAAACTTGATATCGTGGAAACATTAAATCGACTTTTTTCTGAGGACCGCGACACGTTTAGTTTAGGAAATAGTCTTTCTACGTGTGGCGATGTTCCTGGTAGACACAGAGCAAATTCTATAAAATGGCAAATATTCCCAATTGGTATTAGTTTGGCTTTGAAATGTGTAAATTATTTCTAACCAACGATTTTCAGACAATTCCGAGGACGTCTCTGTTCCACAAGTTTCTTAAATTGGTCAAAACATTTTTCATACCACGACGCTGTACATCCCAAAAATTAGTGTTCATGTTATCACTGGCAGTTTTGCATTAACTCCATTGGTTTAATTAAAATAACGAATCATTATTGGAATCCAATTAACTTCCTTTTATTTGAAGCGTCGTATGATATTGTAATGAAACTTACATAATTTAACTCCATGTGAAACTCTTCCTCTGATAACGGAGCCAAGGTATTGACAGCAATTGCTTCACTCTTCGTATGTGCACAGGAAAACTTAGAGTTAAATATCAGCGAGATTAATTTAGACGAGCAGTCACTGGATCTAAATGAAAAATCGTGCTGCACACAATGATACGCAAAAGCATCTTCTGCAGCTACGCAATCAAGTTTGTCATTTTCGGGTACAGTCTTCTTAAAATAACTTCTAAGCTTCAATCTAAACGCCGCTGTCTGCAGTGCAGATTTGCGTTTCTTCGTTTTATTTGGCCTGTGATATCAGAACGACCCCCATGACATACTGAAAATGTTGACAAACATTTTGTACAGGAAACACTATCATGAGATATCGACTTAAAAAATGGAAATTCTGTGCGTAGTTGTTTATTAAAACTGCATTTTCGTTTTTTCGCTGAAATGGCTGTTAATATAAATTATTTTATTATTGAAACTTACTATTAGTTATATAAAAGAAATAACATACCTGAAATAAAATACAGAAATAAAATACTTGCTAAACTAAATTACACAGCAACAAAACGGTCAATAATTTGTTGATTGCACCACGTAATTCACCCTACACACACTAGCGCTCGACTACCAGTTCCCATTGCTAGCCAATGGGCCTGATTGTTTAGCGTGTGACTGCGTAATAGACAGCAGTGCTGTGTTGCCAGATCATATTTCTTCTATGTGTAACGTTCTAATTTTGTGAATAACTCAATTAGAAATTCACTTGAATGCCTGAAATTCATTAGGAATTCAGTGTTAATGAATCTCTACGTGAGGAATAAAAATAATTTTTAATGAGGGCACGGGTTCGACTCCAGAGGATGGATCCCAGAAGATAACACGTAAAAATCACGTTTTTTGGTTTGCAGGCTTCCATTCTTTTACCCTTTGATATTTTAAAATTAAGTTATCAAAACGAAATTTACTCTAAAACACGCCAAAAAATAGTATACTTACCGTCGAATACAAAATCTCATGCGGAATTTGCTCATATTTTTAAGTTATACTCAAGTTTTGGTAAATATTTTAACATTTCAATACTAAGATTCCATTGTTACGGGCATTGGTATCCCCGGTAATTTCAGTGAATATTTAAGGGGAAGGAGGAGGGAGAGAGACGGGTTTTGTTGTCCCCGGTAAGTTCATTTTATTTAAAATTCAATTAAACCCATATCCGCAACATATTCATTTGAAACTAATCTAAATCCTATAGGTACATGGTAGGAACAAAGAAACAGCGAGCAGGGGATGGGGATTGGCGAGCGTCAACGTCTCTCTAGTTTGAAGCAAAATTAATTTTTAACCGGGACATATGCTAAACCGGACGAGACACCGGGACAACATGTAAAATCCGGGACGTATGGTCACCCTACCTCACATGATATTTCCTATTATAATATACTATCTAATAATTCAAATACTTTATGTGATTAATTTTGATCATATCCAATAGACTTTAATTTATGTGAGTTATGTTTTCCCATATCGATTGAATATAGCGTGACAGAAGATAAAGGAACTAATTTATTTATTTATGTAGCTCTAGTACCCTCAAATATCCAGGGTAAAACGCGCAAAGCAGCCAAACTCAGTGGCGAATTATAATTGAAGCTGTAACAATTGGATTCCAACCATGAGGTGAGCCTGTCATTTCTTTTGTAGATAGTAAGACCTGTTTTGCCATTATAATCAGATTATCAGAGCAACAGAATCGTAAAGACATGTTAATGGGCAAAACCTTTGGTATAATCAGCAAATTATAACGGTGATTTGGAAACACGATCGTTTTAGAGGGGCGGCATTTGCTGCTAATGATGCTATTTCAATCATAAATTTAATCGGCCTTATAATTTATCGTCAATATTAAAGAAAGGAAGGAAGTACCGATGTTTGCAGAAAATAGTTGATTTCAGGTGGGATAGGTGGTGGAACATATCATCCATGCATTAAACATTGCCATAAGTAAAAAATTCTAAAAATAAAGAATAGTTGGCATTTTTGAGCTTCCGCGACCCAGATCTATGGAAAGTGCTCCACAATTTCCGATGTGGAATGTAATCACTCCCTTTGAAACATTCCTATCGATTACGACCGCATAATTCCAAAATCATGAAATTCCGACCACAGTAACGTATATTTAATTCATTTGTCTATTAATGGAATGGTCTCGAAACCTCAATGGCCTTCGTTATAGGTAGAATACGAGTTCGGAATCGACGTTGAAAAGCATCTGCGTCATTTTTTTCCATCGTACGATCGATCGCTCTGCAAAGTGAGGTGGCTCGCAAATATATCTACCTGTAAAATAACTGCGTGTGCTTGTGCGTCCAGTTGTGGATTCCTGGAGTGCTGGAAAGTGTTTGAATGAGTAACTACCTAAATCGAAAGATAGAATAGTAGAAAAGATTATTAAAGTTCGGTTGTAGAGGTTATAGGTTCGGTCCCAGAGGCGACTGTGCCTTCCTTAGAAGAAATACAGCGACCTTTGTTGGAAATGTAAATTTATAATTTTTAAGTAAACTAAGATAAAGATAAGATCTCTAGATTTGTAATTTAATACCCTAGAAAAAACAGACGTAAATTAAATCCTTCAAGGAATAATTTGACACTGGTAAATTAATTCAAAACTGTGTTTGTAATTCGATAAAACACCAATTTTCACGCCTGTAACACGGAACCTTACGATGTTCATTGCAATACATTGTATTTTCTTCCGCTAACGCTATCTTCGTGTCTCAGCTTAATGTTTTTGTTTTTCTCCAAAAATTATGCATGCCATAAATTTTCATTCATCATGCTGATATTATCGAAGCAAATTTTAAATTAATAAAATGCACAGTAACTTGATGATACGCTTTCTTGACGATTTGCGCATTAACCTAAATAGCAAATCGTGGATATAGGTGCCATATTTGGAATATGCAGATTTGTTTATCTCTCGTTGCCTACTCTTAAACTTAACAAACGACTCAGCTTTTCATATCCTCTGAGGTGCCCTGAAGATTTCCAAAGCTATGGGCACGAACATATAGGAATGAATCTTGACAATTTTTGGCAAAAGTTAAAGCCGTAAAACCTCCGCTCTCTGAGTTTAAATTGAAAACATTTGACGGAGTGAGAGAGAGAGAGAGGGATAGAATTTTTCGGGACCGGCAGACATCGCATTCGGCGAAAGCAATTATTCATCCATCAAGCAACGATGATATCTCAGCTATAAATTTAGACCGCCATATATTAAAGGGAGGCCTTCAATTGAGTTTAATCGAGCGTTAAGGCTAGCGAAGCATCCTTTAGCCTCACCATGAAAGTGACTTATATATCGAATGTGAAACTCAACAAGTGTTTGCAGTGTCCATAAAACGAATTTTTCGTTGCCGTGGATTTCTGCATCTCGGATTCGAGATTTATCTCCGGTTGTTTATTCGTTCCACCATTCATTCAAATTACTTCAGTCAACATCGATTTTCCATAAATTGTTTCAAAATTTATGGTGTTTTAACATTCGAGTTCGTCTGTTTTAGTGACAAGTAAAAACGCGGGGAACGAAATCCGTCTGATGAAAAAAAAAATAAAACAAAAGATAGCTGCTGTGAAAAGGTACAGCGAATGTAAAGATAATAATTACGATGACAACCAAGATTTTGTATAAGCGATTTTGGTTAACAAATTTGTGGGTGTTAATAAATAAAACTGACAAACTGAGAGGGTGAATTCCTGGTTACTAAACGAGTATATTAGCGTAAGCAATGCATATTCTGTTTTGCTGAGTTTCCGAGATAATGAGCGTTAAAGGCATATATAAACGCCTGTAGGTAGGCAAATCTTCGTGCATTCTAATACATGTTCATGCTTAATTAATGTCTTCGCTCTAATCAAAACCGTGCGATTTCTCAGGTAAGGTCAAGGAAAGGTGATAAATAAGTGCCACTGAGCATTTACAGGTTTTATTGTTAATTAACATAAGTCACAACCGTTGCTGGAAATGTCGCCCATTAAAATCAATGCAAAGCTGACATCGGCATACCTATGATTGGCGCACCCGCTCAAAGATACCCAGTGTACTGTGAACAATGTCGAAAGCTGCGATGATTCGTGCTACCAGATTCTCTTCGGATTCAGCAGGGGTCTTGTAAACGACGCTCTTTACTCCCCCCAGAGAAAAAAATCAAGAGGAGTCAAGTCCGGCGAACGAGGAGGCCAACCAACAGGTCCCCCTCGACCGATCCATCGGGCACCAAATGTCTGAGTAAGGTATTCACGGACAGGGTGAGCAAAATGAGCAGGTGCCCCGCCGTGTTGGAACCACATTGGCCTGCGGATTCCCAAAGGCACATTCTCGAGCAGCTCAGGGATTATCTCCTCCGGAAATATCCTGTAAACAGGTCCAGATAGCCGTGCCGGTAATAGGTACGTTTTGAGAAGATAAACGTGGATTATTCCTCCCAATACGTTGATGGCAAATATTTGCTGATATCCGCGGATATACCGCGTGTGGATTTCTTTCGTCCCAAATGTGAATATTGTGGCTGTTGAACAGAACTTCACGGGTGAAAGTTGCCTCATCAGTGTAGAAGACATGGGCGTGGAAATGGGGTTGCTCAGCGCAGCACCGCAAAAACCGCTGCGAGAATTCCACTCTCTACGGATAATCCACTGGTCCCATCACTTGTACTATTTGAGAGTGGTAGGGGTGAGGCTGCTGCTCATGTATAACTTGCCAAACACTAACGTGATTTGCATCCATAGCATTTGCTACAGAGCGAGTGATCGTGGATGGATCATCTGCAAATCATACCAAAACCTCCTCTTCAAAGCGTGCGGTACGAACAGTCCTCCTTCGTCCACAATTATGCTCCTACAATCAATGGACGCGAAGGTGGTGTGGTAGGTGTCTCTCAGGAAAGCGTTCCTGATACATCCGCTGTGCCCTTCTGCCATTTTCATCAGCTTTGCCGTAAACCATATGGATGTCAGCCATCTCTGACCACATAAATGGCTCCATTTTATACCAACGAGCACAGTTAACATGGAAACAAGAAATGGTAAGGTGGTGAGTCGTAGCAGCAACGGTGAATGAGTCAAACACAAATGCCTAGCTAGTGAATTAGGTGGCGAGTTTAAATACCCTCGCTTCGCATACTCACCACATCAAAACACTGTAAGGGAATACCAATCTAACAGCAAAGATAAGGTTGAGGATAACTAAGACACGCTGTCCGTAAATGAGACGACGTCATCAGCAATGCCCCGTTCGACACAGATCCCGGCATGCACGAATGTTTGCCTACTTATAGGCGTTTATATCCGCCTTTAACGCTCATTGTCTTGGAAACTAAGCGGAACCGAACATACATAGCTTATGTTAAAATACTCGTCTAGTAACCATGAATTCACCCTCTCAGTTTGTGGGTCTTATTTATGAACACCCTGTATATAAGACGGCATTACGCGTTTAAAAATAACTCCTATAGGGCGTAGGATGATTTTTCTTGAGTTATGCAGATCAAAGTTACGCCGTAATGAGTTCAACTGTCAGTCGTTTAGACCAGTGTTGTACAAGCTGGTTGTTGCGAATTACTTGGTGGGCCACATTGAAAGTTGACAGTGATTTGTCGGGCCAGATTAGACTTTAAATCGGGCGTTAACTAGAGATTCTGAGATATCATATCAGTGAAAATCAAGTCTAAATTACGTTTTTAGGATTAACATTTCACTATCGAGTGTTTTATTGTTGTAATATGAATTTTTCTTAAATCTTTTTTAATCGTAGGTTTACGGGCTACTTAAAAAGCTCTTGTAGGCCGCAAGCGGCCCGCGGGACGTACGTTGCTCGCCACTGGTTTAGACGCATATCAGCGGTATAGTTATAGTTAAATAGTAACGAATGATATGATTGACCTATTGTCATCGGAATCATTTGTTAACTGTTGCATTAAAAATTAATAGGATTCGTGGTTATCCGTAATTAACACCTTAGTTGAAAATGAAATGACTTTTCAATGTATGATCCACAAGAGAGGTAAAGCGATTTCATTTACCACTCAAGTGCTAAATAAGAACTTTCTATTAATTTTTAAATAAATTTAGCCCTTTATTTAATTAACTAACAATTAGTAAACACCTATTTCTGTTGCGTTACACAATTTTATTTCCGTTTTGTTTATATAGCAAGAGATAAATTGTTGATTGTACTTTCAACTGCACTCTTTATTAAGTAGTCCAAAGCAAAGTTATGAGTAACTATAACTAGCGTTATATTATGATATATGTAGCGCGATAAAGATATAATTAGCACGCATTTTGTAAGATTAAGTAACTGTCGATAATGAGCCATGGATATTAATTTGCATTCATATTTTTATTCAACGTTATTTTGATTTTACTTTAATAACTCTTAATGCCCACCAGCCATTTTTAACGTGCAAATACAACAGTTACATAATATCCTATTAAACATTTAAATATCACTTTGCGAATTCTTTATAAACAAAAGACGGCAAATTAATCGATTCTCTTTAGTTTATTCATCCCCAATCATCCTCTCCTTCGCATAAGACTTTTACGACGAGTCTCCTTACTTCGAAAACCTCTACTAAAGCGCGAATCACTCACCCATTTTCTCTATTTTTTGCAAGCATTAGCGAAAGCATCGCGAGAAACTCAACTGCATAAGTTCATTCATCATGTTGTTCCGAAGTCTGCCGCAATGGCCCCCGTTTTTGGCTCCTCTCGCTAGGGTGCGGGTGGAATGGGTCGTTTATTAATGCCGATATATCGTCAGTCTGACGTCCCAGAAATCCTTTTCTTTCGAATTGGGAAGTGTTCGGACGAAAGAATTTTGGGCGAATATCGCCTCCGTGCGGTATGGAACAAAAACACGTGGGTGCGCATCTCTGTATTGTAAATAGCTGCTTCTTGCACAGAACATGTGATGTACGATATACGATACAGGACATACGGTACAATACTTCTAGAAATGCTATATACCTAAAATTTGGCAGGATGATAGGTCATTGGGTACAATTAAAGGGAAAAAATACTAAAATTTTAATTTTTTAGGAATTGTTTTTCAACCCCATTGTTCCCAATCAATGCCCCATAAGAAAAGCATTGAAATCTTTGCAGAACTATATAAAATTGCGTCTTTGGGCGTTCTTGACCAGCGAAGCGGTAGTAGCGGAACACCTTATCGGCACGTCTCGTTCGTCCGTCCGTCTGTCGTAACTTTCACCTCTTAAACCGCTGGAGGGGTTTTAATTAAATTAATTACGAGTGAATATTACTACACTTTATCGCCCAATTGAGATTTTGAACAGCATCCGTCAATCACAACTTCCAATTTAAATAAATACTTTAATAAACTTATATTTATATCTCGCTAAATGGTATCCATCATGCAACAATTAAATACCATATTTTTCTTTTCCTAGCTTTTATATGATCTGTAAGGTATAGATTAAATAATTATGCGTATAGAAGACATCATTTACCAGAATAAAGTCGACGAGACTGTATAATTAATAGTTATAGTTTCGGAGAAAAAATCTGAGATATCCCCGAGCATAAAATCGCAAACTTTTGTTTACATCGATCGATACGACGATTCTACCGGCAAACAACAATTAAAAATCCACATTTTCTCTCCCAAAGTCCTATATGACCTGTAAGGTCAAATATTGAGTTTTCTTTTGATGCTGATGCAAGTAGAAAGTCTATCGTAATTAGAATATAGTGTTTATTTATATTATGGTATTAACTAAATAAAAGTTGGTATAAAAATTCATTTTTAGGCTGGTTTCCAAAGAAAACCTTATGAAATGGTCCTGTCTGTGTGTGTGTATGTATGAGTGTGTATGTATGTGTGTGTGCGAGCGAGCGTGCGTGCGTGCGTGTCCCCTACTAACAAATTTTGCCCTAATGGACCGATTTTCATGATACTTGGTGTGGCTCGTGCAGCCAGGGACCACCTCCTAGCTATATTTTGTTTGGCGAAGATTGAAGACCCGGGTTCTATTCCACAAACGTATTTTACCTATTTGTTTTATATAGGAAGTCTCAAATTCATTGTGTAGAGATGTTTTTAATACATTAAAATATCTTAAAATTGTGATATCGGAACGAGTTTGTAATGTTACAAAGGAAGAAGAAGGTAGATTCTAAATATTATCACCAAATTTTGTTAATTGATCGTATTTTCTTGAATTTTTACTAATATATAGCGTTTTAGCGTTTTAAATCACATTTGATCGGGTTTTTGCCATGGAGACGATTATTACTGAACTAGGCTTGAGAATAGACGAGTGAACAATTGAGTTATTTTCTTTTCCGCTCTACTACTCTTCAGCAATGCACAGTTGATCCATACATATTAGCATATAAACAGTAACATTTATTAAATTCGTTCATTTAAAAATACATGCAAAATATGCCAGAAAGAGATTTTGGTATTGTTTTTAATATTTTAAACCTGATAATGCTCTATTAATTTGTTTTCCAATTTTTCTCTTTCTTAGATAAATTATGAACTACAAGTGATATTTATGGTATGAGAATTCCTTGGAATGGCTAGCACATACTGAAACATTTCCTATCAATATAAGTTATCAATTCGGGACGTCAACTTTGGGAAACCAGCCTGCATTAGTCCTGGTTTGGACCTCTTGTTATATTTTCACTTGTTTTCGTTCTCATGTTTTCGTTATGTTGCTGTGAAGAATGTCAGCAATTTAGTCGTAGATAAAATTTAATATTTTTGAAAAACTATACGATGTTGTCGGTATTTAAGTTTAATATTCTTTTATCGTTATTAAAATTATCTTTAGCGAATTAACGGTTGAATTGTTTCGCAAAATGATGTGTTATAAGAGTTAAAGGTTAGATAATAGCTTTATAGAATGATGACTTGAAGAAACTGTTTCGCAATAAGTTTAAAATTTCATCATCTCTCTGGCTGTATTGCTTATGTTAATGTACACTTTTGGTTGTTGTGCTCGATATCATGTTTTTATCCGCTCAAAATTTGAGTACACCGTAAACGATATCTGAAGAAATATTTATCAGCGAAGGAAATTCCGTGGCTGGAAACTTTACGCAGCAGCTAACAATGTTAAACGAAGTAATATACATGATATGTCCGACCTGCAAGAATAAAAGCAAAATGCTACCGTGAAGATGACTAATTATTGCATCGTAATCAAATTCATTAGTCATCAATTTGCATTTCGCTCTCAGGGTGCGTCTAATTTCCACAGTGGTGTTAATGAAGGAAAAGTTCTATCGGCTGATTTTTGGAAGCGCATTTGGGTATTTATCCATTGATTGTACTTACATGATAAAGTCATATTAACATTCAAACCTTTTTAGTTTTTAATCTAACTAGGTTAATAACTTTGGGATAATCTTGATTGATTTTCCAGAAAATCGAAAAACTTTGTAATCGAATAATAAATGAACTTGGTATTAGTAAATAAAGGTGTTGCAATGATGGCGCTGCAAATATAATTTAGCATGATTATAACAAAATGGCTGACTGTTTTATTTATCATTCAAGGGATAAGTTTTATTATGCCAGTATTACTGTACAATGAAATGTTTTTAGTTCATGCTAATGTCAGTTGTCAAATTGTCGTCAGACGCAACAGAACGGACAGTGTTGGTTATTTAGAACATTTGTAAATTTTTTAAAGTTTTATTGTATTACTGTGATAATATCAACGAATATTTAATGTCAAGAATATTCTCTCGCGGAATTGAATTATTTATTTGGGAGGAAAGTTTGAATAAATTAAGGTTCGAAGGCCTTTATGAAACACACTGAAAATATAATAATAGATGTTTTTTAAAGTGCAATAAAAAATTTATTCACGCATTTACACGTTATTGAAGCCAACGGAGCACATACTGAAAATGATTTAAATCATATTTTTTTATATGAATAATATCCAAATTTCCTGTAAATTACACTCAAATTGTTCTTGTAATTTGAGTATCTCGATAAATGTTATTATTATAGCAACCTTGTCAGTATTTTCGTGATTATCCTGTGTAAGCTAGTTGCAGAGAGCAAGACTGAACAGGTTTTTGGAAATTTAAATTAATTGATTTTGCGTTGAGATAAATTTGAACAGCGTTTTTTGCTGATAAATGACGTACGACTAACGTGATTTTTCGAACGACTGGCGTTCGGTCAATCGACACTGTACTGTTATTTACTTATTTTGAATACATGACTATTTTATTAATTAGAAATATCAAGAGCTATTCATTTCCATACCCTCTAGCAAAACTCATAACAACCCTGCTTGTTTTAATGGCATGGGCGTATATCGAGTATAGGAGAAAACGTATTGTTCACTCAAGTACTAATGATTTGCCTCTTGAGTTATAAGGCTATTTTTAAAAAGGAAGAATCTTATATGGTGGGATGTGTGAGACGCTACAGATACAAGATACGTGGGAAGACAAGAGGATTTGGCTTGAGCTCTCTAATCATTTCCAAGAATAAGGAAAAGACACTTAGCGTATAAGAAAAAAATAGCGTTTTCGTGGATCTATAATAATCTTGGCTCTCCTTGACGTAGTAGATGTTTATTAATAGCTATCCTTAAGGATTTCAGAGAAAGTTCTGTTTTACGTAAGCATATTAACTTTAAAAGTGTCTAGGTAGCTATCGTATTACTATTTTTAGCCCCCAGAAGCAGTACTCAAACATAAGTTGTAACTAATAACGTTTGTCCGTGAGAAAAACATGTGAGAATTTTAAATCATTGCATTAAACCCTCGGTTTTCGTAATTGAAATGTAATCCTTTTGGACTTGTGATTTCATTAGAATTTTATGAGGTGTTGATTAGAATGTATCCAGTTTCCTGTGAGGTAATGAGTAACCAATATTATATACCAAGTTCCCATCTTTGCTTGGCCCGCCAGCTTTATTCTGGCACGTTAATTCCCAGAATATCTAGTGATAATAAATGTGGAACTGCAAAACGCTGATTTCTGAGTCAATTACAAGGCTGTATTGTATATCTCACTGCATTGGCTTTGCTTGTATGAGGAGTGTGAGAAATTGAGAAGCGATAATGAGAAGGAAGTTATTTATGAAAGGGATGTTATACGATTCTTTCCGTGTATCATATTATGGACACCATTACGTTTTCGCTCCGTCTGTGTATGTGTTTGTGTGTGTATTTCTGTCCAAACAAACTAGTGGATTATTATAGCCGTAACTCCTTCCACACTGAACACACACACAAAGGAAGAGGGAAATCAGGCGCCGGCACTCCTGCGGTCTCCTCAAATCACACAAGTAGTGGGCGGGATGATCCCAGGTTGAAAAATTCGATTTCTATCAGATTCAAACCTGGGACAACTGCGTGGAAGCTCTACACTCCGCCACCCCTTGCTCCGTCTGTGCAATCAATTGCATTAAAATAGCAAGTAATCGTTAAGAGATACAAGACTCATTTTTGCAGTTTATGTGATCTATGATGTCATTTATTGCGCAGCCGAGGATATTTTTTTGGAAAAATAGGTGGGTGGCAGGGTGTGCCTTTAAAATTTTTAAATTAACATCCTGACCAAATGGTTATAGGTAGAAAGATAAAAATTTCCACTACTTGTGTGACCTTTTAATGGCGTCTAAAATACCGCAGAAGAAAATTTTCAAATGAAGACCTTTTTTGGGAGAAATGTGAGATCGTCAAGAGGGCTGTTTTTAGTAATGTAGTATGTTCACATCTAAGGCTAACAGTCATCTCTATTAATAAAAGCCTTACTCTGTGTCTAACGCTGACGTCATCGATGGCACATTTTAACTAACTTGTTTTTAGCAAACTTTCCGATTAGGTGGAAGGTTGAAATTCCGCAGGAATGATTGATTAAAATATAAAAAATAAATGAGAGAAAAATATGAAAAAAGACCCAGGGTCGACTCCAGGGGGGTGATTTTTATATCCCGGAAGATAACACGTAAAGAGCAACTTTATAAAGTGAAGGTTTTTATTCTTTTAGAAATTACAATTAGAAATAATTGATGTACTATCTTCAAATTTAAACTATATTTTAGGACAATTAATGACGTTTCTTATTCTATTTATCTTTTTTTCCCCTAACGTTCGAAATCTCTCATATTAAATTTTTTAATCGCATATTTTGGGAAAATATCGGCTTTTAAACGATATGTTGCCTTGCCGACCACGTCTTTGTTAAAATTTGAGAATCGTTGTCTCAGCCCGCATACGTGTAATATATATGAGGGCATAGATTGTCTTAAATTATCTTAGAGATTTTTGCGAATTACGTAATCCCAATGGGACTGGGATTTAGTTTGGATTCTTTAGGTTATCTAAACGACTATATAGATGTAGAGTAAGAGAGAGGGGGATCTGAGGAGAGAGATAGGAAGGAAGGGTTATAGACTGGATGGTACATAGGGAGTAATAGAGGTATAGAATTAGAATAGGACGGGAGGAAAGAGATAAAGAGGGAGACGGAGAAAAAGAGGGATAGCTATGAATTGGTATAGGAGGGAATGTGAGAGATGAGACAAAAGAGAGGCAGAGAGGGATGGAAAGAGAGAGAGGAAGGGAGGAAAGGAGAGAGGGACGGCGAAAGGGAAGGAGGGAATATTATTGGGAATTATTCATTTATTATTAGTCCTCCATTTTTGACCAGTGGCCCATCATTGGAGAATGCAAGAATGTGAAGGAAACTCTCCCTAATCTCGATTTTGGAAAATTTTATACCGGCTCTTACTCATTAATTACAGCTGTTAATATTCATTTATAAGTTCCCCGTTGAATTTAAACGGGCAGTTACAGTAGAAAAATAAACTAATTTTGTGACTGTCCATAATAATGAGTTACGATTATTTAATTAAGATGCATGGTTTCAGTAGGATTTCAACCATATACTAACTGACACCCGTCGTATGACGAGCAATACACTATTTAGATCATAAACCTAATATAGAGTATGAATATACTTTTTAAATTAGTTATTGAATAAATTACTTTGTCATATATTAATTAGTTATATTACCAAGTTCATAAAGAATTTTAAGTTTACAATTCTAAATAAAATCACCAAAGAATACGTGCCTCTAACCTAAAGATCATTTTCCTATTACATATATGAATATGTTTATTAAACTACTAAAATGATTTCTACGGAAGCTCTCCAATTCTCCAGAAAATGACTTCCTGTCGCTCCCAGATTTTTCAAAATTATTCTTTTGCAGTGTTATAGATGGCATTAATAGTCACATAAATAGTGAAATATTTTTAACTTTCTATTTACAAACATTGCTCAGAATTAAAATTATTAAATTTTGAATGCATCTCCTGACGTCCCCCGATTTCTCGAAAAAATATTTAGCAGCGCAATAAACGGAAACATAGATAACATACAACCAGCAAATTTCAATCGTATATCTCTTACCGTTTACTTGCTATGTTAAAGTAATTGATTTCACAGAGGTACAGACGGACGGACAGACGGCTAGAGCGAAAATAAAATAACACGCGCTAAAAATTATATATAAAGCCTTTTGAGAGTTTGTTCCTTCCTTGGCCTTTAGTAAAAGGAGAGGTTCCTCTCGTGATGTCGAGTCTGGAATCCGTGGCGCGCTAGG
The DNA here is from genome assembly GCA_028673005.1 of Tanypteryx hageni. Taxonomy (NCBI): domain Eukaryota; kingdom Metazoa; phylum Arthropoda; class Insecta; order Odonata; family Petaluridae; genus Tanypteryx; species Tanypteryx hageni. Next base: position 175,377,970 of record CM054115.1, on the reverse strand, counting down.
AATGCGGTTAATTGCCACTATTGCCGTTGGAGGCCTTTCTTATCTTCAAGGCAATCGACCGAGCCATCCTGAAGTGAGAGCCTTGACGACGACGACGACGAGGAGTGGTGGACCACTGGTTTTTAGGCTCGTAAGGAGCGTCTCTTGTGAAAACTGTCCCTCCTTCTAGGGTGACATCTAGAAGCGTGCAAAAAGCGCGCTTAGGGTTCTATGGGGTTGTGGGTGGGGAGGAGAGGATACTCAGCGAAAGGATCGTTATGCAATCTCTTCCTTATGTCGTGAACTATGCGTGTCGGAGGAGATCTGTCGCTCTCCGCTCCGCGTGTTTCATTTTTTTGTCGGATCTCCCGGGTTTCTTAGCTAAACTGGGTCGTTTAGCGGTTTTTAACGGCGTGGGTCGTTTTTGCCGCGATTTATAAGTGGTTTGGGTTTTTCTTTTAATCCCCTGCGTTTTCCTTAAGCAACTCCTTTTGCCGGTGTGCAGGTATTTAGACGTGAGCGTCGAATTTTCCCGTTCTCGATGATAAAGGCAAAAGCATTCTTCCCTCGGCTCGCTCGTGACTTTATTTGCAAAGTCACGCATAACCTTGCGTTTTTATGGCTTAAAATTTTGAAAAGTTTTTGCATTTTTAATGTACTAATATGTATACGGAAAAGGAAGGGTATGCCATGGAAACGATGTCGTGTTCGCTTCGCTTAACTTTAAAAATACATCCTAATATACCGAATTTAATAAATTCTTTTTCCCTAATTGCTTCATAATGCGAATGAATGATTCGGAGTGCACTAAAACATTCCTTCTGTATATTTTTAATGACCAAATTATATCAATATGGCGTGCTATTTACTGAAAGAAGTAGTAATTAAAGAGAATTGCGTTATGTACAGATAGAAATTAGAGGCGCGATAGTTCATTAAGGTCCAATAAATATAAAATCTGTTGAGGCATCTGTGGATTAATAATTAGTTCAACGAAAAGTTAACACTAATCGTTTTCTAATTAGGTGTACTTAAGCAAACCATCCATAGTAACAACATTAATTTCTTTGGAGGTTACTTTGAAATATCCCAGTTGAGAGTTCGAATATGAATGATGCTTTTTATATAAAATGGGTGTGGTTATATATTCTATGACTTTGGAAACATAAATGTTTATTTTTCCTTCTGTTATTCTTTGATACACGAGTTCAGTATTTATTAGTTCTCACGGAATTGAATTTTAATTTGTTCATTGTTTCAGATCGATTGAACAGCTGATTGCTTATGTTTACGAATGTTTAGAAATATTATTCCTCTTCCAATTTAAAAAAAATCGTTTCGATTGAGGAACGATTTATGGCGGCGACGAGAAACCACTTCTCAAGGCATTCCGCGCGTTAGGAGTTTTCTATCCTGCGCTTTGGATCGGAGAGAGAGAGGGACAGAGGAAAAAAAAGATAGAGGCGAAGTTTCGAGGGAAATGTATGGGTTCGAAGAGACGTCTCAGTTAGCGCTGAGTGGAGGGCGAGGAGAAAATATTTATCCGAATGTGAGCACTCGCATGGCCGAATAAAGTGAGAGCGCAACGTCGCAATACCAGAACGGGTGGATTGTTTCTAAGTAGGAGGTCGCTACGGATGCCTTAGGTGCATTTCTTTCTTCGAACATCCTTTCGTCGAGAGTTCAGAAAAATGACGTGAATGGGAATCGCTGGAACGAACGCTGCGCTATCGCGTTTTTTATTGGGTATATGAATTGCGCTGTTCCAAAACGTATTTGGTATTTTTTTTCTAGATTTTTACGCATTATCCTCAAACGGATCGTTGCTGCAATCCTGAAAGGCGTGAAATAATCGGAGTTTATTGGTCATAGCGGGCACGGAGGAACCTTCAGCTTGTATATATTTATCGAGTCAGTCAATCGTTATGATGCGTCATGACGTATGTTGTTATAAGTGTAACAGTGCATCGTAAAAACATGCGCTGCAATGGGTTGGTAGGAACTGGTTTGTTCTGCAACTGCGGTTGCGAAGATCATTTGAGATAGCAAGTTACTTGTGGATTATTTAAGATCTTTTAAAATTAGTGTTGTTTATAAAATTAAACGGGAACAAAATGTATTTGCTTTTCCCGGTAATAATGATCCGGTGATTTATTTCTATTGAAGACTGCAGCAAAGTTGATCTGTGATATTTTAAGCTACTTATTTTCTACTATATTCTGGTATTATTTCCCATATATTTTGATTCATGAACTAATGAACTTTAGTTTCCATTGAAAGCCTTTAAATTTTGGTCTTTGGTGACATACTTTTCTCTAAAAACACAATAAATTTCGGCCTTCAGTTTCTACTGATTGGGTCAATGAGAAAAAGGTATAATTATTGAAAAAGTAAATAATGACTCGTACAAGTGAACAGTTATTATTACGATATCAAGATAAATTTAATACGACGTTTAAGACTAGAAGTTCGCAGCGTATTAAATGTGGCGAACACCAAGTCACTACTATACTTTTGCATAAATAGGAATGTTCATTAATAAATTCCACGTCAAAGTGATCGAAAATGTCATTTTAGAAAAACAGGCAAACAAATCAAAAGAACGGTACTTGGAATGAACATAGCATAGCATCGCTGAAATGAACTATACGACTGTTAAAGAAGAGCACCGCGGTACTCGCGAGCAGCAGGTTGCGGAACCCTAACAATCAGACTGATGGCATGACAGATTTAATTCAACGCATACATTTCTTACAAATGTTAAGCAGATGTGCAGCGGAGCATCATAACGCCTGCCAAGTTCCTGTTCCAACATCATTTTCTAAGATTTCGAAGCGATTAGATAGCAACATATTCGACATTTTCATGTCAACCCTTTTTTCAGCCTTTTGCGATTCACCAGACATAACGCTTCCATTTGGATTTTTGTTTTGTTGCACTTCCCTCCTCGGAAAAAAATAAGGGACACTTTCTTGGAGAAGTAGAGAGTGAGAGATGGAGTGATCTCTCAGTGTCTCAGAACTCCCAGTGTTCCAAGCGCTTCCACTTTGAAAGCGATCCATCTGCAATGGCGATGGCGGACGGCGGAAACAAAAGAAGGTCGAGCGTGGCTTTTTTTTACCTCTTCTCTCCTCCTCGCCTTCCCACCGCCTCGCTATATGCTCATGCCCAAGCGATTTTTCTTATTTTCCTCTTGGTTCCCGGGGAAATTCTAGGAAAATATGGCCTACGCAAGAGAGAAAAATGAAAAAGAAAGATTCGGAAAAACACTTTGCTCGGAGACTCCTTGAGCAGAATCGGTCGCACTTCGAAAGAAAGACAGGAAGATGAGTAAGGGGGAGGGGAGAGAATAGGAAATGGGGTGGGGGCGAGTGCTAATGCAATAGATAACGATTTGTTGTGAAGCGAAGAGAATCGGAGGAGATAAAATTGGGATAGGAAAAATTTCTGCCACCAAAAGCTTTCTTTTTGCGGGAAACGATGGGATTGAGGGATTGAATTAAATTGAATGATGGGAAAACGATGGGTCAGGTAAAAGGGAAGGGAGCAGCAGCTGCAGAAATCGGTTGGAGCTTAGATATGAATACATACACACACACACACACACACACACTCATCCACACACATACACATATACCGTATTTAAGAGAAAATTAGAGGCGGTTTGTGTTTTCTATTGTCTTTTGAGAGACCGAGATTCCACTCTTTCTTGTGTGTCCGATGTAGAGGAAGTTTTTCTAACTTGGACCTTTTCCTAAATTGGATTTTTATTCCACGTCGAGCATTGCTGTAGAGAGCTGTCATATTAAGTAATATCTGTGAAGTACTGCCACTAGAGGAATCTGTGATCAGTTTAAAGTCTTGCTGCAAGTACAGTAAAGTCCAGATATTTCAACCTTTGATTTTCCGACATTCGCGTAATCCGACATAGCCATAGGCAGCTCAATATCTGTTGCAAAAAAATATTGGAAAATTCGGACGAATTTTTGAAATTGAAAGCAAAATTTCGTTATATCATTGACAACGAAGGATTGTTAGGTGAGCAGATATATAACTGGGATGAGACAGACTTAAACTATAAAATGCTTCCTTCAAAAACTTTAGCTTCTCGGGTGGAAGCTTCAGCTCCTGGGTATAAACGTAGTAAAGAAAGAGTGACGCTACTGGTAACCACAAATTAAATCTCGTACTTATTGGAAAGGCCAAAAAACCACGAGCTTTCAAAAACCTAGCTCCTACTGTTCTACCACTTTTGTATAAGTACTGCTACTGATGTGATATTATTGAGACGCTGGCGCGACCTTGCCGCAAGGAAGAGAAGCAAAGCCTGGAAGAAAACCTCAATTACTGAATTATTTAAACAATAACTTTAACTTCAAATAATAGTTTTGTACTCTATTATGTTATTTTTACTGTAGAATAATGATCAAAAAACGTGATTTCATACTTATGTTAAACCAAATTTTTGTTTCGTTTTGCGCCGTTCTTTTCCGTATAGTCCGACATTTTCGGTAATCCGACCACTCCTCGGTCCCATTTAGGTCGGATTATTGAGGCTCTACTGTATTGTGGTTCTCTGGAAAGCAGTCTGAAGATTTTGGTAGCGTTTTATATAATTTCTCGATGTTACTTCGCAAAGCTGTGAGCGAGATATACTCAAACATAGGTAAGTTTAACTTGTATAATATTTTTGGATGATATTTCACGAGAAACTCGTAGTAATTGTGTATTTAGGCTGTGCTCTATCTCCGTGTAACCGGCAACTGAACAAAAAATGGCGTTTATTCATTTATTGCACCGCTTCGTTATTCCTATTTTGGACCGCAATTTAATGACGTAAGCAAAACGCTGTATAGCCGTAAGTGATTTCTAAGTGATTTATTTTCCATTTTCCTGCCAATCATTACGCCTAACAATGGATATCGGGCATTTTTCCATGAGTGCAATGACTTTATTATTGAACAGGATAATTTTCAAGTGGGGTAACGTAGGTGTAGCAGTTAGTCCTTCATAAGAGTTTAATGCAAGTTAACTCAATCCAGATTATGCCTAAACGAATGTATGGAGATTAGGATGTTGAGAGCCTGGAGAGGGCTCTGTACGCGTTTAGGAATGGTGACGTGGACCTAAATGAAGCAGCATGCATTTACAGTGTTCCGAAGGCAACGCTTAGAAGAAGAACAGACTGGAAAAACAAAAATGTAGCAGAGCATATACAAAATTTTGGGCGACAGTGAGATCTTCCTAAAGATCTGGAAGATGATTTGGTTCAACATGTTTTGTCTTTAGAAAAATCTTTCATCGGAATTACCAGGAACAATCTACGACGCCTTGCATACCAACTTGCCGTAACAAATGATATTCAGTATCGTTTCGACAAGGAGTCGGGCATAGTTGGAAACAAATTGTATTATTCATTTATGAGACGGCATCTGGAGATTTCTGCAAGGAACGAGTACATGAATTCTTTGATGTTCTCACGAACGTCATTGATAAGAACAACATTGATGCATCCTGAATCTACATCATGGATGAGATTGAAAAAATTTTCCAAGGCGCAAAAAAGGCAAACTGTCTCAAAATCATATGTCACTCAAGCAGCTGAAGCAATCCGGAAAGACACGTAGTGAGTTCAGTCTTAATGAACAGTTTCAACTATCCGTAGTAACAGTGGTGGCTATCTCGAACACTTTGGTTTCAATTACTCGGTGGTGAGTGGTGTTAAGTTCGGTCAATTTGTATAAAGTTTTATTAAAGTCTGTATCTGTATTCATGATAATATGGGAAAATTCTCCCATATTAAACAGGGGCTTAAATTAAATTTTCAAACATAAGAAATATACCATAACATACACGAATCCAAATAGTTTGAAAAACCTACTGGACAGCACCAAAGATAAAACTGAAACTCTGAACAAATCCGGAATTTACAAAATTCAATGCTCACACTGCAATCTAATGTACATAGAACAAACAAGACGGAAGTTAATAACACGATTAAAAGAACTTTTGGCTAATTTGAAACACAATCGTTTTGAAAAATCAGGCGTTGCAACTCATATTCTTGAAACCGGACACAGTATACACCTAGAGGATTTATCACTGCTAACTTCAGCCAATAATTCACTTAACTCTTTGGAAAATCTTCATATTTATAAAAACAGATACAGACTCATGAATACAGATACAGACTTTAATAAAACTTTATACAAATTGACCAAACTTAACACCACTCACGCCCAAAATTCTTTTCGTTCCTCAAATGTTTTTCGGTCTTCTTTAAAACCTCTACCTCTAACTTCCTTGCAGTTGAACCCTGTTCACTACCAGGTCAGGTTCTCTCCTGAGGATGCCCAATTGGTGGGTGAAATGCATAGGGATTTTCCTATGTTTTTTGGCTGAAGGAGTTTTCCACCACCGAGTATCTGTAGTAAAACACAATGAAAATGTATAGAAGAACAGACAAATTTTTTGCCGCCTGTTTAAAGTTGCATGTTTTCTGGGAAAACAAGGCTTTACTTTTCGGGGCCACGATGATTCAAAGAGCACTTTAAATAAGGGAATTATTGTGAATTGATATATGAACTCGGGGAGTTAGACAGTGATTTAAGAAATCACCATCTAAGGTTTTTTCAGGACTGTCCAAAACGACATTATAGCATTAATGTTTGAGCTGATGAAATAAAAAACGAGATTCGATAATCTCCTTTTGTGACCGCAATTTTGGACGAAAGAACTGACATTGCGACAGAATCACACTTGTCAACTGTACATGGTCATACATGACCATTGAGGGCACTATTGAAGAAAGGTTTTGGACTCTAAAGATGTAAGTGGTGACCGAAGAGCGAATTCTCTTGCACAGCTTGTTTTCTGCGCCTTAATAGATTTTGGCTCTGAGAGTGAGTCAGTAGCTCAGACATATGATGAAGCTGCTGTAGTAGCAGGTGTCACTTTCTAGCATTGGAATGTTTTTCAGGAAATCAACCAAGAGGACAGAAGCTTTAGATGTAGAAGTGAAGAAGCGATTTCCCACTTTAGCCCCAACATGATGGAATTATAACAACAGACTTCTGGAAATAGTACATGCATATAAAGAACAAATAGAGAGTTTGCTAAATGGAATGATCGATGATGCTGAGAAATGAGATTCTGAAACGATCTGTATAGCCGGAGGCCTTCTTTCAAACCTACAAGATTTCGACTTTAATTTCTTCTTGCTGTAGTATCTTCTATATACTCCCAGGACGTGTTATTTCAAGTAATCCAGAAAAAGCTTTTGATAATAGTTTCTGTATTAAAAAAGTTGAGGATTATTCCAATTATAATTAGAAAATTAGAGAAGATTTTGATAGTATATGTGACAGAGTGAATATGACATGTTTAAATAAGGATAATAATTTCCAAAGATAAAGACAGACTTACTATCATCTCAAGCCAAGAAAAAAAGTCGTCGTATAGGAGAAAAGTTTTTGAAATTGATGTCATTTGTACGAATATCACCGTCAGGTTCAGTTACATTTCGAAACTCAAATTCTTAAATTTGTTAGATACAAGACAAATTCAGGATTTCCAGAAAAGTCTCCAGAAGAAATTATTTTGCTTAAAACAGACTTACGGTAAGTTCTATGATTTTTCGAGCCTGAGAAGTGAGCTCTCTGTGCTTTACAAAGACTCAGACTTGCATAAAAACAACGTTGTAGAGTTAATCACTATCTGAAATCGTAGGACTTAACTGATGTCTTTCCCGAAGTTTTCAGACTCACAGAACTAACTATCCCCCATCTCAGCCTTCAGTTCTTCTGTGGAGAGATTCTTCTTTGCATTTAACAGGATTAAAACTTACCTGCAAAACACACAGGGCCAGGAACGACTGTCATCTCTTCCTCTTTTAAGCATTGAGAAGGATTTGTTTCTGAAATTATGCGGGAAACAAACGTTATACGACGATGTGACTGACAACTTCGCAAGAAAAAACCGGAGAGTAGAACTACACTACAAAAAATTGGGTACATGTGCATTATATAACGTTATATTTTGCTTTTTTTCCTGTTGGTGTAGAACAGCTTCCCCTATTTTAGTAATCACTCCTTGCCACTGCATAACTCAGTTCACTAATAGCGAACTTCTAGGTGAAGCGAATGGGAAATCCTCCACAGTTGGGAATGCTATTGCTGGATTCGCCAAAACTGGCATAGATCGGCATGTATTCCAGGACTGCGACTTTTTGCCATCTGCGAACAGTGCAGCTAAGGCAACCCTTGACCCAATCCATTCTATTGCGGTGGTTACTGACAGTCCCTAAAAGCAGCAAATGGAACAGAAGCAGACAAAGGCCAGCATACAGAATAAGGCAAATCTGAAGAAGCAGATGTTTGCATCCGATGATTTGTTTGGAACATCGACGAAAACTTATCAAAGTTATTGGTTTTGTAAAATATATGAGGATACCTCTATGCGAGATGTGATTCAATATATGAAGTGTACAATCTGGATACATGAACATTTTGCCAATGTAACGCCGAAGACGAAAGTATATCGGTGCTGTGACTTCCAGTAGGCTAGAGTATCTAACACTAACATTATCTCACATGAGACACTCAGTTGATATCAGTTATTTACAGTGCTCCATTTTTTCCGTAATTTTAATGTGTAATTTCTAATTGCATTTGTAATTGTATTTGTATAAATAACGGCAATATTTTGGCATCTTTTGATGCTGAACTTTGGTTTAGGTCCTCCATGAGTAACTGCATTTTTTAATTTTTACTTTTTGTATGATCTTTCGTATTTGTATTCTAGTTTAGTTCCTAAATGAATCAGTTCAATTTTTAATTTTTGAATTTTTTTTACAAATTTTTGCATTTAGAATTTCCAAATTACGACAATATTTTTATGTTTAAATCACACAAAATTGTGATATGGTGTTTTTTGGTATAGTTCATATAGAATCAGTGAATCTTTCAAATTTGATTTCTCATCCTTTGCTCAGTATTTGGTATTTTGTATTTACGATTCTGGACTGCTATTCATGTGACATTTGAGAAGAAGAAAAAATTCTGTACTTGACCGGGAATCGAACCCGGATATCCCAACTACCGGGTGCATGCTTGAACCAAATCGCCCTACCCGGCACGTGGACAAGCGGGGAACCGGGTTCGATTCCCGGTCAAGTACAGAATTTTTTCTAATTCTCAAACGTCAAATTTCTGTTGAAGCTTTATGCAAATATGTATAAGAAGTAATGTCATCAACTTTCCATCTTGTTGCTTTTCACGTGTTTCAATTACAGTAAATTCTGATGCACATTGATTTCATCTCGGTTTAGTTACCACCTGGGTCAGTATATTTTTTAAAATTTGATCTCTTATTTTTTGTGTAACCTTTGGTATAATACCTTCATGTGTAGTCACCATTTATTAATTGTATTTGTTATTTTATGTACAATAGTTTCAAATGTAATCTATAAATCGATAAAATATTTATAATTGTTCTATATAACATCATGACTTAAATAAATTTTATAGTGACCCATATTAGGATTATAGCGTTCCAACTTAGGAGTAGTTCTTACTAGTAGAAGGTGCTTGCATACTGCAAGCATTTCATCTCACCTTGAAAAAACAATAATTTTTCAAAGATATATTTCATCATGAGGAATATTTCTTTAATTCTAAAGATTTCTCCACAGGATCGGTTTTCGTTTTTTCATTATGGAAAATAATGGAATTAAACAACCACTAATTTTTACAACTTTAAAATATTATACTTTTCCCATATTGGGTTAATAATGCTAAACATTCCTGCCAAATTTTAAATTTATAGCACAATTAGAAATGAAATTACATTTTTCTAAATGTTTAAATTTAATTAATTTTTAATGGCCGCAATAACAAATTCGTGGATACATTGAAATATTTATTCATTTATATAGACAAAATTTCAGCTCCCTAACTCGCCGCGTAGTGTCTAAACATTTACCTATTTGTTTAAAATTTAAGAATTTTTAACTGCCAAACAAAATAAAATATCAAAATTTGAATATTCCCTATTTCGTTTTTTTTACAAATCCTATCTACAAAAAAAATTTCAGCTCCGTAGAACATTTAGAAATACATAATCCTTGAAAATTTGTTTAAACAATTGCGAATTTTTTGCGGCCGCATTGTTGCACTTTTTCAAGGTTTTCGTTTTTTCTAGTCGGTTTAGCATAAAATCCCACCTAAGAAAAAAATTTCGAATCTCCAGCTCATATGGAAGTGCCTAAACATTAGTATCCTCCTATATCCTCCTCCTCCTCTGTAAGAAACGTCGATATATAATGATATTGTACCGATTGCAGCACCTATTATTTATATATATATATATATTTATAATTTCAGTCTTAATTCAAGAAAAATTGTTTGTATCATGACGAATTTATTTTACAGTTTCCACATTTCCAGAAATACTTGCAGGAGTGTTAAGCGGTCCAATATTGGCACCCTTCTCATATATCATCGTCTTTATATTTGAGCGCTCAAATGCGGAAAATTGGCGTTACGTAAGTGAATGCACAATCCTTTAAAAAAGTCGGAGAAATAATTGAAGCGCACTTTTCAAACTGCAAAAGGTTTTGTGTCGGCTCATGGATAGGCGATAAATTTGAATGAATAGCATTTATGCAAGCAGGAGATTGTATTAGATAGGTCGTCTTAGGTGTAAATTTGTATCATGTTAGGGTTTTGGTTGGAATGCGAGTTTCCGTCAAGAGAAATTTTCGAAGAAACCACTGAAATTGCGATCGACATTCACTATAAGACTATAACTGACCAGTCCACGTATCTAAATTTCATGACTGGCAGTGAGAAATGTATTTTCAATACAGGCGTATTGTATTTCACGTTTATTACCAGCATGACTCAGATAAAGCCGACGTTAGCCGGTGCATGGACATTATCTTTGATACATTGAAAAATGGATTTAACCGAATATCGCATATATAGGTCCTTTAAAGTCAACTTTTACTTCTCGCCTGTCGTTGAAATCTTTGTTCCCTGTGTATCCGCTCCTTGTGTTATCAATGGTTTCCGTATCATTAAAGGAGTTACTTTTTAGCATATTCTTAAATGCTTCTTAGACATTTTATTCAGTGTCCAGGTATTTCTGTATGAGCAGCCACTGTGAATCTTGAGCTATTTTAGCCATTTATTTATTTATTCTATTTGTATTTGTTATAAAACGTTTTCCCTAAAAAATTTCGGGCCGTTCATGATTCTACGTATATTTTCACGCACTCTACTTCTCAACTATTTGCTTCTTAAACAATCTGTCGCGAGTTTGGACGCGCGGGTGTCATTCTGGATCACGACATTAATAGTGCAGTGGCATTATCTTAGGAGGGGACCCAAGTATCGTTCGACTATACCAATAAATCCTTGCGAATGAACTGCCCTATTTCAGAAGAAATACTTACCTAGAAGTTCCTATCTTGTCTCGTGGACTCACCCCAGTCGGCTACCGAGAGTTGCACCTGAAGGTTGTAGCTATCCGAGTCGCTGTTTCATATTTCGTATCATTACTGTTTTTCTATCTGCTGCTTTCCGTTCTGTACTCTATTTTTGCAAATAAATTGAACTTTGACTTCCAACGTGTAAGCAGCTGGTCAACTATTTGCAAAACCAGGGTGAGTTTTCTCAGAAAAGGTAATTGCTTCTTCACAGAGGTTTGTGGGTTACGAGAGGAGTTATATTAAACAGGTCGTTTCATTAACATGGCCAAAATGTCTTTTTAAAATAAATCATACAAGTTTCTCCCATACTGTCATTGAGATAACTTCGACATGATAGAATTTATAAAACGATAATTTTATAAGTAAGGAGAGACACATTACCAGAAACATTTAAGAGGTCCAATTCGTCTAAGTTTTGGTGTACCTTTAAACAGATCGTGTGATATATTGCCTTAAAGGAATCGTAAAAAGAATGGTTTTTAATTAAAGTCCTGTTTTTAGTTTCTCACGTTTTGTGCGTGCCTTTTTGTTTTCTTTCACTACGAAAGGCATTAAGGTGCGTGGTTCGGCGTGGTGCTTCTTTTCCGTTCCGCATTATAAAGAGATGCGCCTCTCTAATGCCTCCGCGCATGAATGTTACCCTTGGATCTCTGCTTCTTCCATTCCCCTCTCGCACGCGTGTCGCGAGTCTTCTTTTTCCGTATCTCTCTCTCTCTCTGGAGCGGAAATTCTTTAATGAGAACTCGAGTCATTTGTCTTTCTCTCGAAAAGGGGATGACGCTGACCCAAAAACAACTGCTTCGCTTTGTCGCCAGACATTTTCATCGGAGTACTTTAATCTCCATATTTTTACGCTTCTTTTAAGTTCGTGCCACGCAACGCGGAAAATTTGTGAATAAAAAATAATAATTCCAGGTGATTTTTTAAAACTTTGTGCTTAGAAAATGTCGAAGAAAATTGTTTTTCTATTTGTCTAGGAACCCAATATTCTAGATTTAGGTGCAAATGTTTTAAAAATTATATTTTATAAACAAAATAAATTGTTTAAAATACATTCACGCTAAAATTAGAACTGAATTTTTTTCAATCCAAATGTTTAATGATTATGATGATTTGTTTGAATTTAAAAGGAAACAATTTCCTGCTGCGTTTATCTGTCGTAAAATACACTTTTTCAGATTTTAGAATATTAAAGTGTCTATTCTTTTTCATTAAAACTAACTTCAACATGTAGTGTTTACCAAGATACGAGTATATAGTTTTTCTTTTGTGCGTCTTGGCATTTTATACCTACACTATAAATGATTTTTTCCGTCTTATTTATTAATCTGATATTTTTGTTCATATCAAAAGAAAGTTATCAAAATAAAGGTTGATGCCAATGGAATATGCCTGGAAAACAGAGGTTGGAAGTTTGTAATTAATTTGTAGTAAGCTTAAAAATTTTCCGCTTGTTTCTCAACGAGGACAATAAACATTGGAGGTTTACTACACAACCATCCCTTCCTCACCGTAAATACCCCAATTCGAGAACGTGGCGTCATGCTGACTTGATAGCTTAGTTCAGCGGTTGTCAAACTTTTTTCTGTCGCTACACTCACGACAGTCGATGCTCAACGTTCTCGGCGCACTGAACACTACATTACAATGAAGAGTTTGGGCCTAAACATGGTATTATTGTTGCTAAAATGACATAAGAGAAGGACGAAAACTATCCTTAACCATATTTACTTAATTTTATAAAAGCTGTAATTAAAACCTTCGATGACACATCTCCCTGCTCTTCACGATAAATCATAGTGTAGCGACATATCCGTTGATAAGCACTGGATAAGTTGGTCGAAGCACCTACCTCACAAGTGGGAGACGCGGGTTTGATTCCTGGTCAATTTCAGGATAATTTTCTCTTTCAAGAACTTCGAATTTTAAAAAAATCTTTGATTAAAAACTTTCTTCTGGAATCGTCCCCGAATGTAAGATAAAATGTCTTTTCCTATTTTCCCATTTTTATTTTTATTTCATCAATTCAAAATTGTAGGCTTACGTATATATATGTGTATACACAAATTTATTTATCCCGGTTCAATCAAATCCGCGTTTCGTGTTTGCTTAGGTTTTGCCATACCTGGTAATGCACTTATACATTAGCCTTGGAATTCAAATTATTTTATATATTTTACTTCTAATTACACTGAAAAAGTTAATTTAGTAGTCAAAGAGACGATTTTTTACAATTAAAACTTTTCGGTGTCTCATTTAAAAATTTTGACGCAGATGTACAGAGATAGTTTTCATTAAGTCATGGTGTAATCCCATTTCGTTCTCCTTAAATGACAAAATGACGAACGAGGCGGCGTTTGCAACGTATGATTACGAATGCATTGGAACATGATGGGGAAATATTTTCCAGTTGTCCCCATGATGGGACAATGAAGCATCAACAGGCATCATTTACCGTCACCTATTCGCATGGACATGCATATCTGCTTTTAACACACGCTGGAATTCCCGCCAGCCCTAGCAACATGCGTCTCTAATAGACGCGTATCATATGCAATGGTGTCCAATTAATCCATGTGCTTAGTGTATTGAGTAAACAACCCTAAATCACTCGGTCGAGCATGCATCAATTACGTCGCGTTTGAGAAGTTTTGTGTTTGTAATTACCTTTTGTTATTTATGATACGTTGTCTCTCAGTTATATTCAAGAGACCTTTATAAGCTGCAGATTTACTGGTTTAAATATTACGTTATACTTGCAAATATGTATTGGGAACTAAACATTTTAATTTTCATGTGCTTTACCTATATTAAATCATGTGAGGATTTTTAATCTGAATTTCTATTTTGAATTGTATGCACGTGGAACAAAATTATTTGTGTCTTCTTAAGCTATTTTGTTTTAAGCCTTTATATATGAAATTGCGTGTATTTGTATTCTCATTCATGAATTTAAAAAAAATTATTGATTTCGTCTTATTGCCGGGTTCCATCTAATAATGTATTAAAGATAAAATGCCTCTGATGAAGGCTGCTTCCTTGCTGTAATACGCATACTGAAATCAAATTTTCAAATTTTCTTGGTGTTGCGCATTTATCTTTATCACTGCATGCTAATTTTGTCTATGTTTTAGCTTTATGACAGGTAAATTTAACATTGGGATTTTTAATTAACTAACAATATGAGGGTCTTTTTTGAAAATGCTGTTATGTATTCCATGATTGTCTTGAATTGGGTTCAAGGTTGGTTCGAATCAACGAGTGTCCCCATTGGTCGATATTTAGCAAAAATTAATTGTTCCAATACCGTTAAGTACGCACTATGTATTCTGAAATATTTTTCAACGTATAACACACAGATAAGCTCGAAAATCTGGCTTATATGAAATGTTCAAGCAATAAATGGCTTTGTAATAGTAAAATCACATCCTGTCCTGAGGTTAGTGACAAACGACGTAGTAACCATCAAACCTTAGACAGAGTTCGACGCTGATGCATTAAACACCTTTAACTTTCGTTTTAAATATTTTCAGAGAAAATTCTCATTTATTTAATTTATTTCTAAATCAGTCTGAAAGTTTACTGGATTTTGGTAGGTTTTTTTAAAAGAAAAATCGTGCTAATATGATCACGATGGATATCCGTCTGCCTGTGGACAGTAAACTTTTTTGTTTTAAGAGTTATTGGAAAATGTATTTTTGAATTATGTATCTCTTGTCAATCTAAAAATTTTTCACCATTTAATATGCCAAGTAATTCATATCTTTTCCGCTAGGTGGCTTCAAATTCGGAAAATTCGAAATGGCATTGTATCCAAACTCTTGAAGCTAGAAGAGGGAAGCTTTCTTGGAAGGGAAGCCCTAGTCGGGATTTACATTCCAAGGGTGCGTATTGTCCCCTCCCCAAAGGGAAAGGCCAACCAGAATTCTGAAAATTTTTAAGGAAACGTCTTTTACTCTCCTTACATGGATATCCTACTTGTTTTCTCAATTTGATCCAGCTGGTGAGAAATCTGATAGCTGGAGTTTAGTAATTATTGAATCTGATAATCTTAAGTCGATAATATATGCCAAGTATGCATTATATTCATACGTACTTTAAGATAACTGCAAGCTTAATTAACCAGATGTTATTTAATAAAAATTTATTAGCTTAAATTAAAGATATGAAAAATCACATTCAGCGGAATATGACGGTTAAACGTCATCTTCAGTCATAAAATATCGCTGTCTCGGTTTATATAAAAACCTATATGGATTAATTACCAAAGTTAGGAAACAAGGGCATGTGTGTGTGAGATTAGATTAGCAAATTTTGAATTTAAAAATTGATAATAATTTACCTTGGTTAGCCTTTATAGAGAAATTGCGCCACTGAGAGCAGAATATTGGTGTTCTTTTTTATTAACAGTCTATCATTTTCACTTTATTTCTTCTCAAATAATTAAATCAGTTAAATGAGTGATCTTAAAGAGATTTACATGCCTTTTCAAACTTCGAAGTTAGGTGTTTTTTTCCTAAATCTCTTTAATATTGTAGCTGCATTTTATATATATTTTTAGAACAGAATTGCGATATAAGATAAATAATTAAGTCAAATTAGCCATATATCATCATAGACTACAATCCAACATTTTAAAATTTTGCTTCTATAATAAATAGTTAAATATTAATTTTGCTAGTTTTAGGTTTTATCTTTAGGTTTACATCTTCTATCAATTATTTCAAATGTGCTTTCGTCTTAACGCATACTATAGCTGCGAAGAAATCAATATATATATTTCCATAAATAATGTATGGATTAAAAGGACAATCCTCTGCCCTATAAATAACGTAAATTGAAACAACCGGTCGATGGAACTGGCTTCAAAAGTTCTGCTATGGTTTTTTGTAAGTATAGGACACCGTGACGGCTATAAATCCCGTTTTTGGCGAGTTGACATGAATATATGCACGTCGATAGAAAAGAACCACATTTTTTGAGAAGCGAATTCAAAGAGACTGAGGGAATAAGTTGGAATTTAGCCAAAGTCAGGCACTCGAAATGCTATTCTATTTCCCATGGCAAGAATTTCGGCATCAGTAGAATATTTTATGGAATGGAACAACATTGCTGTTGTCGCTGGAATATTTGTAGCGTAAGGGAAAATTTTGAAATGATGGATATAAGCACACAATGTTTTCATAATTCGTTATTATGTTTGTGAATTACATTTATGGCAGTTGCCAATCATAAGGGACCTTCTAGAATCGCTAACAGATTTATCCCAGTTATTCGGGGAATTCTTTGTATTTTTTATGAGAAAAGGGAGCTAGAATGCCGAAATAAGTTATATTATCTCTAGGAAAATATTTATAACCATTAAGTGGACTAGTATTTTTGTTTCCCATTAATTTGATTATTTTTGGTCTGATTTTATTTGAGATTAAGTACTAAAAAGCTTGAATCGATGGGCTAATAAGAGATTTTTCTTTAAAATAATTAGTTAAGTTATATAATTAAAATTTAGTACAATACTAATGGTTGATACATACACTTTATATGCTCATTCAGTATTAAAATCGACGGTGCGGATGATCATATATTCACACTGTGTGTCTATTGATAATTGATATCTATAAATATTTTATATATGATTCACTTTATGTAGGGATATTAAATAGCTCTTAAGTTATCCTTTAATTAGTTCAGCATCGAAATTATTGCAGAATAATAAGTTTAATCCGTAGTGTTTCAAATAGTAAGCAGTTTTTAATTTTCTATTCATGTTTCATTTTATACCGATATTATTTAACATCCTTGATCGCTAAATGGTCCAGTGTTTTTCCTATATAAAACAAATAACTGGCCACGTTCTTTAAAATATTCCTTCTAATGAACTTGGAGTTAAGCGATATTTCATACCGAATCGGAAGGATGCGGCAGCCTCCGAGTCATATCTTTCTGTTTATTTATTTGTTTTTTTTTTGGGCAGATTCTTTATACAGTCACCATCCTTCCGAAACCCATAACCTATCCCCTTATTATGAAAAAAGAGATTAGTTACTTCCACAAATTTAAGTAAATTCCACAGGGTTGAGCCTGACCTCATTATTGATATCCCCTTATTCTTTCTGATGAAGACCCCCGAGGTTGGATGTATCCTTCCTTACACGCTGGTGGCTTGCAGAGCTTATTAAAACGTTTCCTCTAAGGGACAAGCGAAGGAGGAAGGGAGGGAGAGTAGGGAGGGGTGGAGGAGATGGCGGCGAATCCGACCAGGATCCGTTTCCTCCATAAATTTCATTCGCCAAGAAATGAGTTGTTTTTTCATTGCGAGCGGCCAGGACGGTATTTTAAAACTCGAGAATAGGAAAGAGGTGAGGGATGGGATGAGGAGGATGTGAGAGGGGGGTTCAAAGTTCATTGACCTGACCTATAGGGGGTTGAGGGGGGGGGGGTGGGTTCGAAGGCAAGGAATTCTACATTCTGGAGAGTAAGGCCAAGGTTTAGGAAGGGTCAGGTGGAGTGAGGAGAAGTTCTCGGGAATATTTCCCTGGAAAGGAGACGTCGGGTTATTAAGACGGTGTAAGGTTACCCCTCGGCCCTTATTCTTCGCGGTCTCGGGGAGGCTAAGGGGAAAAAAGAAGTTAAACGCTGGCTTAATGGAAAAAGATTTAGAAAACAAATCCGAAAGGGACCCGTAAGGCATTTCGTTGGCTTGATCTTATAAAATAAATGTATAATACATATTTTACAAACTAACACTTTTTATAATACAATCGTGAGTAAAAAGGTCAGGTTTCGCAATTAAAGGTCCTCGGATTTAATTTTGGAGACTATAATTATTTGTCGATACAATATACCTATGTATGTTCCCATGTATTAAATACAGCTCTACATGTGGGATTTCCGGATTAACATTATGGTTATTGATTATTCGGCGAATATCGAGGCGATATATCAAATCGGTATGTTATACAAAGTTTTCATAGATTTTTAGGCTTTCTTTACAATAAATAAACAAAGAATGCCTCATGGTCAGGTCATGTTTGTCCGTCCACATGTTTCATCTCAGAAACTACTGGGCGGTTGTTGATGAAATTTGGTATTTAGAACATAGGGGTGAAGAAAATAAGAAAATGATATAAATAATTTACGTGACATAATTGGGAGTGCCACTTTACTGGTGACAAACAAATAACTTTTCTCTATCTCGTAAAATACCACTTATAACTAAAAGTCTTCAACCAAACATTGTCGATCTAATGAATTGGCATCTGTTTTGTTCATTGCATTTTTATCGAAGGAGTAGCCGATTTCAAGAAAATTAAACGAGAATGTGTGATTCACTTTGAAAGTATTTCCTTGTTTTTAATATTTGTCAACGATAACATCTTCGTGACAACTAATGTAAGCAATATCTGCTGTAAGTACTTAATTAGTTTATTTTTCTTTCGCGCGCACGCAGTATTTGGAAAATGAAGGAAAATAATTTACGACGAATAAATGAACTAAGTATGTGCGTCTATTTTCTTTACGCATACACAGCGTTTGTAAGTGAAAAGAAATGGGTAATTTACGATGAAGGAATGAACGTGAACATAAAGATTACATGCTACTATTCGAGTGAAGTAAGTTTTAAATAATTGTCGAGACTTTTATTGATTTAAGTTGATTAAGAATTAGTGCAGTGAAACAAAATTTGGTATTTCCTTACTACTGGCATTTCAGATTGAAGACATTATAATAAGCTGGAACAATTTTTGAAACGAGAAAAAAGTATGCTATGACCGGGAATTGAACCCGGGTCTTCCACTTGCCGGGCGGATATTCTACCTCTGAACTATCGTAGCAGAACATTTTTTATCGTTTCTGAACACGGATGTTTTCCTTGGTGGGACGGGAACTATCTTTTACCTGGCTGTTGAAGTGAACGGACGTGCCTTTCACTTGCTCCTGCGAGCTCCTACGTAGCCTCGAGCGACTAGAGTAGCTGTAGCATTAGAGTAGCTGTAGTGTTAAGTAGAACTAACAATTTACTTTATTCTATTATTATCCTTCGGTAATTTTATTTAACATTCGTTTAAGTTATGTAATTAGTTTTGTTATAACATCCACGTTATAGTTTTTATTTTTCTCTACCGTAATAGTTAACTTTTAAGCCTCGTAGTTTCTTGCTAGAAATTTCATTCTCCCTTTTAGAAAATAATATTTATATCATAGTAGTTATTGTGTATTAGCATATTCTCGTTACATTTGTAAGGTTGTTTTAGTTTTACGCTCCATAGTATTTATATTTTTCGTTGTTGTGTACTATCATCTGCTGTGCGTGATCTAACCTTGTTTGTGTTGTTTACGCCTTTCACTTTATACCTGCGCTTGACCCTTTCTCGTACGCTACACGAAGAGCGTCCCCGCTTTAAAACAGACCAAATTCTTTAGCCTTATCCCATTTCAGCTTTTGTTTTTATATTGTAACTCTTTTGCGTTAGTATATAAATTAGGTAAGTTTAGGATGGCTTCACCGAGGACTCCCGTTTCCTCCTTCTTGTGCGCCGCTGGTTGCGAGGCCATGAGGGCTCGAATCACGGAGCTGGAGAGGGTGGTTGCGGACCTCCTTCAGAGGGTGGAAAGGTCCGAGGCAGCCTTGGTTCGTGTGGGGGGTGCGGGGTCATCCCTGAAAGCTCGCCGCGCCAAATTGGCGGCCCGGGTTCGCCTGGGTGCGGCAGCCGGTAGAGTGATCGGGGTTGACTCTGACTCCTTACCGCGGGCGGAGGGTCCTCGGGCTGGGAAATCCGATGAGTGGAGAGTGGTGTCCACTCGGGGAGATCGTGGGGTGGTGCTGCGGAGGCAGGGAGTTGGGAATGCTTCGGCTGACTCGCTTCCTGTCAGTAATAGGTTCGAGGTGTTGTCGGAGGACGACTCCACGGCCATTGCGCCCGTACCCACTCCCGTCTCTTCGATGGAGGCCGGGCCCAAGGGGAGTCGGGTTGGGAAGGGAGGGTTGTTAGTGTTAGGTAGCTCTAACGTTCGGCGTGTAATGGCACCCCTGTTATCCAGTGCCCGCCGGGAGGGAGTTGAAGAGCGGGTCTTCTCCAGATGTATATCAGGAGGCACGGTGCCGCAAGTGACCAACACGGTGAGAGAAGCGGTAGTGGCGACAGGTTGCTCTCGGCTGCGGGTGGTGGCCCATGTTGGGACTAACGACGCCTCGAAGCGCGGGTCCGAGGAGATTTTAAGTTCTTTTAAGGACTTGGCCTCTGAGGTTGCTCGTGTCCGAGAGGAGTCGGGTTCCGATGTGCGGCTTACTGTCTGCAGTATAGTCCCTAGGATTGACCGCGGTTCTGAGGTTTGGAGTAGAGTTGAAGGTCTGAACCGAAGGCTGTGGAATTTCTGTCGGGACTTGGGAGTGGACTTCGTCGACCTACGACCGAATATCGAATCGTGCAGGGCACCACTGGATCACTCTGGTGTTCACTACACGCCCGAATCGGCTCAGAGAGTAGCGAGTAGGATTCTCGAGCACAGTAGGGATTTTTTAGGCTAGAGAGTAGGGCAGGGTGTAGGTCAGTTTTGGGTCAGGGGATAATCGATGCATTTGTAGAAAATAAGAATCCCGAAGGATTATCTAATGATAGAATATACACCGAGCGTGACATGCAGCACCAATTTCGCGATAGGTCATTGATAGAATGTTCCGTTAAGGGCGCGACGGGTCGCATTTCCAATTTTGATGCGACGCCATACAGTCGTGGGAGTGATTGTGGTGGGAGCGCATGTAGTTTTAGAGTGGAAGAGAAAGTCAAGGGTGAGATTAGCATGCGAAGTGCTAGTGAGAAATTAAACGTCGTCGTACTGAACTGTCGCAGCATCCGTAGGAAAATTGCTGAGTTCGAGCATGTTATTCGCAGTCTGCATGCCGACGTCGTGATAGGCACAGAAAGTTGGCTAACGGATGAAATTCAGAGTCAGGAGATATTTCCTAGAGACTATCGTGTCTATAGAAAAGATCGCGCTAATAGATCCGGCGGGGGAGTTTTCATAGCGGTTAGCGATAAGTACGATAGCAGTGAGATTCCGATAAGTGACGAGGATATAGAGAGTGTTTGGTGCCGCATAGGTAAAGATGGCTCCAAAAAGGTGTTCATATGCTCGTTTTACAGGACACCTAACGCTGGTGTAGATTGTATTTTAAGTCTCGAGAAACAATTATCAAAGCTTAGACTGATAAATCAAGATGGTATCGTTATAGTCGGTGGTGACTTTAACTTACACTCAATTGATTGGGAAAATCTATGTTTCGAATCTAGAGGTAAAGAACGCGAATCCTGTGAGGCATTAATCGAAACATTCTGCGAGCACTCTCTCCTTCAATTAGTCAGAAAGCCAACACGATCGGGAAACATATTAGATTTATTAGCAACTAACGTCCCAGAAAGAATAAACAAAGTCACCATTGAAGATGGGATAAGTGATCATCAGGCCGTATATGCAGAGTGTAAGTTGAAAATCGAGAGGCACCCCAAGCCTCAAAGAAAGTTTTATATATTTGCTAGGGCAAACTTTTCAAGCTTCAGGTCGCGCCTACGAGAAATACTACCTGGCTTCCGTGATATGACCGAACGATCAGGTGCTGAGTCGTCATGGAAACTATTCAAGGATATAATGCTAGAGAGTATCGATAAGTACATTCCAATTAAATCGAAGGTCGACAATAAAGAGCCACGTTGGTACAATAAGCAAGTTAGGAGTGCGCTTAGGCGTCAGAGAATATGCCACGCGAAAATAAAAAATATGCCGTCTACATCATCCGATGAATATAGAGCAACTAAAGTTAAGACGTATAAGGAATCCCGCGCTAAAGCGAGAACTACTATGCGCGAGGCTTTTACTAACTTCCGGAATAAGGTATTAAATAATTATTTGAAGGAGGACCCTAAAGCGTTTTGGTCCTATGTGAGAGAGGTCCAAGATAGAGGCCCTACAATACCTTCCCTGCGTAATGACTCGGGTGACGTTATTCATGATAGCGTAGAGAAAGCCAACCTGTTAAACGGTCATTTTGTAAAAGCATTCACAGCCGTCAGCGACCATTGCGTACATTATGCACCCGCAATAAGGGGGGACCTGATGGACGATATAGTATTTTCTGAGGTAGGAATAGCAAAGCAATTAAGTTCCATCAGACATAACAAAGCCACTGGCCCCGAAGAAATTCCTGCTCGCGTTTTAAAAGAATTAGCAGATGAAATAGCACCTTTTCTTCGGATAATCTTCGAGAAATCCATTTCTCGCGCAGAGGTCCCTAGCGACTGGAGGTTAGCGCACGTTACCCCAATTCATAAGGGCGGAGACAAGGAGAACCCAGAAAATTACAGGCCGATTTCTTTAACTTCGATATCGTGTAAGATTCTCGAACATATACTCGTTAGCAACATAATGCGATTTCTTGATAGTAATTTATTGTTAGATGATTGTCAACACGGCTTCAGGAAAGGTAGGTCATGTGATACTCAGCTCGGTCTTTTTGTTAATTGTTTACTGAGAAGCGGAGAAAAGAATACGCAGGTCGATGCCATCTTCTTAGATTTTAGGAAAGCCTTTGATAAGGTACCTCACAGGAAGTTAATAACGAAATTAGAAACCTTAGGCGTAAATTCTAAAATCGTTAGTTGGATCCGTGAATTTTTAAATCATAGGAAGCAGATGGTTGTTATAGATGGGGAATCTTCGAACTTAGTGGAGGTTGTCTCTGGCGTTCCACAGGGTAGTGTAATTGGTCCGTTATTATTTCTAATTTATATAAACGATATCAGCTCAGTAGTCAGAAGTATAATTAGGCTTTTCGCGGACGACACCGTCATCTATAGAGAAATAAGCAATCCGGAAGACCACCAGTATCTCCAAAATGACCTAGAAGCTATTTCTGCATGGTGTAAGGAATGGCAGTTAGAGATAAACCAAAAGAAAAGCTGCGTCATCAACTTCTGGAGAACCAAGAGTATCTCGTTGAATAATAATTATTCGTTGGACGGAGTAGAGATTCCAGTTTCAGACTCGATTAAATACCTCGGAGTCACGATCAATCGTGATCTCTCGTGGGACACCCACATTCGCCGATTGATAGGTGCCGCTAACAAAAAGCTGGCCTTTATAGGGAGAATAGTTCGAAAAAGCTCCGAAAAAGTGAAAGAATTATGCTATTTATCCTTGGTTCGACCGCAGGTCGAATATGCTTCAGCTGTGTGGGATCCTTACGAAAAGGGACTCACTAACGAGATAGAAAAGGTTCAGCGCAGGGCAGCTAGATTTGTAAAGAGGAATTACGATAGTAAACAAAGCGTAACATCATTAATAGAAAATCTGAAATGGACATCGTTAGAGGAACGTAGGCTGCAGGCTAGAATTAAACTACTGGAAAAATTTATGTCGGAGGGACTAGCGAATGAGGTAGTAGGACTTATCAGAAGCCCGACGTATTTCGGAAGGAAGGACAGTGAGGATAAGATTCGCGAGATTGACTGCAGAACGGAGCGATATAGAGGATCGTTTTTCCCTAAGACGATAAGAGACCATAATAGGAAAAGATAACGTAGGAAAACTATGGACCCTTGGTGCACTGCACCCCCTGCCATCCACCGAAAAGGTGACTTGCAGGGTATAATGTAGATGTAGATGTAGATGTAGCCAAGCTAGTATCAAACTGCCCCAACAGATGTCCTCAAAGAGAATCATCGAAAGAAACTCCTCCCTCACAAATGGTGAGATTGCCAAACATGAAATTGATGGAATGAAATGATCCGAAGATACTGTGCAGACAGGCATAAGCTGTGAAAGTTGGAACAATTTTTGAAACGAGAGGACATCTGTTGGGGCAGTTTGATACTAGCTTGGCTAGTTCCCGTCCCACCAAGGAAAACATCCTTGTTCAGAAACGAGAGAAAATGTTCTGCTACGATAGTTCAGAGGTAGAATATCCGCCCGGCAAGTGGAAGACCCGGGTTCAATTCCCGGTCATAGCAGACTTTTTTCTCGCTTCAAAAATTGTTCCAACTTTCACAGCTTATGCCTGTCTGCATAGGATCTTCGGATCATATCATTCCATCAGTTTCATGTTTGGCAATCTCACCATTTGAGAGGGAGGAGTTTCTTTCGATGATTCTCTTTGAGGACATCTGTTGGGGCAGTTTGATACTAGCTTGGCTAGTTCCCGTCGCACCAAGGAAAACATCCGTGTTTAGAAACGAGAGAAAATGTTCTGCTACGATAGTTCAGAGGTAGAATATCCGCCCGGCAGAATATCCGCCCGGCAGGATATCCGCCCGGCAGAATATCCGCCCGGCAGAACATCCGCCCGGCAAGTGGAAGACCCGGGTTCAATTCCCGGTCATAGCAGACTTTTTTCTCGCTTCAAAAATTGTTCCAACTTTCACAGCTTATGCCTGTCTGCATAGGATCTTCGGATCATATCATTCCATCAGTTTCATGTTTGGCAATCTCACCATTTGAGAGGGAGGAGTTTCTTTCGATGATTCTCTTTGAGGACATCTGTTGGGGCAGTTTGATACTAGCTTGGCTAGTTCCCGTCGCACCAAGGAAAACATCCGTGTTTAGAAACGAGAGAAAATGTTCTGCTACGATAGTTCAGAGGTAGAATATCCGCCCGGCAGAATATCCGCCCGGCAGGATATCCGCCCGGCAGAATATCCGCCCGGCAGAACATCCGCCCGGCAAGTGGAAGACCCGGGTTCAATTCCCGGTCATAGCAGACTTTTTTCTCGCTTCAAAAATTGTTCCAACTTTCACAGCTTATGCCTGTCTGCATAGGATCTTCGGATCATATCATTCCATCAGTTTCATGTTTGGCAATCTCACCATTTGAGAGGGAGGAGTTTCTTTCGATGATTCTCTTTGAGGACATCTGTTGGGGCAGTTTGATACTAGCTTGGCTAGTTCCCGTCGCACCAAGGAAAACATCCGTGTTTAGAAACGAGAGAAAATGTTCTGCTACGATAGTTCAGAGGTAGAATATCCGCCCGGCAGAATATCCGCCCGGCAGGATATCCGCCCGGCAGAATATCCGCCCGGCAGAATATCCGCCCGGCAGAATATCCGCCCGGCAGAATATCCGCCCGGCAAGTGGAAGACCCGGGTTCAATTCCCGGTCATAGCAGACTTTTTTCTCGCTTCAAAAATTGTTCCAACTTTCACAGCTTATGCCTGTCTGCATAGGATCTTCGGATCATATCATTCCATCAGTTTCATGTTTGGCAATCTCACCATTTGAGAGGGAGGAGTTTCTTTCGATGATTCTCTTTGAGGACATCTGTTGGGGCAGTTTGATACTAGCTTGGCTAGTTCCCGTCGCACCAAGGAAAACATCCGTGTTTAGAAACGAGAGAAAATGTTCTGCTACGATAGTTCAGAGGTAGAATATCCGCCCGGCAGAATATCCGCCCGGCAGGATATCCGCCCGGCAGAATATCCGCCCGGCAGAACATCCGCCCGGCAAGTGGAAGACCCGGGTTCAATTCCCGGTCATAGCAGTCTTTTTTCTCGCTTCAAAAATTGTTCCAACTTTCACAGCTTATGCCTGTCTGCATAGGATCTTCGGATCATATCATTCCATCAATTTCATTATAATAAGCCATTAATATTTATTTCTTTTGACATGATTGCATACATCGTAAAGAAGATCTCTGGCTCGCATGTATGCACGCAAGATGTGTTCATCTTTCCGCTCTTGTTTTATCGTTTTATTTTAGATTTAAAGATTGCGGACTTTTAAAATATTAAAAATAACTCTATGATTTGAATGAGAGATGGTTGGTTTATTTTCACCTCCTTAGTGCTTAAAACGCTTTAGGAAGTCATTTTTTATTATGGCTTTTTTCGCCGAATCGTTTCAGCCCGCTATAATCTACTAATACGCCAAAAACCGTAGAAGATTTTAACGCTAAGGGGTTTGGTTCACTATTCTTTTGCATACGCAAAAATACTTGTAATTTCAATCGTAGCCATTGCCATACTATCCCTATTATTCACCTGCTCGTTTATTCATCTGGAATGAGTAATTAGCGTGATGCTCAATGGAAATCCTTCAGACCGCATTCTCTTATATAAGGAAATGACTGCGTTTAATCCCCATGGTTGTGTTCAGCCGGGAGTCATTCTAACGGGATGAGTATATTTTGTTGATTGGGAAATTTGCATAACTTTTAATAAAATGGGTACCGTAAAATTAATAGGAAAAACATTTAAAAGATAGCAGTGATTGTCAAGTATTACCGACAAGGAATTTCAGTACTGCTACCTGTATCTAATTTCTACTAAATATATTGATTGCAGAAGTATTATAGCAACGAAGGTCATTATGTGATTATTGTGTTTTTCGAAAATATCGATGCAACCGTTCGGGAGGTGGAGCCATTATAACAGTGAGCAATAAATACAAAAGTTACTCAATACAGATTAACGACGACGAAATCGAAAGTATTTGGTGTAGTGCAAACTGTAAACTGTAAATATATGCGCCTTTTATAGATCACTAAATGCAAGTGTGGAAACTCTTTATTATATGGATAAACAATTAGCGATTAATAAAGATAAAGCCATTATAATCGGGAGTGATTTCAATCTTCCGTCAATTGATTGGAGGCATAATTGCTTTTATCCCGGTGGTAGAGAGCGTTAATCGTGCGGGGAGTTACCTGAAAATTTTGTAAACATTCATTGTATCAATTAGTGAGATTTCCCACGAGATTTAATAATATATTAGATTTATTGACGACTAATCTTCCTGAGGGTATGAATAGGGTATCTGTTGCTGAGGGAATTAGCGATCACAAGACAGTGTACGTGGGGTTTCAGTTAAACATTGAGAAACAGATTAAGGCTAAATTATATTCGCCGAAGCCGATTTCACAAGATTTAGATCTTTTCTACTAAATGAATATACTAATTTCTGTGAGGTAACAGAGATTGCAGACGAAGAAGAATCTTGGTGCATGTTCAGGGATATGATGCGAGAGTGTACAGATAAATTTATTCCAAGCAAACTGAAAGGAGTTAATGCAGAACCTAGATGGTACAACCAGGAAGTTAGGATCACTCTCCGACGGCAAAGAAAACGTCACTCTCGCGTAAATAACACAGCCTCAACAACTACGATCGAACAGATTGCAACGATAATGCAGCAATACAAGGAGGCGCGCTCCATATCCAGAGTAGCAATGCGTAATGCGTTTAACAATCAAAAAAGAAGGTTTTACAGGATAATAAAGAGAACCCGAAAGCATTTTGAGGCCCTACTATTGCGTCTCTGAGATCGGAAGAGGGAAATGAAGTTTATGATAGTGCGGAGAAAGTAAACCTATTGAATCAAAACTTTCAGAAAGCTTTTACTCCTAATGTCGATGAATATGAAACCCATATTCCTATGTACGTATCAGGAATACTCGACGGAAGATTTGATATTTTCGGAAAATCCAACTTCATTCAATTAAACCAAATATATCTCCTGGGCCAGAGAAAGTACCTGTGCTAATGTTGAAAGAGTTAGCTTATGAAATAGCGCCGTATTTGAAAATTATATTCGAGAAATCTATTACCTAAGTTGCCGTTCCTAAAGAATGGAAGGTGGCACACGTTACGCTCATCCAAACGGGCGGCGACAAAGAGAACCCCAAAAATTATAGGCCGATTTCCTTAACTTCATTATCGTGCAAGATACTTGAGCACATAGTCTTTATCTCTGTAATGCGCTATTTAGATTGTCTCTCATTGCTTAGCGGATGCCTGCACGGATTCCCGAGTGTTACATCATGCGAAGCGCAGCTCGGCCTGTTCGTGGACGATTTGACAATATGGCATTAATCCAAAAGTTTTCAGTTGAGTGAGAGACTTCCACTCGAATAGGGAACACATAGTTGTCATCGATGGTAAATACTTGTCCCCCGTTTTAGTTGCTTCGGTTGTTCCTCAGGGAAGTGTATTCGGTCCACTACTGTTCTTAATCTATGTAGATGATATCTGCTAGGTAGTTCGTAGTAAAATTAAACTTTTCGCCGATGATACCGTTCTATATAAAGAAATAAAAAATAGGAGGACCATCAGTCGCTGCGTGAAGACTTAAGAACCTTTTCAGCGTGGTGCAAAGGATGGCAATTTGAAATTAGTTACACTAAATGTGCCCAGTAACGTTCTGATAAAGTAAGAACAAAGAAGTAGGTTTCAAGTATAAAATAGATGTAATGAATGTTCAAGCAGCTGATTATATAAAATATTTAGGAGTAAGGATTTATAGAGATCTTTCGTGGGACATGCACATTCATCAATCATCAATTCATGAATCTGGCTTTCATAGGTAGAATGGTACGGAGCCCTACAGAAAATGCACGTTAAACATGTTATTTATCACTGGTTACACTACAAGTGGAATACGCCTCAAGCATATGGTATCCGTATGAGAAGGAACATAATTCAATTAGAAAGAGTACAGCGTAGAGCAGCCAGATTTCTAAAACAAAAGTACGAACATAAGGAAAGCGTCACTTTATTATTGAGTGATTTGAACCGGGTACCACTTGAGGATCGTAAATTGAACTCAAGGTTGAGGCTTCTGGAGAAAGGTCGATATGTCTAAAAGAGGAGGTTGTAGGAATAATTCAAGCACCAACGTATATAGGTAGAAACGACCGTGGCGATAAGGTACGTGAGATCGATTGTAGGACGGAGCGTTATCGAGGCTCCTTTTTTCCGAGGACAATACGAGATCACAAAAAAAAATTTCAACCTGCGATAGAAAATCTTTAGGTAGGTTTTGGTTCATTGCACTCCCTGCCACCCAACAATTAGGTGAATTGGCGGGTTACATGTGTATGTAGATGTGAGTTTTTAAAGAGCTGTCAACATATCATTAAAAAATTATTTATTGTTAACTTTTTCCAAACGTAGTACAGGCGAAAGTATTGTTTTCATAAAATAATCGATTTAGAGTATTCAACGAAAATACACGTTTTTTGAGGTCCTCTG
Source organism: Tanypteryx hageni (assembly GCA_028673005.1). Lineage (NCBI taxonomy): Eukaryota > Metazoa > Arthropoda > Insecta > Odonata > Petaluridae > Tanypteryx > Tanypteryx hageni. The sequence goes on along the minus strand of CM054115.1, from coordinate 175,348,485 downwards.
AACACGTTTTGACCATTTTCTCGATGATGTCTGTGATAGTTTGTTTGTGGGTACTCGAGCTCAAAAACTATAAATCAAGTCAATGCGAAATGTTATATTTAACATTTTTATGACTCACAAGTAATGCTTATTTTTTGGTAAATATATGTAAAACGGAGGTTGGTGTTAACATTAGCCATTTATCCGTTATTTAAAAGTATCTGTTTTAATATTTGGTATATGTAAAAATATATTGGGATAAAGATGTAGGGAATATAATTTTATACAACCTTCGTTTGTAACATTTTTCCTAATAATGTGTTTTAAAAGAGATATTTTAAAAATAAATATTTTAGCTGCCATCACTTACCGGCGACTAGCGTTAACAATTGACGCTTTGTTACTTCTTAGTAACGCTCCTTTAATTTTCTCGATTGTTGGAGTTTTGTGGCTATTTCCAATATCAGAAGGCTATGGTTTGAGTTTATTTCAGTTTTTGTATTCTAAAATTATCTCGCGGTTTCTTAAAATATTTATTATTATGTTGCCTGTACGGAATTTTTAGAAATATTACAGGTATGGAGAAAGTCATCTGGTGGTTACATCAGATTTTTTTTCTTTTAGAATGCTTCAATTATTATGGTCCATAGCAATCCAATATATACTTACTTATTTTCCTCACGAAAAAGTGGATCGAATCTCTAATTGCTGAGGATAGAATTTGGAGTCCACTTGTACTTGTATTATAGATCATAAGATCATATAATGTATTAGATTCTATTACAGTAATTAACATTTACGTTGTGAAATTAAATACGTTATAGCCGTAGTACAAATGTTTACAGATAATCTAGCTCCTTCAAGGTTTGCGTGACATCCAGCGTGATTTGCGTCACAGTCCGTGGGGTTGTTGATACGTTTCACACCTCACCGTCAGTTAGGAGCTGGAGTTTTAAACTCATGTCGTATATGGGCAGCATCTTTACACTGCGCTGAATCCGCTAGCCGCATTAAGTCAAATCCACGGGGCTCATTCCATTTTAGGAAAATTCTTCTGTACCACAAATGCGTCGAGTGTTTTTAAATGATAACGAATAGCAAACTTCGGACATTTTGGAAGTCTATTTGATGCATTTCTTAAATTTATTTGTATATTTAAATGCATTTTATAATAAATATAATTGAGTACGGGCCTTATCAGAGTATAATGTATTTTTCTCGCTGGACGCTTGAGGTCCGCGGGTCGAGTGTTTTAAGTCCCAGGGTAGGAGAAAATGCGAGCTATTCATGCATTTGTGTTGATAAACTTAATTGCAGAATGTTTCTCAGGCAGAGTTAAAAATTAGAAAACTGAATAAAATGCTATGGATACATATTTCGACAGTGATTCGACATGCATTTGAACGGAACAAGTAATTCGCTAAGGATCGTCCGGCATTTGTTAACGTAATCTCCAAGCTCCAAACCCTCATTCCAGCCACTCACACCCGACGCGTGAAGTTAATTAATAAACGTCGAGAGAGAAACAGAGATAGAAATAGAGAGGGAGAGAAATGAAAAATAATTACGATCGGGGAAAAAAGCGCAGCTCGCACCCGTGACGGAGCGCGGATTCCACTTAAACGCGAAAGAGTAAAATCGCATTTCGCAAGATACAGCGTCGACCCAGGCTAGGCGAAAAATTTTCCAAACATATAAACGGACAAACAGATAGGAAAAAGTTTTTGTAATTATGAGGGCAAAAGTTTCATTTTTTTATTTCTCTCTCGTAATCGGAACCACGGCTCCGAGTTGTCAGGAACAATGAGGTAGTAATAAACATTCAATGATGAGGTCTCTCTCTCACCGTTGGGCAACTAACTTTCCTTTCTCCCACCAAACGGCTTCGCGTTATTTTTTCGTTTTTTTTCCGTCTCTCTATCTCCAAGGGTAGCCGCACGAAACGACATGTTTTGTTTCTATCTCCTATCTCTCCTCCTCTCCAGTTGTCGCCGTCCTGTGTGTGTGTGTCCGAGCACATCCCATCAACGACGATTCGGTAAGGCTCGCCCAAGTATCCGATGGACCGTCAAAATCCACCGGCTCAAAATTGGCTTTCGCTAAAATTTGAATGCGTCGGCGCCCTATCATGGGGGTTTCGTCGACAGGTTTTAGAGTAGAAGGGGGAACTGGGGAGGGAGGGAGAGAGAGGCAAAGCCAGGGTGATGTTTCAAAGGGGTTTCACCTCCCTCCTCCGCTCGCTTCGAAGTAAAGGATGAGAAAGGTGTACCCTGATGTGGAGTGGGGTATGATCCTGGAAACGAAAAGGGGGTTTTCATTTGGAAATGTCAGCGACATATCTCCCTACCACTACCTTTTGCCTCCTGCAACTTTCCCCTTCGCAGTGACCTTATACCCATTCCCCCAACCTAACTTTGGATGGAAATACGCTTTGACACGCGAGTGTTGAACGATGTTGTTGTGGCTTATAAACAACGTCATAGGTTAGGAAACCGACGAGCGTTGCGTTTGACAAAAGATGGCAAACGCTTTTGCGTTATGAAAGAGCATTTTAACTATCGAGGTTTGTAAATTCTTTCCATTAAGCAGTGTTCCAATTTACATGTTTAAAATTAGCAATTTTTTATTTATTGTGGTTATACAACTACACAATCGGTAAACAGAGCCGTGTTTTTAAGTGGCATGAATGAGGAAATGTAAGCTAAAATTTCAGCTTACCATCTTATATATGTTAAGGATTATTAACAAAATTATATGTACACCCACAAATCTGAAGTTAGAAAAATGGCAACCGTTGAGAAATCTACACTCCAAGTTTCCGCACTGTTTCGTCACAATTTTAATTTAAGCAAGTGCACAGAGAGAGGATCGGATAACAGAGACCAAAGTGAAAGTAAAAGCCCATTCTTTAAAACGCTCTAAAAATGAAAGTATTCGACACTTTAACGGTTAACTTTCGCAGAATCACAACACTGTAGGTGCGAACAAGTTTTTCGTGGCGAAAATAATCTCCCCTAAATTTTGATTCGTAAATTAATCAACTAATTTACTTGAATATGGTATCCGATAATGAACTTACGAAAGTAATTCGTCTTGTACAGGATCGGTGAGTTTAATGTTTCTTCGCTAACCAGAGTGAGTGCGTATGTTTTTCTTGCAAATCAGCCTCTTGTGCTATTATCGCCGTTTCCAAAATAGAGAGTTACAAGTTTCATCAGAATAATGTAAATATAAGTAATGAAAACTAAAAATATGAATCTTCATAAAACATATGCATGAATATTTTTACCACAATAATATGCAGAAATTTCATTAAGAAAATTAAACAAATGTACAATCTATGAGCCTATGGTACAATAAAGATTTATTGTTTTTCTCTTTGGAAGATGATGTGGAATTTAAACAAAAAATATAAAGTCATTCGGTAAATTAAAAATATTTGAAATGAAAAATATGAGATCTAAGTAAAAACCCGCCTCAATATTGAAGTACACGCTTACCTATAAAATGAGGAAAGATGTGACGTGATGTACATTTCTAGAAAAGTATGTCTTGAAGGTTTTCTTTTTCAGCTTACCATTTAAGGATTTTCGGAAGAAGGTGTAATTTGACTTCAAACATTGAATTTTGTTTTTATCTTTTTTTGTATTTTGTGATTATAATTTTGCTATTATTTTCGTACGATACTTCAGAAGATGTTATAAAAAGGATATTTCTGGAGAATGAGCTAAAATGTAGAAATGTTTCTATTGGAAAAAATTCAGTTACATGCATACATAAATAAACACAGTAATATAGCATTTCAAACGTTATGACCGTATGATTACATTATGCTATATAAAATAGTCCGCACGACATTTGTGTACAGAAAACATTTTGCGTAGCTCTTAGAAGGCTAATAAAAATTTTAACAGATGAGGGGAGAATTGCAGGGGAAAATGCATAAGACGCTTTTTTTAACCTACTACATAATATCTTTCCATCGGAGTGAAGAATCTCACAGATGCGGTGTATTATTGGTTGCCTGTACTTGTAGCAGCATGTAATTATTAGAGATTTTTCCGATGACATCCAAGCAGTTGGTTCACCATTTACACTACGTAGTTCTAATGTAGAACTATCTCTTCTGAAATATTGACGTTTTTAACTTAAGTCATTTTTTTAGATGTTTTGTACACGATCGGACAGATCCGAATACATAAGGAATTCTTTTTAAAGCGCTAAATATCAATAATTTTCCTTTCCTATTTTATAACTAGCTTGGTCCCAATTTAACCAATTCAGGCTTGTTTAGGTAACAATAAATAAAAAAAATCATAACATTGAAGTTTTTTTCTACTGCCCTAATTTTTATATCTTAATATTATCTTATCCAATAGTAAACCAGGTTTCTTATCCGAGGCACGTCTTTTAAAATTACCCAGAGGCATAAAAGCATGCCTCATAAGTCATTTTACATTCCTAATCTTATGTGTCCCTCAATATTAATATTTCAGAGCAAAAAGTATTTTGAATTATTTAAATTTAAATTTAGAACAAATATTAATTTATATCAACGAATCTTATCTGTCCGCATATATCATACATAAATGAGAGTAATTCCGTCATAAGGCCAAGAACGACCGAATTCGAAAAGTTCTTAATCAGCCGATCGAATAAAACCAAGCGGCAATAAATAAAATTACCCGGCGGCAGAACCCCCTTCCAAATAAACTGCGAGAGCAGGTAGTGGAATTCTGGAATAAAATTTAGAGCCTATTTTTCCCCGACCGTTACTATATCGTCCCGAACAGCAGTGCAAAAGCGGGGTCGATTGTATTTTCTCCTCAAACATCTCCAAATTTCCACCGATCAACCAGTCAAGCAACTCCACCCTCCTCTTCCCTCCCTACGGCGAGAGAGAGAGAGAAAGAGAGGAAAAAATTTTATTCCTTCAATTTCCCTTTTTTCCCTCATACGCTGCAGCATCCCCTTCCCCTTACCATCCCTCTTCTGCTCGCTTCCCCGTATTGACGCATTAGACCCAACCCACTCTTCCTCTTTTCCTCCCCTTCTTCCATCCCAGTTTTTTCATGCCACCCTCCAAGGTTCCCATCCGCCGTCCCTCTCTCTCTTTCTCCCTCTCACCCTCCAACACACTCCATTCTATCTATCAAGACGAATGAGGTGGATGGGTTTTTGGAGGATGGGAAGAATAAAATAGGGCCCTCGCACGTTATTCATGTGCCTTTGACGGTCAAATGGGTCCGGGGAAGAGGAGGAAAATGTCGGAAATTGGAGGCGAGTAAACTCATTTCGGAGGAACCACTCCTCACCCGAATCAAACTGGGCAAAGCTCTCCCCCCCCCCCCTACCCTCTCCTTCCATCTATCCTCTCCATCTCCCACTTAGAACGTATTACACTCAGAAAGGGTATGGGATCCACTTACTACCCTATACAACCCCACTCTCATTGTCAACTATACGCATATCTTCCAGGTTATATTAAAGGGCATGCGTAAATAAATATATGGGGTTTGTTTTTTTTACATGAAGCTTCAGGGTTACTTTAAGGCCAACTTTAAATTCCATTTTAAATATGAGCTTTCTTTATTACTTTGATTGGTAAAGGGATCTTTATTTTAATTGCAACTTATTTTTTCTTCAGGATTAAGATTTTAACTTGCGTTGAAAGTTCGTCAGTCATGTAAAAAGCTGCACAATTTGCATTCTAGTTTAATTGAATATATGGGGGTAAAGGCATCCTTAATTTGCGTAATTTATTGTAACCTCTATATTCCAAAATATTATATATATATATATATATATATATATATATATATATATATATATATATATATATATATACACACACACACACACAGTAAAACCTTTGATTGCGAGCATAATTCGTTCCGGAAACGTGTTCGTAATCCAAAGCACTCGTATATCAAAGCGAATTTCCCCATTAGAAATAATGGAAACTCAGATGATTCGTTCCACAACCCAAAAATATTTATTTAAAAATGATTAATACAAAATACATTTTTTATGCATTTTTTTCTACCTTTTTTATTTTCATTATTTAAATTTAATTGTAATCAAATTTATTAATTAAATTTAACCGTGGCTGGTGTGAGGGAGACGAGAGAGAGGAGAGAAGGAGGAGGTGGGTTATTGTGTAGTACGACTTTCACTGTCACTAACAGAATCACTGCTATCTGTTGGCTCACTGGAATCTTTTTCTTTTTGTGCGACTTTAACAAGAAACCTATCCAATGACACTTGCTTTTACCTCCTTTTGAGGATTTCGTGGAAATGTGACATTGCATTGTCGTTAAACAGCTTCATCGCTCGCACTGCTACAGCCTTATTCGGGTGGTGCTTTTCTTTTGCAGTTTCCGACATTTTACACCTCTTCCTAATTTCATTTGAAGTGATCCTCCGTCTTTTTCTCCTCCTCCTCAGGCGAGATCTCCTCCATAACCTCATGCTGTTGCTCGCGATGCAGATCCATCACACGAAGTCACAACACTATAGTAAACAGTATACGCTTGCACGGATGTTGACTATACGAGTGAGGCACGCCGACTGAGACCGAGCATGGGAGAAGATTACCCACAATCCCGCAGCGAGAGAGAGAAAAGAAACATCGGCTCAGTTGTGATCACGTGACGCTCGGCAGACAAAGCGTATACGTATTATTTGTAATGCAAGACCTCGCTCGTTTATCAAGTTAAAATTTATTAAAAATTTTTGCTCGTCTTACAAAACACTCGCAGACCAAGTTACTCACAATCCAAGATTTTACTGTGTGTGTATATATATAATTTCGTAACGACGAGTGTCGACCGTTGAGTGTAGTTTGCTATCTGAAAAGCAAAATCTGTCTTTTACCTCAGCGGTTCCATACCTTCTCTCATCCCCGCGGACACTTTTTAGTTCAAGGACCCCAATATGAGAACCGCTGCTCCATCTCAAAATCTATCTCCGCCCCTCTTTTGGGCCGTGTCGATGCGGGTAAATGCACAAATTACATTGGGACCTTTTTATATTTTAAACATAGCTTACGAATTCGCAGTACTACCTCGGCCATGTCCCTTACCCGAGTCTGACTTCCCTAACGTTTTGCTACCGCGGACCCTTTTTAGCCCGAAGACCCCATGATGAGAACCGCTGCTCTATCTCAAGTTCTATCTCCGCCCCACTTTCGGACCGTCTCAATGCGCGTAAATGCACGAATCACATTGAGACCTTTTGATATTTTGAACATGACTTTCTGAATCGTAGTGCCGCCTTTCCCGAATTGTGCTCCCCAACATTTTTGCTACCGTGGACCGCTTTTAGTCCCAGGACCCCAAGTTGGGAACTGCTCCTCTACCTCAAGGGCTATCTCCGGCCCTCCTTCAGACCGTTTTGATGCGGGTAAATGTACGAATTACATTGAAACCATTTGAAATTTTGAACACAGCTTACGGCTTCTCAGTACTATGTCGTTGTGGTCCCTTTCTCGAAGTTGGTTTTCCAACATTTTCGCCGCCACCGACCCCCCATAGCCCGGGACCTTATGTTGGATACCTCTGCTCTACCTCTACCTCCGCCCCTCTTCCACCTATCTCCTGTCTCTCTCTCACCCTCCGTTAATACGCGGCCACATGAAAAGAGAAATAAATAAAACACGAAATAATGTAATTGATTATTCTTTTAAAATACATACAAATAATAAATAATAAAAAACATTTTAACACATACAATAGAACTTCGATTTTTCGTCGGAGTGTTGGAGCAAGAGGATGATAGATTTGAGAAATAGACGGATGATAGAGAAAGAGAGGGAGATAAATAGATGGATAGGATATCAGTTCAGTTGGATCACCATTCAGTTTTGCATTCATAGGAAGGGCCTTCCGTGTTATAATTGGCCCTGTTAGAGAAATTCCTTTATTCCGTTGCTGAATGATACACCGAAACATTGCAATATCAAGTTGGTTGTGAGTGTCACATTTCATCGTTATCCTTCGAGTTACGATTTTATAGTGCACTTCCATTTTGCTTACCGAGTCCTCTATTTTGTCACCATCCCGCTGTATATCGTTAATGGTAGTTCATGCAGCAACATAAATTTCTGTTAAACTGGAAGCACTTTCGCCTTTCCTTAAACATCGAAGGATTTCGAACTTTATTTACACACATTTATATTAACTTCGCTTTATATATATATATATATATATATATATATATATATATATATATATATATATATATATATATATATATATATGTTTTGGACCTCGTCTAATCTGAAAAAATCAAAAGCTGCTGGAGAACCACCTCACTTCACCATCGCGTAAGACGAGTGATTTAGACACCTCGGCCACCAGATCCTTAACTTGGCGCTGCGATAAATGTATATTTGAAACACGTGGGACGATAGACAAGCGTTCATCATAGCAACGAGATTAAACAAACTATTGTCATTGTTAATGCTGTAATCTTTTAATAGAATTCTCTTTATTTTAATTGGTATTGAGACGAGAATTCCTACGTTTTTTTAAAGGATATTTCTGCTAATAATTGTAAGTTTTTATTTATCGTATTTGTTATTGATAGTAAGTTTTTATTTATCTTAAATACTTTGTCTTTATTCACTATTTAAGATAAGTAATACCGCTGTAAAGTATGTTAATTTGAAAAAAATTTAAATGAAACATTTTAAAGTGTTGTGCTGTTGCTTAGCAATTCTTCAGATAACTGTATTTATACAGTGTTTTATATGGATGGTTGATATGATGTTAGGAAAAGAACAATTTATTATTTTTGTCATTTAAGTTAGGTGACTAAAATACGAAATATTCAACAATTTCACTCCTACTAGTGTTTAAAGCTGAATTATTCTGAACTAGCAGTATATTTTCGTTGATTTTAAGGAATATGAATGGATAAGTTAGTATTTCCATTAATGAAACAAAAGAAACTATCAAACTTCTTACTACTACCAAACATTCTTACGTTTGCCACTGTGTTCTCTACTTCTGTCTACCATTCTCTCAACTGAAAAAGATTAAATAGAGAGACCCACACATCACTCAGCAGCTGGGAAGTGGACAATTTTGCAAATTTTTAGGCCCATGCAAGCTGAAAGGTTATCATAATTATGTTATAAAGACTATTCATAATAAAGTATCAGTCATATAAAAGTTGGTTATAAAAATTCATTTTTATACCTTTACTTGTTTATAGTTAAAATCGTGTTTTTTATTAATTTTTTTTCAGTTAACTTAACATTGAAATATTTGGTAATTAGCTATTTTTTATAGTTATTTTCATAGTTTTTTTGCAGTACATCGTAGAATTGACCAGAGTAATAAATTTGCAACGCATATGTGAAACACAAAAAGCCATTCCTTGAAATGTAGACTTTTTTCGTTTACATTTTAAAATATATCAAGAATGAGGTATTTAACTTAGATATGCAAGGAAAAGAATTTAAATTTCATTCGTAAATCTAAAAAAAACACGTTTTAATATTATTTTTCACGTTTTCAAGTTTTTTCACGCATTTTCGCGTATTTTATTTATATTTGGCCACTATTGTCTCATTTATTGAATTCTGTTCTTGGCCTCATAATAAATGCACAAATTCAGTGCTTTAACGCGGATAAGACTTTTATACATTGGTATAACTTATTTACTGAATCTAAATAATTAAAGGGAGGGAGGGAGGGAAAGAGAGTTGGAAGTAGAGGAAGAGGACGTGTTATTTGTATAGGTTTAAAGGGAGCTGCAGTACAAAAATAACAATAATAAATTATAATTCATATAAAAATGTATACTATCAAATCATGCGCCATTGCCAAATGATGGGAATTCATAAAACTAAATACAGGTAACGTAATTTGCAATGGATTTCTTTAAATTATAACAGAGCAAATATTTCGAACCAAATTTCTAATAGAATAAAAAAAAATAATATTATGACTTACTTAAATTTCTTTAATTAAAGCAAATTTTCATTAAAAATTTTAAAAGTACTATGTGTAATTAAAAAAAATTGCGATCTTAAAATATAGATAAAACTCAATGCAGTTATTTATTTATTTATTAGCAATTGGCTTACAGCACGAGGCCCATTACAGCCAATGGATTAAAAATATATAACAATAAAGTACAACCTCTATAATCCAAACCCACGGTAATCCGAACTCCCAGTAATCCGAATTGTTTTCAACATCAGTTGTAAAGTGTCAGTTAAGCGAAGCGAGTGTCGGAAAGTGAAATTTGAAGCTTCTATTTTGTAACTAACTCGGGCATAGATGCCCACTGCTAACACCACTTGCGGCTGAATAGATGATTCTTTGAAACATTGTTGTAAAATGAATGAGCGATAACGTCACTTCCGGCCGTGTCGATATCGCTCATTCCTACTGCCGCGGCCCAGTGTGGAGTCCCGTCCATCGAAGCGGGTCTCTCACAGTCATTTTAGTGAACTGTAAGTACATTAATTGGTCATTTATTCACATATATTTAATACTTAGATTTTTATCTCGTTATTTTATATGAATCCAGTAATACGAACACCTCGATAATCCGAACACGCCCTTGCATTAATTAGTTCGCATTATGGAGGTTGCACTGCATTGTGATCCACATGGGGATATGACCGCGCTTTCTACCGATGGTGGACCATTTCCAGTTCCAGAAAAACGATTGGGAGAACTTCAGGACGGTGCCAAACGACCTTTCGAAAACGCAGTCGACCTTAAGCACTCTTCAAGCGATTGATGCCAGCGTTGCGACGCTTCGGGGACATAGCGCCCGTATACAGAAAGCAGCAGACGAGTCCATCCCCGAGCGAAGGAACACTGCTTCGGACTTCCTCGCACTCCCGCAGTACACCCTAAAGGCAATCAAGGCCAAAAATTAGATCCGCGGGTATAGGCATCGCAGAACTTGGTTGCACTCGCCTGCGCGAAGCGTGACGTCAGGGAGGGGAAAGCGTGCGGTGAAGGGGTACCAGTGGGAGCGGAGGGGAGAGGAGAGCGCATGGCAGGCAGAGCTGCCAAAATACTCGCATTAGCCCTGGAGAGGGCGCGCGGTCTTTTCGAATGGAGTGAGTTAGAGAAAGCATTTTAAAGTTGGCAACGAAGGAATGCGACCTCAGGTACCCTGGTGGACACAGGCGGAGACTGCCTTGATCCCCCGCGTCGAGGAAGTTTTTAGACAATGAAACCTTCCACTGAAAAGGGTCTTCTGCGCAAGTGCCACCAAGTTCTGCGATGCGTATACTTCTATCGCACCGGCTGCCAGGGTGCCAAAAGGAGGATGCTAAAGATGCAGCATAAGATCCGAGATCTCATTGCAGAGTACCGCATGGAAAAATGGGAGAGAACACTGGAATTCCTGTCGCTCGAGGACGGCTCCATCTGGAACATGTCCCTTGAGCTATGTTCGCCTCCAATCTCGGACACACACTTAAACACTGATGACGGTCCTGTCTGCACACCGAAGGAAAAAGCAGAATATATGGCAGCATACCTGGAGAAGCTTTTCACACCTAACACCGGCCAAGACTGCGTCTCAGGGGAGAAAGAAGTGGAGGAAGACCATCGGCCTGACAACCCTATAGTCACCTCAGAGGACATCAGCATGGCACTCAAGCCCCTACGCCCGCAAAAAGCTCCGATAGAAGACGGCCTCAGTAATGAGATTAACCTTCAGATACCGCAGTCCATAAGAGTTGTGCCCCCAGCGATCTGAACTGCCTGTTTCCGTCTTGGATACTTCCCGTCTCCCTGAAAAGTTGCAGGAGTGGTATTCATCCCTAAGCAGGGGAATCTTCCAAGCGCCACCACCGACTTCCGGCCCATTTCCCTGCTCAATAGTCTGGGGAAGCTTCTGGAGAGAATTGCCATGCCACATCTGCTGCTCCATGTGTAGGATAATAACATCCTTCCTGCACAGGAGTTCGGTTTTAGACCTGAACGCGCGACGACTCGCCAAATCGCGCGCGTGTGTGATTTCGTCACCGACGCTTTCAACTGTTACTGCTGTGCAGCAACTTTTTTCGACATTACGAAAGCGCTTGATAAGATGTGGCATGGCGCGCTCCTTTAGAAGATGAAACACTTTAGCTTTCCTAGGTGGCTACAGAATTTCATCACCAACTACCTCAGCGGCAGGACGTTATGTGTGGCCTGGAGGCACCGGCTCTCTGCAGCAAAGAATATTGTAGCGGGCGTCCCGCAAGGCTCTGTACTGGATCTTTTATTGTACAATCTCTTCACCGCGGACGTCCCTCAAGACCTGGGATGAAACAGTCTGCTCGCCATATACGTGGACGACACCGCACTTATATGCCGCTCCACCGAGAAGAGGATGACGGTAGAAAATCAACACACTTATGGATTGGTACGAAAAAGGTATTCTTGATATCAACCCAAGAAAGACGCAGACGATTATCTTTTCACCCGGTCAAGCTGCCTACCTGGACGGCATTATAGTCGGAACTGAGCATGTTGAATGGAATGAGAACGTCACCTATTTGGGAGTGACGTTGGAAAGACGCCTCAAATTTTCTCAGCACTCACAAAAAGCTGCCCACCGCGCCATTGGGTCGAAGATCGACTTAGCGCCGCTCCTCCGCTCACCACTCATCCGCTTAAACCGGATGATGCACATATAGAGAGGTAATTCTCTCCGCCCTGACGAATGCATCCCCGGCCTGGAGTGGGAGAATTACCGCAGTCGGAAGAAGCAGACTGGACGTAGCGGAGCGTTCTTGCCTCCGAAGTATTCTCGCCCTCTGTTGGAACATTCAAACGGAGACCTAATACGACCTCGCCACCATAACGCCACTCAGACAATATCTTTTTTGCCACCGCTGTTAAAACATAAGAAGACGGCAGAATTTCGGACCATCGGCGAAAGGAAAACCACGCCATGGGATCGGCATCGTTGCCCCAGAGCGGCCGCCAAGGGAGACGATGACCTTCCCCTGAAGCGCGGGAAGCTTTCTTGAGGGTCAGATGCACCCAACCTGATGCAGGATGAGCGGACAAAAAATCTGACGCCACCGCTGAAGAACCCGGAGGGAGTTGGTAGCTGTACGAGGCGAAATGAAAAATTGACACCTAAAGCACCTTGGTCCCACGGCCCTGGCATAGGGAGCCAGACGCGCTAGCCACCTATCTACCAATGCCGTGTTCGAGTATTTTGTTCGTAGAAAGTTACTAGACATTTTTCCTTTGATGATAAATGGCTGTTCATTCATATTTTATCCTGTTTTTGTGCGTTAATAAGAGTAAAATAATTCAGTTATTAAGTTAAATTTTATACGTTTTAAATAACTTATAATTTGATCTAATATTTCCAGTATATTTCTGAAAATTCTTTAAGCATCATATCTTATCATTTCGATTATTCGCTTGTTTTCAGCAAATATTTTGATAATCATTTGGCCTCCCTGATAATAATTAAGTAAACAATATGATTAAAACTAATATAACTTTCAAAAAGAGTGATTTGATTGTGCGTGAATGCCAAACCAGATCGCATATCTTAATGATTTTTCATATCGAAATCAAATATATTTGGATTGCTTTTATGATAATTCGGTCATATTTGACGGGCAATTACGATAGTAAAATAATAAACAAATATTTCACTCCTCTATAAGAGTTCAATACCTAGGTTTATAACCAATGTTATGTGCAACAGCAAGCAAATAATCGGAAATATTTATATATTTCGAGGCCGACCTTCAAGAACTCGCCTCAAACTTTCAGCACTGTCCCGACATTTATCCGCTTACGAGGTGGTTCCTGGCCACTTGTATGCTGTTTCATACGAACCTCGTCCAGGCTCTGCTCCCTCTTAATTCCAGATATGAACTTCCAAATATTGGGATGTATATGATATAATTAAAACAGAAGATTTTAATATATGTTTAAATAAATCATGTTTTATATTTTTATCAATGGTGCTCAAACACACACGCGCAAACACACGCACGCTTAAGCCCACACACTAAAGCACGCTCTCTTACGCACGCGAACACACGCACGCACACTCTCTTTTTTATTATTATAGTAGATAGATTTGCAAACCCAACAGAAGCGGCGAGTAGACCGGAGCGAGGGTCGGCGCGCTAAGCTGAACAGAATGTCGTACTTTATTCTAAAATTGTTTATGTAATTTCTAGGAATTTGATTTGCATTCACGGGAAAGGCTGTCTAAACTATTATTATGACTTTCATAGCCCAGCATTTGCGTAATTCAAGTCCCGTGCGTGCACGTTATTAATATTTAGAAAATTATTTCCGGAACACAAATCGCGGAAAATTTGAAATGCCATTCCAACCCGTATTTCCGGACCTGGGATGTATTTCCGGATTAGTTAAAATTTCGGAACCATTCGGAATCATTGATGTTTCCGGGCAACATATATCCAGATTAAAGACGCTTAGTCTGTATGTTTAATTTTGTATCTTCTGAAATGATTTACCCTAAGGCTGACCATATGTCTTCAAAGTCTTGTTTCGGCGTCTTGGCCGGTTTGTTGTTATTTGAGTCAAAGTCAGGGATAGCGGTAAAAAATGACGGTTTCTGAATAAATGAAGTGGTTCCTAGTGTCAAATAATTCTTATTTTATTATAATGTTGAATTTAATATTCAATATTCTAATAATAAAAATATTTTGATTTTTCCATTAGATAGTTTTAGAGTACCACCTCCCTCTCCTTCTTCATCAGCCAATGTCACGGTTCATTTGTTTTAAAATATAATAGGCCTAACTACTATAACATCTCATTTGGGAAATTAGAAAAATTCGTTAATAAAGATAGAAAGTACGTTAAGGGCCATGCAGATTTCTTTTATATTACATTAAAATTTATGTAACAAAAATAATAAAAAACACGTCCTAGTTATGCCCCGGATTTTCATCTACAGAAATCGTTTTGTCTCGTTTGTGTCCCATGAATATATGGTATAAGCATAAGTTAATTAAAGCCTATGTATCAGTAGATGCCGTTATTCAAGAGTTATGTTGGTTGCATGACGTAAGGGGATTTATTGAATTGTATTACGTCTTTATTGGGGCGAGATTGAGACTAAGGCAGTCTCCTCGTCCACCTAACCCCTTGTCATTTAACAATACAGTATAATTATCACCTAGACGAGTTTGATGAATACATACATACCTATAAAATCATAATTATGTGTCTCTACATACACATAAATATACATTTATCATTACATTTGATAGGATAAATAAAAATGAATAAATGATTTTACAAAGAAATTCACCTAACCACTTGTCATTTGTAAATGTCACAAATATGTTGATTTTAATACACAGATATACATATAAAACACATTTATACATATATACAAATAAATATATATGATTACATTTTATAGAGCAAATAAGAAGAGAAAAATAAAACAGATTAATGCACAAATAAATTATCCTAACCTATTGTTATTTATAAATTATATTATATTTGGGGTGTATGAGAAAAATTTCAGGGGACCAATGTACTTTCAATCTTCATTTGGTGCGAGGCTCATTTAAATGTAGCAGGAATGTAAAAATGCTGAGCGCTAAACTAAAAAAAAATTAATTAAAATTTCACTAACTATTGAACAGCACTCTCTCGACCTTTTCACAAAGAACTTTTCTATGCAGCAATTAAGACGGTCACTCGTGTCCTTTCCCACAACGGCTTGTGAATCTAAGAAACTCGATAGCTTCTCCTATAACAGTTAAATGAAAAACTATTATATTCGACAAATATTATGGTTCGTCAAAGGTTTTGGTTATTATTATGTACTTAACGTAAAATTTCTATATATTCGATCATATTTCTCCTAGCGATTTAATACCAATGACAAAATAACGCAGTTAATTATCGTAATGCATCCCTTAAACCAGTGGTTCCCAACCTTTTTGTAGGCGCGGCACCGTTTCAAAGGTCAACAGGATTTTACGGCATCCCAGCCTTCAAAGAAATGTTTTTATATTTTCACAAACAAGTATTAAAAACTTTGTAATTAGTCATTTGTTGGTATCACACCATACTCAATTTATTAGAGATAAAATTAATTCCCTAGTTACCTGTAAACACATCCAAATTGTTGATTAATTTGAAAAAATTGTTTTATCGCGAGACCACCAAAAATCAACTGCGGCACCCCAATGTGTCGCGGCACCCAGGTTGGGAACCACAGCCTTAAACAATTCATGTACGTAATATCTTTTCCTGTTAGGAACACGACTATTTTTAATGGTTCCATTCGTTTTTGTTGCGTCCATTTCATTTCGTTTTGATCGTGTGCGAAGCCGAAATTCTTTGGGATTTCCCTCGGAACGAGTACGCATCCGCCTGTGCATTGACGGAATTATAGATTTCTCGAATCTTTACATAACTTTTCTCCTTTCATTTGATTTCCGAATTCCTTCCGCTGGTGTCTAATAACAGTTTTTACCTAAATCCATATTTTTTCTTCCAGAATCCTACTTTCTCTTTCTACTCAGTCGTTATAATTTATGCCAAGCAGGAATAAATTGAGTCCTCCACAGAGATGATCCAGACTGGGTTTGAGTGAAAGAGCCATTCGGTCGCACACATTTCATTGCTCGAATCAATCAAGCTCGACGTTTCATTAATGGTCTGGCGCACAGCGCAAGGTTTTTTCACCCGAAAATTGTCGAGAGTAGTTTGATGGTACCTCAATATTTACTTAGTTATTCGACGCATTAAATACATACTCGAAGATTACTGAATTTCTATCGCAACGAATTTTAAGATGTAGTAGGTCTATTACTTTTTATTAGATATTAAGTTTTACTCTAGTAGCGAGAGAAAAGACTCAAGAAAAATTGAATGATTAATTAAAATTAATTATTTTTCAATGACGATATTTAAATATTAGAATTTTTTTAATTCCAAAGATTTTATCTCAGGACCAATTTTTGTTAATTTTTTATGGAACAATATTTAGCTTAAACAATACATAAAATTTTAAATTTTAAGAATATTATAATTTTTCCATTAGGGTGCATGCCACACATTTCTGCTATTTTTTTAAGTTAGAGCACATCTAGAAGTGAAACAATATTTTTCTATATGTTTATATTTTAATGGCAGCATTAGCAACTTCATAGTAATTATCAAATATTTATTTGTGCATATGGACTAAGGTCTAAATAACGTATAAATTTCAACTCCCTAGTTCACCCCGTAATATCTAAACATTTACGTGTTTGTTTAAAATTTAAGAATTTTGAACAGTCAAACAAATAAAAGATTCAAATTTCTATTTACCCTATTTTTTTACAAATTCTAACTTTAATAAAAATTTCAGCTTCGTAGCACATCCGAAAATACATAAACCTTAAAAATATGTTTAAACAATTGCGAATTTTTAACGGTAGCATTGTTGAATATTTTCAAATTTTTTTTTCTATATGTGATTTTCAACATATTTTTTGCAAAAACTCGTAATTACGACTTATAGTTTCGAAGATAAAAATTATTATACTACAATGAACAAATGGTGTTAAAAAACCTCTAAAAATTAACAGTTTTAAATTTTCGAATTATAAAGTTGGTTTTGGGCAAAATCCTATAACTCTGAAAAATTTGAGCTCCCTAAACCTCTTAAATTGGTCTACAAACTAGAATCACTTTTTCCCATAGTAACTTATGGGAAATATTCCGGGGCATCTAAAGACAAACCTAGGACACTGTGAGTAAAATATTAATAATTCCAAATAGATATTGTAGCCATCTAGCAACATTAAAAAATTGATTTTTTTAGCTTTTATGTAAGTGCCCTAAATTTATTTACCAAATGACGCAACGGTTTTCTTATGGGAAAATAACGAAAATTTCGGAATTTCTGGTGTCAGACTGATTTCACTAAGGTCAGGGGTCCTATTTATTTTGGAAGTTACTCTATGACCTCTACAAATGCTGAGAATTTCAGCTTTCTATCTCACGTAGTTTGGGCTGGAGATTAGTATCCTATACATATCATTATATATACACGTTCCTTACAGAGGAGTCCTAACATGTATGAGAAGGATACTAATGTTTCAACACTTCAAGAAGAGCGACAGACTCAAAAGATTTTTATTGGTAGAACTATGCGCAAAACCGACTAGAAAAAACGAAAATCTTGAAAAAGTTCAACAATGCCGCCGCTAAAAATTCGAAATTGTTTAAACAATTTTTCAAGGTTTATGTATTTTTGAATGAGCTACAGAACTGTAATTTTTTTAATAGGTAGAATTTATAAAAAAACGAAATATGGATTATACAAATTTTGATATTTTAATTTGTTTGGTAATTAAACATTCTTAAAGTTTAATCAAATAGGAAAATATTTAGACACTACACGGCAAGTTAGGGAACTGAAATTTTTAAGCAATTTATAATTTAGTCTACATAAACGAATAAACATTTCAATTTATCCATGAAATTGTTATTGCGTCCGTTAAAAATTGTTTAAATTTAATCAATTACATAAAAGTTAAGTCACTTCTAGTTATGCTAGAAATTTAAAATTTGGCAGAAATGTGTGGAAATATTGACCCAATGTGGAAATCGTATAATATTCCTAAAATTGCAAAAATTAGTGATTGTCTGACTCCATTATTGTTCCTTAATGAAAAAACAGAAATCGGTCCTGATCTTTTGAATTAAAGAAATATTTCCCATAATGAAATATCTCTCTGAAAAATTAATGTTTTTTCAAGGTGAGATGAAATACTCTCAGTATGCAATCACCTTCCACTAGTGTGATGTATTATATATCACCTCCCCAGCTCGCCACGCAGTATCATAACATTTAGCTATTTGTTTAGATTTTAAGAATTTTTAACAGCCAAACAAATTAAAATATCAAAATTTCCATAATCTACGTTTTTTTTTTTTACATATTATTCCTTTTAAAAATATTTCAGCTTCGTAGCACATTCGGAAATATATAACCTTGAAAATTTGTTTAAACTATCGGGAATTTTTAGCGACCGCATAGTTAAACTATTTCAAGATTTTCGTTTTTTTTTAATCGCCCTCGCACATAATCCTACCTATGTTAAAAATTTGATTCCCTAAATTTTCTGGAATTACCTAATCATTCTTCATCATCATTCATTCATCATTCTCATCTCCTTCCGCGGGGGGTGGCTAACTTGTCCCACCTTCCCACCGCTCAACCTTTCTCTATCTTGATAGGTGATAGGACTAAAACTCGCCCAGAATGATCCGCTCACCGCCCCCCAACAGGGACGCAGCTCCGAGAAGCGAAGCAGGCACCTCAACGCAAGTAGGGGAAAGGATACCGATCCCTTCTAGCATAAGAAACGTTCTCTTTCAAAGAGAAAGCATTAAGGGAGTCCAGACCAAAGGGCAAGATGACGAGGCACCAGAAAAGGTCAGTGAGGGCAGGGAAAATGTAGGACTTGATCCCGTCAGCAATTCTAACGTAGACGACACAGCCATCTTCACAACAGTGGAGAGGGCTAAGAAGAGAAGACGCTATGAGCCGTTGGTCTTTAAGCCCACCACAACAGAAGTTACAAACAGGTTCGATCCATTAGTAGACGCTCCAGGAGATAATCTAAGGACAGAAGCTAAAGGAAAGAGACCACCGGCCATAGTCATTTACGATATCCTAAATTACGCAGCATTCGTAAAGTCTATTAGACAAAAAGTGGGAAACAACGATTTTACAATTATTAAGACAAAAGACGGGTCAAGACTACAACTGACCACCACGGCCGAATATGATACCATTAAACAATATATAACTGAGGCTGGCGCCCAGATGCATACCTGGGCGGGAAAAACAAATACCACCGTCAGGTATATCAACAAAGGGTTGGATGAGGGGATAGATCTGGGATTCATTAAGAAAGAACTTAACGAATCAGGAGTCCCGTGCGTAGCTGTGCGTGTGCTGGCACCTACGAGAAAGGACCTCTACGTGGTGACTATAGAGAAAAACGAGACCTTTAAAATCACTGCTATGGCAGGCGTAAAGAAAATATGCAGCCATAAAGTGATCCTGGAACCTTACAGATACCAGAGGCCACAGATGTGCTTCCGGTGTAATAGATATGGACACGGGTCCCAGTACTGCACAGCATCTCCAAGATGCTATAAGTGCGCTGGGGCCCACGAAGGCAAAGACTGTCCCAATGACAAGTCTAATACTAAAGCTAAATGCTGCAATTGCGGCGGGGAGCATGTCTCCTTTTCTCGTAGGTGCCCCATCTACATGAAACATGAAGAAGCCTTAAAGGTAAAAGAAAAGAAAAGTGACAAAACGCACACACCGATCCAGGTCCCCCCACCACCGCCATCGATCTGGACTATCCCGGAGAAAAATGACAAAGGGATTGAAGTAAATGAATTCCCGCCGCTACCACAAAAGGAAACCAAGGAACAGCCCAAATGGGAAGTAAACCCTTGTAATAATGACTCGGATATTAAAACCTTAGTCGCGACTATGGCCCAGTTTACAGCTACAATACAACAACAGATGACGGCCATGATGACGCTAATACAAACCCTAGTAGCCACCATAACCGCTCAAAACGGCAATGGACGTTAAGGTCAACCAAGTAAATGCGATCATCATGGCCCACTGGAATGCCAACGGGGCCGTACGAAACAAGACGCCGGAGCTCATTGAGTTCCTAAGAAAACATTCAGTTAACATTATTTTAATACAGGAGACGCACCTTCATCCGAATGAGGAATGGGCTGTTCCTGGTTACAAGGTATTTAGGAGGGACCGAGGAAGCAACACTGGAGGGGGTGGAGTGGCGATCCTTGCCCGTGAAGGAATTGCATGCGCAACAATAGACGACAGAAGCTCTGGCCCGATAGAAGCAGTGGGAGTCAGAGCTGACACAACTATGGGAGCAATCACCATCGTAAGCATTTATATCCCGCCAAATAAAGAATTGCGTATGCAAGACCTAAACGGGCTCCTTAGCATGGACGATGGAGTGATAATCGCGGGTGATTTTAACGCGATGCATTGGGCGTGGAACTGCAGTAAATATAGTAGGCGTGGTAATCTTTTAAACACATGGGCACGAGATAACCAATTTAGGGTAGTGGCTCCGATAACAATGACGCGACCAGGACCAAGGAACACAGGAAGTGTCCTTGATTTTGCACTGGTCAAGAATTTTGATCGACGGACAGTGTCAAAAACGATCCCAGAACTAACAAGAAATCATTACCCTGTGGTTTTGAGGATCGGGACACAAGTAATATTTTATCAACAGGACAGCCTCCGCATGTGCTACGGACTTGCGGATTGGACTAAATTTAGAAAGAAAATTACGGAGACACTACCAAGTGATGTGCCCACGATATCCACCAGGGAGGCAATAGACGAGGCGGCAGAATTGTTGGGGAACGCTATCACGAACGCAGCGGAAGACGCAATTCCGCGCAGAGCAACAAAAGCAAGAGAAAGCCTGGAGATCCCGGATGAAATCAAAGATCTCATCAAAAAAAGGAACCGAGTGAGGAGGGAGTACTATCGCTTTGGCACCGCCGAGCAGAAATGGGATCTCCGGGAGTTGAATAGGGAAATTAGAGACCAGTTGAGGCGCCTGAGGAGATAGAGATGGTCGATACGATTGGCGGACCTCAACACGAAAGATAACATCATATGGAAGTATACGCGTTCCCTAACTAATTCTGCCAGGAGCGACCCCCCGGTGGAAAGTCCTGGAGGTAAACTCACCACGCCTGCTGACAAAGCAGAATATCTTGCGGCTCACCTAGAGCAGATTTTCACGCCCAATGAGGCGACGGAATTTACTCCGGAAATAACAATAGAAGAAGTCGAGTCCATGCTAAGTGAACAACACCAGAATGAGGCCCAAGCCACTCCGGTGTTCTCCACTAAAGAATTGGCAGAAGTAATAGCACGGCTACCTAAAGGGAAAGCTACAGGAAAAGACAAAATTCCCTACGAATTAATAAAACGACTGCCAATCTATGCGGGAGAATACCTTATCTCAATTCTCAACGCAGTGGTAAAGATAGGCCACTATCCAACCGGCTGGAAGCATGCAGACATCATATGCATACCCAAGGTAGGAAGGAGGGTGTTAAAAGCCTCCGACTTCAGACCAATATCCCTCCTTTCCTGCCTTGGAAAGGTATGTGAAAAGATGATTTATCCCCACATACTGACTCACGCGGAAGGGCATGGTGTAATCCCCCAAAATCAGTTTGGATTTAAGGCAGGACACTCCACAACACACAACACATCAGCTGCAAAGAGTAGTCAATTTTATTACGGACGCCTTCAACAGGAACAATGTTTCAGTTGGAGTAGCATTTGATATAAGTAAGGCATTCGACAAAGTATGGCACTTAGGCCTACTGCAAAAATTACTGATAGCAAAATTTCCCTCTTGGCAGGCGAAATTCATTAAATCCTATATTCATGACAGGCCATTCACAGTGAAATGGAATGGTGCCGTAAGTTCAACGAGGAAGATAGCAGCTGGTGTACCACAAGGGAGTGTCCTCGGGCCTTTGCTGTTCCCCATCTATACTGGCGATATTCCGACAGGCGAGGGGGATTGGAACTACACCATTGCTCTCTACGCGGACGACTGCGCCATAATAACGAGAAGCTTCCAGCCGGAAATGGCTGTCCGGTATGCCCTGAGGCTAACTGAGAAATTGACACAATATTACAAAAAATGGAGAACTGAGATAAACCCCCAAAAGTCGCAAGCAATCCTCTTCAAAAAAAAGGATGCCAAGATTCCGAGACAACATTTAATTGAAGGTGTGGAAATTCCCTGGGCGAAACATATTAAATATTTAGGTGTAACCATGGACGAGAAACTACGGTTTGACGAACATGTAAAAAGGATTAACTTAGCGGCAGCTGGGAAAAGAGCTAGACTCTTCCCAATTTTTAATTCAATTGACGTGTCCAGGGAATTAAAAACACAGCTCTATAAAGCAATCATCAGACCGACTCTCATGTACGCTGCGCCAGTATGGACAGGACTCCTAATGCAGAAGTCCTGGAAAATACTCGAGACCGCGGAGAGAAAAATTTTAAAGAGAATGAGCATGACACGGGGTCAGAATGTAGACCTCCACGAAATGCTAAAAACAAAAGCAATTAGAGAAGTCGCAAAAGACTTGGCCACTAAATATAGATTTGCTCTCGAAAATAAAACAAATGACGTTCTCCGCGATCTCGCTATAAACAGAGTATCGGTCTGGGACAAGCACAAACGAGCACTGGCATCCACAGGTGAAGAGGATTGGGTCCCTCCAAAAAAGCGGCGAACATAACATAATTTTAACTAATATTGACGATTATCGAAACTATGGGTGAGGTGCCTGTACTGTCAAGTATTTTATAACACGACGCCACACTGGAAGGCAACTCAGAAATTGCATATACCACGGGAGGGTATGAGCCACAGGGCCTGAGAATTTAGAAATTCCGGAAAGATAACCTTAATTTCGTAGAAAATGAAAACTATTACTTTATCATCATCATCGGCATAGTTAGTCTCTCCGTAGACAGGCCCGTGGTTATTCATGGTTAAACCTGGTTATCCACACACTAATATTTTTCGCTGATCTTTTCATATCTTGATAACTCCCTTTCCTTTTCAAATCGTCTATCAACTGAACCTTATCCTACCTCTTTCCCTTTTTCCATGAAGTTTTCCTTCTAACACGTCTTTCATCATACTCTCTCCTCAGGTAATGTCCAACCCAGTTTGCCTTCCTCTTTCTATTAATCTGTATAATCATTCGCTTCTCTCCTACTATTCGTAGAACTTCATAGTTTTTCATCCAATCTGTCCATTTTATCTTCAGCATTCTCCCCGAAGTCCACATTTCAAGGCTTTCCAAGTATTTGATGTCATTTTACCTAAGCGTTCATGTTTCTGCCCCGTACAAAGCTATACTCCATACACAGCATTATAAGAACTCTTGCGGATATCTTCCCTTATATTCCCCGTAAGTAGGTGTTTCTTTCTTCTGAAAGCTGATTATGCTTTACGTAATCTAGTCCTGATCTCATCAGTACATTTTGCTTGTCTTGTTATGTTACTTCCAAGATATTTGTAGTCTGAAACTTCTTCTCAAGGCTTTCCTCCAGTACTTATGTTCAGATTCCCTTCTTTGCCCGATATTCGAATGATCTTGGATTTTTATGTAATTATTGCCATAGCGTATTTACTACCTGTAATTAGGTAAAAGTCTTGGAATAATTTTGAAACGAGAAAAAAGTCTACTATGACCGGGAATCGAACCCGGGTCTTCCACTTTACAGCTTATGCCTATCTGCATAGGATCTTCGGATCGTGTCATTCCATCAATTTCTTGCTTGGCAATCTCACCATTTGAGAGGGAGTTTTCTTCGATGTATCTCTTCGAGGACATCCATTGGGGTAGTTTGATACTAGCTTGGCTAGTTCCGTCCCAACCAAGAAAACATCCACGATCAGAAATAATAAAATTGATCTGCTACGATAGTTCAGTGGTAGAATATCCGACCGGCAAGTTGAAGACCCGGGTTCTGATTCCCGGTCATAGCAGACTTTTTTCTCGTTTCAAAATTATTCCCTACTTTACAGCTTATGCCTATCTGCATAGGATCTTCGGATCGTTTCATTCTATCATGGTAAAATTAAATTTACCATTTTATGGAGTTTCTCTTCTTTTCTTGCTAGAAGTACATGATCATATGCGTATTTTACTCTTATAATAATCCTTCTTTCAATTTTGAAATCTCCTGTGCCTTCTAACGTTTCTTGTCTTAGATTTTCTCCATATATATTGAATAGGGTCGGCGATAGGCAATAATCCATATTTACTTCGCAGGTGTCCGTATTCTCCAACCTGACCATTACAACTTTATTCACATTAAGATTCCTGATCAGTCTCCTGTATTTCCAGTCTACACCTTTATCCTTTAATATCCTTGTCAACAATCCCCAATTTTTCTATATCATTGGCCTTCTGCCAGTTTACGACATGTACGCAGATATCTTGATTCTACTCTATTGCCTTTTCTGATATGATTCTAACTACCCATGTGTCATCTCTAGTTCCTCGTCATTTTCTGAAACCGAATTGATCTTCTTCTAGCATTTATGCTGCCTTTTTCTCCAGTCTTTTATTTAGAATCCTCGTGATGGCCTTCGAAGTGTGTGACAGAAGGCTTATCGTTCTGTAGTCTTTACACTGCCTTACCTTTGTCTTCTTCTTTAGAGTGATCATTGTTACTTCTAGGATATCTTGAGGCCACTCTCCCGTATCGTAAATCTTATTAATTAATTTCGTGATCGCTTTTGGTCCTTCTGCTCCCAGAACTTTAAGTACCTGAGTCTGTATTCCATCCCTGCTTGTGGCTTTCCCTTTCTTTAGTTCCACTATCGCTTATTACATTATATAAATATATAAATGTGTTCTGTGTAATTCAAATGCTGCCGCCTTGGTATATTTACGAGTTTATATCTTGGTGTACGGTGATTTTTTTAATGTTTGCAATATGCAAGCACCGACAACTCGTATATATATATATATATATATATATATATATATATATATATATATATATATATATATATATTGTAGTTATTCGCACTTTCCCTTACCACACTTCCTCTTTATTGGCTATCCACCCCTCACTCCCCACCTCCTCCAATCATCAACCTTCCCACATCACCCTGTCATTCCCCGCCCAGTGTGTCACTTTACGTTACTCTTTCGCTAAAGAAGGGCATAGGTCCGATAAGCTTGCGTGTGTTTTTGTGTTCGTGTGTTTTACGTGTCTCTTCGACGCCCCCAGCAGCCTACCAGCTTGGCCCTCAACTTGGTAAGTGTCCGCTGGGCTTCCCTCAACACCTTGTTGCCACCCTCATCACTACCTTTTCTTTTCCTTTAGTTAATAAATATATATATATATATATATATATACATACATACATATCTTTCATATAGTTTTCCAGTTCTGTCTGTCTGTTGAGACGGTAACTTCATCAATGACATTTTTTAACGCGTTTTTAACACACTTCCCGATTAGGAGTAAGGTTGAAATTTCGCAAGACTGTTTGATTCAGATATAAAAATGAAATAGCGAAAAAAACCCGGGTTCGACTCCAGGTTGCTTTTGGCATTTCCCGTAAGATAACATGTAAAAAGAGCAGGCTTGTACTCTTTTGGAAATTTAAATTAGAAATAATTGACCTACCAACATCAAATATAAACTATGTTTTAAGATTATTAATGAAATTTTTTTTTCGATTTATATTTTTCCGCCTACCTTTCGAAATCTCTCATTTTAACATTAAAGAAACATATTTTGGTAAAATATCGGCTTTTTAACTATATTTTGCCTTGCCGACCACGTCATTGTTAAACTTCGAGAATCAATTGTTGTCTCAATACGCATGCGTGTAATATGTACGAGGGCATAGATTGCCTTAAATTACCGTAAGATTTTTCGCGAAATTACGTAATCCTAATGTGATCGGGATTTAGTTTGTAATCTTTAGTTTATCTAAACGACTGTATAGGTGTAGAGAAAGAGAGAGGGGGATGTGGGGAGAGAGATACAAGGGAATGGATATAGAATGGAAGGTAGATAGAGAGTAAGGAAGTTATAGAATTAGAAAAGAACGGGAGGAAAGAAATAAAGAAGGAGACGGAGAAAAACAGGGAGAGCTTTTATTGGAAAAGGAGGGATTGAGATAGGTGGAGGTGAGACTTCTGAGGGAGAGACGGTGTGTGTGTGTGAGAGAGAGAGAGAGAATGTAAGAGAGAGGGAAGGAAAGAGAGAGGAAGGGACGGGGAGATGGAGGGAAGTGGTTCATGATTTAGCATATCTTACTGATTTTTCATATAGAAATCAAATATATTTGGAATACTTATATCATAATCCCGTCATATTTGAGGGGTAATTACGCTAGTCTATTAATAAAAGGGAATGTGTTTGTGTGTTCTGGACAGCATATCTCAAAAACCATGGAACATGGAGACAAAAATTAGTACACTTACTCATGGGACCTTGAAGATATGCACCTCGGAGCCAGAATTTTGATTTTTGGTGGTGGGCGGGAAGTGGTGGGGGGTGCCATTCCCCATAAGATAACACGTAAAAATTTTTCGACTTGAAGGGTTTTACTCTTTTGCAAATTATAATTAGAATGTATTGACCTACGATCTCCGGATTTTAACCGTTTTACAGAAAAATAAATACCCTTCCTTATTCTTATCGTCACATTGCGCCTACGATTTTAAATCACTCAAGTAATACGTTTTATTCACATTTATTTGAAAATTTTAAGCTTTTTAACGATATGTTTCCTTGCCGACCGTTCATTGTTAAACCTAGAGATTGTATCGTCGCCTTAATCCTTTTACTATACATACGTATAATAAGGAATGTGTGCTTAGAGTGCTAGAATACGAGAGATAGGAGAGAGAGGAAGAAAGAAAGAAGGAAAGAGGGATAAAGAGACAAAATTTATTGATCCACAAAGCTATTAAATGTATATTTTGATGTTATTGTGTGTTTGTTCAAAATAAAGTAATACTTACCGATTTTCTGCAGATTCCAAATTTTGAATAAACATCACAACCTCTAAAATTAGCAGAATGCGCTAATTCTTACACCGAAATATTATATGTAAAATGTTGAAATAATCATATTCGTTTATTATGGGATTCATTTATTGTTGAGCGCTATTAAGATATGCATGACAACGCACGTTGATATTTGTTTACTTATTTACTCTTTACATTCACATTTGTTTTGTTATTTACATTATAAGAATTATATTCGCATATTATCTATTAAAATGGTAATATGATAAATAATCAGAATTGATTGCTTGACATATTTGTCTAAAACGTTTTGCAATAGTAACGTATTTCGAATTTTATTATTTACTTTGATAATTATTTCGGACAATATTGTTTTGGTTACCCACGAATGATACTTCTGTTTTCAATTGATCTAATATTCGTATTTGGTGTACGTCGTTATCGTATATGCAAGTTCAACATCTATTTAGGAACATTTTTTAGTGGTTTTTGGATAATTGCAATTAAGGTAATATTCTGTGTTTTCTAAGTAAAAGTTGTGGATTATACGTTTTTTGTCTTTTTGGTACTCAGCGATAAAACTGAGTATTATAAAGGTTCTTGTCTGAATAATTAAGCCTTTATTTCTATAACAATCTCATACTGATTTTTATTATTTTCACCAAATCAATGGTTCAAATAAGAAACCATGCCTAAAAAAAGCGTAAGATTATTCTCAGATTCAATTAAGACAAATTCCAAACGAATAGTTCTCACCAGAACCGCAGAAAATGCCGATCAAAGAAATGAAGGACTTGAAGAGCAATGAGTGAGGCAGGCAAACGTCAGAACAGCAGCTTCTGACCAAAGGAATTTAAGACATGAGGAAATTAAACATGAGCGAATTAAACTAATGACCAAAGGGGTTTACCACTTCAAGTACAAAGAAATTGAAAGATATCACAGAAGAAACAATAAGAAATCTACTATAACAATTCTTTAATTTCAACCAAAATATAATCTTTAACATCTTCCTCCCATAAATACCTATATGTAGATTTTGCTTTCTTTTCAAATGAACACTTTTATGCATTAATTAAGCAAATTATACTTATAAGATTATAATAACACTTTCCATGTCAGACCAACACAATTTTTGTCGCCAAATTCGATTTCAAAGTCCGGGAACTCATTTTGTTTCATAGGTTTGACTTTAAAATATTCACCTGACAAATAAGACCCACAAAATCAGCCTTTGCATATCTTTAAAAGTGTTTCCACCGGTTGTATCTTTAGAGCTTGCAATTCCTGCTGAAGGCTTTAATAATTTTGTAATTCATGACCGCATAATATGATGCAATTTCTTCCGCTGGAAATTACTATATTTTAAAACTGATTCCATCGATTGTTTATTATGAATATTTGACAAAAAATCTGATGTTGCCACTACATAATTTTCTCCATACTTGTAATATTTCTAAAATTCCAAATTGGATAAATGATAATAAATATTTTAAGGAACTGCAAGAAAAATTTTGAAGACTATACAAAGAACAAAAATAAATAAACCGTAGCCTTCGGATATTGGATATCACCAGGAAGCTCCGAGCGTTACTAAGTCGTAACTAAGCGTAGTGTTTACAATAGTCACCAATAGGAGGTGTGAGGGTGGAGAATAAAGAATTAGTTTTTAAAGTTTTAAAATATCCCTTAATGGGAAGATGTTTCGAAAAGACATAGTAGAAAATGGCATGTTCTAGAACTTTTATTCCAGTACCTTTTTATATTTATCAAATATAAAAAAACTGATGTGACAAGAGTAAACAACCACTTCCGTTATACCGATTTTTTCCGAAAACTAACCACATATTTTACCTTTAACAAAAATGTCACATATAAAATTTTGCGTTTATGCGATAAATGATTTTCGAGTTAGAGCAACTATAAAATTCCGGCCACAGACACACCTAAAGACAACATCAAGAAAATAGTCAAAACGTGTTAAGGGGACCTTAAAACAAGCATTTCCGTTTAAATCTCGAATTAGATTTTTTCATGAAAACAATACTTCGTTTATGGGGAAAGTAAAAATACAAAGTCGCCAAATTTATTGATATAGGATGCGGAAAAAAATTATTTATTTGCGTAAAAGATGGAGAGACAAATATTGCATACCAATAGGCATTACAATAAAAATAAACCTGGTTTCATTACTTGGGTTTATTTTCAAATCTTACTCGATATTTTTTCTTGACTTAAAAACCCGAGCAACGCCGGGTACTTTCAGCTAGTCAGGTAATAAAAATGTATTTTATCATCATCTATATTTCTGTAACTGTTTGTTTGTTTGTCCTCTATTCAAATCCACAACTCTAAAGATATCGTCACGAAACTTTGCATAGGGATAAATTTTACCCTGCAAATAACATAGGCTATACATCGATAAAAAATTCTTTAATTCAATTACATAATCCTGTTTTCCTTCGATCGTTGAGAAAATAGTTATTTATGTCAGAATAATCATGTTTAGAAATTCATAATAAATGTATTAGAATATTGTTTTTTAGTGTATTAAATTAATTCCATTTTAGAATAAATAGAAACAACGTTCTATTGGGAATGATTTCCGAACGCACTTTGCAACACCTTCAATTGCAAAACAAAAAGCTTCTGAAACAATATTGAAAGATAAAACTTAAGCGATGATTGAAGTATATTTCCAGTATTTTATAAACTTGGCGGTGGCATAAAATGGTCCCGACCAACGCCAGGTACTTCAACTAGTGTGTGTGTGTGTGTGTCTGTGTGTGTGTGTGTGTGTGTGTGTGTGTGTGCGTGCGTGCGTGTGTGTCTGTGTGTGCGCGCGCGCGAGCGCGACCTAGGCACCCGCCTTGGGCGCAGCACGCTTAGGAGCGCAAAGATTGACAATTTGAACTTTTAAGCGCAACTTTATAAATTGTAACATATATGTTATTTTACTTCTACATTGATAATAAACATTTGTTTTTGAGATAAATTGATAAATCACATTATCATTAGGAGGGGCGTTATTTTCTAACCGTGTCTAGGGCGCAAAAATATCCTGTCCCGGCTCTGTATAGAACACATTCTCTCTTGAGTGAAAGCACCTTTAAAATAGGGTCAACTACTGATTCTACTGAAACGTTTCGTTTGATTGGGAAAATATTTTCATATGAGCAGGAAGTTACCGCTGTGGTTCACATGCGCCGTAAACGAGCCCGTATACAATAATCAATAGAGTTTTTAAATGATTTGATTGACCTGGAAAGCATGGAAGTCTCTGCATAGTTTCGCTAAATTTGAGTTTGTCCTAAAGGTTCATCAAAAGTAATTCAACAAATCACTCACGCTTAGTAATTAGTTCTACATGAAATAGTATAACCTATAATTTCATGATCATTGCACAAAGATACCGTATTCAAAATTATTGTTCTTGATTAAATGAGCTGCTGCTTTCTTAAAGAAAATATTAAATTTTCATTTGATTTGGAGACTTTAAAATATGATGCCCTGTAAGACGATAGAACAGTTTTTTCATCACTTCAATGACTGGAGGTTTCTCATTGTTTATTCAGAAAATTTGCTATATGACGCAATATGGTAATGCAATATAGTCGTATTAGGGTTCTAAAGATCCTACTTAAATTGCTGCATTTGCAATGCTAATATCCTCTTAAATTATCACTTTGCGATATTTTTTTTCTTTGAGGAAAAAAATTTCGCATTCAAATTTAGCGACGGAGGATATAATTTAAAAAAAGGCAATCACAGACGTAAAATTAACATGTCACCACAACTCCCCTCATGAAAAGTCACTGAAACTTTTGTCTTTCGTAAAGTATGCATGAACTGGGTTCCGTTGCTTTTAAAGGGGAACGCTTAAAGATTTTTAAAAATATGATGCAAGGTGATATTTTGCACTTCTACACACTTCGACAATCTGGAATTTACGAATTTGTGAATGGCCGCCGTTTATGCTCACGTCTATATTCCTTTAACAAACAAAGGAATTTAAAAATTATTATAAAGGATAAGTTTGTTTTATCGTATATATGTTTGTGTGTGTGTGCATTTATTTCTTTTTGTGCATGTGCGTATAATTTTTATGAAAATAAAAAATGACTTAAAGCAAGTAAAATAATTCATCTCCCCCGAGAGATTCGCTGGTAATTCTCACAGCCTTCCAGGTTTCTTAAGATGAAAAAAATACATATCGGAAGCACAGCTGGCCCCCTTAAGGGAGGAGAGGGAAAGAAGGAGCGTAGGGGAGGGTTGGTTTGGGAGGGAGTGAAGAGGGGAAGGTGGCTGAGGTAGGAAAACCTAAACCTCAAGACCTTTTCATGAAAAATGTATAAGTTTCACCACCGGTTTTCTTGAGGATAGAAGGAGGGAGTAGGATGGAAAGACGTGGAGAGGGGGAGGGAGGTTGTGTGGAGGCAGAGAGAGAGAGAGTGATCCACTTGCGCATTTGTTATTTCTTTTTTCTCTCGTTTTTCCTCTTCTCATCGTTGCCCAAAAGTTCCGCGAGAGGGCATGGCGTTCGTCCTCCCCCTCCTCCCATACTCCCATAACGGACGAAGACAACTCCCCAAGCGAGGGAGGTATAGCCGGACGTCGAGTGTGAGGAATTGGCGTTGATTCTAGGAGGGAAGGCAGTTTATTATATTTTTTCCTTCTCTCTCTCTCTTACTCCTGAAAGAGAGAGAGAGAGAGAGAGAGAAGGGAAGTGAGTTTTTGGAGTGTCTGAACGGAATTCCGGCGCAGATGAAAGAACGAAGAAAGGGAGATAATGGTGCGGGGATATGGGGAAAGGGTGTGAGGAGGGAAGAAACGAGGTTCGAGGAAGAGAAGGAGAGAGGGGTGGATGTGGTATGCGTAGCAGTGGAAAGGAAGGGGTGAGGGGAAGTGTTTGTGTTTTTTTTGCCGAAGCTGCGTGTGTGTGAAAGAGTAGGAGGAGGAATGAGCAAATAAAATAACCCGGAAAAATGAGAGGTTAATTTCGGCGGAGGTGAGAGAATGGAAATTTCATCCTTTTGAGATTTTCCTTGCGAGATAACTTTTAAGGTATTCCGTGAAGATTATGAAAGTAAAATATTTTTACTTTCATTAAACAAAAGGTTCTTTTATGTATATGTATTCTTGTTTACGTATGTGTGTGTGAGTAAACAATGCTGAACGGTGTATGAATGTATTGATTTTAATATTATATCTTAAGTATGCAAATAAAATCTGAAAGCTATAGTAGCTATAATAATCGCTATATAAATCATATTTATATCACATTTAATTGAAAATTTTACATAAATTAATTATGATTTTCAAACAATTTTGCGACAACATTTTGTAAAATGCAGATGTATTTAGCGTATAATTTTTATGAACGTGCACCGAATAAATTACTCACATCCCAAGCTTTGATATCTATCAATAAATGAACTAGCAGAGGTGTATTTTCCAGAATAAATATAAAAAATTGGAAAACTGTGTACTTGGGTATCTTCACAATAAGACTATGGGTATTGGAGATGCCTTAGACAAATATTTAGTTTTTCAGTTCTTAATACTTGGTATTTATTCTGAAATTTATTTGTCCATTAGATGAGATTGGTAATTCTCTAGGGCCTCAATGGTGTGCCGTTGGACATGAACTAGTATGTCGTGGAATTTTGTGAGAAGCGGGGGAGAAAGCAGGGCGGTGTGCCGCCAATAATTTTTTTGAGTAAGTGTGCACCAGAATGATAATGGTAGAGAAACACTGCTCTAGTATGCACATCAAATGAGGGTTCCATTTCCTTAATTTGGACGCGTGTTTTTCAATAGTGATTCAAGAATTAACGACGATGATAATGACAAAGATTTCATCGTTGGAACAGTTTCTGAAAAAACGCTACAATTAAGTCGTTGAATATTTAATGACGATTTTACAAAGAAATTCAAAATTGATCAGAGTCGCTTCGTCCAATTCACCACGTCCGTACGTTTCCACACACATTAAACCGTCCGAACAATTTTTATAAGTGACATATACGAGTGGTTTTAATTCAAGTATCTGAAGATTCGAGACATTCATACTTGTTTATGTCTTTCATATATTTATTTAGGACTCATCTGGGAAGCATCCAAGCATCCCAAAGAACCATACCAAATTTGATATTCGCAGCCGATTCGGTTAAGTTGGAATTCCTCCCAAATGAAGTTTGATTAAATGGGCGCGATTCCAAAAAATGTCATTTTAAAGGGTGTCCAACATTTTACGTCGTTTTTCATCAAGATGGTGGAAGTTTATTTTTTAGATCGAGTTTAATCCTTTTAGCCGGAGATTTTATGATCTCTTTTCGCTCCTCCAAAAGATCTTCTTCATGTATTTTCACATCATTTACATTTATAACTATTTTAATGTTGGAGAAAAGTTGCATGAATGCCTCTAAAAATTTGTTTTAAGTAAAATATACCAAGTACAGGTGTACCTACAACCCACTAGAGGGATACATTTTCTTCGCAATCACGCTAAATCTCTTGATTTCACGCAAATGAGAAACGTTCATTTCGAAGCTACTGTTTGGTTAAGATTTAGCCATGGGGACCCTGTCCTTCAAAATGGAAATTTGAAGTCGGTCCGTGAATAAGTAAAAGAGATTGTACATTTCAATTACTATATTACATTGGATAATATATATGCTATAATTTCTCGAGACACTAAATTATTCTTAACATTGAATAGCCTGTTCCCTTACTTATCTTCACCAGCAGATAATTTTATATCGCTCGTAACAAGTTGCTTTTCCATATGCCTCTTTTTCTTTTCCCCCGTGTCATCTCGTTCTCCGCGATGTTTCCTCCACGGTCCCTTAGTGATATTTGTCGTTGCCTGACATCCGCCGCAATACGTCTCCAGGTGTTTCCTAAACTGCTCTCTCATTCCTCCCCTCTCCATATCCCCTCCAGACAAATCTTGTCTCTTCGATCGCCGTGTTCAGTACGTCAGTTCGAGTCCGTCCGAGTTGGCACCAGGGTGAAAGGGCACGGTCCAAAGGAGTAACGGAAAAAGACACCCTTTTTGCGCGATTTATATAACGTTTTTATGTCGGTTTTCCCATTGACCATTAAGCCGAGAGGTGATAAGAGGGTTTCGGCTACATCGCGTTTCATCGCCATCAATATTTGCACGTCGCATTCATACGTGGCGGGAAATATCGACGAGAGGTTTCATATAAAACTCTTTCATGAAATATATCGGAGTGAGTTTACCGGTTCCATTCGGCGCTAAAAATGTGGAGATAGTTTATCAAGGGAGAATTGTGTTAGATCGTTACCTGTGTGGGAATTTCCTGGCATAAAATTTATCGGGATGATATTTTTTGGAATCGCGCTACAATTTTTTCCTAAAATAAAAAATGATTTATTAAGAACCTAAGTAGGTACCAGAAGGTATATTTCACTTTTAAATCCGTCAGATTCAAAAAATTACCCCAAACTTATAAAAATTGCTAAATATAAAAATATTACGCATATCATTGCTGGTACATATTAAATAAAGATTATTACTCTTATTATTATTACTGGCTATAATATTTTCATATGTAAATTATGCTTATATATTTCTCAAGTGTTTATCAATAAATAGTTTGACAATAGCTCGCGTAGACTGAGAAATGGTGGAATTTATTTGCATAGGATTGTAGCGTTCAGTAAACCAATGACTGTTTAATCATGCCCTCCATCATTCTGTTCGTGTTCTACGTCAATTCAAAATTTATCGCAAGTCTAAATTGCTCTGGAAAATAGTTTAAGCTAACTCAACCTTATCTTTGCTTTAACTGATTGAGTTTTTGAAAAATAGGGTTGTAAGTATAAAATAAATAGCATAGTAGTTTAGTTATATTTAGAATCAAACCTATACATTTTTATAATGTTCTAAATTTTATTATACCGACAAATTAAGGCTGTCTATTAGCCTAAATGCAAACTTGAACAATGACTCCACGTTTACTTTCGAAGCGTGATTTTAAAAAGGGTTTCCTTCGTGATTAAAATACCACAGATTGCAACTTGCGTGATTTTAATTGAAGCCTAGAGAAAATATTTGTAAAGGAAGGTTCACTAATCCAAAAAGCATAGATGCGTTTTCATTTTTGACAGACTGAACATACGAAGTATAAAGGAAGTGGAATACTGGATACAGTACAGGATGAAATATGTCGTCGTACACACTGTAAGAAATTATATTTTAAAATATTTATGATAATGGAAAACTTTTATTATAAAACATTGAATTAAAATGTGATCGCGGATTTGTAACGTATTAGTCTAATCCCTTAGGTAAACCGTTTTTCACAGTAAAATTAATAAACGAGGCCGAGATTTCGAGGAATTGCATAATTTATATTTTAACAATGCCGCATTTATTTCAAGTTATTCACAGATTCGTTTTATCTTCTCATCGATCTTTATCTTTATCATACCCAAGAAACTATTTCACACAAACCTTTGCATTATCCTTTTTCCGCCAATTCGAAGTATTTCAAAAGGCATTTGAAAATCACAGTTTTGCACCGTTCTCTCGCTTTCTCTCTTGTTAATTTCCTTTGGCTTATCCAATCTTCTTTATTGCCTATCTCATCTCCAAATCTCCCTGGAGTCTTTTTCCGCTACACGTTTCGTTTAAAATGTCCGACCGTGTTTTAACACCCTTCCATTACCTCGTCCCATTCTCCCTCTCCCCTTTTCCCCCCTTTTTATCTCTCCTTTCCCCTTTTCCCACTCCTATCGCCTCTCCTTCCTCCTTTTAAAACCATTCCAATGTCCTCACTTAACATTTCCACGCTCCGCAGCTTCTCCTGGTTGACAGGTCGCGAACTACGGAATGTGTCTCACCCATCGTTCCAGAGCAGGTGTCACGTTTCTCAGGATGGGACACGGGCTGTATTCTCCTCCCCGGAATATCGTCTTATGCCTTTACGGATGGCGGAGAGGGCTGGAGGAGAGGTTATGTGAAGGGTGGGAGGAGAAAGGTGGTTAGGACGGGAGATAAGGGAAGGGGGAGGGGGTGACGGGGTAGCCGTGTTCAAAATAAGGAAGTAGGACGTTTCCAGGAGCTCAACTGGTTGCTTATATGGTGAGAGGAGGGGAAAAGGAAGAGACTGGCCCGTTTAGGGAGGTGTTATCACAAGCGATAATCTGTAGTGATGTTGACGGCTGTTTGGTTCTTGCTACACCTTTTCACATTGGAAATACGTTAGGAGACTCGGCTGTCAGTTTGTTTTTATTCTTATGGTGGAATGAGCCGGAAGATTCGCGTTTTCGACAGCGTGCACTTCTTTTGAGGATTTGGATCGCGCCACCTTTGCCCATGCGAAATCATAGAATAACTCTGTGTAGAAAGACGGTATAAATATGATAAGTTTTCGTAAAGATAATTACAAAGTTTCAGGCCAGTGAAAGACGTAAGAGAACTTGGATAAATTTGTTTAATCAGTCTCCGAGATACTTCATTACATTTTCATGGAATTAAAATTGAGTATTATCATTTTGAGTTATTAATTCCAGATTGTAAATCCAATAGAGAATTATAGAGATTGTCTTTTGGATAAAATCAAATTTACGGAATAAGTATCTCTGTTGGAGACAAATATTCTGCCGATTTGATTTTATCAATACGAAATTCGCATTTCGGCAGAGCCATCATGGATGGCGACTGCTGTGTATCCGAAATGTTCATCTGGTTTTTATGACTTTTTTATGAATATTGGTGTCACCTATTGTGTCAATACCATATCTTATTAAACTAAACCAAAATGCCAAACAGGTTGCTTCAAAGGTTATTTTATACGGATTCTAAGAATATTGATAAGATTTAAAAATACGGGTAAAACACTAAAAAGTTGGTACATCTTTTGTTTGCTCGTGTGACAACAGGTCTTAATTCGAAAATTCCGCGCCAAAAATATATGAGTAAAAAATCGCCATTAAATAAAAATCTGGACTAAACGTAAATTTTAAGCTCTCGTAGACCTCGCGATTCTAATTATCGGAATTATTTAAGGAAATCGAGTGACTCGTGTTGTGTGATCTTCTACTGCTGTCGGTTTATGTTTTAGCCTAAAATTAAAGGGTGCTCCGCGAAATATGGTGAAGAAAGCCTTTCGTGACGGTGCGGCATTTATAATTGTCATATAAATCTTTCGTGGGAAGTTCCATACTCACCTAAATGATTTCCTGTAGGGAATATCCTTTCCAATATTCCACTTACTATGCCTCTGAACTTCGCATTGCAGATAGCCTAAGTTTCAGGATGTGCGTAATCTTAGTCGAGAGAGTCGTGCTTTCAACTTAGCCGACGCTAGGAGTTAGTACGTTTTCGCTCTTCAGGAAATTTTTTTTTCATTGTACTTAGGTCACTTTCACATTCTGAAGCTTCTACCAGGGTGATGTCAAGCGGTCTAAGAGCTTACCATGAGTGTTCGCAGTTATAATTTTATTACGTAGTGTTGACTTAGCTAAGTTCAAGAATGGAACAGATTGAAAAAGTCAAGTACCACTTTCAACTTACTTTGTTAGTTAAGCTTACCCGCGCAAGTAACATTCCATTTTCTAGAAAACGAAAAAAAAACGTTTGAGCGTGTGTTCCAACACGACTGGAAGATTGAATGTGCTCACTAAACGCACTGTTAGAAATGCCTCTTGTGAAATGTTTGCGTATTCATTGAGTTACACCCGCTTTGCCTTCAAAACTAAGAAGCTAAGAATCGGAAATGAAAAACGACTGTGAAATACGACTTTGTCGCAGTTACGTTCTGAAAAAGTAAGAACATATAAGTAGGTTTCAAGTATAAAATAGATGGAATAAATATTCAAGCAGCCGAGTATGTATATT
Source organism: Tanypteryx hageni (assembly GCA_028673005.1). Lineage (NCBI taxonomy): Eukaryota > Metazoa > Arthropoda > Insecta > Odonata > Petaluridae > Tanypteryx > Tanypteryx hageni. Next base: position 175,310,019 of record CM054115.1, on the reverse strand, counting down.
ATTTAGAAGTAAACATTTGTCAAGATCTTTCATGGGACATGCACATTCGTCGAGTTATATGTGCGGCAACAAGAAACTGGCTTTCATAGGTAGAATAGTACGGAACACTACCGAAAAAGTACGTGAAACATGTTATTTATCACTGGTTAGACCGCAAGTGGAATACGCCCCATGAATTTGCGATTCGTACGAGAAGGGACATATATGGGGACTTGGCTGGTGGATTTCATCACCGCCTGCTTCTCCTTGGGTCATTTCCCCGCTCCTTGGAAGGTAGCCACAGGCATATTCATCCCGAAGACGAATGCCAGCAAGGACCCGACCAAATACAGGCCGATCTCCCTGCTGGACGGCCTAGGGAAGCTCTTCGAGCGCATTCTCCTGCCGCACCTTCACAAGCACCTCTCCGAGAAGAACATTCTCCCGGAGCAGCAATTCGGATTTCGAGAGGGGCATTCCACAACGCATCAGGTGGCCCGTGTCTGTAACTTCATTACAAACACGTTCAACATCGGTCGCCACGTCGCTGCCGCATTTTTCGATGTCACAAAGGCATTCGACAGAATGTGGCACGACGGATTACTGCGGAAAATGTCCTTATTTGGATTCCAGACCTGGCAGTCCGGGATCATTCGGAGCTACCTTCGCGGGAGGTCCTTCCGCGTCCGATGGCAGATGACCCTCTCCTCTCCGTGGCCGATTGCCTCCGGAATTCCTCAGGGCAGTGTCCTCGGGCCGACCCTCTATAATACCTTCACCGCAGACGTCCCGAGGAACCTCGGCTGGAATACCATCACCGCCTTCTACGCGGACGACGCAGCACTGCTCTGCAAATCATCCAAGATGGATAAGGCGGCGGAATACCTGCAGCGCGCCACGGACGAGTGGCTGCGCTGGTTTTCAGCTCCAAGCTGCAGATCACGGCAGCCAAAGCTCAGACGAAGGTGCCAGAACCTGATGGCATCCTGGTCGGCTCTGACCAACTTCCCTGGAGGCAGGAGGCTGTGTACCTGGGAGTAGTCCTCGACCGCAGACTGCAGTTCACTGCCCATGCCAAGAGGAAGGCACACAAGGCGCTTGGTGACAAGATTGCCCTCGGTCCGCTGCTCCGCAGTTGCTGCGTATCAGCAAAGCGGAAAACGGCCCTTTACAGGGCCATCATCGTACCTATCCTCGCTTACGCCTCCCCGGCATGGAGCGGTCGCCTCTCCGCCATTGGTCGACGTCACCTGGACACGGTGGAGATGGCCTGCCTTCGGACAATTGCGGCTAGGAGAAGAAATGTACAGGTCCTCCTGGGCTGGCTGAGTCTTCCTTATATCCAGGACCTCCTAAGGACCAGGGCGAAGGTCTTCTGGGAGGAGACCGCGGGACAACCTACGGATATTATCCGCCGAATCGCAGCTGCGCGGCCCATGCCTTGGGACCGCCACAAACGGGGCCAAAAATCCTCAACGGGAGAAGACTCGGATCTTCCCCCGAAGAGGAGACGGCCGTGACAGCACCCGATAAAGGCCCTTTACAGGGCCACTAACCGGAGGACTGCGGGAGGTCCAGACTGGCCCCCACACACTAACAGCTCTGCCGCTTACGTGCCTCGTTTTGAGAGCAGTCGTGCGGCGTATCATCCCTGCGGCTTAGCAGGGCATGAAATTTCATCATAGTTTAAGTTCGAGAAGGGACATAGAATTCAATTAGAAAAAGTGCAGCGCAGAGCAGCCAGATTCGTAAAACAAAAGTACGAACATAAGGAAAGCGTCACCTCATTATTGAGGGATTTGAACTGGGTACCACTGGAGGATCGTATATTACACTCAAGGTTGCAGCTTCTGAAGAAATATAGATCGGAATCTCTAAAAGAAGAGGTTGTAGGAGTAATTGAGGCACCAACGTACATAGGTAGAAAAGACCGTGACGATAAGATACGTGAGATCGATTGTAGGACGGAGCGTTATCTACGCTCGTTCTTGCCGACGACAATACTAGATCACAATAGAAAATGTCAACCTGCGATAGAAAATCTTTAGGTAGGTTTTGGTGCATTGCACCCCCTGCCACCCACCAATTAGGTGAATTGCAGGGTAACATGTAGATGTTTGTATCTTAGCGGAAATCTTTGAATGCAGTCAATAAAAAACAAACGAGAGATTTTTTATTAAAATTCTCCTCTCAAATATGTATATTATTTTATAACAGTTAAGTTTATACAGAAAAATAAAAATATATTTTGAATTCATTATGGTAAAACGTGTTTTCACATTTTCCGTCCGTTATGGGAAAAATTTTTCCGTTAGTCCGTCCAAAAATTTAAGCAACGAGAAGAGCTGGGAAGCAAAGTTTTTCAGATTAGATTATCCTGGTGTTTAAGGTTTCCAACCGTCCTACTATCGGCAGCACAGTCCTACTTTGAGATAAAATGTCCTCTGTCCTACTCTAATGTCAAATAGGATGCAAACTGCCGTACTTTGTAACACATCTCTGTTTGGAAGATCTACCGGCGACATTGCTCCTAATTGATCACATGGCTTATGGGACCTAATGGATGTTTCATACTATAAAAAATTAGAGAGAAATAATACTACATGCGTAGAATTATGGAATATATTGTGCAAATTTAAATCAAAGATAACATTTTGCATAGAGGAGAAGTTTTTTGGTTTTGAAGTTGTGCATAGAATGGAACAGCTAATTTCCCAACCATACAAAAGTCGAAAAAAGAATTTTTCCCTTTTTACTCTGCTTGTCTGAGCTATTTAATGAAAAAATGTGTACAATAAAATGGGTTATCAACTTCAGATTTTTCCTTTTCTGATGATATATTGCCAAAGTATCGAGATTTATGCAAAATCGCTGATATTCTAAATTTAGATAATATTTTAGGACTTAATATGGACAAATTATTTGAAGAACTTGTACCAATTAAAAAGAATTTGCATTTAATTGACTTGGAAAAAATTTTGATAATCCTGGATTAAAAAGTGGAAATTCCGAAAATCTATTCCAGATATTACCGTAACATATTTAACATTCCAGCACCGCCTGCTTTTACAGAAAGAATACTTTCTGCAGTCGGAATAAAATAGAGAGCAGAAAGAAATCACTATAGTGTTGATTTATTAAGAGGCGAATTGCCAATTTATATAAATAATTGATTGGATTTTATGACAGCATTTTAGACAGCAAAACCTTATCAAGTGCTGAGAAAGAGTAAAAAAAAATATAATTTTCATATGAAAAAACCTGAAGCTAATTAAAATTAAATACTTTTTTTACATTATACCTCTTCGCCTTTTGTCGCAAGCACAATACCACATCTAAAAAAGTTTATTCTGTTTGTAGTATTAATAAAATATGTGATTGTGTTCAAGTTTTACTACAAACTGTCACCGATGAGTTAATTTACTTTGATTACAAAAGTATCTTACCTAAAAATTATAGAGTTTGTTCCATACAATTACAAATATTATTTAGTTTTAGACTTTTAATGTCTGCAGGTAATCTGTGCATAAGGTATCTTCATTATTGATGTATTGATACTGTTGTTCAATTTGTTTGAATTAGTTTGCACTAGTATTTACTTATCCACTGATTGTTGCCAATTGGTCTTGAGACCAATTTGTAACTTCAGCCTGTCATAATATAATTGTAAATTATTTGTTTGTCTTAAGAGTATCGGTGAAAATGTGATTTAATTTTGGAATGTACTACGTAATTTTCGAGTGTACTACGTAATTTTCGAGTGTACTACTTAAAATTTGTAAATGCTCTACGTAACTGTCACAAAGAGTTGGCAACCCTACTGGTCTCAGACATGAACTATATTTATTTTGGGATTTGTTCATCTGTCATTTTGCCTTTAAGCGGGACTAAATAATGCCATTATGAGCTATCTATACGGGTATGTTTCTATGGTAAAACTAAGTTTTTTTTACTTTGCTACGACAATAAGAGCGAAGTTTGAATTCTTTCACTTTGCCTTCGAAAAGAGATAAAGATCATATTAAAATTGTTTCGCTGCGGTGAGATATGCCCTAAATAAAACTTGATCTATTTTTTATGCGTTCTTTACCAGTGATGCGGCAGTAGCAGAACGTCTTATGGGCACGTTTAGTGCGTCCGTCGTGACTTTCACCTCCTAAACCGCTAGACGGGTTCTAATCAAATTAAGTATGAGTGATCCTAATTAATATTTATCGCCCAATTGTTGTTTTGGACTGCATCCGTCAATTGGAACTTCAACTGTAATAAGTACTTTGATAAACTTACACTCGTATCTTGTTAAATGGCATCCGTAAAGCAACAATTAAAAATCCATATTTGAAAGGTATAAATTAAAAAATGTAATCGGATAGAGGACTTCATTTACCACAATGAGGTTTTCGAGACCACATAATTACGAGGTATCGTTTCGGAGATAAATATCCGAGAAAATCCCAAGCAAAATATCACATATTTTGTTTAGAGCGATCTTTAAGACGGTTCTCTCGGAAAACAACAAATAAAAACCTGATGTGGCTTTTCCTGTATTATTTCTAAAAATTTGAAATATGTTAAATTATGATAAATATTTTAAGGAATTACGAGAAAAATTTAAATACTTTACAAAGAACAGAATAAACTCTATCCATAGCCTTCTGATATTGGATATGGATCGGAGCTCAAACAATTTGGAAAATAAAAACGAGCGTTATTAATTGTAAGACCTAATTGAGCATAAAGTGTTCACAATAGTCGCCGATAGGTAGTGTGATGGTGGCAGCTAAAAAGTATAGTTTTTAAAATATCTCTTAAACAATGCATTACTTGGGAAATGTTTGCGATAAAGATTGCAGAAAGTTAAATTTACTATAACTTTTATTCCTGTACTTTTTTATATTCAACAACTATTAAAGCAAGTATTTCAAGAAAACGTATAAAATCACCACTTTCGATTAACCGACTTTTACCAAAAAATAATCAACACTTCTTCCTTTAACAAAAATGTCAAATACAAAATTTCGCGTTGATCTAATTAATAGTTTTTGAGTTCTAGCACCCATAAAATTTATATCACACACATATTATCGTCATCACCATCATCGATAAAATAGAAAAACGTGTTCATGGGACCTCAAAACGCGTACTTCCGTTGAAATCTCGGAATGGATTTTTCATGAAAACAATACTTCCTTTATACTAAGTATGGAAAAGTAAAAATCCGTATTTTCTCTCACATGCTCTTATACCATCTGTAATGTATAGATTAAATAAACTGATGAGGGCAACACATGACTTTCTCCATATTTATATGGCAAATTACATGTTGTTAGCTCTGGGATCGTTGTCAATATTTACTTCCGGTTGACAATTAAGATAAGAAAAAGGAGCGTTACTAAGACGTAACTGTCAATTGTTAACAATAGTCGTCGATAGGTGGCGTGGTGGTGGCAACTAAAATATTTAGCTATTAAGTTATCTCTTAAACAATGCATTATATGGGAAAATGTTTATAGCAAAGATTGTAGAAAATTTAATTTCCTACAACCTTTATTCTGGTAAGTTTTTGCATGTATCAAATATTAAAGCAAATATTTCAAAATAACGGATAAGTGACTAGAGTAAACACCCACTTCTGGTTGACCGATTTTCACCAAAACTAATCAGTTCTTCTGACTGCAAAACATCGCATATTTTATTTACATCGATCGCTAAGACGGTTCTCTCGGAAAATAACTATAAAAAATCCATAATTTTCTCTCCCTTGCTTTTATATGATCTGTGAGGTATAGATTAATATTAAAGTTAAAATTCGAGGTTCACCCAATCATTCGATATCATTTCATAAGTACTTATTTTCCACAAAGAACGCTTTTGAAATATCTGTTTATTCCATATATAGAGTATACTTTTCCATCTTGTTTGAGAGGGATGCGACTTATATACTCCAATTGTGGATTCTTTTATCAATTTATTATATCTATTCAATCCTATCTTATTGATATTAACTTATTGTAAATAACCAATAGTCGATCTTTCAGTTCAACTTTTTTCTTATAAACTCCCTTTTAAATTTTTATACTTGAGGATCGAGAGAGAGAGAGACAGAGAGAGAGAGAGAGGGAGAGAGATTGATTGATGAATGTGGTCTTTATTTGGGGCGAGATGAAAACTAAGAAGTCCCATCTTCCACCTAACTACTCGTCATGAAACATATATAATAAGTCATAAAACATTATCAATGTAATACAGGTAACAATAAAAATAAAAGTATTCGAAAAGAAAAAATGTGATTTTGTGGAAAAAAATATGGACTACTGAATAATGAAATCCGTGTAAAAACACCAATGAAGGAAAACACCCAAACAAGAAGGGGGGTGTGAAAAACCTGCGAAACCTACTGAGATGCACTAACGATATCAATAAATGAAATTTAGAGCAGGTTATATATAAATGAAAATCATAAAGAGAAAAAATGGCACAACACGAATAGATCATTGATAATATAAACTGAAAAACCACAAAATTAATATAAATTAACATTGGTATGTCTGAATACAATGGAAATAAAAAAACAAATAAATGAGTAAAATACAAACATTTACAATAAGTATTGTTTTGTCAAGATCAAGTTTAAAAAATAAATAAGTAAATAAAATTGAAGCATTAAGCGTGTTTAACTGTTCCTTTGAAAGGATAAGAGAGATTGATAGCAGTGTCGCTTGAAAGAGGAGAACGAGTGCGAATATTTAATGTTTGGGGAAGGTAATTCCATAGTCTGCAAGCAGTTACAAAGGACTTGTTGAAAATTACTGTTCCGTGATCAGGATCAAGGAGTTTATGGCTCCTGGTATTACGGTTATGTACACATATACACATACCTCTAAATTCGGTGGCAAAATAATGCGGATTGTTGGAATTAAGTAATTGGTATAGCAATGAAAGGAAGTGGAGGCGTCTCCGAAACTACAAATTTAGCCAGTTGAGTTTGACGAGTGACTCAGAAATGTTTTCCCATTTCATCAGATTAAAAATATATCTGATGGACACGTTATATGTTCTCTGAATTTTTAACCATAGCTCTTGAGATAAATCTTGGTACGCTATATCAGCATAGTCAAAATGCGGAATAATTAATGAAGTTACTAAATGATTTGTTAGAGAAACCGGAGTACTGCTACTTAACTTCTTAAGTGAGTGATGAGATGAGTTTCCTGTTTTACACAAATTTATTACATTATGGGCCCAAGGGAGGTTTTCATCTATAAGCAATCCTAGATTCTTTACCACTTTACAATAAGGTATAATTGAATTTGCTATGTTTATCGGGATTCTTTAGGATTGATTGATAGCTGCCAATATCTTAGGGTAACCAATTAAGATGCCCTGCGATTTTTCTGGATTGATGCTAAGAAAGTTTTTATTACTCCAGATCTCTAGCGTTTATAAGTCCTTATTGATAATTTTTACAGTTTTAGTGAGATAGTTTGCGGTAGTACTTGAGTATATTCCAAGTCATCTGGATAAATGTGATCATTGCAGCATTTAAGTGACAAGGAGCAGTCATTTATGTATAAAGAAAATAGTAGGGGACGCTAAATTGAGCCATGTGAGACACCTCTCCCTTTGATGAGCCAATCAGATGAAGGATTAATGGAAATCACTTGTTGGGAACGATCGCTTAAATAAGAAGTTATCCAATTAATGGCCGAAGGCGAGAAATTCATTGCGAGCAGCTTAAACAACAGGACATCTTTGTCTATCGAGTCGAAAGCTTTACTGAAATCTAGTAGTACTAGGATTGTAACTTCCCTTTTATCCATAGCGTGGCGAATGTCATCGGTGATTTTTACAGGAGTAGTGGTTGTGCTGTGAAATTTATGAAAGCCAGATTGAAAGGGATCTAACAATTAATTTTTGTTAAGAAAGAGTGTGATTTGTTCATGTGTTAATTTTTCTAAGGCTTTTGATAAGATATGTAAAAAGCTTATTGAGAGAAAATCTTTGATTTCAGTCTATTTCGATTTCTTTGAAATGAAAGCGCGTTTCCAGTGCAATGGAAATATTTCTTGTGATAGAGAGCAATTAAATATATTAGCTATTAATGGCAGAATAATATGTATCAATTTCTTAATGAAAATAGTGGGAATACCATTGGAGCCTTGAACTTTAGATTTAATTTTTCTAAATGTATGGAGCGCTTGTAATTGAGTGACAGGGATGAACTCAAACGAGTTAAAATCCTTATTTGATTTTTCCGCTGTGACAGTAACCTAATTAATAGTTTCCTTTTTTATTTTATCATCAATGACATTTGGGAGCGTAGAAAATTTAGAATTAAACGCGTGTAATGATATGTATGGAAGCAGTTTAAAATCATTTTTTTGCCAATGCCAATCGACCTAATTTTTTTTCAACTAATCGAGGGTGATTCGTTCGGATTAGCTATTGAATGAATGAATCTAATTTTTGCATTTCTGATTAGAAGTTTCATTTTGTTACTAATGCGTTTATAATTGTCGGAAATATTATCGTCTTTAGTTCTTTTGAATAAACGAAAGACCGAATCGCGATGTTACGTCATACTTTTAATATTTTGATTTGGAAATGCAAATAATTTTTTCAGGTGTGAAGTGTTCAAGCAATTGCATTAATAAAGTGTTTAATGCTTTAATTATTTATCAATATCATCTATAAACTCAATAGAATGCCACGGAAGAGTAGAAGCCTCATTCATTAAATCAAAATCATCTATCCCTTTTATATCTCGGTGACGCATAAGTTGGTTTGAATTTCGGCGAATTGAATAAGTATGCTAAGAAGATTAGGTCATACAATCGAACCAAGCATAAATAACATAATTATTTCACTTTTTGGAGCTATTGAGAACTATTTTCTCTATATAGGATAGCTTTTTGTTAGCGGCATTTATCAATCGGCGAATGTGGGTGTCCCACAAGAGATCACGATGGATCTTGACTCTTAGATATTTAATCGAATCTGAAACTGGAATTTCTACTCCATCCAACGAGATATTCGTTCTCCAGAAATTGATGACACAGCTTTTCTTTTGGTTGGTCTCTCACTGTCATTCCTTACACCATGCAGAAATAGCTTGTAAATCATTTTGGGGATACTGATGGTCTTCCAGATTGCTTATTTCTCTATAAATGACGGTGTCTTTCGAGAAAAATATAATTTTACTTCTGACTACACAGCTGATATCGCTTATATAAATTAGAAATAGTAACGAACCAATTACACTAACCTGTGGAACGCCAGAAACTACCTCCATTAAGTTTGAGAATTTCCCATCTATAACAACATTCTGCTTCCTATGATTAAAAAATTCGCGGATCCAACTAACAATTTTGGAACTAACGCCTACGGTTTCTAATTTCGTTATAAACTTCCTGTGAGGTACCTTATCAAAGCTTTTCCTAAAATCTAAGAAGATGTCATCAACCTGCCTGTTATTTTCTCCGCTTCTCAGTATACAATTCACAAAAAGACCGAGCTGAGTATCACAGCACCTACATTTCCTGAAGTCGTGTTGACAATCATCTAACAATCAATTACTATCAAGAAATCGCATTATGTTACTAACGAGTATATGCTCGAGAATCCTAAACGAAATCAAAGTTAAAGAACTCGACCTGTAATTTTCTGGGTTCTCCTTGTCGCCGCCCTTATGAATTGGGGTAACGTGCGCTAACTTCCAGTCGTTAGGGATCTCTCTGCGGGAAATGGATTTCTCGAATATTGTCCGAAGAAAAGGTGCTATTTCTTCAGCTAATTCTTTTAAAACGCGAGCTGGAATTTCTTCGGGGCCAGTAGTGTTGTTGGGTCTGATGGAACTTATTTGCCTTGCTATTCCTACTTCAGAAAATACTATATCGTCCATCGGGTCACTCCTTATAGCTTGTTCATAATGCACGCATGGTCGTTGACGGCTTTAAATGCTTTTACAAAATGACCGTTTAACAAGTTGGCTATTTCTACGCTGTCATGAATAACGGCACCAGAGTCATTACGCAGGGAAGGTATGGTAGGGCCTCTACCTTGGACCTCTCTCACATAGGATCAAAACGCTTCAGGATCCTCCTTCAAATAATTATTTAATACCTTATTCCTGAAGTTAGTAAAAGCCTCACGCATAGTATTTCTCGCTTTAGCGCAAGATTCCTTATACCTCTGAACTTTAGTTGCTCCATACTCGTCGGATGATTTAGACGGCATATTTCTTATTTTCGCGTGGCTTATCCTCTGACTCCTAAGCGACATCACAAAATGAGAGTAGCAGAACACAAAGAATTGAGCAAAGTAGCAGAAAAATATAGTGCTTCAATAAATTAACAAATCCGAGAACACTGATTAATAAAAAAGAGAGAGAGAGATGGAGAGAGAGGGAGGGAATGGGAGAGAGAGACTGTGTGTGGAAGAGAGAGGCTTAATGTGTATTTTCAGGGAATCTGTATTTTATTGGTGTCTCGTGGTCTGATTTACGAGATGAGATGGTGCGTGCCTGATCGATGTGGACGCCTGTGAATGCATCGATGAACTCTGCGTACGCAGTTTCCGCCTAGCGTAAATCAGAGGCTGATAGATTGCGCTCCGAGATTTGGGATCGTTCTTATCTTGAGGTTTGCTTTCCGAAAGACACTTCCAATGCCGCACATTCAACTTAGATGCAATATATGCTCTTCTTTTCCTATTTTCAATCGTTGTTTAATTATTGCGCCAAACATAGAGTTAATCACAACTTAACCGAATGATATTTTGATAATTTTATTTGCTCGTTTACCTGAAGATTGAATAAGTCACACTTATATTTCACACCAATCTCCCAGTACATTTTTTGCTGTCAACTCTAAGTTTGACGTAATTTTTAAACTACGATTTCAAATAAGAAAAGAGGAGTACATAGATGTTTGTACATTTGGGGTCATATCTAAGAAGGGAATAGAATATGAAACGGCATAAATGACACGTTTTTAATTTTTAGCAGTCCAATATTATAATAATGAATCATTTAAAAATTAAAATAAACGTATTATAACATTTTGAGATTCATTAGATTTATCTTTTGTTACGTGATTGCATTTTGCATCAAGCGAACATTCTTGATATCAAAGAGGCATTATTGATTAAGAGGGACATATTGTTTTTTATAGCTTTTGGGTGTCAAAATGAAGGGCATTTATATAATGTTCGCATGTTTGTAGTTGTAAGATTTTTATGAAAAGATGTATAAGCATGTGATTGTGCATGCGCATATACATACCCACATACTAGGAGAAATCGTGTCCTAACTTAGAGGCCAGGTTAGGATTCAATACATTGAGATTTAGAATGTTTTATTTAAATATATATACATTACACCAGGCATGTCAATCTCAAAGAGGCGTCCGGGCCGCGTTAAAGCGATGTATGTTATAAAAGGGTATCATTTAAGCCAAGGGTGGGCAAACTTTTTGCGTGGCGGGCCGCATCAACAGTTGCAGCTTCTTAGGCGGGCCGCATAAACAGATTAAAATGCTTCGGCGGGCCACGTTAGGGTTCACATCGTAAGTAATGTGAGGTAATGCGAGGTATCCTGTTAGTTAAAATCAATAATAAATAATATGTTATCCCCATAACATCACTGGAGAAGATTTTCCGGCATTAATTTCAACTACAAATATGAAATAATCTTTATTTTATATTACGGTTCGCTTTCATAATGGCATCGCGGGCCACATAAAATTTCCTCGCGGGCCGCATTTTGCCCACCCCTGATTTAAGCGATGGATATTGGAGAAGGGCCGCAGTTGTCTAATGAGGGTCAGCGCTGGAACGATAGATTTTACTAAATAATTGGACGCATGTTTTTTAATAAAATCACAAATTAAAAACAAGAATTCTATTGTAATTCGGTGACTATGAAAAAATATCGTCTTCTTGTCGCTAAAAAGAATTAAATTTATATGAAATCCCGCATGATTCATTTGAGACAAAAATTAGCTCTCGGGCCGCAGTGAGGCACAGAAAGGGCACATGCAACCCGCGGGCCTCTAGTTTGACATGCCTGCATTACACAGACTCAATGCATAATACTTAAATATATTACCTACTTAGTACCTCTGATGAAATGATAAAGATATGACAGAACAAAATAGCCGCCATCATGCAATTTTTGACGCCAATGACGAACGGGCCACTGGGTTTTCCTAGCCCTGCAAAGGCAAGTTCAAATGACCCTGGAGTAATGGAACTGAAATCCCGCGAACCAAACGAGAAACAGAGAGAATTCACTTATAAGTAGCGCAATTAACTCCTAATGTCGCACCGCGTTTAATAATCTTAGAAATCCATTGGTAAATCCTTTCAGGATTACCTTTATGCTCATTCATAGTCCAGCTAAATATGTAATAACTCGAAAGTAGCATGAGCTGGCGAGAAGGTAATTTGGTGTTTCACCGCGTATTTTTTCATCCCCGCAGCCAATCTCATATCTAAATCTTTAGGAAACACTTATCTCGCACGCACATACATTTTTCCCCCTCCTTCTCCCCTTTCTCTTCCTCTCTCCTTCCTCCTTTTGCCTCCCTCTTGTCTTGCTTTAGCCTTTCCCATGCAAATCACTCTTCGTCCATCTTCTTCCAACTTGACAGCTCTTCCATCCAGAGCCGGCTCCTTTGCGACGGTTTCCGCCATTCTTAATATGCCATGGGGTTTCACATCAGGGTTGCCATACTTATAATAAAAATAAATCTTAGTCAAGGTTAGACTTTTACATTCTACTTTCTGCAAACACTTTATTGTCATTATTAATAACATTAAATGCTACTAGGACGCCTAACCGACCAGGTGGTACGATACAGTTTGTACAGAACGAGTATAATATAAAGTTAAAATAATACAGGTAAATTTACATAGGCATAATAATGGAAATTTAGAAGGTTGTATAAGGAATTTTCTAATTCTCATCCACCAGTCGTACACACATATAATAGCTTGACAACCACTATACATCATATAGACCAAAAAATATATACCCGCAGGTTATATAAATCTTTCACGCTTAACAGTAATATTCTTCTAGTCTATTCTATAAACTTTTCTTCTTGTTAAGGGATTTAGTACTCCTTCAGATAATATATTCAATTCCACCGCGGTTCTATTTGTGAGAGAATATTTACCCACATTCTTTTGTTTATTACTTTATACGCATGATCATTTTCCCAACATAAGTCGGATTTTATAACCTTTCACTTAAGTCTTTCTATTTCGACTTTCCTGTATAGGCGTGTTGTAAATTTAAAAGTCTGTCAATTTTCTTCTTATTTTCTAATGATTTCCACCCTAGCTCTAACATTTCGATCAAGCTGTCTTCCTTTCGGAAACAACCTAACACTTATCTCCAATTGGACTTTTCTAATTTCCTGACGATTTCCTTATGGTCTGGGTTCCCAAACCCCTGAAGCATATTCTAGTAATTGTCTCACTTATATCTTGTGAGATATCTCTTTAACTCCTCTTGTGCTATTTTTCATGTTCTTCATCACAAATTTCAGATTTTTGAAACCTCTCGAAATGGCACTATCTTCATGTAATCCCCAGTCTAAGCTTTTTGCTATGATTATTCCTAGATATTTTATGTGATCCATTTGCGGTATCACTTTGTACTCAATAAAATATAAGGATCCACTTCTCACTCTCTTCCTTAAAAATACACTATGCTTTCTTTAGTCTATATTTATATTTATTTTATTTTTATTCACCCAAACTAAGAAAGAATTAACAACATCTTGAAGGATATTACTATCTATTTCCCTTTGATTTTTTATTAAAAGACAACATACCGCAAGGAGTCTTATGTTTGATTTGATATGCTACCGTAATGAGAAATAACCGGTTCCAAGCCATTACCTTGAGGAACATCTGATATAACGTAAAATTCTTCGGAAATAATACTTTCTCTCCTAACTCTCTGCTTCCTATTCCTCAATATTGGTTCTATCTCACTGCCCTTGCGTTCATACCTAATACATCAATATTTATCAGCAGAGTGTGATGTGGCACTACATCAAATGCCTACGATAAATCTGCTTCCGCACCTTTATCGAGTGTATCTGCTATATCCTGGCATAGCTCTAATAACTGAATTTCACACAGGTTCCCTTGTATGAACCCTGACTGCCTTTCATAGAACCATCTCCTTTCATACAATAACGTTCGCAAGTGTCCCGCCATTAATTTTCTCATTATTTTGACGATTGTCAATGTTTGACTCACTGGTCTATAGTTTCCTACTTGTACCCCGTCTCCTTTTTTGTAAATAGGAATAACTGTCACCAGTTTTCAATGTTCTGTTAGCTAGTGAAAAAGTAAATAATGATTTGAGGTACGGTACTATCGCTTCGCCTCCAATTTCAGTTTCTCTGCTATGGTATTGTCAGGTCCCTTAGATTTATCCCAAAGGAGACTATTTTTTATTATATTGGAGTAGCTGATATTCACTGGGCGGTAGAACTTGGGTTGTCTTTCTGAAATACATTTGCATAAAATTTATTGAATTCGTTTGATATTTTCACTTTGTATACTAATAGTTTTCCTCAACTGTTTTTCATATTTTTAATTGTCCCCTTATTATTCGTTCGTCTTTTTAAATATATATATAGAAACTATTGTTGTCATCTGAGTTGACTATTTTAAGTAATTACCTATTTTGGGTGACCTCTTTCTCTTTATTTCACTCCTTTGACGCTTATTCGTGACCCTCAAGGATGAGTCTATTTTTAGATTTCTATGCACTAATCTAACCTTTCTTATCACTATCCTAAATTTTCTGCTATAAAACTCGGGATCCGGATTTTTTAAAATTGTTTCCTAGAAACAAACTTCTCTAAACTTCCGAAAAATACAATTTTGAATTTATTAGCTACGTACAATGTCCACCGTATGACCACTTCCAGCCCACTCTGGGATTATCTTGCAAAAAGCATAGTTAACCTTACGTTTCCGCCTTGTGGTATTTCCAAATTACTTTCTCGAAATAAATCTATACGTGGCTTTTATGGGCGAGATTTATACTATTCTTCTAAAAATAAAGTTAATTGCTCGTGGGGCAATGCTATTAATCATTCCATCGCCAAACTATATCCAAACAAAATTTTAAGTACATTTTCATTTTATTCATTAAATATCCTTAAAGGTATTTAAATGGAAGCATGAAATTCATGATTATGCATACTTAGGTAATTTCAAAAACGTTCATATTAAAAAATGGTGTTTGAAAAAAATAATCTGCAACCGTAAATATTATGTTGTGTCTTCTAGAAGTAACAATTCATTGAGAGAAAGAAGAAAAAGTGAAGCAGAAAACATACTAAAAACTCTAATTCCTGAAAACGTCAATCCAACTAATTTTCATTTGTTTTTATCAGCCTTTCCGAATCATCTTTAATTTAAACAAAATGGCGTTACTTGGTTTTATCGCTAAAATACACGCCATTTTATAACTTCCGTAAACATTTATATCCTCAAGTGATCATTTTGGGAAATAAACTTTCTGTAAAACTTATTTGCCACTCGCATGGTAATATTTTCAGTCTATCGAATACTCATTATTGTATGATTGGCTAACTATCAGTTTTGAACACTTCATTCAGTTATTACCAAAACGGCGTGCTCCAATTAAAACGCTTTTAAATTCAAGAAAACTATTTTTATACAAAACTAACTCACTCGGCTCCCTATCCTTTTCCCTTATTCCCTTCATAACTAACCTAATTGAACTTTCTCTCCGCAAAAAACTTCATCCAAAAGCACCGACCAAAAAAACGAACGAAAAAACTTCTGCTTCCTCCAAATAAAAATGAGAATTACTCTGGTAAAATTTGGGAAACTAGGTACGTCAATCCTTTCGAATTTTAATCGCGTTTCATCGTTATCTCGTAGGTGTGGAAGGAGAACTATTTCCCTTGTACTCCAGTCTTTACTTGGCAAGTAACGCACGATTCTCATAAATCGTTTTCTCTCTTTATTAGTTTCTATTTGAAAGGTTTACATTTATATGATATTTTGATTAATGGGTAGATAATTTTAATATCTTATTAAAATTGGCGGTGTTGATGTGGACGCAGTGCGTATCACATTGTTTATATCAGATTACTGCGCACTTCATGAAATATTTTTATATTTTGAAACTTAGTCAATGAGTCATCCAGGAAACAATGATAATATGTTAATTATCTTTGATAACAATGTTCTCATAAACCATAATTATTTTGACTTCAGATCATAACATAGTAACTAATGGTTTATGATATTTTATAATGGTTTGCTAAAAGTCTCCCTCATTTTGACACAACTATTGGAGCATTATTATTTCGCTGTTATTCACGAAATATTCATGAAATATATAGGAGTATTTTAGAGAGCGCTTAAGATATATTTTAATGCTCTCAATATTACTCCGGGTATAATTCTCCGGAAAACCTGCAACTAATTCCAAAATATTTTTAACTTAAACGTTCTATTTACTACTTATTCGCCCACGATTACTGAATCACAACCAAGGAGAGTTTATTTAAGAGCTGAAATACGTTTGTTTTTTAAAATCCTTTCGATTATACGTGAGTTTCTTTGACTGTCTGTTATTATTTATTTCAATTTTTTCCTACAAAATAACTTTCTTTCATTCTTTTCACCATTAAACTCGTGTACTTTTACGTTTAGTTTTTATGATATCATTAAATATTCTGGTGATTCTGTTTCTTCAACAGTAGTCTCATCTGTTTTAATTTAAATTTTTTTATATATTGTCGTTCTGTTGTTTCCTAAATACTTTGCTTTTGGTCTCATTTTTGATCTCTATATAAGCGTTTTTACTTTCTCCTCTCTTATCCTCGACTGACAGATATAAGTACCACTTTCTTGATATTTTTTAAAATACTGTAAGCTGCTTGTTTACTTTTGGTAAAATTCCCAAATATTGCTACGACACTCTTTTGTGCGCCGAACCCTTTAACGTACGTCTTTTGTTCACGCTGCCGATCGATGAACGCCGGCATTTTACAAACGGGTTCGAACTCGGTATTATAATACCGGATTCATCTATACATATAAAACGATGTCTACGACTTTCTATTTTTGGAACTTTAGCGTCAATCTTCCCCTTATATAGTCACATTGGCAAACAAATAATGGCGACATCATATGTCATGGATCGCCTTGTTAAACCAGGAGATAAGCCGGCCTTGAAGGAAAGATAGGGGGTGGGAAGGGGGATCCGTGATGGAAGAGACGGGAGGAGACCATGGCAATATTGGTGGCCCTGGAGGTAGGACAACAATCGTTTCCTGGGATAGCGATTGATGGCAATAAGGCACACCCGATAGGCTTGGACCTGCCTCGGGTGCAGGGTGGATAAAATAAGCAAGTCTTCTAGTCCGCTGTATTGGAAGCGGGCGATTGAAAGAGGGAAGTCTCATATGAGGAAAGAGAAGGCAAACATTCCTGCCTTGAATCGACGCATTTCAAGTCATACATTGATTGGATGGAAGAGTATGAAGAGCATCGTGGAGGGCATGGGCTAATATTCCGTGAGGGATGTCTACCCGCCTGGATAGCGAAACGTGTGTGCTTTCATCGTAGTGTAAAAAGTTTTTTTTCGTAACGCATCTCGTGACTAAATGAGTGAAAACAGGATATCCCACCAAGTAACTCACATGATGTTCACAAGGATATTCGATTTACAGATCTAGTCCCTCTTGTAAATGTTGAAAACTAAATTTAATACCAGAAATTTTCGGCAACAATAGATGCAATGTGCATGCAAGTTCACGATTATCCTAGAATACTTTAGTAACCTCACCATTTTCGAAATTCTGTAATTAATTACCTTAAAATTGTAATTGTTTGCACCGTTCAAAAGTATTTCGCATTTCAAAATTCCTTGCTTTTACAATTCTATTTGATTTAATTGCAAGTTTTATTTTAGCGTATATTAGTGAACCTGGGTTTTATTCTATAAAAATTTAATTCAAAATGAAGATCAATGCTAACGAATAAATATTTTAACTACAGTATGAGAATATCTCACGAAAAACTTGTTCATATACCAAGCTAGCTGATAAAGTTCAATGTGAGATTAAATATAAGGTTATAAAAAATATAATAAATTTTATTTTCCTATTAGATGATTCATATATTAAGATAAATTTTATTTGTTTAGATTAATAATAGGTTGAAACGAATAAATAGATTATTTATCGCCCTCAATTGGAAATTGTTTAGCAACAGTGTTTGGGCCGTATTAAGAGGTGACAATGATTCGGCGGTCCACGTTAGTGTTCACATCGGAAGTTATTTGAGATAATGCGAGGGATCCTGCTAGTGAATGTCAATAATAAATAATTTTTTTTTCGAAACATTACTGGAAAAGGTTTTCTGGCCATAATTTTAAGCTACAAATATGAAATTATCTGTATTTTGTGTTACGGTTTGCTTTCAAGATGGCATCGCGGACCACATAAAGTGCTCTAGCGGGCCACATATGGACCGCGGGCCGTAGTTTGCCCACACTGGTCTATACAGTACTATAAAAATCTGACTTATTCCATAAGTATATCGTATTAATTATTATATTATTTAATTATAATAGTGTTATAATTAATATTAATTATTGCATATAGAATCTTCTCGTAGGGGAATCAGACAAGAGATATAAAGAGAAAAAAAATCCGCAACAATGCAACACATAATGACGAACAAAATCTTTCGCCAGAAAATAACGTCGAATTTCCGCGTTCAAAAGATATATGTAACAAGAACCGAAACGGATTCAAAAATCGATCATGGGAAAGCAAAATATCATTCATTTATGCGTCCTGTTTCAAGTGCCAAATTCGTACGAATATTGTAAATAATTTTAAAATGCTAATAAAAAATGCAACACCCATTCCATTTCCTTTAAATCCTTGTGTCTTATTTCCCCGGCCTGTTACCCTGTTTTTTAACAAATTACGAAAAAATTAAATATCTTCTAAACAATACTTTCTACGAAAATTTGTTCAATACCAAACTTTTATTGAATAATATTTCATATAACTTTTATAATTAGAAACATCTAAATTAATAATCATTTTAAATAATTATTTGCCAAAAACGAAACAATGGCAAGAGTATATATACAATTCCCGTTAACCGATATCAGCCAAAAATTATAATAAAAATTACAAATATAAAATTTTGTGTTGCTCTGACCATTAGTTTTTGAGTTAGCGCGCTCACAAAAAAACAATCACACTCATATACACCGATATCAGTGAGAAAATAGTAAAAACATTTTCATGGGACCGTGTGTTTCCGTTCAAATCTCGAACTCGATTTTTTCCCACGAAAACAGCACTTTCTCTGCACTACGTATGTGGAGAAAGTAAAAGATAAAATTAAGAATAACTACGTTATATATTTCTCTTCATTATAAGTACACAAGTTATTCGCGGATGATATGGTAGTATACAGAGAGATTAACAGTCCTGCTGATCAAGTATTACTTTCTAACGACCTACACGCAATTCTCGAGTGGTGTAAAGAGTGGCAATTAGAGCTGAACTTAGGTAAGTGTTCCGTCATGAGATCCTGGAGAAACAAAGAAATTGAGGCGATGAATTACAGTATAGAAGGCGTACATCTAAAATTAGCCGAATCCGTCAAATACTTAGGTGTCATTTTAACAAGTAACCTCTCGTGGGACACACACATATGAAATATATCCGGGAAAGCTAAGCAGAAACTAGGATTCATCAAACGGATAGTAGGTAAAAGCAAAGAAAAAGTCAAAGAGACATGTTACTTTTCTTTAGTTAGACCGCTGCTAGAGTATGCGTCGAGTATATGGGATCCGTACGAGAAAGGATTAATCGCCGAGTTAGAGAAAGTGCAGCAAAAAGCTGCTAGATTCGTCAAAAATTGTTATGATAGAAATAAAAGCGTTACAGGCTTGATACAGGACTTAGGATGGGAATCACTAGCTGAGCGCCGATCACGTGCTAGGTTAAAACTTCTTGAAAGATTTAGAACGAGTACTTTCTCCAGCGACGTCAAAGAAATAATAAGAACTCCCACCTATATCGGTAGAATGGACCATCCTCGTAAAATAAGAGAGATAGCCTGTAGGACAGAGAGATACAAAGGCTCAGTTTTCCCTAGAACGATAGCTGAGCAGAATAAAACTTGCGATCAAAAGTAACCTCGCGTAGGGGCGTAAACCAAGGCCTAATTTTGGAGTTTTCCCCTTGGTTTTAATACACCCCCTGCCACACACCCTTGCGGTGGCTTGCAGGGTAAACTGTAGATGTAGATGCAAGTTTCATGATTCGATTAAGCATTTTTTATCTTTGAGAAACTTCCCCCGTATTCGCCCGAAGTTTCGTACTCATGGAGCGGAAATCTCCCAGCGACCCTAGCCTTACACCATGGACGGTTCTTAAAGCAAAATCAGGATTTGTCGATCTCCACTTCAACTAATGAGGTTATTCAATTGCTTTGTTAACTTTTGTTTCATGCTGTGGTTGTCTGAATAAACTGGGTCTATTCCATGTCGTCACCTACAAAAGCTGCACAGAGATATAACTTAAGATAAACAAATGACAAGGCTAATATCTCACAAGATAAAGATTTACATAAAGTTTGGAAATGGGTGAATACGAATATCTGATCTATCAAGATTTTTTATATTAAAGGACCTGTTATAACTAAGTATATGGAAGCAGGCATTTCTCTTAACAAACAATCATACACTCTACTTATCATAAAATAAATTTTACATTAAATTTTATTCCGCCGTCATTAAAAATACCACTCCTTTAATTAAATATATATCCCAAGCCATCGCCACACATCATAAAGGGCGTACAGCAACATTCCAACTTACTATCATAACTGTATTGAAGCCTGATAATAATATCTCATCTATATCCTTAATACCTAACTGTATCATGTTGTATGGGTCATCAGAATATTCAATACCAGATATCAACTAACAGTTCAATATTCGTACCCAAGCAGAAAAAATCCAGAAAAAGTAAGTTATAGTTATGTTTAACAAGGAATTGCATCATATTCCTCACACACATAAACACTTTTTAATCTTTGCTCTCTTAAATATAATACGTTCTAACCCACATATGTAAGTGCAAAAAACTTGACACTCAATATGTCACACTCAACAGTATACAAAGAATATTTATCTAGGATGCGCAATACAATAAGCATCTTTCAAATTCAGGTAATATCTCTCAAAAGGTGACATCTCGAAATTACTGAGTTTAACGTGGAATTGCGTCATCGCATTCACTCCCCTCCAATCCCTTCAATGACTATACCTATCATGTTTTGTCATTATGGACATTATACGAAGCACCAGCATATGGCACATACTCCAAAAATGTAAACTATATGTCATAAAAATACATTAAATATTGCTGTACAACATTCGTACTTCATAACCAAAAACAAAAATGGATACATAATAGCTAATAATACCAAATAAACCAAGTCATCTAGTTTGATAAGAATTCCTTGGCTCAATCGAGATCATTCCTTACCAAAATGAAAAGGGATATGGAATTCTGATATCCAGTAGCAAGAGTTATACACCATAATCAAGTCTTTTATTCTACTCTCACATTTGGTGCATCAACGTACAGGATATGTAGATAATTCTCTTGATATAGCACAAATGGTGACTTGGGAAAAAGGGGTAGATTTTAATTAAATGTAATTGTCAGTTAATGTAAGAAGTTTTTTTATCAATTTCCTCAATAGAATCTTCGGAAGTTATGCCCTTAAGTTTACATGCATAAATTACATGATGAAGGACAATGTCAGAACAATTTCTCTCATTTTATAAAATTCACATTAGATACTGATCGAGGATTAACTTCATAACCATTGGAGACCAGAGGTCGCTCGCAAGATATAAGAGCTGCCTCAAGTACAAATTCATCTTGAACGGCCGACTTACCGCTTCCACCGCCCTCTGCCTTGGAAACCTTCTTTCACCATGAGAGTTGAAGCCTACAGGAATATTATATTCTATTTGATTTGTAAGCCCATATACAATTAGTTTTTCTCTCGTTATCTTATATTTATCATTAGTATTAATATTAGTAGTGTTCGCTAATTCCCTACCTGAATGTATCCGATACTAAAGTTATTTAATTAACCCTTCACCTAACATTGAAAAGATTATAAGTAAGGATATGGAAGGGACCTGCAGTAAAAATGTTAGTAAGAGATAAAAATGCATTACTAGCATGCAACCAGAAGCTTAGAGAACGCAACCTTTTCAATTTATTACTTAAAATAAAAAGGTAAACTTAACATTAAATCTAAAATATAAATATCAAACTAGGGCAACCGATTCTAACTCCTGCGATTCTCTTTATCTGACGCAAATTATTAATTAAATTTATATATAGCTATGCTTCGAAATTAAGTAGCATAAGCTGCCTTGGATTCGGGATGTTAGTGATAGACGTGCCTGTGGTGCATGTTGTCTTTATCCTGCAAATCCTAATACGACCATAGAGTATATTTACGGGCCAAAGTTTAATGATGTAAGATGGACGATCTTAGTTCAAATGTATTAATGTACTCAATTCAATACTAATAGAAAACACAACTAGTTTATTTGTAAGAAAATACGCTTCCTTCGGAGAGCTTGAGTTCCGAAAAAATTCGTGAACTGAATTTTTCTAATTAATTTTGCGTATGGTCTATTTTATTCGTAAACAACTATAAATTCCGTTTAATCTATCTAACATCCAGAAACATGAACCAGAATGGAACACTTGCCACTGATGTAGACGACATATGCCCACTCCTCTAATGTGCTCAAGAGGAATTACTCGTAGCTTCTCAGTGGAAATCAAAAGGACCGTTCTTAAATACTACCTAACACGGACGACAGGCCTCCTGATTGTCTCAGGTGGAATAACTCGTAGCTTCATAGCAGAAAACAGAAAGGCCTTTTCTCACACTTTTTGCATTCTCTTTCTTTGCGTATTAACTGTTAAACTGGACCTGATATTATATTTCGCTATGGAAGGAATCCACAGGAATACACGAAGGGGGCCAAAGACTAATCGCCATTAACCACTTAAGTAAAGCAGAAGCGAGCATCGCAAGAAATTCAACATTTTTCTGAGAAACGTCGAGGCAGTAGACCAGGAATCGGTAAACGAACTAACAAGACGAGCCACTTTTCTTCGATGTAATATAGAATCCTGCCTAAAAAGAGCCACATTACGGGCGGAAAAGCCGGTTCTTATTTTAAAATATATCAGTTAATATTTCCGATTATTCGTATAAGTAATCGTGAACTTTCGTAAATTGTAGGTACGAGCAAAATTGGCAGTCTAGTCTGGGAGAATGATTTGGTTTAGGGAACCGCACGTATAACCTTGATAATGTTATTTAGGTTATAATTTGCGCTGCTGAGTTTTAACTTTTTCAATTTTAACGAAGTCCTAACATTATGAATCCGTTTAATTAAAATGAAATCGCCCAATTTTATAATTCGATTGAGATAAACACAAAGTACCCACGTCGTTCGCGGCCTATGAATTTTCTCATTTTCACGGTTATCTCTGCTTTCACGAGAAACACGATGTTTTCACAAAATCGTACATATAATTCAACAAAAGCATTTTACGCTCTACCTCAAGCACATTTTGGAAGAATAACTTCGAAAAATAGACACCTACTTTAATGTCTGCCGAAGAAGTTTCGCGCCAAATACCGACATGTCACAATGTACCTGCAACACCAGCCAAGTTATAGTCAAAACTAAATTAGCGCCCAAACAAAAGACTTATAGTGTTTTATGCGACCCTGGTGGCCGTTTCTAGAAACCACATTTAAAATAATTTTAATAATATTTTTCGATCCATTTCAGGACTTTTTCTTAGCTCGTTCGTACAATAATATTTTTTGAAAAATTTCTCCTACTGTTAAAATACTTTGTCGGAAGCATATTTAAAAATTATGATATTGAAGCGGAATAGCCAAATTAATTTGTTAACTTATGGATTGATAAATTTATGAAAATTAAGCCATGCAAAATGAGAGCCAAGGACGAGGACCATAAGTTTTTCATACTAGAGACAAAATTACGACGGCGGATCAATATGTAATAGGCTTATTTTATATTCACTTCAGGAAACATTTGGTCATTTAGTATTACTTGTACATTATCAAAATAACCTCCATTGAGTACAAAACACAATAAATGGCATAACATAATTCAAAGGCGTTATTGAAGCCAGTTTTTGGAACGATTGTTCAGGATCGACTCTAGAGGTTTACGGTAATTCATAATAGAAAGAAAATATCTCAGGCATTTTTCAGTTCTGCGAATAGGTAACTTTATAACATTTCACTACACAGGGCTAGTGGCGGATTCTGCAAGGTATGGGTCCAAGGCGCAACGCAATGTGTGATACAATTTCAGCAAAAGCGCGATCGATTTGAAAAATAATTACGTAATTAATTTTTAAAAATTATATAAATAGTAATATATTTCGTACATGCACTGGTGGTGTAGTGGTTAGCGTGTCGGCTTTCTATTGCAAAGTTCGGGGGTTCAAACCCCTCGAATGGAGGTTTTATTAAAAAAAAAAAACTATCATCAGTGCCTGGCAGTAGGCAGCAGTACTGTCAGTATGGTATAGAGCCGAAAACAAATGATGTTGGTTGGGTCTATATCCAATACAGCTGTAGGCGTGATCAGGACGATTTGAACGGCTACAGTACTGCGATGTGGAAAGCAAGAGGGAAACTACCACATTACAATCCCTAGTAAAGATTATATGGTTGGACAATATGAGTTCTCTCGAGGTAAAACAATCCGGAGGTAAAATAGTCCCCCAATCGGATCTCCGGGCGGGGACTGCCTTAAGGAAAACATTTGTCGAAAGTAAATTACGAATAGGGACTTGGAACGTAAGAACTATGAGAAAGGCAGGAAAGCTAGAGAACTTGAAAGAAGAAATGAGAAGAAATAGAGTTGACATTATAGGGCTAAGCGAAACTAGATGGGAGGGAGAAGGACAGTTCGACTCGGAAGAATTCACAGTAGTTTATTCTGGAGGAAATAGTGGGGAAAGGGGAGTAGCTCTGGTACTTAGGAAAGATATGATGAAAAGCGTGACAAAGATAATAGCAACGAACGATAGACTGATGGCAATAAAGCTAAAAGCAGTCCCAGTGGACATGCTGATAATCCAGGTATATATGCCAACGTCAGCTCATGACGATGAAGAAATAGATGAGATCTATGAGCAAATTAATGAAATTTACGAAGAAGACGGAAGAGGAAAGGTAAACTGCATAATAATGGGAGATTGGAACAGCATAGTCGGAGAAGGACAGGAAGAAAAGGTTGTCGGGCAATACGGACTTGGGAAGAGAAATCGAGGAGGGGAGAAACTCGTAGAATTCTGCATCAATAATGACCTTGTAGTGACTAATACATGGTTCAAAAACCATAAACGAAGGTTATACACATGGAAAAGCCCAGGAGATAGAATGAGATGCCAAATAGATTACATCCTTGTAAAACAAAGATTCAGGAACAGCATAAAGAACGCCAAGGCATTGCAAGGAGCAGACATTGATTCAGATCACAGCCTTCTAATACTTGACGTGAGTACAAAGCTCAAACAAATAAGAAAAACGAGAAGAGAAAGACAGACCTGGGACCTAGAAAAACTGAAAGAAAGGCAGGATGTAGTCAGCATGAAGTTGGAAGATAACCTAAGGAAGTTGGAAAACAAACCGAAGACCGATGATATAGAATGGGATGAAATTAAAACCAGTATCAAGGATACCTTGGATAAAGAGATTGGAAAACAAGAGAAGAAAATCAGAAAACCATGGATCACCAAGGAAATGCTGGAGAAAATGGATGAGAGACGAAAATGGAAAAACGTAAACAGTGAAGAAGGTAGAGCCAACTATAGGCGTATAAACAATGAGTTGAGAAGGGTAACAGATAAAGCTAGAGAAAATTGGATAAAAGGAAAATGTGATGAAATAGAAAAAATGGAGAAGTTAGGACGGTACGATATGATGTACGCTAGTGCACTGGAATTAGAGGATAAGAAGTCTAATGGAATTTGTGGTAAAGGAATTATGAATACGGATGGAAAGATAGTCTCAGAAACAAAGGATGTAGCACAGGAATGGGAAGAATACATTAAGGAATTATACTGCAAACAGGCAGGAGCGGCAAAAATAGAACTGGAAAATGAGGAAAACATTGAAGAAGACAACTTAGGACCAAGTATTATGGAGAGCGAAGTAGAAAAGGCGATAGTGGAACTAAAGAAGGGGAAAGCCATGGGCAGCGATGGAATACCGGCTGAGATACTTAAAGTCATAGGATCAGAAGGACTAAAAGCGATCACGAAATTAATTAATAAGATTTACGACACGGGAGAGTGGCCTCAGGATTTCCTAGAAGTAACAATGATCCCTCTAAAGAAGAAGCCAAAGGCAATGCAGTGTAAAGATTACAGAACTATAAGCCTTCTGTCACACACATCGAAGATCATCACGAGGATTCTTAATAAAAGGCTGGAGAAAAAGGCAGAAGAAATAATAGGGGAAGATCAATTTGGTTTCAGAAAAGGACGAGGAACTAGAGATGCTATAGGAGTAGTTAGAATAATATCAGAAAGGGCAATAGAATACAGTCAAGATATCTGCGCATGTTTCGTAGACTGGCAGAAGGCCTTTGATAGAGTAAATTGGGTAAAGTTGATGAAAATATTAAAGGATATAGGTGTAGACTTTGAAAAGCTCCAACAAAGTGTTATTGCGGCTGTATTAAACTTTTAAAATTTGAACAATTAAATAAATATTATTTCACTTCTAGATGTGCTACAACTAATAAAGTATAAAATTCTTAAAATTGCAAATTTAAGGCAGTTTTAATCAAATATTTCGAATTAAAAAGTATTTCTAATAATGTTCTCTCTCTCTGAAGTATTAATGTTTATCATGGTCAGATGAAATGCTTGCAGAATGCAATCACCAACTAATTGTAACATATATATATAACATATAGGAGGATACTAATGTTTAGGCACTTCCAGATGTGCTGGAGATTCGATATTTTTTTCATAGGTAGGATTTTGTGCAAAACCGACTAAAAAAACGAAAATCATGAAAAAGTGCCACAATGCGGCCGCTAAAAATTCGCAATTGTGTAAACAAATTTTCAAGGTTTATGTATTTCCGCATATGCTACGGAGTTAAAAAATTTTTTATAAGTAGAATTCGCAAAAAAACGAAATAGGGATTATACAAATTTTGATATTTTTATTTGTTTGGCAGTTAAAAATTCTTAAAATTTAAACAAATAGATATCTGTTTAGACATGACGGGATGAGCTAGGAAGCTGAAATTTTCAAGTTATGTACAGAGTAGAGCATTTGTACAAATAAACATTTAAATCTCTCCATAAACATATTGCGGCGGCCGTTAAAAATGTTTAAAATTTAAACAATTGAAAAAGTATTATTTCACTTCTAGGCAGAAATGTTTAGCATTAGTACCCCATAATGGAGAAGGTATAAATTTCTTAAAATTGCCAAGTTTTGGGATTGTTTTAATCTATTATTTTTACATAAGGGAAAAACGAAATTGCTCCGGAGGTGAAATATTTAGAATTAAAAAAATATTTGTAATGATGAAATATGAAAAAAGAATATTTTTTTATGTTGAGATGATATGCTTGCAGAATGCAAGCACCAACTACTAGTAATATAATATTTTGAACCCATTTCTCGAAATGGATTAAAGTTAATGAAAGAAACAAACTTATTACTATATTTTTTATAATTTCAGGCTTTTCAAAATATCAGTAGCGTTTATGTGAGGGAGAGGGGTGGGGAATTCTTCATTAATATACAGGTAATGATAACTAATTCAGCTTGGAAATTATTTAAGATTTACATAGGGGGCCCCCGTATTATTTTCTGCGGGGGGCCTCCAGATTTGCCAGTACACCACTGAGTGGAGTATTAGTGTCCACCCTCCATGGGATGCTCTGCGACACAATGGTGCGTTACACTCTTACTCAGTTAACTGCTCGTTTGATGATCAGGATGGTAATCAAAGACAAAGCAGGATTTACAACAGTATTGTTTTCTACTATAATTCATTGCAGCTTAATTGTGGATTAAATAGACAATTGTGAACTGGCTTGGGAACCTAACCATCACTTATAAAATTTTGTCTATGAGAAATTAAGTTCTATGCTCTGTACAAAAGACTTATGAACAAACTTCTGGAATGCAGCCAGTAATTTTCAAACATGAAAATATTTTTAAAATGTTATAATTAAAAAATATTAAAATTCACAATTACATATAACCTTTTGGACCCCAAAATTATTGTTTCTTTTACTGTAAACATTTTTCAAAACAGGGTGTATATCTTAGAGGGAGTAAAATAAAAACATATTTACTGATATCTCTCTATAATATAAAAATCTTGTGTACGTACATCCTACGTGTCCCCATGCCTCATTCTAAGGTACTTCTATAAATCAAAAATCCCAAAAATTTGCATTTTATTTGCCTTTATCAACCCCATTGTTCAATTTCAACACCCCATAAGAAAAGCATGGGATTCAATGCAGGACATTCTAAATGTACTTTCTTAAATTACTTAAAATTGAGATACGAGCTTGAGATAAAAATAGTTTTGTAGATGAAAGACGATTTTAATTTTTTAAGACAAAATTCAAATCTGTGCCGAATTAGCATAAAAACTTGTTTTTAATAGCAAAGAGCAATGAGCTCAAGGCTTTTAAAAGGGAAATGGCAGTCTAATTAACGATTGCATTGCTCAATATTTTCAATAATAACTAAGGGAATCATAATGAATTATTTATCTTGATATAATCAACTCGCAACAAATGCTTGGGTTCAGACCATAGACAAAATATTCTCCTTATCATTTTGGGTTTGTTTTTGTCATTTTTTTCACATTCTCGACTTTTGACTCTTCTTTTCTGTTCATTCTTCGTTTGCAGTGCTGCAGTTAATGGTTCATGTTATATATGAGAATTCGGAGACTAATTGAACACGTGCCCAGTCTTTGCTGCACGTTATCAATGAGAGTGAGAATTAGTGTAATTTTTGGTGGGAAATTTCAAGGCCATAAAATAGAAAACATCCATTGAAGCTCAAGGGCTTTGAGGTCCGAGCGAAGCGAGGAGTGGGAGAGGGGGGTTCGCAGCTGCAGGGACACTGCCCCTATTATATTTATATAAATAATATCTCATTATAATAAACATACACTACTTAGATATTTGCAAAATTTTAGTATAATGTCTAGAATGTAAAAATGAATTGAAGTACTAGTTTAATAAATATTTATTCTTTAACTAACTGCAAATATAACATTTTGTTACTAAAAAACAAAGTCTAACTATAAAGTAGAAATCTGTTACTTAAGCATTTATTATTTTTCATTTTAGAAGAAATTCAGACTTCCTATTGTCATTTGCAAATTTATCAATAACACTCTCCTCATTTAATTCACTATCATGATGGATATGTACTAAAGCTAATCCATTAAGGCTGTCTTGTCCCATATTTGATCTAAGTTAAGATTTTAATCTTTGCAAGGCAGAGAAACTCCTTTCTGCTCTTATGAGTAACATTTCTGTTTCTTGTTTTTGATCATTTAATGTTTTAGACATTACTATATTTAAGTTAAACACATCCAAAGTTTCTTCACTATTCAAAAATTCAAATCTTGGATTGCATTGCCTAGCAAAGGTATATATGTAGATATCCTAAAATACTCTTCAGGAAATATAATAATCCAGGAAGTTCATTAGCCAAAAATACACACATTCTTCAGGAAAACTAGATTGTGTGCTACCCCTATGAACTTAATTACCTACTTGTCCTGAAACAGCTTAATCTATTTCCTATTCTTTAAGCAAATTTACAACCTCACTATTCAGTCAAAAAAGTTTTTTCAGCATGACTTCATGAGTGTCTTCTTTGATGTTTTCTGCTACCATTTTACAAAGATTTCTTTTTTCAAGTATTCTACTTATTGGAAGAGAAGTGCACAGCACATTGGATAAGCAATATATTATTTTAATAAATGAAGGTGTTGTTTGTAATAGTATTAATTAATGATTGAGCTTTTCCAGACGGCACTTTCATTCCATTGTGATTTTAAATTTAGTACTTCTATTATCTTTTTCAGATTAGTGTTGAATTTTAATGTCTTTCTATTCAATGTGCCCTGCAAAAGCTACTTAATCTATGATTGTTTATATGCTTTAAAACATCACTTCTCTTATAGTCCAGTTGGCAGGAGATTTAAAAAAGCATTAATACTGAGAAAGTTGGAAAAAAATTTAATCGGTCAATTTCAAAGTCCTTAATAACATACTAAGTTTTCCCCCTCCTGAGGTGAGCTTCAGATGGCATATTGGAAAAATGGCCACCAAAAACGGTTTTTCACAAAGATCTCATTTAATGTTGGGTTTAGAGCAAACACACTTATTATACAAATTAAAGAGGATTAAATTCTCTACAAAAAAGGATCAATTCATTTTTTCTCTAGGACCAATTGTTTCAAAGCTATATCTAGGAGAAACATGCATTAAAACGTGTTTCCCTACCATATTCTTTTTCTTACTCGCCTTGACATTTCTTTTCATGTTTGTTATGAAAATCAAAACATTTGATGGTAATATTATTAAAATAGTATCGTCTTTAATTATTATTATTTATTTATTATAATGAATTTCCAGTGCTGTACTCGTTTCCACACCACCTAGCTATAGAATAATCGGCGTGTTTTTTACATTAGGCCTAATCCACTGTCGTTGACATATTAGAATCTTACTCTTTTTTATGTTGATAGTTCATTAACTTCAATACACTCGGTAGTAGATGGTACTACATTTATTTCTAAGTCTAACTTGTCCTCTTTTGGATCTTTATCATTTTCGCAGTCAAGTGGTTTGCCATTTTTCCTGCATTCAGCAATGAAACTTAGCAGTTGAATGTCAATTTCTGGGTCTCAATCTAGATCATCAATTATATTATCTACATTCGTACATTGTCCCCCACAAAAGGAGCAAATGGTAGAACATTGTAGTCCAGCCTTACTACAGCTGCAAGCTGCTTTGCATCCTTTTGTGCACTAGCACGAAATCATTTTCAGTAGGTCCTTCGGAGCGTGATCTTGTAATGTGTTAACTGGAAGAAGGCCATTTTTTGAGTTTCACCAACCCCAACCTTGAGCTACTTTGCGTTTCCGTACCACTGTTGAATTTGGTGGTACGTTCGAAAAGAGTATTGTCGGGCCGCTGCTTCCGTAGGAGGTAAGGAAGCGAGGTTAAACTTGCTCTTTGTAAATGAGCTTGCAAAGCAGTGGTATCTATATATATTCAGAGAATGATCCTTTATATCTGCTCCATAAAGAGTTAGAATAAATTGTTGTCTAACTGTTGCAATCATACCTGGATAATCATTCGGGTTCTTGAAAACATGAATTCTTTGCAATTCTGGATAATTCTTTAATATCTTCATAAATTATACTTTACTGTACCTGAAAAATGCTGAAGTGGTATCGCAACCACTGAATGCATGCAGAAACAAAATGTTGTCCTTCATTTCTTGCTCATATTTGAAAATATTGAAAGGATAAATTGTATTGCCTGATTTCTCCCTGCTCAGATTTATAAAGTACATATATGTTGGAGCAAGATTTAGCTAAGGCTGTAAGGAGGACTAAAAGATCAGTATCCTCACCAACTATAATTACTGAATCATACACAGCTGACATATTAATTGCAGTATTAACTATAAGGGTGTCTGCATCTTCGACAAATTGTATGTCACTGATTCCTGCAGTTTGAAGTTTGTCACATAACATAGATATAAGTCGCCTGTTATTTCTGGCGTTGGATAAAAACTTTTCTTGTGAAGTGGTCGCTGACATTGACTCATTAAAAAGTACATATGAGGAAGTATGTTTGTTTAATCGACGAAGACACTCGGCAAATTTCATTCATTTATTTCAGGATACCCATCAAACCCTCCCTAAGGACTGCATAACCTTACAGAGGTGGGAGGGTTTGTGTACTCTTACGAACCAAAGAGCTATGCCGGCGGGAGATAATTCTCCTGGTAGGACCATCCAAGCCGGAAAGGTCTGAGGGGAAGAGTCAGACTAAGAAACAGTCTTGGGGGTTTTACATCCCCCTGTGCAAGGGCAGCAGCTTGCACAGTACCTCTGTAGGTGGTGATCATGTGGATCTGAACAGCTACAGATGGGTAATCACTCTGTGAAACTGCGATGAGGAAAGCAAGGGGAAACTACCTCATTATATTTCCCATGATAGGCTGAAAAGCTGAAAATACCTCTATGGATCTTTCTGGGGTAAAATATTCCGGAGGTAAAATAGTCCCCCAATCGGATCTCTGGGTGGGGACTACCCTAGGGGATGCACAGAGGAAATTTAACATTAATAGGAAAGCAAGTGGTGAGAAATTAAGAATAGGCACATGGAATGTTAGGACTATGAATTCAGGGGGTAAACTAGAGAACATAAAAAGGGAAATGAGAAGGAATAATGTAGGTATAGTAGGTCTTAGTGAAGTTCGGTGGGAAGGAGAAGGCGAGATAAATTCAGACGAATTTAAGATTATTTACTCAGGAGGGGAGAAAAAGGAAAGGGGAGTGGGGATTATAATGAGAAAAGAGATAGCTGAAAGAATTAGCAAGGTAGTGACAGTTAATGATAGATTAATAGCCGTAAAACTTCAGATGGAGCCAGTGGAAATGCTTATAATTCAAGTGTATATGCCAACGACTAATGCTGGCGACGACGAAGTAGATGAAATCTATGAACAGATTATGGAGATATTGGAGGAGGAGGAAAAAGGAAGGATCACCACCATAGTAATGGGAGATTGGAACAGTGTAGTCGGAGAGGGACAGGAAGATAACATAGTGGGAAAATATGGACTAGGGAAGAGAAATGAAAGAGGGGATAAACTTGTGGAATTCTGCCATAGAAATAGATTAATTGTAACTAATACATGGTTTAAGCATCACCAGCGGAGACTTTACACATGGAGAAGCCCAGGAGACCAGAGACGATACCAGATAGATTACATACTAGTCAATGAAAGATTTAGAAATAGCATTAAAAATGTGAAAACACTACCAGGGGCAGATATCGATTCTGACCACAACCTTTTGGTGGCAAATATACAATGTAGACTGAAGAGCGTTAAGAGAAACGTAAGAGTTAACAAGAAATGGAACTTAGAGGAACTCCTTAAAAACAAGGAGGCTATCATGACTGAGCTGGAGGAAAGGTTGGGGGAGAGAGCTGAAGAAAATAGGAAGAATGTAGATGAGGAGTGGAGATACATCCATAGCAACATTAAAGATGTAATGGAAAAGAAGGTAGGAAAGATAACGGGTGAAAGAAACAAAAAACCCTGGATCACAGCAGCCATGCTGCAAAAAATGGAAGAGCGGAGAAAGTGGAAGAACATAAACACTGAAGAAGGCCAAAGAAAGTACAAGGAGTTAAATAATGCTTTAAGAAGGGAAACAGATAAAGCCAGAGAACAGTGGATAAATGAGAAATGCGAGGAGATTGTCGAATGTGAAAGAATTTGTAGAACAGACCTCATGTATAGCAAAGCAAGGGAACTATTCAAGAAAAAAGCAAGAAAGATAGGACGTAAAGGAATCATGAACAAAAGTGGTAAAATAGTATCGGAGCCAGACAATGTAAAGAATGTCTGGAAAGAATACATTGAGGTTCTGTATGACAAAGAAGGAAAGCCAAGAAATATTGAATTAAATGAAGAAGAGGATGTAGAAGAAGATCAGTTAGGACCAAGTATTCTCGAGTCTGAAGTTAAAAGAGCAATTGATGACATGAAAAGAAGAAAGGCAGTTGGGAGTGATGATATACCCGTGGACGTTCTTAAGGTTTTGGGGTCTAAAGCAGTTAAGGACTCACAAAATTTTTTAACCAAGTATATGTACTGGCGTATGGCCTGAAGATTTTTTAGATGTTGTGATGGTACCACTGGAGAAAAAGAACAATGCAAAATGTTGTAAGGATTACAGAACTATTAGTTTAATTTCTCATACAGCTAAAGTTCTAACCAGAATAATAACAAAAAGAATTGAATGTAAAATAGAAAAGGAGCTGCAAGATAATCAGTTTGGTTTTAGAAGAGGAAGGGGGACTAGAGATGCTATAGGATGTATGAGGATCATGATAGAAAGAGCGCTAGAAGTCAATAAAGATATGTATTTTTGTTTTGTAGATTGGGAGAAAGCTTTTGACCGAGTGAAATGGGATAAGATGCTGGGTATTTTAAACAAAATAGGAATAGATTGGAAAGATAAAAGACTGCTTAAAAACCTTTACTTTGATCAAAAGATTAGAGTCAGGGTTGAAGGAGAAGAAACAGAAAGTACTTCAATAGGGAGGGGAGTGAGGCAGGGTTGTCCTATTTCACCAGCGATATTTAATATGTATGCAGAAACAATAACAGAAGAAGCGTTGATGGAAGAGAAAGGATTTAAGATAGGAGGTGAAAGTATTACCACCATTAAATACGCAGATGATCAGGGCTTAATAGCAGAAGGCGAGAAAGAGCTTCAGAGGATGACAGATAGACTAGTTGAGGTTGGCCAACAATATGGAATGAAGATCAATACAGAAAAAACGAAAGTCATGGTGGTTTCAAAGGAACATAAAGAATTAAATATAATGGTAAATGGCCAAAAATTGGAACAAGTAAGTAGTTTCAAATATCTCGGCAGTATTTTAGCACAGGATGGAAGTAGTACACAGGACATCAGAAGTAGGATTGCAATGGCAAAAGCAGCATTTAACGAGAAGAAGGAGCTTCTCACAAGCAAGAAAATAAATCTAGAAACAAGGAAGAAATTAGCAAAATGCTACATATGGAGCATAGCTCTTTATGGTGCAGAGACGTGGACGATAAGGAGAAAGGAGGAAAAATATTTAGAAAGTTTTGAGATGTGGGTATGGAGAAGAATGATGAAAGTGAAATGGACAGAGAGGAAGAGAAACGAAGAAGTATTAGAAATGGTGGGAGAAGAAAGGACGCTAATAAAAACAATCAGGAAAAGAAAAGCAAATTGGATAGGGCACATATTGAGAAGACAGTGTTTACAAAGGACGATCTTAGAAGGAAAAATTAGTGGAAAAAGAGGAAGAGGGAGAAAAAGAATAGGAATATTAGATAATATAAAGCAGGGATATACTACTTATAGAGGTATAAAAGAGGCTTCTAGGGAGAGAGAGAAATGGAGGCAGCGATTCAGTTAAAACCTGTCTTCGGACAGAAGCATGATGATGATGATGAGGTGTAGACTGGAAAGACAGGAGACTGATTAGGAATCTATATGAGAATCAAGTTGTAAAGGTCAGGTTTGATAATGTGGACACCTGCGGAATAAATATCGGTAGAGGAGTAAGACAAGGCTGCTGCCTATCGCCAACCCTATTCAATATATATGGAGAAAGTCTAATGCAAGAAGCTTTAGAAGGCACAGGGGATTTCAAAATAGGAGGAAGGATTATAAGAACAGTAAAATACGCAGATGATCAAGTACTTCTAGCAAGAAAGGAAGAGGAGCTACAAAAAATGATAAATAGACTAGTGATAACAGGTAGAAAATACGGTATGGAAATAAATACAGAAAAATCCAAGGTCATTCGAATATCGGGTAAAGAAGAGAATCTGAACATAACTATTGGGGGAAAGCCATTAGAACAAGTTTCAGAATATAAATACCTTGGAAGTATCAAGAGGCAAAATGTACGGATGAGATCAAAACTAGAATAGGAAAAGCAAAAGCGGCTTTCAGGAGAAAGAAACAACTACTTACAGGGAATATAAGGGAAGATATCCGCAAGAAGTTCATAAAATGCTACGTATGGAGTATAGCATTGTATGGGGCAGAAACATGGACGCTAAGGAAAAATGACATCAAATACTTGGAAAGCTTTGAAATGTGGACTTGGAGGAGAATGCTGAAGATAAAATGGACAGATAGGATGAAAAACGATGAAGTGCTACGAAGAATAGGAGAGAAGCGAATGATTATACAGACTATCAGAAAGAGGAAGGCTAACTGGGTTGGACATTACCTGAGGAGAGAGAGTATGATTAAAGACGTGTTAGAAGGAAAACTAGATGGGAAAAGGGAAAGAGGTAGGAAAAGGTTTCAGCTGATAGACGATTTGAAAGGGAAAGAGAGTTATCAAGAAATAAAGAGGACAGCGGAAAATAGGAATATATGGAGAACCAGGTTTAACCAAGAATAATCACGGACCTGTCTACGGACAGACTACCTATGATGATGATGATATTTCGTACACAGAAAAGTTACCGGATTATAAATATAAATACATGTGAGTTGGATTAATGTGAAGAATTAACAAGTTATGCATTAGATCTGAAACATTACGATACATAGGCTTAAATACTACATGGTTATTTTCTCGATATTTCGTTCAAAATTTTTGGCACGTTTTCTTAAACAAATATATTCTAATGTAATCTTTCTCTCTGTCTGTCTGTGGACGAAGACCGTTTTTGTTAATAGATATATTTGGAAAATTTTATTTAATTTGTTAGCTCATCTTTTTTACGAGTTTTTCACCGATTGGATGTATCAAGTAGTTAGTACATTTTCCGCTGGTTGGCTTCCAAGTAGAAAAATTCAAAATATTGAAATGGTACTGTAGGAAAACTACTAAAGCTAGAAGTGAAGTCTTAAGAGATGTGAAGGTCTAGTAATGGTTGACATTTTAGTGGCACGGTTTGCCTTCTCCCAAAAAGAGGGAGAGAAAAAATTTATTTTTTACATGATGAGCTTTATTGATAATTTATTCTGTAGTCGGTTTGTTTCAGTAGAATTCAGATGTTAAGGCATTTAAAATTTCCAATCACTCCAATTTTTATGGGAGTTTCTAAAAACAATAAATACCTAATGGTTCTGTAATTTTCCACTCGAGCTTTCTAGAGCCATTAAGAATAGAAAAGTTTGGAAATAAGAAAATTATCAGCTGTCGAAATATAGGAAATAAAAGTGAAAATTTTTCTTAATACGCTGAAAACAAAATGTGGAATATTTTATAATTTTTGACGTCTAAAGATGTAAAGACAATCAAGAATATCTACCGCTTGTTAAATTATTAAAAATCAAAACGAAAACGGAAATTTAAACCCCAGCAGGACGTTTTGTTCATTACGACTCCTAAACTGAAATGCTAAATGTCACCATAACCCTGAAAGTTTTTAAGAAAACGTGCTTCTACATCTTACTTTTGTTTGATGAATGAACCAACACTTGTAGTTAAATTTCTTGTTTCTTTGTTTAAAATAGCAAGTGTTGATAAATTATATAATGAGAATGAATTTCGTGAATTATTCTATACTCGTTTCATTACGGAAAAGGAAAATTCAGCTGAAGCATCACTTAAAGGTATTCAGATCCGAGCCGAGACCATTTGACGCCTGAGGCGAGGTAAAAAATGGTGCCCCTTTGATAGGTATTCAATTTGCCTCAAAACCCCAAGTGCCCATGTTTGGGTACATTGTAAAGAATTACGAAGTTCTTAAATAACATAACTTTCATAAGTCACAGATAATCAGGTACTTTACAATCTCAATAAGGAATAGAAAAATGTTATTTTAACAAACATGTTTGGTTTCCTCTGTCATATTAAAAAATAAATCAGAAAAAATACTTAGGTATTTACATAAAAATAAAAATGTTAAGGCATATAATATTAAATCCACGTTTTTTAAGACATGCTAGCGTAATTGCCCGTCAAATATGACGGGTATGCGTGGATGAAGTATTAAACTTAAGGAACTTCCCATTCTAGCTCCTTTTCTCTCTTCCACTCTCTCATCATCCTCCCTCCCTCCCATTCTCTCTCCCCCACTCCCTCCTTCAGTCTCCCTCCCTCCCTCTTCCAATATCTCTCTCTTCCTCACTGTCTCCCCCTTCCTCTCCCCCTCTCTCCTTTTCTGGAAAAAAGACCTCCTTGCCTCAATCTCGCCCTAATTAAGAACATTATCTATCTATCTCTCCCCCTCTCATTCATTCTCTGTCTCTCTCCTTCTCCCTCATTTCCTCTCTCTCTCTCACTTTATTTGTCTCTCTCCTCCTTACTCTCTCTCCTTCATTTTCTTGCGTTAAAGCATTCAAAGCAAACTTTCCTTACGCATTATCTCTATTAATAAAAGACTAATTCTGTGTCTAACGTTGACGTCATCAATGGCGTATTTAACGCGTTTTTATCAAACTCTCGTAACAGGTAGAAGGTTGAAATTTCGCAGGAATCTTTGATTCAGATACAAAAAGAAATTTACGAAAAAACAAAATACGTAAAAAGATCAGGGTTTGTCTCCAGGGAGGCGATTTTCTTTTCCCGCAAGATAACACGTAAAAAGCGACTTTTTAAAGTGCGGGCTTTTATTGTTTTGGAAATTCAAATTAGAAATAATTGACGCACGATCTTTGAATTTGAACTATGTTTTAGGAAAATTAGTGTGGTTTCTTATTCTATTCATCTTTTTCCGTCTACCTTTCGAAATCTCTAATATTAAACATTAAGATAAAATATTTTGGAAAAATATCGGCTTTTAAACGGGATGTTGCCTAGCTGACAACGTCATTGTTAAACCTCGAGAAAGAATTGTTGTCTCAACCCGCATACATGTAATATATACGAGTGCATAGATTGCCTTAAATTATCGTAGGTTTTTAGCGAAATTACGTAGGCATTCTTAATGGGACTGGGATTTAGTTTGGATTCTTTTACTTATCTAACGACTATATAGATGTAGAGTAAGAGAGAGAGGGACGTGGGGAGGGAGATGGGAAGGGAAGGATATAGAATGGAAACTACATTGAGAGTGAGGGAGGTATAGAATTAGAATAGGACGGGAGGTAAGAGATGAAGAGGGAGACAGAGAAAAATAGGGAGAGCTATGGATTAGGACAGGAGGGAATGAGAGAAGGGGAGAAATGAGAAGCAGAGGGGGGTAAGGAAAGAGAGAGAAGGAAAGAGAGAGAGAGAGAGGGCAGGAAAGAGAGGAGAAGGGAGGGAGACATAGGAATGGAGAGAGGGAGGGAGGGAGTGGGGGAACATTATTTTACACCCGTCATATTACGGGAAATACGCTAGTATAGTATAAGGATTGAAATGACAATACTATCTCGAGATTTAATAATGACACGGACGATAAGGTAACGCATCGTTCCATAGCTTAAACATTTCAAATAAATGTGATTTAAACGTTAAATTCGAGCGATTTCGAATTGATGACAAGGATAAGAAACTTACCCATTCCTCTTTAAAGCAGTCCTCGTTCGAAGATATATGGTCACATTCCTCTAATTTGCAAAAGAATGAAAGCCTGTACGTCGTCGAACAATCGGTTTTTATGTGTTATCTTACGGAAAAAAGAAATCCAGGTCCTTTTCGATGATCTCTTTATCATCATAAAGGTAAATGCGTGATTGAAGTACTCGTGCCAAAATTAAGATGTTTTTCTAGTCGGGATGTCCATTAAAGACACGTTATATGTAAAAACGTCTATATGGAGGATAATGTTACTGCTTTACTTTTTCAGGACAAAATAAATACCGAAATCTGTTAAAGGCGTTATAATTAATTATCCGACTGATTTTGAGCAATATATCAAAGTCTGAGAAGGAATAGTTAATATATATATTCCGGTACGTGGGAACATTTAATCCTACTTTGCGTTTGGGCACATTTTGTCCGAAGGCATTTCCAGGGACATTTTGTCCGGTTCCCAACGTATATACGAGTATTTTCCTTTTTGTGGGACATAGCGTTTTGTAAGTGAAAGTAGAATAGATAATTTACGACGATTAAATCGATGTGAACGTACAGATTATATTTTTATTTTAAAGAAAAACACCTATACTAAACTACTTAGCAACAAACTTATTTGAATAAAACTAAAAAATAATTTAACCATAGAACATAAATGCAGTGGCGGATCCAAGGGGAGGCGAAGGGGCGATCCCCCTCTTCCCCTTGGATGTCATCATCGCCCTCCGATGGATGCATTCTGAAACCAATTCCGCGCTAAATTTCTCCTTTCGACATTACTGATTAAATAATAACGGCAAAAAAGAAATATTCTGATAAGGGAACTTTGTCCTGGAACTATTCTGACAAGGCTAGGGATATTCAGAACAAAGAATAATCGGAAATGTAAGACTTATGGAAAGGGAGGGGCGAGTGGGGCGATCGCCCCCTCCTTGAGAAGTTACTAGATCTGCCCCTGGATGAATGGTATTAATAAAACGATCGAATAAAAACATATACTAACCTCCTGATATGAAAAACTCCGTTGATCGTATACTTGGTGTATCTCCAACTCTCAGGGTGAAAAACCTGCTGTCCTCAATGGGAAAAGAATTATATGTACACTAAATGCTGACATATCTTCTTGAGTAAAGACACAAACATGTCAATTATTCCCAATGAAAACTATCCAACCATTACTTCATAGAGATTACTCAAAAACTTAAAGACGCACACCACTCGCCTGACGTTTCCACAACGGTAGACGTATTGGAACTAATGCGGACTAAGGACACTGCTCTTCTTCAATGTCACCGATGCGAAATGCGTGGGAGGAAGAAATGTTGAAGGAGAAGGGTTTGAAAAACAGTGGTGTGAGAATAGCTACCCTGTCCTCAAGGCGAAAAAGGCAGTGGAAGAAACCCAAAAGCGGCTCAAACAAGAGCCGCAATCATTAAACCGAAAAATTTGAGCGCGCCTGAATGAATGCACGTGGAAACAAAGAGGAACAGCAGGAGGGAGGGGTGTTGGGAAATCCTGCGTCCTCCTCGGACTTTCTTGCCTTGAGACTGCAAGGAAAGGAGGGGTGAGAAGGGTAGGGTTCTAGAAAACCGAGGAGAGGATACTTATCAGACAACTGGAAGAGACCGACACAAGGGTACATGACCCCCCGGGAAATATTTTGCAACCACTCAAGTCATCGTCCCTATTACCGACGCCGCCGGACACGTGCGTAGCTGAAATAGCTTTAGAATACGGAAAAGAAACAGCTCCTGCCCGAGGCAGTCCCAGTCCAGGGTCAGCATCAGTCACCAGGATTTTGCCCAATGTCCCAGCAGCTCAATCCGCCCCCGAGCCAAGGATAATTCAGCCATGTCGTCGACACATTTAAAGTATCAAGCAACGGTCGTAGTTTACACTACAGATGCCGCTAAATCGCTAAATGTCAGATATATAAAAATATTTTCTTAGCTACTGCATTGTTTTTGATAAGAGTGACAATAATGTAACTAAAATTTTAACGGTATTTCACCCCGAATGTTAGCGCCTCTCAAATATGGCGCCCTGAGGCGATCGCCTAGCAGCCTCACCTATCGGACCGGCCTTGAAGGTATTGTATTTAATATTCCTGAAATTCATTCTATTTTCGGAAACATTGCTTGAAAACAAAACTTACATATTAATCCATACATATATTTTAAACACGAAAAATATTTTTCCTCTAATTAAGTAAAAATCAATCATATTTACTTCACATGACCCTCCGTCAAAATATTTTTAGCTCTTTTTTAAATCGCTTATGTATTCGGTTTATCCGTCCATCTGTCCGTGTACAAAGTCACTCAACATTACGAAAGTTACATCCGCTAGCATTCCAAGATAGATAGTTCTACATTAGGGCGACATAAGGTATAGATTTGGTGGATCTAGGATCATCGGAAATAATCGCTAAAAGTAAATACTGCTCCAAATATTAGCAACTAACTATGCACCGCAATTCTTTACTCCCTCACTATTCATTTACATCCCGCCTGTCTAAGTTGTGATCAAATAATATTTGGAAAAATATATAAAAGAACATGAACAGTGTGTACTGAGATGCAATTTAAAATGGAAAAACACGTTGACCAATGATAAAGTGTTACTTATTTGATAAGGCCGATCTCGGAAGTTTTAAATATAAATTCATTGAGGCTTATCCTCGTTTCTGTGAAATAACTAAAAACGGTAGCGAATGCAAAAGGAGGGTGTAGACATAATTCGACGGGTCATAAGCAAGCTTGCACCAATAAAATACAAACGAGACTGCAGCGAACCTCGGTGGTTCAACCAGAAAGTGAGAACAACTCTTAGGCGACAAAGAAGATTTCACACTGGGTTAAATGAAAATGTACTTATCGTTTCGATTGCGGCGATAGAAATGACTGAACACACTTTAGAGAATTGGTCAATGCCAGATTAACCGGAGCGCAGTTGCGCCAGGGCTCCGTCATAAGGGGGGCCTCACGAAGGAGACCTGTGCCTGATCAGTCATAGAGGTGTGCGCGTGGAGGTGGTGGACTGTATAAACTTATGCGCCAGGGCTCCCAAGTCCCTCAATCCGCCCTAGGAATTACATTCCAAAACTGAAGTGTTAATATGTAAGGTGGTTTATGATTTTTTTAGTGTGCTACAGATCTCCACGCGCAGTGTCCGTAGACGGTAGGGTTTGCTACGGTCTTGTAGAGAGTAAGCAATGCTTAAAAAGGAAACATAGACGAACTGTACGTAAGTTACCTACGATATTGTCTCACCGGCACAAATTTGTTAACTGGTTTTGTCTCTTTTTAAGCGTGGGGTTTCACATGCGCGCCTTTTGCGCCTAGTGGGAAAACTCGCCACTTACAGAACTGTTTAGTTTCAATCTAATATTATTATTTTGATGTGACTCAATAACTGTTTAAATTTAGCCATTAAATGTTAGAATTGAATTATCGGCTTTGTTATTAATCAAATGTTTAACATTTCCTTTTTCAATTTAATGGTGTGGTGTCACATACATGTAATTTTTAATTAATAATACTAATATAATTGATAATACATTAATTAATAATTATTTTCAGTTAATAATAATATATGCATTCGATGTTTTGCGGATCATTTAATAAATTAGTAATTCCATTATAATATTAATCATCACTGGGAAATTCGTGAAGATATCAAACTGAAATATAAAATATACATATTAAATCATTAGAAACTTTAATTTATCCAGTGACTGAACTACAAGTCATTTTGTGCAGTAATCCCCTAACAGGTTTTTAAATTTTAACGCGTGCTTTGAATTACCACGACTTATTTATCACTTTAAGGAATGTTGCACATGGATCTGTACTTAATTATTTAATTCACCTTTTACTAAACATGAATTTGACACTCGTTAACATTTACGGTCGATTTTGATTTTATATTTAGAAACGTCTTTGTTACAAAAATGTATAAACAAAATAAGTATAAGTCAACGTTAATTTGGCGAACACAAATAGAGCGTTTTTTTCCCTTAAATCAAGATGGAGAAAATAAAATTTTCTTTCGAATAAGAAACGGAATAATGTTAAAGCGACTGAATCAAAATTACGCGGCACTTGATCAATTCCCGCAATAAAATGTTTGTTTTCACCTGAAATCCGCCGCTCTTGCATGGGATTCGGTTACATTCGAGCTAGGATATGGTATCACTCAATATCTTTTGTTCAGGTTCTTCCGTCAGCGCCTCGCCCCTCTTTCTTTTAACATGTTCCATGGTTTTAGAAGCCTAGCAAAACCTTTAACGGTAGGAAGACGAAAGACAGCGAAAGCGTGGAGAAGTCGGTAGGTGGATAGGTAGCAGAGAATGACAAAGAAGAGAGAAAGAGAGAGACGAGCGAAAAGTTTTTAACTGCTCAAAGAGTAAGTATTAAAGTCTAGCAGATCGACCATGTTTGTTCAACCCCATCCCAGTCCCGAAGAGGTGGGCGCCTATCTGTTCCTTCGTTCCTATCCACAATCCCCAGAGGTCAGGAGAGGCCTCACGAGCTCAGGGCGGAGGGAGAGAACAGTTGAAGGAAGCGGGCCTCAGGTGGCGCGTGGGAGAGATTTCAGTCCTTACCCAAGGGCAAAAAGGTCGGATTTGGAACCGAGGGTGGTCGGAGAATAAACACGGATACCTTAGCCTCCTTCCCTCGCTCCCTTTCTCCGCTCTCTCTCTCCCTCTATCTCTCTCTATCTCGCTCCTTTCCTCTCTCGCTTCGTCCTCAACCCTCATCTCCAAAGCCTTAGTCGTAAGTATAAAACAAATATGGTGGAAGATTTGAAGGAGAGGATCTTGCCCCCACTGTTGAGGTTGCTTGCCTTGTGTAGGGGCTGTAAATGGAGAGCGCTTCGGTTTTGTTTTCTTCTTGTTCTTCTCCTCCTCGGGATGGAGGAAAGG
The DNA here is from genome assembly GCA_028673005.1 of Tanypteryx hageni. Taxonomy (NCBI): domain Eukaryota; kingdom Metazoa; phylum Arthropoda; class Insecta; order Odonata; family Petaluridae; genus Tanypteryx; species Tanypteryx hageni. The sequence goes on along the minus strand of CM054115.1, from coordinate 175,265,629 downwards.
GTTAAAGGGAGAGTGGTTGAGGGGCAGGAAGAATTAGAATGGAGGTGGAGGAGAGGTAAAAGGTGTTGTATATAAGTTTCAGAGAGAGAGTTTTGGCGAAAACTTTGCGTGAAGTGATGGTGTTTGTTTTCTTGGAGTTTTGGTATGAGATTCCGTCTGGTAGTTCTTGATAATAAACCCATCCTTTATTTTAATTGGTGCTTGTAATTGTAAAAATTCCTGAAAATCTGATTTTAATTGTTTCACTGTTGCTAGGAATTCTATTTTTTCCGGCAATTCTACGAGATTAAGAATCTGGACGTAATTTAGTCCGATTTAAGGTACTAATATTAAAAATTCATATCGTGTCATTTATTCCAATAACAAACGTAAAATGAGGCCATATATTTATCGTTGTAACTAAAGATGTCTAACGAAATTTGCAGTTCATAAAAATCACTATTGTGCGTGGTCACTTTACGTTACTCTTTCGCTGAAGAAGGGCTTAGGCCCGATAAGCTTGCGTGTGTTTTTGTGTTCGTGTGTTTTACGTGTCTCTTCGACGCCCCCAGCAGCCTGCCAGCTTGGTCCTCAACTTGGTGAGTGTCCGCTGGGCTTCCCTCAACACCTTGTTGCCACCCTCATCACTACCTTTTCTTTTCCTTTAGTTAATATATATATATATATAAAACAATGACTGAATTTCATGTAGTTGATTTTATTCCATCAAAATTAATTGCTTGTTCAAACAAATTTGTTCTCTGCAAGATGAATTTAATTAATTATCAAACATCTTAGGATAATACAGAAGTGTAGGTTTATACAAATTCTTCAAATTACACAATGCTGAAAGCATTCGCTTATCAATTTCAAAAATTAGTTAAGGAGACACACGTTTATATATCCTCGGCATATATTATTTTCAACTCTTGTATCAACAATGAAGTAATGAAAATTTTCTCAATGCGTGTAATGAAAACATGGGAACGTTTAAGGTTTATTGAATTGGTTTTTCTGTAGAGTACAACTTATCAATAAAGGTACAGGATACAATTTTGCCTCAATTAATAATGTCTCGGAAGACCTGCAATTTCACCGCATATCATGTTTGAAGAGGTAGCGTCAAACTATTTGCGAATATAAGGCGACGTTGTGGTAACGAATTCCTTCTCTCACGAAATTCTCCGAAATCCACGTGCGAATAATGGAGCTATACCTCGCGTATCGATATAGAATGCACTCATTTATAGAGAGCATAACCCGCAATCTACTTGCGCTGCGGTGCTCGACTTCATCTCCATTTTTTCTGCCAATATACTACCTATCTTGGAGAGAGGCTTCAATAATCCCTGAGAGTCAAGAGGGCTTTATTGCTTTTTCGCTGCTTTCTCGTTTGCCTTCTCCCATTCAGTACCCTTGACTAAGCCGTTATTCATCTGTCTCCATGTGTACGGCACAGAATCCGTGCCTTTGTGACGTCAATTCCCCAGAGCTATTGCCCCCAACCATCTTTTTGCCTTCAACAATATTCATTTCGTGCTGCGATCCTTGCCTTCGGCTTATTTTACCTGGGACGAGATATTAGTCCCTTATTTTAAATATTTTTATACATATGAATTCGTTGGGGCTATATATAATATATCGTTGGAGTTTGTGTTTTATTTTGCGATTTCGTTACTCATTAAAATCTCTATAACATGCACTTATCTAAAAGCTCCATCCTAACGTTAGATCGTCTCCCTATTTACTTCTCTAATAATGACCAAAATTTAGGAGCGTTTCCTTTCCAACTTGAGCGGCTATTATCGTCGTTCTGTCCGTCCGTACGTACGCATGTTCGTCATAAGCTACTACAGAACGAATTCTATTTAAATTTGGTATTTAATGCCTATAGAAAAAGGCCGTAAGAAAATGGCATAAATGGTTAATAAAAATTAATCTGAGGTACCACCTGACTAGAAAAAAATAACGAACTTATACCTCGTAAATTTTAGTCACTCCGAAAACGTTTTCAAATAAAATTTTTAGAACTAGCCAAATAAAGCAAGGGATTTCCACCAAATGTCATGAAAATCGGTCTCTTGATTGAAAATTTAATAAGGGGGACGGACAGACAGACGCAACGACGAAACTCTTAGTCTATTTTCATCCAGGAGAGTAGGCTACACAAGTAGGGGTGTACACGGGTTTCCCATAGTACAGAAGTGCATTTCTCCAAATTCGCCTTAGTAAAATCCAATATTAATGTATTTGCTTTGAAATCAGAAAGTTAGTTTTCCTTATAATTATAGCCCTGTTTTTTTGATCCGTTCTAAGGATATTCATTTTGTTTTGCCATTTTATACTCATCCTACAAAAGAAATTTATTTGAAACCCGTTGAGCCAATACCTTCCAAACTCATAATTAAAGAAAAATTCTAATCTTCATATCGTGATAGCCCAGTTTAGTCGACCCGATTGAAATGTGATATTTTGGTTATTTATTTATATGAAGATTATAAATACCATATTTGGTTAGAAACATGAGGTCAGTTCTCTAGAAATACGCGTAAAGGGAATATTATTTTGCCCTGCTCTTTAGCTCCCCTTGAATCATCTTGATTTCATTATGGTATGTTGTACAAATCTTATATACTAAATTTAATTGGTATCCGTTCAGCCAATTCGTTCCAAATCCTTAATAACTGAAAGAGTCTAATTTGTAATTGTGGCATCCCTGTTTGGCTGATTCGGTCTGTATATGCTAATATGGTTATATATATGTGTGTGTGTGTGTGCATTATAAGTGTTAAAGATGGTTAAAATTGATGTGTACAGTTCAACACAAATAGGTCTAATAATAATTATTTTTATTATTTATATTTTCGCATTTCTGCTTTCTATATCTATAATAAACATTTTGATTTTGTTTTGTTTATGTCGCAGGCCTCCTTCATACAGAATTTCGTTGGCATTGGTTCAGAAAATTCCTTCCAAATTCATAATTTCTGAATAGATTAACTTCGCAATTGTGGCACCCCTTCTTAGTCGATCTGGTTTAAATATGTCATTTTGATCATTAGTTTATGTTTATATTCTGTGATCCAAATTTGGTTGAAATCGATGTAGCCAATTCTTCCCTTATTTATGCGTACGGACGAACGGACGGACTGACATCACGAAGATAATAGTGCTTTTCAGCAATGACGAAAAGCACTAAAAATGAATAATTTACAACGAAAGAATGAACGTGAACGCAAGGATTACATTATAACTCCTTAACTCAACTAAGGCACGTATTAAATAACTTTCGATTGTTTGATTAGAAAATAAATTGGTAAACCAAAACTTTAATATTTCCCTGGTATAATTCCTGATTTATCGTTTTTCAATATTTAATCATATACCAAAATTACGGAAATTCGTTTATAATGCACCGACTTAGAACAGAGGAGAAATTTTAAGCAGACAGAGATGCTTAATCAGGCTGTGGTGTTTCGCTGTTTCATGCGGTGCGTTCGTCAAGATAAATCGTTTAGTTTCGAATGACCCATCGCACGTAACGCGCATTTTTGTGATACGGTATATACTTTCCTAACTCATTTGTTTCTCTTCCGTACACGTATGTAGCTTCCATAAGATGAATTATTTTTTAATTCGGACCCAAAAACCGCCTCCTATGAATCACGTTGTACTTTACATGCATTCTGACAGCGGTTAATGTAGTGCAGAGTTTTGTATATAGGAGAGATGGATGGAATATATCCCAGCCATTTGCAAAAAGCCGTGCCATTATTTCTTTCACTAAATCGTTGAAACATTAAATATCATGTAATAATGATAAAAACCCTTGCTCCTTGCTGGTTCCTGTAATAAGTCATTAACAACGACTTACTTTTACGTAATTTCGCCCGACATTCGCCAGAAGGGTATCTCCGTTAATAATCTAAACAATAAATAGATTACAGCTCGACTGATTGGCGGACAGGCACGTCATTCTTATTTTAATTTTAATTAAATACTAATTTATTCATGAAAATTTTAATGCTGAAAATTCAAATAAAAAGATAAAATGAAATAAAATAAATTTTAAAATATCGTCATAATAAGGGTAAATTAAGGAAAATATTCTTGTAGAAGTTACTTCGATTTCGGGTTCCTACAAATTTCCTAATCATATGGAGTTAAATTTTGGGGATTACTTGCTAGCCGAATATAAAAATACATGGCAATTATACCCTCCATTTTCGCGATTTGTTTCGAGTGTAATATAAAACCTTTAAGGTTTATTTGTAAAAGTTATTTTTCAAATTATTTTATATTACTTTTATTTATCACTTGTTTTTTCCATATTTAATTGTTTTCTCCCTTTTCATCTCCGATCCTCCATCTTACTTACCATTCTCTCCCCATTTATCTCCTCCATCTCTTATTCCTCTCTACCTTCCCCTACCCCTCTCCTCCTCCCCCCTCCCTCCCTTCCCCTTTCCCTCCCTTTCAGCAATCACTCCTCCTTAACTACTCCACCTATCCATCCTTCCTGTTGCTCAGACCTGCGGCTTCCTCGCAGCACTCAGAATCCGACGCGGCTGACTCATCCCTCATCAAATTTTCAATGTTTGAAACATCCGCGATATAGAATCCCTTCCTCATCTCTCCCGCTTCCATTTTCCTCATTCTTGTTTTCTCTCTCCTCCCTACCTCCCCTTTCTCTATCTCCCTTCCCTTTCTCTGTCTCCCTTCTCTTTCTCTCTCAAACACAAACGTTTACCGCTTCCCCTATCATTTTTCTATTTCTCGTGCGCGGTTTCATCAGACACCCGATTCTCTCTCTTTTCTTTATAATTTTAGGATTTATACTGCTTTTCTAATATTTCGGCAGGTTGTGGTGCGTTTGTGAGTTGGGAAATGGCGGGTAAAGAGAACGAGAATAGTTTAGGAGAGTTCGCAAGTCTGTCCCCAGATTATTTTCTGTCGTTTCATTATGGCGACCTAACGCGAGGAAGTTATCCTCTCCCCACCCTAACTCCATCCTTCCCCCGTGGTTTTTTCTCTCAATAAACTCAAATTTTATGCGAGTTGCAATCTTCCATATAATTTTATGACCGAATATTTATTTTTATTTAGGATAATCTGTTTTTATTTTGGGTGCTGTGCAGGGAAGTAACTACGAGTTTGGCGCCCCTATGGAAGAAATTTTTTTGAACTCCCATCTGTGTAAAAGAGGCGATATGACATTTTTATATGATTTTTTTATTTATTTTTCGACATTTAAATTCTGCAATCTTCTCTATAAATTCATCAGTTTCGTTTTCCATGTTTCTAAGTTTTCCACTGAAAGAAGTGCTTTAATCTACCTATGGGCAAATGAGTGGGTGGGTGATTTTTGTTAACTTTAATTTTGAAAATTTTCTTTTATTTGACGACACAGTTACTGGCAATGTCAAATATAGCATCAAAGCTCTACGTATATTACTATAAAATGTTGTCAGTCTGTATTTAATCAGTATTATGTCCAATAGATCCTTAGTGTCCATACAGTTTTCAATCTCTTCTTTCAAGTGCAGTGTTTGTTGTTAGGGAGAGAAATTGGCCACAGAGGCTTAGGCCAGTGGAGCCCAACCTATGGCGCATCCGCCTCTCAAATATGGCGCACGGCGCTGAAAACAATTTAAATGACCATTTCGTTTTACCTCAGTTAAATATATCTAGGATTTAAGAGAATGGTCTCGAAATTTTATTGCGTTTACATCGATATACACCTAAACTTTTGAAAAAATTACACCCAACATATACAAAGTATCGCCCTCATTGTTATCTTTCCACCATTGTTTACTCATCATGAATCGACTTCTAAAACTTAGTCATTTTATTGCCTCGTGAGCAATCTGCACAACTTAGAAAATTTTGTGTCACTCCTTCGATTTGCAAGCATAGCATTTCTGATAAAAAAGTTGAAAATTGACCTCGTATTTTTTTTAAATTCTGAAATTTTGTATACTTATTATTACGCTAGAGAAACTAAAATCAATGAAGTTACAGGCTTCCAACTATTTTTGTTTTTGAGTTATTAATGTTTAAAATTTTAAAAGTTTCGTGAAAATTGGCGTACACGCGACTATTTGAAGGATCATAACGTTGGAACGAAACAGGATATAAAAATCTGTGACCACGCGTTTTAAAGTGAATAAAGCGTCTATTCCAATGGTATGAAACATAGGCTACTTTTTGTTTGAAAACGTTAAGATATTTGCAATTAGACAGCTAACTTGAAATTTGACTCTCTTCCCTACAATTGACCAAAATTTAAATCGAACATGAGTTTTTATATACTTTCTACTGTAGGAAACCGTTTTCAGATAAATGGGACTGCAATTAAAACATAATAAAATAATACGAAATTCAGCGCGCTGCGCCACTCGCAACGCGAGACCGTGACTAATGTGTCACGGCATTTTGAACAGGGAATGACCTCGTATTTTTTTTAAATTCTAAAATTTGCATACTTTTTAACATCCTCGTGAAACAAAAATCTGTGAAGCTACAGCCTCCCAACTATATATTTTTGTTTCGGATTTATTAATTTTTTAATTTCTCAAAGTTTCGTGAAAATCGACGTACACAAGACTCTTTGAAGGAACATAACTTTTGAACAACACAACGGTGACCACGCGTTATAAAGGGAATGAATAGTAGTAGTTTTAAGTGGTGTAAAAAGTTAAGATATTTGCAATTAGATGTTTAACTTGAAATTTGACCTTCTTTCCACCAATTGACTGAAATTGAAATCACATCACGTGTTTCTATACACTTTCTACTGTAGATAACCGTTTTCAGGTAAGTGGGACTGCAATGGGTGACTAAATGTATCATGACAATATACAATATATATATATGCAAAGTTCAAAGGCGTATTTTAGTCACTGTAGTGTTTCAGATATTAAAGCGTTAAATTATTACATAATAACGCTCTTTAATAGTCAGATGCGAAGGAATACTTTTTGTAGAAAAGTTTAGTTCTGGCAAGTGAGATGCAGGCGTGCAGATATAATGTTCCTTGAACTATGCGTGCTCGGCATAATCGTTCTTCTAAAAGATCTTCTCTTTTATGATCATCATTCGTAAAAAAACGCAACTGATGGAATATTAAATTTCGCCCAGTTAAATAAATCCTTTGGAGTTAGAATATGACCTTCACGCAAATGTTGAAGGCTTGCTCTGGCCGCAAGCCGTTTTATAGTTCCTCCAATTCCGTCACCAGGACCTCTTCCGTGGACTGCTGAAAAATAATGCCATTCGGCTTTAACTTTAAAATCTTCTTCGTGTAACAGATGTTAATATAATTCTTCATATTTTATATTGACCGGATGCACCGTCACTAAAGTAATAAATTTTATTCACGATTTCAAAAGTATTTGTAGAATGCATTTTGTTGTTGAGCGATGAATGCATGTTTTTTTCAAAGCAAACACTTTTGAATATTTCTGAATAGTTTCAAGGGTCATCCTGTCCACGAAAACCCACTGTTTGTGCAATACAGTATCGACGATAGTTTTGTCGAAGGCATTTTGCAATTGACATCGTACTTCGGATGCCCCTGGGCACGTGCTACACGTTTCAAAGTAACATGACGGCATTGGAAGGTTGCATATAACTCTTGCGACGCTATCTCGGTACGTTTTTATAGGTAGTGGATCTTCTGCTGTTAATACTGGTATTCTGGTACAGTCAATCATTAATTTTACATTTTGATGAGTTGTACAAACACAAACACTATCAGTGCCTGAAGAACCTGGCAATACACAATATACTGTTCTGAGTTGTGCGAACTTTGAAAAACCTACTTTAATATCAGAATAATGGTCTTTGAAATGTCTATACAATTCTTTGAAATTGATTAATATTAATTTCTTTTGCACGTGCTCCTTACGACCAGTTTACCTTACTGTTAGAAATCCTTTTTTCCAGGCATAGTGCGAGAGACATCATCCCTTTCATAAAATGCTTTCACAAGATTCAATGTGTCCTGCGAAAAAGACTGATATTCCTTCCTGTCCGCTCGCTATAATATATATCCTTCGCTTGCGAATTCTTTAGCTGTAGTAATCATATGTTCTTTGATTTTCATATAGGACCACTTACTAGAAAGCACAGTCAAAATTTTAATTTTCTTATCCCTATCGTCAGTTTCACTAAACGCCTGTTTTAAATTGTCTAATATTTTACTTTAACTTTCTTCATTATTTTCGCTTGACTCTGAAAAATTTACGTTTTACACTTTTCTTTACCTTCCTCATTTTTTCTTTAGTATACTTCCGTTGATTTAGCTTCCTTTTTTCTATCGGACTTTCACCAAGATGTGATAATGTTTCGTTTAAGTGTGAATGCGTTGTTTCTTGAAGCATCACAATATCGGTCTCACTATTTCTTCCATGTTCAGCAATAGTAGAATTTCCGGGCTGTACATTTTCTTCGGTGATACTTGAAGCCACGCTTGGTGACGACGGTGATACTCGTTCCACTACGTTCATCTTCTTTCGACACCAGTCGCAAATTCGCATATCCTAGTGGTATTCAATCTGCAGTCCCCACTGTTGCAGCATTGTAGGTGACACTTTCCTTAATTGCACTACTGAGATCTTATTATGAGGACGTCGTAGCGGGTTGAAACAGCGATCAGTTTTAAACTCCGGCGCCATCTCTAATTATACGATCAATAGAAAATAATACGTAAGATTCTCATCACCACTAGTATAGCTGTTTTAAAGAATTGAACGTTTCACTGTTTTTATAGATGTACCTCTTTAAATATACAATAAACTGGAACAGACAATGCTTACCTGACCTCAGACTTCGATTTTCAAGAAATTATAATATGAAGTGAATCAACTTCTAACTTCAACACAATAAAACTCCAGTACAGGATATATCTCCAGCGCAACGCAACGGACGAACATAAACAGAACTATTTGCTATCAAGTGTATGATTCACATGCACACTCTACTACCCACCGTTATCTACGCCGTTGTCATAATATCGGCGTTCAGGCTCGTGTATTAATCACGTTAGTCACAGTCTCGCGTTGTGAGTGGCGCAGCGCGCTGAATTTCGTATTATTTTATTATGTTTCAATTGCAGTTTCATTGATCTAAAAACTGTTTCCGACAGTAGAAAGTGTATAGAAACTCGTGGTGTGATTTAAATCTCGGTCAATTGGTGGAAAGAGAGTCAAATTTCAAGTAAAATATCTAATTGCAAATATCTAAAGGTTTTTAAACAAAAGGTAGTCTTTGTTGTATACCATTGGAAAAGATACTTTATTCACTTTAAAACCCGTTATTACAGACCTTTACATCCTGTTTTTTTTTCAAAAGTAATGATTCTTCACAGAGTCACGTGTACGCCGATTTTTACGAAACTGTTAATTGTTTAAAAATTAATAACTCAAAAACAAAAATAGTTGGGGGCTGTAACTTCACAGATTTTAGTTTCTCGAGGGGGTTAACAAGTATTCAACATTTCAGAATTATTAAAAAATACGAGGTCACTCACTGTCCGAAATACCGTGGAATGGCCTATACGCGTGCGAACAAGTTTTCTCGTCCATGAAATCTATCAAAAATAAACAACACTAACTACTAATTGACTCTAGTCTAGAAAATCTGCTGTTACTTTAAGCAAAAAAATTACATCCCGATATAGATAAGTTGGCGGAATTAAAATTACCCCAGAAATTGCATTCAAAGATAAGATTTATTTTATTATATCCTTATATTCGCTTGAAACGAATGAAAATCAACTAAGTACCTTCAACGGAATTTTAATATAACACTGCCGGTTTTGCAACGGTTGCAGCATATTCACTTATTGAATGCTTAGATCTGAGGGGCGCATCGACAATTAGGGGCTGGAAAAATGTCGCACAATAGGTAAAGGGTTGGGAATCATTTGCCTAAGTCAATAAATTTCTTATACATTTTGGTGAATATACTTTGATTTCTTGTTTATTTACTTTACTTACAGCCTCCTAAGTACTTTTTTCGGGGTTCCGAAAAAGCTCGGCACTCCCATTCCCCCACGCACTACGTGGGCCTGCACCCCTTAAGTTACGCCCCATGGTGATGTGTTGTTATTGATTTATAACACCGAAATTGTTAATTTTTATGAGTGGAATATATCCTATACAACGCATTGTAACTCCGTGTCTCAATGTCATTCTTTTCCTTTTGCAATTTATTGTAAAAACAGTACGATTTTATTGTTGGGTATTTACGCGATCGAAAATTTCTCCGACTTTGTAAATACTCTCGCGCCTCGCTTTGCACTTTTACAGCTCAGCGCGGTTTTATGTTCAGTGAAATACCTCGGATTGCACGTACATAAATTTCACTTTAGCGCTGTTTTGGAGCGGTCGCCAAGCATTACGATCATAAAATGTTTCAGTTTGACTAGTGAGGTTTCAAGAAAATATAAAGAAAGCGATTCATTGTGCGATATGAAGAAATTTTTGCACGTTCAACTCGACACGCTGCTCAAATGTGTCCCAATTTATTTTGAAACTTTCATAAATCGAACATCTATAACTCGTATTTTTCTTAACTCGAAATGAATTAATTTTATCAGGCAAAATTCACATGAGAATAATATATTTCCATGAGTTGAATTTTCCATAATTCTAACATTTTTTTGTTTCCTTTGAAGTTCGACTTGTTGAAGATCCGCTGTATTTATATGGAGAAAAATCTCATTTTGCACGGTTTCGATTTACACGGTATTTTCCAGGATCATGTGCAGTGCGAAGATTGTGGGATAGGCTTAATTTTTTGCATGCAATTTACAGATGTTTGTAATTACTGGATAATCATTGCCAACTAACTGGCCATCTGACCAACTTGTAACGTGTTCTTAATAATAAAAATAATAAATAATAAATGTCGTTTTTGCATCGTGCTTCGAGACGAATTCAGTTCCATCTATATTTACGTAGTGCTTTTTCCTATGTACAACGAAGACATCTAGAGCATATACGAAATCTAAAAATGTTAAAATAATCTAATAGAAATAGAAATAGCTGTTAAAATGTGTATCATATATTTTGTCACGAATCATCTTGATCTGTGTTGTAAATATTTAATCAGTTTAATAATTATATTTATAATAACTCTGTAATGTGAGGAAAAGGGGCAAGCGTTAGCAAGCGATGAATTGTATTCTCCTACGAAAGAGATTTTAGGAATGATGAATTCCCGTTATAATGAAATAAATTACCAGTCGAGGTAAAAATATATATATTTTTTAATTTAATTGATCAGGTAAACTTCGCATTTTAATATAATGCTCTTCATTTTTATTTATTAAAAGCACTACCATTTGAACTGCTACAATAATGTTTAAAAATTGGTTAAAAAAGGAATAGGCTTGAGACTGAATATACCGAGTATTTATGCCAAAATTTCTCACCCCATCAACTTTCCCAAATCGCCCATTAAAACCTCCTGTCATGGAACTGGTAAACCTCATCACGCTCTTGGCGTTAACTGCATGCAACTCCAATATTTTCGCAGTGTCACGGGGCGACAGTGGTTCCCTCTATAGGAGCTATCCCTAACCAAGCACCACCGTCTACTCTCCTCTCTCTCTCCATCTCTCTCCTTCTCCTTGCCCTAAATCCGCAAGCCGGGAATAATCATTTATCCTAGAGGTTAATGGAGCCGGTTTTTAGAGGGAAGAGGAGTATAGAGACAAGAGAAGAGAGATCTGATACTTTTCTTCTCCCTCACCTCACTATCACTCCACTTCTTTCCTCGCAGAAGCCTTCCTTCTATTACTTCTCCCTCTCCCCTTCGCCCATTACTTCTCACCCCTTCGTCCCTTCCTTCCCCTCCTCCATCCCTTCCTTCCCCTCCTCCATCCCTTCCTTCCCCTCCTCAATCCCTTCCTCCTCTACTCATCTTCACCCATTCCTTCTCTCCCCTGCATCCCTTCCTTCCTCCCTTCACCCATTCTTTTTCACCTCTTCATCCCTTCCTTTACCCCCTTCACCCATTCCTTTTCACCCCTTCACCCATTTCTTCTCACCCATTCACCCATTCCTTTTCACCCCTTCACCCATTCCTTCTCACCCCTTCACCCATTCCTTCTCACCCCTTCATCCTCCTCTTCCATCTCTTCCTTCCCCCCTTCACCCATCCCTTCTCGCCCCTTCATCCCTTTCTTCCCCCCTCCATCTCTTCCTTCCCCTCTTCGCCCATTCCTTCTCCCCCTTCCTTGCTTCCCCTTCCACAACATCCTTATCTCCAACTTGCCATGACAGGGGTGTCACGGAGTGGTAAGCTTTTTGGTGGGAAGAGTCCAAGAGAGAATTGGGGTTTTATGGAATGGTGGCAGGAGGGAGAGGATGTGAAAAAGGGAGTGGCGGAAGGGAGTGAGGGAAGGGGGAGATAGTTTCTCATGATCCCTTGGCCCACCTCAGAAGAGATGGTTCGTCCCGGTTTCTCGACTGTGAAATGGGATGCCATTAGGAATGAGTTGAGGGAATCTGGGAGAATGGAGGGAGAGAGAGAGAGGGAGGGAGGGAGTGAGGGTTTGCGGCGTTCGGAGCGTGAAGGACGCAGGAGAGAGAATCCCAGGAGGTGGAAAGAGAAGGATAATAGAGTTTAATATGGAGGGATTTCTTCGGTATGCTCTTTCTGTAGGCGCTCAGGTGAAGAAGATGTTCCTTTATTTTTTTCTTGGAATGAATAATTTCTTAGCTTAACGCAAAGCGTATTTTTTTAAAAGACATCTGTAATCAATTCATGAATTTAATGATCCGTGGGACCGAGGAAAATTTTAATCATATTTACTATGATGGAAAGAATTATTTCAGCAATTCGTACTTTAAGTGCCTTAGTATGTGTTTAATTCAGAAATTAATTATCGAGTTAATCGTACGTCTGGAATCCAATTCATTATTTAGTTAGTTTAAATAGCCGTAATAAAATTGGGAGACCTAATGCGCATTTTGGGTACAATAAAGCCGTCATCAGATGTAATTCTTTGATGTTAAAATCAGCTGTTGGTGCATTACAAATGAAAACAGTTGTTTTTTAGCCAAACGCGCATCTGATTTTCAAAATATTTTATGGATATTGCTATTCAAACACTTTATGTCTATTATCTATTGGTATATATTTGTGTATTATCGATATTAAATGTCCGAGCGTCGGAAATCATCTATGCTAGGATGATGCTTCTTGTGCTTTCGAATATTTTCCATGTTATCCTCCTTTTTAGCGATTTTTATAATTGCTTATGTTTTTACTTTGCCCGTCCATCGTTGTCCAACATTTTGAAGCAACCAAAAGAGCTGGGAAGCAGTTTTTTTACCATAGTTTTGGCAGGTGACAAACCTGATCCCTGTTGATTATGGGTTCCGTCCCTCTATTCGTTTTCCTTTTGCCAGGATAAAAACACCCTTATGAACTATCTATAATGGCCCGTTGCTATGGTAAAGTTTCGTTTTGGTCACGTTGCTATAAAAATAAAAGCAATGTGTAAGATCGTTTAATTTACTTTCTAAAGGAATAAAGATTAAATTACAATTGCTATCTGCGGTGAGGTGTGTTTTAAATACCATTTTATTGATTTTGGGTTTTAGATTTTGTGGAAAAAGACGGAGAGAGGGTTAAAGATTCCAAAATTTACGTGAATATTCTAAAAAAGGGCACTTTTCCAATCCGCTTTTGCAGTTTTTTAAAACTCGTTTGACATTATCTAGGAAGTACACTTAGTCGACGTTCTTTACCCTAAATGAAATTTCTTGGATTAGTCGCATTATATTTGTTTAGTGTTTAAAAATGTATAATTAAGCTAAAAGCTCAATTTTAGCACTATTTAATAACTAATAAATGAAACATTTATCTTAAAGTGTTAAACTATAAATCTCTTTAAATCAGTAAAATAATTATACGAATTTGAATAAATTCGAGTTATTCAAAACTTGGAGAAACATTCTCAATCACTGTTGTCTCAGAAGTGCAGATCTCCGACTAGATCAATTAATTACCTTTCTTATTTTTAAATTGCAAACATCATGTACACACGGAATGGGTGTACAAGTACGCTAATTATTATTTTTTCTTGAAACAGGTAGGATAAATATTAAAAATTCAAAGATACATACAAAGTTTGCTTTGTAACGCAGAATATGCTATTAATTAAAGTTGGTGTTAAATTTAAAATGTGAAATGGTAGAATATATAGTGAAAAGAGCAAGCCATTGCCAATAATTGCATTGTCACCCAAGGGAGACGTGGCGATGAATTAAATCAAACACGAGAAATATGTAAATTTATCCGTTTGAATTTGATTGAGATAGTATATTATTAAATGTCTTCTCACAGCTTTTGACATTGATGACCTGAAGATTGTATAAATGGAGTTAATGAGAACCGAAATCAAAATTTTTCTTAGTGATATTCATACTCGATATTATATATATAAACGAATAATCGCCTTTTAATAATGTATTCTTGCATTATTTGGAAAATACTTACGTTTTTATTGACTTAATATCAAAATACAAATTCTAGTAACATTTTTAAAGGTTTTGGAATAAATTTAGACTAAAAGATTCACGAAATGTTTTTTACCTATCCATTTCTGAAGTGTAACAATGGTCGGTAGAATACACAATGTTGAAAAATAAAAAATGCGTTAAATAAAAATAAATAAAAAGAATTATTAATTTGTTAGTCTAAAGTTTTGTTTACTTCAGTTTCTAAGAATATTTTTAGTTTACAACAGTTAAAAAAACGGAGAAAATTTTCAAAATGAATTATGACGTTTTCATTAAATTTTCTTGGAAACTGCTATTCCTTCGCTAAAAATATATTGATCAATATATATTCTCGTATTTCACCAGTTCTACAATTTTTTGAAGAATTTTATGATGCACCGTATTGGTCCGAATATAATGCGGCACCAAATATAAGGCGACCCACGTTTTTGAGAACTCAAATCCAGGAATTGACAAAACTGAAAAAAGTCAAAACGTTATTATTTTATCAGAAAATTAAATATTTTCATCTTATATTCTCTTTGCGGTCGCTTGTTTATCCCGGTCACAAAATTCGCCTTCATCGTCATCACTTGCTTCCTTCTCATCGTCTTCCTCTTTTTCTTTCTTCTCGTCACAGGCAATCATATCTCGCCCTTACTCTTCCTCTTCCTAAAGCACATAATTATTTCTCGCGTGGTTGGCATTCCTTCATTTAGTTTCTCAACCACAAACTCTAGAAAACGTCTGTCAATTTCATTAAACCGTATATCCTTGAACCCGTGAAACGATTTTCGCTGAAAATGAGCATTTAATATAGATTGCTTCTTGTCTATCCAGCGTCTTACAATGTTTTGGGTAATACCATATTTATTGGCAGCTTTGCTAATGTTCGAAGCTTCTGTCAACCTCACAACCCTAATTTTAAAACTAGCATCATAACTTCACGTCTTTCAACACTTGCGTTTTTATGCAACATTTTTCTACATGATCAACAGCCTTTTTATTCATTGTAAATTCGTAAACCCCCAAAAAACAATCAAAAATACAATGGGCGTAACAGAAGCAATTGATGTAACAAACCTTACGGAATGTTTTTAATATTGGTTGTTTTGCTTAATCTGCGAATATAAGGCGATTTTTAATTGAGAAATAATTTATTTTTAAAAACCTCGCCTTATGTTCAGGTCAGTATGATATGATTGAAAGATCATTTTTTGCCACCAGCAAAAAGTGCACTCCTAATTATTCTGTGTGAATCATTTTCGTATTATCGTTGCCCTAAAGTACTAAATACCAAAGTTCATGAACATCTACCTTGTAGTTAAGGAGATGAAACTTGCGGACGGACGAACGGAAGATACATGCCCAAAAGTCGTTCCGCTACTTTCTCTTAGCTGGAAAAGAAAGCCTAGAAATAGGTTTTGCAAATTTAACGAAAATAGTCTGCACTAATTATGGAAACATAAACTACTTCGTAGTTTTCACAAAGGAATAGCCTAATTAAGGTAAATTCAAATTACCTGCCTTCTTTGCTTTTCGTGTGTTTCGTGGAGACTTCTAATTTGTTATCAATCCGTTTTACTTTATTATTTTCTAGAATTATTATATAGTTACGCCATAAAAAACGGCCCGTAATGTTTCTACAAATCCGTAAATGTAACCGATAAAATATATTTGAGGTGATTTACTTCATAATGAAATTTTACTAAATTGAGATTTATAATGGAATAATATTTTGATTAAATATTTATACAGAGGAAGTTCGCATTAAGTCAATTATATTGTGATGACTAGTAAAAAGAAATACACACATCTATGTTAAGTGAATTATTACTAAAGGGAAAGCAATCATAATTGTTCGTTTTGTATGAAGAAAATTTCGGAGAAATTTATATCGGGCTTCGGTGAAATTGTAATGAAATGCTTTTTCTAGTATTACTCGTAGATATCGTGATATTTTATGATTTTCGCAAATAGTGAATATGCGTTTAAATTTAAATGATTGGTTATTTCATAAAAAAATACAAAATTACAAATTGATAACCTTCTTAGAAACGCTTTATGCAATATAAACGTATCAGGTATTAATAACTATGTGACCTTTCAAAGAAAACTACTTTTTATTGATTACGCAATATGTTAGAACATCGGTTCCGAACCTTTTGCACTTCGCGAACCTCTTGAGCTAACCTATTTCTCGTCGCGAAACTCTTGAATTAACCTTTTATCTTGGCAAACCCCTTGAGTTGTAACAGTTTTGGCGGCGTAACCCTTATAATGGATGGTAAATATTGCAAAAACAAATCTTTTTGAATGCGTTTAATTAATGAAAAAGTTTTTTATATAGCACATAGTATGTAAGCGTTCAAAATACATTCAGAACCTCTGATATTCACACCAGTTTCTAGTTATTACCCTGTAAAATTCAAATATAATTATTGAAGCATAAGAAAAAAATTGAAAATAAAACCATGCAACTAATTTTAATGAAATTAAAATATTGGTAAATATTGTAGAACCAAGAAAGTGAAAAAGACACCATTATCAATTTTTTCTCGCGAATCCGTTTTATTTCGCGAACCCATAGGGGTACGCCAACCACCGGTTGGAAAACGCTGTGTTAGAAGATGGCATTGATGTTGCAGTAGTGTTAGTTATTGCGATAAAGTAAGTGTAAACTTCGAAAAATTCTCAAAAGAAGTTTTTCAAAAGGAAGATTTAATTTTATTAGTCAAAATAAAAATCTTTTGACCTAAATTTAAACGATGTGCACTGCTAGTATGGAATTAATTTGACTCGTCCCTCTTAGTAGATTTAAGGGATTTAGATAGTATGCATTTATTTTTCAGTAAGGTGGCAGCCATGATAGAACAACGCGGTGTAAATATTTAATCTCCGATGGAATTTTCATCAATTCCTAAAAATAAATTTAAAACGAATTCTATTAGAAGAGATGCCTTTCAAAATTTCATTTCCAATAGTGTGTTGGTCATGAAGTAGTTATTGAAATTCTCAAAGTATTTAGTTTTTATCGCGTAATTTAATCTTTAGTTGAAAATGGGCAGACTTTTTTAGTAGGTTATTTACAGCATATAATTATCTTCTTCTATTTTGTATCCTTAATACCAATATTCATCGAAATATGCCAATTGTGTGGACCCAATGACTAGATACAAAAGGTTCTTTTTGTTTAATGAAACAGTTATGCTGCTATAAAAGTTATCTAATATGTTAAGACCATTTTATCGGCAAATTCAACGAAGTCTAGTCTATTTATTGATATTTATCTAAGTAATACTATTCCTGTAACGGGAGTAAATATTCTCCCAAACGTTATGACTATATGTGAATGATTTTTTACGTTATTTCAAAACAAAAAAGTAACATCCTCTTCCTTGTGGTTCTGAGCATACGGCGGTTTGTTCTTGAAAAGAGCATTTTAATTTATTTGACCGCCTTGAATAACTAAATTACATAATTATCTGCTTAACTTTATATTTAAGGCCTCACACCATTTTCAATGGTTTTTTATTAGTGATGATGTCTTCACATGGTGCAACAGGATTGGACGAAAGGGAAATTTTCTTCCTTTAGACTAGGAAACAGTTGAATGAACTGTATATGTAAATATATATATATAAATATATAAATAGGCTACAACGCATTCATTGGGAAAAGTATTGGTTGTCAAGAAATTAATGTCGTTTTTGTGAATAGGTTTACTTAAGCTCTTATAACCTTCAGATTTTGTTCTAAGTAACCAATTAAACATATAATTTGTGTAAATAGGATGTTTATGTCTATTGTTATTATCCCAGGCAATCTCTGATATTCTTGTTTAAACATGACCGCGGGAAAAAAGCAGTTCTCACCCAAAAACCTAGACTCCATCCACGGAAGATAATGCTCTGCATTTGGTGGGACATGAGAGGAGTTATTCACTTTGAACTCCTGAGTCCAATTCAGACGCCCCCTGCGGGTAGGGGGATTGAGAATACTCACGCAGCCCCTCTGCTGGTCGTAAGAGGCGACCAATGAGGCGAGGAGCAGACCTCGTTAAAAAACCCCCAGTTTCTGCCGAGGGCAGTGTCCAGATAGTAGGTGGGTTCACTATCTGTGCATAAAGCCACAACATCTGGCTAAGAATCCACCCGTGTGTTTGCCGTGCACGGCGGCCCGTAAGGGGGAGAAGGGGATCCTGGTGGTTGAGCTCCTTGGTTCCGGAAGAGGTCGGATGCCTTGGAAGGGCCATGGAGTAATACACCACTTAGGCCCCAGATTCACTGTAGACGGGCGGTCAGGTGCTAGCCACACCTGGCCAATCGGCTTCCGTCACGTTTCGGCGTTCCGGTGGCGAGTGCTTTGGGCTATGGAGGTCTTTGGAGGGGGGTCGAAGGTGCATGGGGTTGGAGGCCCATGTATGGTGGGTGGAGTGGGTGCTGAGACCTAACCTGAAGCAGGCAGCCTAGCTGCGGGTGCTATATCCCTTGGTTAGCCCTGGCGACCATACCGGTTTGCGGTGTGGCGTCCCAAATGTGTGGCTCCGTGGTGGGTGGGGAGACCAAGAGATGAAAATTTTTCCTTATTATGAAAGGACTACCTCCTCCCAAAAGACCCCGTCCGGAAACGGATGGGCGAGATATGGTTGTCGGCACATGCCGCAAGTATTTGATAATGAAATGTAAGAAGGAGGGAGAGAACCTCACCAAGGTATCTCCCTTCTTAATTCATAAAGTTTTGACCAATGCTGTTCCTGGGTCTATTAATGTTAAAAAGTTGCGTGACGGTACTCTGCTGATAGAAACGTCTGAAGAGAAGCAGAGCCAGAAGTTGCTGTCGATGACGAAGCTTCACGACATAGAAATCACCGTTGAGCCGCATAAGACCCTTAACACGTGCCGAGGCATAATTTCTTGTTATGACCTCTTATACGTTGAAGTCGACGAGATAACGAAGGAGATGGCTTCGAAGGGGTCATCTCCTGTCGTAGACTCACGACTAAACGTAATGGTGAGACCATGAATACCACCTCGGTGGTACTCACCTTTGCACGTGACAAAATTCCTGAAAAAGTTTTCGTTGGGTACGAGTCTTGCCCAGTCCGACCCTTCATTCCGAACCCCATGCGTTGCTATCAATGCCAAAGATTTGGCCACATTGCACCTCGGTGCAAGGGCGAATCTATCTGCCCAAAATGTGCCAAGAATAAGCACGATGGGGATTCTTGTGCCTCTCCTGCCCTTTGTGGCAATTGCGGTGGACCACATCCAGTCTACTCGCGGGATTGCCCAAAGCTGCAGGAAGAAAGGAAGATCATGGAGATCAAGGTGACGGAGAAGATCCCATATTTTGAGGCCCGGAAGAAGTATAAGGTGCTCGTAGCCCCAACTTTTTCGAGGTCCTATGCGGCAACGGCAGCAACACCATCAAATCCTATTAAAACAGCCAGCATAGGAATACAGACAGAGAATCAGGGACAGCAACCAAGGAAAAAAACGGAAAAAAAGGTAGAGGAATCTTTAGGAAAAACAGGGAAATATACTGCCACATCCATGGATGTGGATAAAACCATCTGTGTGGTATCTTCCAAGAAGACTGCTCCAAAGGAAAATGACACAGAGACAAAAGCTCACGTCCTGAGACGTGAGATAACTCCACCACAATCTCCTTCTCGTGATGCGATGGCACTAAGCGAGGAGGAGATGGAGGAAGGCGAGTTGGAGGAGGACCAACTCAAAATCCTCCTCCTGAACCAGAAGAAGGGTAGGAAGTTGAAGCTTAACCGATAAGCTTCCCTTCCACAGAGATGGGTTTTAATCGCGAGTCTTTTACTTTTATCATTTTAAATATATATTTATGTTTGCCATTCAATGGAATTTGAATGGCTATTTTAAACATCTAGAGGAGTTGAAGGTTTTAATTGCACATTTTAACCCGTCCTGTATTTTCTTACAAGAAACTCATTTTAAGGTTACCGACACGCCTAAATTGAAGGGGTACAGCATCCTGCGGCTAATTGACCTTAGCGGTCGACGAGCGCAAGGTGGTGTTGCTGCTGCTGTCCGGGAGACCCTATACACCTCCCGGGTAGACTTGCAGACACCCTTGCAGGCCCTAGCTGTGACGGTAGCTGTACCGGAGAGGGTTACATTCTGTAATGTATACCTTCCGGAGTGGGCTCCAGTCACCATGAGGATCCTGCAGGATCTGGTGGAGCAATTACCCAAGCCATTCGTCCTTTTGGGCGATTTTAATGCTCATAGCACCCTTTGGGGAGAAACTGTGAGTGGTTCTAATCGGCGAGGGCGTGTTTTAGAAAAGTTTTTAACAAATTTTAATCTTATTTTAATTAATAAAAAAGAAAAGACTCGTTTTAACTCTTTTACAGGAGAATACTCCTCAATAGATCTATTGATTTGCAGCAGTAGTATTGCTCCCCGTTTTAAACTCCAAGTCCATGATGATCTCTGTGGAAGTGACCACTTCCCCCTTCTTATCCGTAAAAATTTTTTTTGTGAAAATTTTAACAGCCCCCAGAAATGGCTTTTAAAGAAAGCCAACTGGGAGGATTTTAAAAAGAACCTTGATTTTAATTTTAACTCGACTCGTAGTGGCGTTGAAAACGTAGAGGACCTTCGTAATGCAGTAGTTCATGCTGCAGAGAAGAGCGTTCCTGTTTCAGCTGTCAAGGCAAGTCGTCCACCAGTGCCTTGGTGGAACGATGAATGTGCTGAAGCAATCAAGAAACGAAAGAAGGCCCTACGCATTTTTAACAAGTACCCTACATGTATGAATCTAGCGGCATTCCGGCGCCTGCGAGCGAAGGCTCGTCAGGTGGTGAAAACTGCAAAAAGGAACTCTTGGATGAAGTATGTCAGTTCGATCACCCACCGAACACCTATTGCACAGGTTTGGAGGAAAGTGAAATGTATCTCCGGTGTTTACCATCTCCCAGGCACCCCATCTGTTGTTGTGAATGGGTCCATTGTGATGGAGCCAGCCACAGTAGCTGAGGCTTTTGGAAATCACTATGCTTCCATAAGTAGCTCGGCCAACTACGATCTGGCCTTCGCGTCGCATAAGCGTCGTGAAGAAGGAGGCTTCCGCCCCTTCGAACCAGGCCTGGCCGGAGCTAGCTACAATGACCCCTTCACACTGTGGGAGCTCGAGTCAGCCATTGCTGATCTGAGGGACACCGCTCCAGGAATGGACCGTGTCCACAATGCCTTCCTGCGATGTGTGCCGAACTCTATGTTAGGAGAGATGTTGAATGCATTTAATAAAGTCTGGCAAGATGGAGATTTTCCCAAGAGTTGGAGAGAGTCTATAGTAGTCCCGATCCCTAAACAGGGAAAGGACAAGACTCTCCTCGGGAACTACAGGCCAATTTCTCTGACCTCCTGCCTGTGCAAGCTAATGGAGAGAATGGTGAACCGCAGGCTAGTTTGGTGTCTTGAGAACCGTAATCTTCTCTCCAACATCCAGTGTGGCTTCAGGCAGCATAGGAGTACTGTCGACCACTTGGTAAGGATTGACAGCTTCATCCAAGAGGCATTCGTCCATCGCCAGCATGTTGTGGGGGTCTTCTTTGACCTGGAGAAGGCCTACGACATGACATGGCGTTTTAAAATTTTAAAGTGTCTTAGGTCGTGGGGTTTTAAAGGCAATCTGCCTACTTTTATTCAAAATTTTTTATCGGAAAGAGTTTTTAAGGTCCGTATTGGAAACTCATTTTCCGACACATATCCTCAGGAAAATGGAATTCCGCAAGGGTCCATATTAAGCGTAACGCTGTTTGCAATAGCGGTCAATGACGTAGTAAATTCCATCACACCACCTGTGGAAGCCTCTCTGTTTGTTGACGACCTGGCAATATTTTGTCGATCGTCAAGGGTAGCACTGGCTGAGAGGCAGCTACAAATTACGCTCAATCGTCTCCACGAGTGGTCCCGCCGAAATGGCTTCCGTTTTTCGGAAGAGAAAACATGTTGTGTCCATTTTAATAGGCGCAGGGGTATATTCCCCAAACCTATACTTCGGCTGGGCAACCACCAGTTGAATTTTGTGGACTCGGTGCGTTTCCTGGGTGTTCTGTTTGATGAGCGACTAAATTGGCGAAGCCATATTCAATCCCTTAAGGTGAAGTGCCGGATGTCGCTCAGTGTATTACGAGCGTTGACTGGCCGCTCGTGGGGTGCGGATCGAACATCAATGCTTCTCCTTTACAGGGCATTGGTTCGGTCCAAGCTCGACTACGGCTGTTTTATATACGGTGCTGCCCGGGCATCTTATCTGCGTACACTGACATCACTGCACAATGCCGGACTACGGTTGGCGACTGGTGCCTTTCGAACCAGTCCCATCCCCAGCATTTATTGTGATGCTGGAGAGCCACCGTTGGAAATCAGGAGGAATGTCCTGATGTGCAGTTATGTCAGCAAACTTTTAGCCCTTCCTTCGCACCCGTGTTTTAAAATTGTTTTTAACCGTAGTTTAATGGACGTTTTTAACAGAAGACCCCGGGCCCTGAAGCCCCTTGGTATTCGTTTTTATAATTATATTATAGGCAATAATTTAACTTTACCCCAGATTTATAGATTGCAAGTTCCGCGTAACCCTCCTTGGAATACCCCGAGGCCAGAAATCTTATTTGATTTAGCTCGAAGGCCCAAGAATGAGTGTCCTCCTGCAGAACACGAGGTTGCATTCGCCGAAATCCTGTCACGCTGTCCAGGATTCGCACCTATCTTCACGGATGGGTCAAAGTCCTCAACAGAATGCGCATGCGCCTTTGTATCCCTGCACACATCCTCCGGGTTCAAGCTTAATCCGTTATGTGGTATCCACACTGCGGAGCTCACAGCTATTAAGCTGGCCCTAGAGAGCATTGAACGTCGGAATATATCTCACTTGATATGTTCCGACTCAATGAGTGCATTACAATCCATTGCCTGCTATAATCCAGTACATCCTTTGGTCCAGTATGTGCACTCCTCCCTCATCATCTTGAAGAGTCGAGGTGTGCAAATTAAGTTCGTATGGGTGCCGAGCCACGTAGGTATAGCAGGCAATGGGGCAGCTGATGTCGCTGCTAAGGATGCCCTGGGAAACCCAGAGGTGCAAATGGATCTCGTGCCTTGGAGAGACCTTGGTGCGATGTTTTGTGGCGCACTGCAGAAGGAGTGGCAAGCCTCATGGCAAAACCTCGGAAACAACAAATTACGCACAATCAAGGTCAGTACCGGTGCATGGCAATCATCTGTCAGGATTAGTAGAAGGGAGGAGGTGGTCATCACGCGATTGAGGATAGGCCACTGTGCCTTAACCCACTCGTACCTTTTTACTACCCCACGTGTACAACCTCGATGTGATGACTGCGACACTGTTCTTACCATAAGACACCTCCTGACAGAATGCCAAAAATACCTTGAGTTGCGTAGGAAATGCAATATCAGGGGATGTATAAGAGACATCCTAGGTGATGACACAACTAGGATGAATGAAGTTTTATTATTTTTAAAGGAGGCTGGACTTTTCGAACGATTTTAAATTCTATTCTTTTCTATTTTTATTTTATTATTTATTTATATATATATGTGTGTGTATATGTATATATAATCATTAAATTGTAAATATTAACCCTTTGACGAAGGTGCAAAATGACCCTCGATGTCGACGCACCAGTATAAATGAAGAACTACTACCCAATTCAGACACTGACTTCTGACCTGTACTGTCAACAATTGGATCGATTAAACCAGTCTCTTCGGCAGAAACATCCGTCACTGGTCAATAGAAAAGGTGTTCTCCTTCTCCACGACAACGTTCGTCCCCATGTGGCACGTTTGACTTAACGAAAAATGGAAAATGGAAAAATGGAAAGTCCTCCCGCACCCGCCATACTCTCCAGATATGGCGCCCATAGATTACCATCTGTTACATTCGCTTCAACATCATTTGAGTGGAAAAGAATTTGAAAATGGAGAGAAAGGATATCAATTCATTCCTTCGATCAAAACCATCCGACTTCTTCAAACGGGGAATTGAAAATTTGGTCATGAGATGGGAGGCTACCATAGATAATAATGGAAATTATATAATTGATTAAATTCCATTGCTATTCAGTGAAATTGTTTTCTTTTGTTAAAAAAAACTATATTAATTTCTTGACAACCTATAAAAGAGGTGGATTAACCCTTTAACGTTTGGTGGCTAAGTATTTAGTAACCGCATTTTTTCTTTGAGTGTTTACATACTTTTTCAGCTAAATTGGGTGTTTCCTATAGGAGTCGTATACAATGTTTAAATTATTGCACAGAAGTAGTTTAAGATTAATCTTTTATATAGATAAATTATATATATATATATATATATATAGGTGGCTAAATATTTATCAACTAAACGTTTTATATTATTCCTAATATAAGCTAGCTTAATATTTAGCCAGCATTCATCTACGAAAGATTATCCTCAGGAAATGTGAACGTTAAAGGGTTACATGTCTCCATTGACAGAGTTGTGGCGAAGTAGCCCAATAATCCACCATTTTACAATTATTTAATTTGATAGTATGATTTAATCCAGTATTTTTATAATAATATCAAGAGTTGAAAACATTTATTGCTTTTGAACCGACGAAATAAGATAATTAGATCATACTAAATAAATACAGTTCGACATATTGACACCATGATATACGGAATTACATTTGCTATAAAATAGTGATTGCGGAAGGCGATTGCTTTTGAAACTATGAAAAAAAGGAAATACATTTTGAGTGTACATTATGTGTCATTTTTTCTAAATTAGCAGAATGAATTTAAGGCATAATACTTACCACACAGGTATTGATAATAGGAGTGGATTATGTTTTCGAAATTATGTAGAGAAGAGACAGAGATAGAAATAAATACAGATGAGAGTTAGGGAACGAAAGAGAAAGGTAATGCCATGATCGGCTCCTGCTCAGAATAGAAAGAGGATAACACGTATTACTTGCTCTTTTTCATGCACGCCCGCCACCAATACTTCATTGATTTCTTCTCATACTCGAAGATTTCTTAACAATCCCCTTCACATTCCCTCTTCACTCCCATATTGCTAAGGGGAGCTTCCGTGTTGCAAGAAATATTTCTTCTTTTCACCGCACACACGCCTTACCCCCCCTCCTCCAACCCCGTCACTTCCACCTCCGTTCCTCTCTCTCTCTCTCTCTCCATCTCCATGGCAACCGTCCGACGGCTGAGGAAGCGTTAAAAAAACTAAGACTAACGCCGCGAGGAAGTAGAGAGAGAGAGAGAGAAAATATATAATTTAAAAAAATAATGGGTATCTGAGAGGAATCTTTTGTTGAGAGCCACTCCATTGTTGAGAGCGAGCGGGATTGGTAGAGATGGGGATGTTGGATAGGAGAGGTGGGGGATTGCGGAAGGAAGCGTATTAGCAGTAGGTGAGCTCTGGAGGCAGGATCGATGAAAAAGTTCCGAACAATATTTTCAGTCGGTAAAGAGAAAAAAGATATCCTCTTTATTGCCGCCCGACACAACTATCTTTTTAACAAGATATTTTTTATCGGAAGCCTGATCGGAATTTTGATCGGAAATTTTTGCCAGACATCGGATGCGGATCAAAGATGCTGAATTTTGGTATCGCTACTTGAGGCGGTTGGAACGAAAGTGAACTAATACTAGACGATATTCATTGTTGGGGGGAGTAGCAAAATTTTTTTTTCAGGATAAATATCAGATCGCAACGTAACGCGTGGTACTGTTTTGAGAAAACGCCTGAACCGATAAAATTTTTTAATTCAAACGCTTGAGGATGAATGGAATATTTTTGCGAATGAATTTATCTGATTATTTGCTCATGCATTCTCCTTTACGTCGATTCTCACGGTGTCTTGGTAAAGTAAATCCTCTCACCAGAATTTGGAATGGTTTTTAATTGTTTGGAATGTGAATTGCTAAATATTTCCGAATGATTGGTTCTGTTTTGAATGTAGTTATTTGTATTTTCTTGAATTTTCAACTGTACGAGAAAAATTATAATGATATTACGTAGAAAAATAATATATTAATGGGTTTGATAATTAGTATAATGTAATACTATCAGAATAATGGCTTCATCAAAGTAACACTTAGTTAGAATTGTACTGGCACACACTTAAGAAAAGCCTGTAACTTTTTTTTCTTCAAAATTGCAAGCGCACATATTGGACGTGTTGAGGCGATTTACTCACATTTTAAAAAATCTAGATAAAAAGTACAATTCGATCCATCTCGTATCAGTACATGCTAGTTGAATATATTTCACTAAAAATATTGGCTTATACGCTTTAAACGTTGTGCTTAAAACATCATGCATCTAAAATATTTTCTGAAAAAAACTTCAAATTAGAACCTTAGCCACTTATAAGGATAGGGAAATCACTAAGGCTCATTGTGTAGCTTGAAACAGTAACAGGAAGGGAATTAATACGTCAGCAGTAGAGTCGAATACAGAGGCCATCTGCTCTCCAGCTATTTTATGTAACAAACATTATTTCCTAACACAAAAATCGTCGATTTTCCAGTTATATTACAATGAAATCTCACCGTTAATTATATTGATAATTTGAATAAGAGAGGATCATTTTTTAAGAGACCAAAAATCAAATTTTTAAATGCTAGATACTAGATAAAACTATTTTATGCAAAAATCTGAAATTTTTCTCCTGAATAGTCGTATCATTATCGAGTTTTAAAAATAAATAACTGTGGTTGTGCTGATTCATTTCAATGGAATAGTTTTTTTTCCTCTCACACAAGGATAAAAAACTGATGGATATATTAATCGGGCTGGATACGACCTTCAACCTTTGACCTTTAAGACGCAATCCATCCGAGTCGTCAATCCATATTTAGCGAGATAATCTCCACTTTTGCTCGCTTTTCATAATTTCCCCTTGCAAAACAAGAAAAGGCATCCAAATCACGCCTCTCTCGCATTTCCCACCGCCTACTCGAAAAAAATCCTTGCCAATATCTTTTTTGTCCCATCGTAAACTTTGCGTTCGCAATCTCCTCCCTCCTCTCATGGTTTCCCTCTCCCACTAAAGACAAAAGAGACTCATACCGCTTGCTCAATCTCCCTTTTCCCTCCTCCTTTTCAATCTTTCCCTGACTTCCCTTTTTCCAATCCTCGCGTTTTTGAGCTCATTTCCCCCTCAACCGACGATCCCGTATCCCGTGGCGACCAAACCTACCCCCGCGTTACGTTAAACCCAATCAAGTCTTCATCTTCCGCTTTCGCGTGTACGCTTCAGTATTTATTTTTATTGGCGGGGTTGCTAAGCGATCAAGACAATCCGAAACTTGTTATTCTGCGGAAAAATCGCTATCATTCTATTCCAACTGGAGATCTCTTATGAAAAGGATAAAAATGGTCTTTTTGGCAGCCGTGTAAGAGAGAGGTAATACCTCGGTTGTTTGAATGGAGTTGATATATATATATATATATCTGAGCTGCAAACCGAACCGCAGTCATTTTGCAGAACAGCGAACCGAACCGAAACCAGTGAATCATTTTTTACCGAACCACGAACCGACCAACAATTTTTGCATAAGTTGTTCGGTTTTCGGTTCAATCTAAACCTATCAACTATGGGAAACGGGAAAACCAGTGGCGCATCGAAAGTTGGATCAGGGGACAGTCATTCATTTCTCTTTCTTCCCTGCTGCTATTGTTATTTAAAAGCTAGGTTTATGACTAACCAAAACCTCAATTTCCTACGCCCTAGCCCGCCGAGGGCAGAGATTCTGCTCGGACAGAGATTCTCTGTAATGCTCCACCCTCGAACATGCATTTCTACAGCGTGAGTACACGCCGGATCTGATCCGAGAATAAATCCGGCGGGCAGTGGCACCCACCACCCCTAACTCCCATCTCAATACCCACGTCATCACCGATTCCACCCCCCATATCACCCTAACCACCCTTTTATCCCCGGCTTCCACGATATTTTGAGAAATATCTGAAAAACCGCCCACCCTATCCTCACATCTTCCCCCCATCACGCTCCATTTCCTATACCACCGATTCTCTCCTTCCACCGACCCCTTAATCTGGCAAACATTTAATTGAAAAAAACCCCAGCACCCACTACTCTGCTCTCTGCCGGATCTAACCCGAGCGGTAGACCCCGATGTCTCACGTGCCCAATAAATCCCCCTGCAATTCCTTTCCAAGCCCCACAACTAACATCTCCTACCCCATAACTTCATCCACCAACTGCAACACCCGCAATATCATTTACCTCCTGAAATGCACCCAATGCCCTGCTATATATATAGGCCTCACCAGCAATACCCTCAACATCCGAATGAACGGCCACCGCAACAGCGTAATTCTCAAACGACCGCTACCCGTGGCCGTTCATGTGAGCAATCACAACCTTAAAGTAT
The DNA here is from genome assembly GCA_028673005.1 of Tanypteryx hageni. NCBI lineage: Eukaryota > Metazoa > Arthropoda > Insecta > Odonata > Petaluridae > Tanypteryx > Tanypteryx hageni. Next base: position 175,236,687 of record CM054115.1, on the reverse strand, counting down.
GTGATTGTTTCTCGGTGAGGGCAATTCACGCTCTCCCCGATAATGCTTCGGCTCCCCAACTCCTTCAGTGGGAGCTTGCACATATCCATCTTTTAAAAACCTTCACTCCCCCTGGCCTCAACCTTCGCTAGCATTTCACTCCCTTTCTGGCATTTCCCAACCCCCTCCATATCCTCCAATCCCCGACTTATCCGCACTACCCTTCCACCCCCATGCCTCCACCCAGTGTCACCGCCATCAGTTGTCTCTCTCCTGTGCTGAAGAAGGGATCGTCTCCGAAAGCCTCAGAGTTTATTGTGCTCGTTTTACGTGCGGTCTGTTCGACACACCCAGCAGCTCGCCAACCTAAAGTCATCTTATTGGTGAGTGCTCACTGGGCTTCTTTATTCCAACAACTTGTTGCCATCCATTTATCCCATTTACCTTTCCTCTTTCGTAAGCATATATGTGTGTGTGTGTGTGTTTTCAGAATTTTTTCATTGCTGCTGTTATACACATTATTATTATATATATATATATTACAAAAGATAGATATTTGAACATGACGAAAATTTTCATTTGAAACAATTTAGAAAAAAGACTGGTTGAATTTACATATATGAACAAGAGGCTTTATAAAACATAATGAATATTTAAATAAAATATCTTAAATTCGGCCAGCATTATTACTTCTTTAAATAATATGTATTCTCAGCCAAATTTTATTTTAAAACACATAATAATCACAAATTATGAGCAATTGCACTTAAATATGCAAGCCCGTCTTTATTTGCGTAATTGGAGACTATAGCCTTCAGGCGGTAATTAGAGAAACATTTTTTTAGAATCGAACATTTCCCGAGTTATTAAGAGAGTCCAGGTGGATGGCAAAGAACACACCAGGCTGCCTACCTCACTTATACATTTTTGATTGAGAATGACTAAACAAATGTAAAGTAATGTTTATCAAGTACATATTTATTTGACTAAAAATAACAATAGAATTTGCAATGCAAATAGATAGCAAGATTGCTTATATTTTCATATAATATATTACGCTTCCCCCTTTCTCCCCCCTCTGTCCCACTCACCATCTTTTTTCCTTTTTTATAGCCAAATTCTTAATTGTTATAAAATTTCCTAGTTGATGGATACCTATATTGCTTATATTTTGTTAGGATAAATTACGCCTCCCCTTCCTATCCCCTTTGTCTCCCTCGCCATATTTTTTCCTTTTTCTCCATGAATTCTTAATTGTTATAAAATTTCCTAGTTGATGGATAACAATATTGTGCCTATTTTATTATAATATCTTGTATATTTCTTCTTCATTTCATTATTTTATTTAAATTCTCATTCGATTATCATTAACAATGAATTAATTAACACGTGGAGTACAACTATTAGGGCCACGATCAAAAAATTAAATTCCATCGAAATTATTAAAACCTCTAAAGTAGGATTATTTGGCCTTTTATTCCTCAGTTGGCGTAGTGTCTGTCGGCGTAGAACTCGGATACCACCAAACATAGGAGTGTGGAAAGTGAGGATGGAGGCTTCAATAAATGTGCCTCTCGTAGTTAAGCAGCTTTCTGTCATATAATATCCTCCCCAAGCAGGTTTAAAGTTTTAAAGCATGCATTGGCCAAAGCTATGATAATGTAACAAATATGGCTGACAAATTTGTACAAGCAGTTCTGATTGAGCATAATTTAAACTGTGTTTTATTCAGCTGTGGAACCCATACATTATAACTAATAGGTGTTGACTACGCTCAACCATGCAATCAGGCAATTGCATATTTTGGAACTCTTAAGCAAAGGTACAATTTCTTCAGAAGCAGTCAACATAGGTGGGAAGTTATGAAGCAACATCTTCCTAGTATTTTCAAAACTAGGTGGACTGCAATGATTGTAAAGGCTTTAAATGAGCTCATAGGTATCAATCTCACAGCACAGGCTCGTGCTGAGCATCAGTCTATTCAGAAATATATTTCCAAATTTGAATTTATTTTAATGTGAAATTTGTGGATGAAGTTACTCACACTGATCTATCAAACTAATCTAGCAATTGAGGCATGCGATGCTGCACATGATGATGACATGGATAATATTGAGAGTCTTATCAATGACGTTCAAAAATACGTTAGCAATGGAATGTGATACTTGCGGAGTCCAAATCAGCAGTCTATAATACGTAATTCCTCCTGATTTCTCCGCCAGTCACAAGTTACCTTGAAAATAAAATAAAAACTAATGAACCGTAAAATAATCCAAATGAGCGCACACAGATGAATAAGAAGAGAAAATGGAAAAATTTTAAATTATACTTACAAGTACTTAGCAAGTTTTTCAAGAGTTTTCCGAGGGATTGTGTGTGGTTTTCCTTTCCTTTATGCTAGTTTTCGACAAAAGGTCCCGTTCGGCCATCGTCCTACGTATTTGTATCATTTTAATTTATTTTCATTTTCTTTTCTTATTGACGTTTGTGTGTGTGCTCATCTGGATTGTTTTACGGTTCAGGTGTTTTATTTTAATTCCATTCTGTACGCCTTATTCTCCAAATTCAATTTTCAACAAGTTACCTTATAAATTTGATGCTGAGCAGCACTGTAGAATTAATCCCCTCATTGTCATTAATGTCTCTATTCAATTGGATCTTAAACGTAGATTTTAGTTAATGTGACTAATTTGTGCATTCTTTGAATTTCTTTAGTAGTTGAACAGACTAAGTAATGGGGATCTGAATTCTGCGGCAGAACAATTTCAGCAAAAGTACAAAAGGAAACCTCAAAGGATTCAGTGAGGAAATCATCTTCCTCATGCGAATATATTTTGTGAATTATAAGTTTGATTGTAAGCCAAAGGAACTGCTGCAAGAAATACTAAAACTTGGATTCTCTGTGGTGTTTCCTAATATCACAGTTGCATTGTGTATTTTCCTTAGTTTGCCAGCATCAGTGGCTTCGGGTGAACGCACTTTCCGCGTGCTGTAGCGGATTAAGAATTACCACTGTTCAACAATGGGACAAGAGCGATTCGCAATGCTTAACATAAACTATGGCATTGCACGTAACTTAGAAAGCATTTCTTAAATAAAAACTTATTCAAATAATATATTAGTTTATATATATATATATATATATATTTTTATCAATCGAAATATCAACAATGAATATTGAATAGGGCATGCAAAAAATAAATATAAAATACCTTCCTACTTTGTTCTTTCTGGATGTTCAAATATTATGTAACCCAACTTCACCAGTTTTTGATAACCGATATAATCCTGCGTAACCCTCAATTAGACCCCCCTCTCTGCTCTTTATCATGTAACTCACAGAATTTTCATTTTGCACTGATTTATTTTAGTTATTTCTAGAGGGTCGTTTCAATGCGGTCTACATTATTGGCTGGGTAGAAAGCACTTTAAGCAAAACATTTCTTCGGATTATATCTTTTCTTTAAATGGTCAGAAGATTTCATTAAACAGTTCTATACAGTGCAAGCTTACACCCCATACCCCAATGTAACCCGCTGTAAGCGAACCTCGACCACCAAAATGGGTTAGGTAATGCTTAAACGCTTCCTTATGGGAATTTATTTAAATTTTAATACGGTGAGAGGCCTCAAAATCTGGAAGTAACATGGACCTCTCTGAGTCTCTCGGAGGGCCTGTGTATGTATATATCATCATTATAGGCTGTGTCCGTAGACAGGTCCGTGATTATTCATGGCTAAACATGGTTCTTCATATACTCCTACTCTCCGCTGTCCTCTTTATATCTTGATAACTCTCTTTCCCTTTCAAATCGTCTATCAGCTGAAATCTTTTTCTAATTTTCTTTTTTTTTTCATCTAGTTCTCCTTCTAACGCGTGTTAAATCATACTCTCTCTCCTCAGGTAATGTCCAACCCAGTTTGCCTTCCTCTTTCTAATGTATATATATATATATATATATATATATATATATATATATATATATATATATATATATATATATATATATGAGGTCAACAAACCACCTCCTTCCCCGCCACTCATCTGTCAAACTCCCTGTCTTGCGGACCTCCTGGGATTCCCAACGCCACCATCACTTCATATCCTGAAAAAAACCCACACTTTCCTAACCCGCAAACCTTTGAAGCGCTCATATTTTTCGCACACTCCTGCCACCACCTCTTCATCTTGCCAACCAGATGAAGTCTTGAACCTTTCCTCCCACGTACTTACCCCTGCCGAGAATGAACTCCTCTCACGCGGCCTTTCCTTTTGTCCCACCACCAAATTTGATCATTTTCGCCTCCTTGCCGACGTCCAGTCCTTTGCCCGCAAACTACGTCTAAAAACTAACCCTCCCAAAGAAGACTCTCTCACCTCTGCCAACCCAAAACTCCCTCCCGGCCTCCCACCTACCTTTTCCATCTTCAAACCTCCTTCCCAATACATTCCACCCACCCTTCCTTCCTTACACCCGGTCGAACAATACCTCAATTATATCCTTTCCAGAATCTCCCAACCTAACTTTTCCGATCTTATTGACCATACAGATAATCTTACCAGACGTGAAAGGCATGCCATTTCCACACTCAAACATCTTGACCATATCATAATCCTCCCTGCCGACAAGGGCACCACCACGGTTGTGATGGATCGCGCCAAATATAACGAGGAAGCCGAGCGCCAACTTTCTGACGAAACCTCTTACCATCACCTTACTTCCAACCCCACAGACCACCACTCCTACCAAATTTCGTCCTATCTTCATTCCTCAGGCAAACAGGAAGGCCTTTCCGATTCCGCCATTGCTCTAATGATCCCCAACAAACCCCGCACACCCACATTCTACCTTCTCCCTAAAATCCATAAACCCAACATCCCCGGCCGCCCCATTGTTGCCAGCTTTAATTCCCCTACAGAACGCAACTCCGCCTTCGTTGACTCCCACCTACAACCTCTCATTCGTCAATTCCCTTCCTTCATCCAAGACACTAACCACTTTCTCAAACGTCTCAAACACCTCCTCTTCCCTCTCCCACCCAATACCATTTTGGCCACTATCGATGTCTGTTCCCTCTACACAAACATCCCCCACGATGATGGACTCTCTGCCCTTAGTAAACTCCTGGACTCAAGACCACCCGACGCAAGACCTTCCTCCCATTTCTTATTAGACTTGGCAGCAATGGTGCTCAAATTGAACAACTTCTCTTTCGATGGTCGTCACTACCTTCAAATTAGAGGCACTGCGATGGGCACCCGAATGGCGCCTTCATACGCCAATTGCTACCTTGGAGAATGGGAAAGACTCTTCCTCAACGTTCCACTCAGACCACTTTTGTGGCTGAGATACATCGACGATGTCTTCCTCATTTGGACGCATGGACCTGACTCTCTCCTTTCCTTTCTCTCGCGTCTCTCCTCCCATCCTTCACTGTCCTTCACCCACCAATCCTCTACCTCCCACATCACATTCCTGGATGTCGATCTTTACCTTCAAGACAGCCAAATCCGCACCTGTGTTCACATCAAACCCACCAACAGCCTCCAATACCTCCACTTTGATAGCTGCCATCCCCTTCATACCAAAACCTCTATCCCCTATGCCCTTGCTCGTCGAGGATGGAGGCTTTGTTCCGATAGAGCATCCCTTCTAGAGTATTACTCTGTCCTCGAGGATGCTCTTCTCAAACGTGGTTACCCTCCAGTCTTTGTCCGCGAACAGATCCATAGGGCGATGACGCCTACCCACAATGGATCTCATCCTCACACACCCACTATTCCTGCATCTACCCCTCCACTCACTCTTACGACACTTTTCCTTCCTGGTATCCACGAAGCTCTCAAAACAATCCTTCATGCTGCCCATCTAATTCTTACCTCTTCCTCCCATCAGTCCCTCTTTATCAACCTTTTTGCCAATCCTCCGCTCCTCTCCTTCCGCCGGCCCCCAAATTTGGGAAATATCTTGTGGAGGAAGGAACTTCCCACTTCTACCACGCTTCTTGCAATAGGTTCCCACCCCTGCGGAAAATCTTGCTGCCTCACTTGCCCTATCCACCTACCATCATCTTCTTTCTCGAGTCCCTCCACCAACATAACCTACCCCATCACCTCCAGAAGCAACTGCACCACCCGTAACGTCATTTACCTCCTTACCTGCACCCTTTGTCCCGCGTTTTACGTAGGCCTCACCAGCAATCCGTTAAACATCCGAATGAACGGTCACCGGAATAGCGTTTCTCTCAGACGCCCCCTCCCAGTTGCATTACATGCTAATACCCACAATGTCCCCTTCAATAGTTGCTACAATGTTAGGATTATTCGCGCTTTACCCTATGACACTCCTGCCCCCCTTCTCCGACACTGGGAACTAGCACATATCCATCTTCTCGACTCTTTCTCTCCGCCTGGCCTCAACCTCCGCTAACCCTATTAGCCCCCTTACAATGTTTTCTTGTTACTTTGTAACTATTCGGACTCTACCTCATCACACTCCCTCTTTATTGGCTATCCACCCCTCCTACTCCCCACCTCCTCCAATCATCAACCTTCCCACATCACCCTGTCATTCCCCGCCCAGTGTGTCACTTTACGTTACTCTTTCGCTGAAGAAGGGCTTAGGCCCGATAAGCTTGCGTGTGTTTTTGTGTTCGTGTGTTTTACGTGTCTCTTCGACGCCCCCAGCAGCCTGCCAGCTTGGTCATCAACTTGGTGAGTGTCCGCTGGGCTTCCCTCAACACCTTGTTGCCACCCTCATCACTACCTTTTCTTTTCCTTTAGTTAATATATATATATATATATATATATATATATATATATATATATCATCATCATAGGTAGTCTGTCCGTAGACAGGTCCGTGATTATTCTTGGTTAAACCTGGTTCTCCATATACTCCTATTTTCCGCTGTCCTCTTTATATCTTGATAACTCTCTTTCCCTTTCAAATCGTCTATCAGCTGAAACCTTTTCCTACCTCTACCCCTTTTCCCATCTAGTTTTCCTTCTAACACGTCTTTAATCATACTCTCTCTCCTAAGGTAATGACCAACCCAGTTAGCCTTCCTCTTTCTGACAGTCTGTATAATCATTCGCTTCTCTCCTATTCTTCGTAGCACTTCATCGTTTTTCATCCTATCTGTCCATTTTATCTTCAGCATTCTCCTCCAAGTCCACATTTCAAAGCTTTCTAAGTATTTGATGTCATTTTTCCTTAGCGTCCATGTTTCTGCCCCATACAATGCTATACTCCATACGTAGCATTTTATGAACTTCTTGCGGATACCTTCCCTTATATTCCCTGTAAGTAGTTGTTTCTTTCTCCTGAAAGCCGCTTTTGCTTTTCCTATTCTAGTTTTGATCTCATCCGTACATTTTGCCTCTTGATACTTCCAAGGTATTTATATTCTGAAACTTGTTCTAATGGCTTTCCCCCAATAGTTATGTTCAGATTCTCTTCTTTACCCGATATTCGAATGACCTTGGATTTTTCTGTATTTATTTCCATACCGTATTTTCTACCTGTTATCACTAGTCTATTTATCATTTTTTGTAGCTCCTCTTCCTTTCTTGCTAGAAGTACTTGATCATCTGCGTATTTTACTGTTCTTATAATCCTTCCTCCAATTTTGAAATCCCCTGTGCCTTCTAAAGCTTCTTGCATTAGACTTTCTCCATATATAATGAATAGGGTTGGCGATAGGCAGCAGCCTTGTCTTACTCCTCTACCGATATTTATTCCGCAGGTGTCCACATTCTCAAACCTGACCTTTACAATTTGATTCACATATAGATTCCTAATCAGTCTCCTGTCTTTCCAGTCTACACCTATATCCTTTAATATCTTCATCAACTTTACCCAATTTACTCTATCAAAGGCCTTCTGCCAGTCTACGAAACATGCGCAGATACCTTGACTGTATTCTATTGCCCTTTCTGATATGATTCTAACTACTCCTATAGCATCTCTAGTTCCTCGTCCTTTTCTGAAACCGAATTGATCTTCCCTTATTATTTCTTCTGCCATTTTCTCCAGCCTTTTATTAAGAATCCCTTGGCTTCTTCTTTAGAGGGATCATTGTTACTTTTAGGAAATCCTGAGGCCACTCTCCCGTGTCGTAAATCTTATTAATTAATTTCGTGATCGCTTTTAGTCCTTCTGATCCTATGACTTTAAGTATCTCAGCCGGTATTCCATCGCTGCCCGTGTCTTTCCCCTTCTTTAGTTCCACTATCGCCTTTTCTACTTCGATCTCCATAATACTTGGTCCTAAGTTGTCTTCTTCAATGTTTTCCTCATTTTCCAGTTCTATTTTTGCCGCTTCTGCCTGTTTGCTGTATAATTCCTTAATGTATTCTTCCCATACCTGTGCTACATCTTTTCTTTCTGAGACTATCTTCCCATCCGTATTCATAATTCCTTTACCACAAATTCCATTAGACTTCTTATCTTCTAATTCCAGTGCCCTAGCGTACATCATATCGTACCGTCCTAACTTCTCCATTTGTTCTATTTCATCACATTTTCCTTTTATCCAATTTTCTCTAGCTTTATCTGTTACCCTTCTCAACTCATTGTTTATACGTCTATATTTGGCTCTACCTTCTTCGCTGTTAACGTTTTTCCATTTTCGTCTCTCATCCATTTTCTCCAGCATTTCCTTCGTGATCCATGGTTTTCTGATTTTCTTCTCTTGTTTTCCAATCTCTTTATCCAAGGTATCCTTGATACTGGTTTTAATTTCATCCCATTCTATATCATCGGTCTTCGGTTTGTTTTCCAACTTCCTTAGGTTATCTTCCAACTTCATGCTGACTACATCCTGCCTTTCTTTCAGTTTTTCTAGGTCCCAGGTCTGTCTTTCTCTTCTCGTTTTTCTTATTTGTTTGAGCTTTGTACTCACGTCAAGTATTAGAAGGCTGTGATCTGAATCAATGTCTGCTCCTTGCAATGCCTTGGCGTTCTTTATGCTGTTCCTGAATCTTTGTTTTACAAGGATGTAATCTATTTGGCATCTCATTCTATCTCCTGGGTTTTTCCATGTGTATAATCTTCGTTTATGGTTTTTGAACCATGTATTAGTCACTACAAGGTCGTTATTGATGCAAAATTCTACGAGTTTCTCCCCTCCTCGATTTCTCTTCCCAAGTCCGTATTGCCCGACAAACTTTTCTTCCTGTCCTTCTCCGACTATGCTGTTCCAATCTCTCATTATTATGCAGTTTACCTTTCCTCTTCCGTCTTCTTCGTAAATTTCATTAATTTGCTAATAGATCTCATCTATTTCTTCATCGTCATGAGCTGACGTTGGCATATATACCTGGATTATCAGCATGTCCACTGGGACTGCTTTAAGCTTTATTGCCATCAGTCTATCGTTCGTTGCTATTATCTTTGTCACGCTTTTCATCATATCTTTCCTAAGTACCAGAGCTACTCCCCTTTCCCCACTATTTCCTCCAGAATAAACTACCGTGAATTCTTCCGAGTCGAACTGTCCTTCTCCCTCCCATCTAGTTTTGTTTAGCCCTATAATGTCAACTCTATTTCTTCTCATTTCTTCTTTCAAGTTCTCTAGCTTTCCTGCCTTTCTCATAGTTCTTACGTTCCAAGTCCCTATTCGTAATTTACTTTCGACAAATGTTTTCCTCAAGGCAGTCCCCGCCCGGAGATCCGATTGGGGACTATTTTACCTTCGGATTGTTTTACCTCGAGAGAACTCATATTGTCCAACCATATAATCTTTACTAGGGATTGTAATGTGGTAGTTTCCCTCTTGCTTTCCACATCGCAGTACTGTAGCCGTTCAAATCGTCCTGATCACGCCTACAGCTGTATTGGATATAGACCCAACCAACATCATTTGTTTTCGGCTCTATACCATACTGACAGTACTGCTGCCTACTGCCAGGCACTGATGATAGTTTTTTTTAAATAAAACCTCCATTCGTGGGGTTTGAACCCCCGAACTTTTCAATAGAAAGCCGACACGCTAACCACTACACCACCAGTGCAATATATATATATATATATATATATATATAGTAATTCGTGACTCCTTGCATGCTACACTTTTGGGTTACTTAATGGATACATATCTGTACTTATCTCATTCTAAAAATTTGATATGAAACTAACCGCGACAAAAGTAACGTACGGTGTAAGTTTCGTCGATCAGCTCCGTATAAGAGTTGGAAAGCGAGTTATTTACCTTCAAACGATGGAGTTCAAACTTAAAAACACCTTTCCTCGAAGTCGTTCATCAGCTGCGCTAAAATATAAAACCGTTCGTAGCGTTCTCTTTTCTGCGGTTTTCCTCTTTTCCTTCCCCTCCCAGAACGCAAGGCGAAGTAAGGTAGCATATTTCAAAGTTTAGGGTTTTTCCCACCCCTAGAATGTTCTCTTCGAGAGGGTAAGGGGGAAAACACACCTAAAAAGGCCCCTTGAAGGACCCGCATTAAAAAAAAGAATGGCGTTGATTCATGTTCGGGAGGCGCACAGGTGTGAGGAAGTGGACGATTCCTGGGGACCTTTCTCCGACAAAAAGAACAGTTGACGAACGAGTTGTGGAGAAAAGGTAAAAAGTTTTGCTCCCGGAGCACACTCAAACATCGGTAACCAAGTTCCATTCGGCGGGTAGCCAAAAGCGTTCAAGTTTTCCGGAACGGTGAATTTCCTTGTTTCTTGCGTTTGAGAAATGTTGGAGGATTCGTCAAATTTCTAATTTGAACTTTTGGGGAAGGAAATGACTTCCGCGTGAAATATCCATGCGCAGGTGCGTGGCGTATATCTAGTCGATTTTGACGGCGTTTATGGTCCAAGCACTTCAGAATTTCTCCGCTGTGAATGTAATTCTAGGTCGTCTAATTGGCAGCTCTCCAACGTTTTCCAACACTATCCTACAGAAATCAACCCAATGACATTATGTATATTAATTTTAATTTGATTGATTAAATCAGTTTTTATCGAATCAGTTATATTGATGGGAGAAACTTAAGGAAAATCAATGAAAATTTAACTTCAACAGGGAACTATTGGTTGTTGAAATACAAAGTAGCAGAACTTAAAAAATTCTTGTCTCAAATATCTACAATAGCCGCACACTTGTTTTTGTGAGCTTGTTGTGTCAATTGGAGACACCTGCGACGAGTATTTTTTATGTGCTTGATCTTGAAAAAATTTACTTGATGGTCTTAGGAAATGTTATGTTATAGATATATTTCTTAAGAAATTTATCCAAAAAAAGATTCTAAAAAGAAATGGTTTGTTTTTTTGCCTCACTACATTATATATTTGAAAATATTAGAATTCTTGTCGTCCACAGTTGTGTTCTAACAAGTTCCTAAATCCCAGACTATATATTATATCGCTCTGGTTTAAGTTTTTTTCTAAACAAAAGCACGTGTCACTGTACTAGGGAACTCAGAACCTGCAATATGTCACATCGGTTTCAATAGGAGAGGTGAGCTGCAAGAGTTGCTATATGCAAGAGTTGCTATATGCAATAGCTAAAAATTTCCAGAAATAAGTTCCAGGCTAAAAAATTGCGAGAAGCTCCCGTAGGCGAAATAGAGGAATTATGCCGAGCTCGTATTTGGACGGTACAGTTATGAAAATAATCCGAAGTCTTTGACTAACGTTCCCTTTTCACAGCTCATTATCGAATATCTTACGTGTCTTTGTCTTCAAATTATTACATCTCGTAATGTTCCGGATTTTTTTTTTCCCGGAATACATCTTAAAAATTTGTTATCCTCACAGCTATTTTAAAATTAAATTGATACTGCTCATATGAATTTTAGTATTAAAATTGTAATTTTTTAAACCGACGATTTATCGATTGCTGTCCTAAAGTAGCAATAAAAACTATTTTAGCTACACGTCAAGTTCTTTGCAAACGTCAACAAAATAAATGAATTTATTTCTCCTAACTCTACTAATGTTCTTAAGTTGACCTTATGAAAATGTCATCTTATTCTGCGAAATTAGTTCTATAATACGTTTTCAACAGGGAAAGATCCATGTTTGTTCACCCGCAGCGGTAAAGTAAACGGTCGTGGATAAGTTTAGAGTGCACGCTGAAACTCCATTGCAAATAGGTGACTGCAGAAACGCCCGCTAATGAGCAGGACGGTTCAATCGTTTAAGAAATAATACCTGGAAATCAAAGCTGTCTTGGAACTGCATGTTTCCCGATATTCTATTTTGCAGATGAGAAAAATTTCTGTATCATCATTCCCTTCGCTTCTGAAAAGATCTAACGTAAATGCTTAAATTAATCATTTTCTTGTTACGTCCATTAATTCCTTTTAAAAAATACGATTTTATATGTGTAAGAATTAGCATAAAATTTATCGTGCACATGTTATGTTTGAATTATTGCATTTAATTTTCATTTTGTTTCGTACTTTCTGAGTATAAATTCTTCTTTAATGTAGTTCATATGTCAAAATCAGCTTGTCAGCATTCTATACTAATTGAATTTTCGTAGCTTTTATTTCCAAATGACTCGATTCCGCTTTTACTGTTCTACTAATATCGGCAAGTTTTCAGAATCTTTTAAAAATTTGAACGACTCACTAATAATTTTAAAGAAGATTGGTCAGAGAAATATAGTTATCACTGTTAAACGACAGAGAGTCACTGGTATTGACTGGCTGAAAAGATTAAGCATAAACTGTTAGGTCCCGAGATTCTTTATCAGAGACGGATGACGTATAATGAGTCACACAATTACCAATTGAGTGTCACAGCATACAGTTCTCTTGTCTACGTAAAATTATTTCTTTTATGCTCTAAATATCTTTGGGTCCGACATAGCAGCTTTTTCGGCTCCAAGAAAAATTCTCAAAATGTGAAAATGGATCTGATTTAAAGCCAATCCTAGAAATCTTCGCAAATGACATCTGAATTTGGCTAAAAAAAGATTATTCCCAGAAGATGAAAGCTTTCGGTATAGTAATTAATCTTTTATTTTCTATCTTTCTTCCTGCGGATCTTAAACAGAAAAAATTAGTTTATTTTGATAATACAAACTTTTATACATTCAGCAGAAATTTAGGAAATAACAGATATTGTATTATTTTCTTCGCGATAAAGCTTATTGTAACTTAATTTTGTTTATTTATTTTAAAAGCTTAGAATTTGTGAGTGGATTCAATAGCAGATGATAATCTGTTACGTAATTAAAGAAATCTAGTAGCAGCAGCGAGTAAGTAGCTTTGCAGGAATTGTCCATCTCCAAACGCCTGAGGTAATGGAATATTATTTTACGAACATCAAGAAACAAAAGAAGACTGACAAAAGGAGAAAATTTTAAGAACCTCATCAGATGGCAGAGGCAGGTGGCAGTGGAAAGGAAGAATTTCGAGGAGGATATTATTCGGCAACTTATAGATAAGGGCTGATTACAAAGTATATATTCATGTTGACGGCGTATGTGCGAGTTATTTTACATTTTAATAAGTTAAGAAATATTTTCGAAACATCAGAATTCCTGAAGATTCATTTTAGATAAATATATTCTTAGAATAATAAAAAGTATTTAAGTAATGTGCTACGTAGTAGTTTACGATGTGTTCAAATTTATAATACATTGAAGTTAACGGACGAGGCCGAAACTTCGTGGAATTCCATTATGAAACCGAAATTATAGTAGTCAGAAAATTTTTAAATTCCTCTACCGAAATATTTTTGGATAGCATATTCCACTTGGGTAGGCTCTACTTTGTGGAAGGATTCCATGATGTAAATAACAAAAATATTGTATATTTCCTCTATACAATTTTATTACGACCCGTTTCGCCTGTTACAGCATCATCAAGTGATGAAAGCTTAGTCGAGGGTTCTATATATATGGAGAAGTAAGGAGGATGTAGGGTAAAGATTTTAAATGTATAATAGGCAGAAGGGAGGACATTCAATCATTACTGAGATAATTTGAAAACAATCAATTAATAGAAATTACAAAGTGAATGACATGAATTCAAACGGTTATGTATTTCTGTAAAGCCTCATATATTCAAGTAATCCAATTTTGAATCAATATACGATATTTAGAAAATTTGAGGTCAACAGTCACATCATAAATAAAATAAGTACTTCAAAAAATAAGTACTTATCTTAAATATCTCCAATATGTTTAGCAGGGTTTTGACAACCTGATGCACATTTCGGTTACAATGCAGCCGTCTTCAGTGGTGATTCACTGAAAACAGATTGTATAAAGGAATACTAATATTCCTGTGTTGTTTCGTACTTTTATGTGTACACATATCTGTGAAGATCGCTGAGGTAAAATCAAAAATATTTTCAAATCAAGCGGTTTATGTTTCAATTAAAGAATTAAATCATAATCTTCTGGGAACAATTTGGGATTCTTTATTTAGAATTTTCATAATCGAGAGTCTATGGTTACCTGAATACGACTTTTGTATAGTTTGAAAGACGGGCTCTTAAGTGAATTCCAATCTAGAAGAATCGTATATTTGCAGAAACCGAGAAAGGATAATTTCATGTAGCGTCGCCTCCTAGTCGAAAACTTTAAAGAAACATAACGTCTTTATGGTATTTTCCTATACCGTTTTCGAGCCGAACACAGCATTCGCTAACAGATCTTTGAACATAAATTCCTGCCTCGGGCCTCTTTTTATTTCCGCCGTGTCGGGAGGACAGAAGAAGAATTGTGGGAGGGAACGGAAGGAAATGTAGTGCTACCTTTCAGGAACAGGTGTCGCCACGAGATCAGGTACCTCCATCCCATCGCGTTGACAAGGCCGATAAAGATGGACGGGGAAATGCTCTTGCGGATCCCTTAAAACTAATGGGTCCGATTCTTTGGATATTTTCATTCACCGAAGACGCTGATGTAGGTGGCAGAAAGAAGAGAGGGGGAGTGAGAGAAAAGGGTCCGCAGAAGGTCCCCTCTCCTCCTCGACAGACAGATCCTCTAGCTCATTTTTCATTGGGCCACACAGCGCGCTCATTCGATCCAAGGACCCCATTTTCTCGCCTTCTACGAGATCTGGCCAGTTTTTTTATTTGCGAGACTCGTAATCCATAACGTTTCTTTGCTGGTAATTTCGTTTGTTGAGATATCAATGGGTCTTTTCGTAATGTTGAACCTGAATTGCTTACAATTTTAAACTCTTTTGAGAAGTTTGCTTACAATATTTTTAAATTCTTATGACTGCACGAAAAAAGTCGATCTATTTCAATATAATTTTTGTCAACGACAAAGTAAGAGTAAGGTATAATCAGCGTTGAGTATTGTTCTCTAAATTCTCAGGTTATAATTCTAATGAAAAGCAAAATGCACTTTAGATTACTTGTCATTAAAATAGTATTAAGCGTTCATTGATACTTTGAGTAGGAAATATATCATTTAATACATACTGACCGCTTTACAAATTATTAACTGTAGGCTTAAATATTGCTCAATGGAAGTAACTTAAGGTCCCATAGGTAAATATAATTTCCATTTATATAATTGTAAGTATACATATATTTTGCATAAAAATATTTCACATCTTAACAATACAAATAACCGGGCGATATTATAGATGTAAATAAAGTAGTTCCTTTTTTACATTATAAATAAACTTTATTATATATATTATACCTAGGCCCCACTAAATTAATTTACTTAATCCAACTGTCTTTCTGAAGCAGTAATATTAAACACTTATAATTTCACGTTGAAACTAGTATTTGGTGAAAATATCGTACGGTATTATCATTCTGCTCCCCGAAGTACAGAAGCCAGATTTGTAATTTTGAGGGTGAGAGTCTCCTGATGCCCAGCATTTGGCAGCGGTTTGTTCTGATGATTCTTTTTCCTCAAACAGAAAATTGTCTCTCCCTCGCTCTTATGCTGTCAATTTCTCCCACTCCGCTCTTCTCTCCCCCTCTCTTCTCTCTTATCCCCTCTCTCTCCCAAGTCTTTCATTTACACCCACTTTCACATGGGGAATCTTTTGACGTTGGTTGTATGTAAGGGAAAATCACAGGATAAAATTGTTCGTAGTTCACTAATCTACTTTGAGTTTGAAAAAAAAGGTCCCTGAATTTTTTAGTACTCTAAGCTTATTATGCAAGACGCATTCAGCCTTAAAAAAAATCATTTTTCACGATTACAATGAATCCTCGATTAACATGTTTAATTCGTTCCTGATAATCGTGACGTTGAGCAAAACTCTATAAATTGAATCAATATTTTTCATGTTATACAATATAATTAGTTCTAAATCTAGAGCTTAAAACCTCTTGAAACACAATAAGAAGTTATATAATGTATTTTATGGAGTATTATAGTTCCACGTATGAGATTGATGATACCAAGCATAAATTGATCTATTAAACGCTATATTGGCATAGAATAGCGTAAAATAAACAAATAGTAGGACACAACTACATTTTAAATCTCCCAAAATCGGAGAAAAACGCCTCACCTAAAGTGACAAGAAAAAGGAACTACGTAATACCATTCCAGCGAAATGTAGTCGCACGGACGATAGAGAACGATGAGTTTTTTCTATAAAGTTTACAGAGAGCTACGAACGCATCGGTGAACGCAACTTTGAGTTGACATTGCTAGAAAAGATATGTAAAACAAATTATTTCTTACAGCAGTTACAGTACAATTAATGAAAATCTACCATAATAGCAGTAAATAAAACCTTTATTTCGTTGTTTTTATTGACCTACAATTTCATTAGGCCAAAAGAAGGATAACCTATCTTTTGTCGAGCTACAGACAACACTAACGAAAAGAAAATCGGGAAATGTTAAACTCAAGTTATCCCAATATTACGGAATAATTTCAACTTTATACCTGGGACACTCAGTAAATCTTCTTTTCTGCACAAATCACAAGGTTTGTGAGGTTTCTATTGAAGTGGATTGAGAGGATTATAATGACTGTTGGGGTCATCCAGAAAAAGGCCATAACTACCACTTGCTATAAAATATCTCCATGTAAATAATGCAAATTTAATAAAGAAACGTCCATCCAAAACACTTTCCCCGTTCAAATAAGGCGTTCAGATTCAACTGTGCAGCAGATGGGCCTGAGAGTCCACAACGCAGTATTTTTTCCCGTGCGCCTTTGCAGGGCCGTGTCAGGAGGATGTTAACTCGAATCATGGAAGACATTAATTCGAATATGTTTAGTAATTTTTGCACAACGTTAACGCGAATCAACGTTAATTGAGGAGGCTCTAAACCGAGAACACACTCTATCATTGAAAAAGGAATCTCATTTACGCAGCAGAATCGACCGCCAGTGTATCACCGCCGTGAATAGATGTTTTGTAGTCAATTTGCGTATTTGATTTTAACATCCGGTTTGTAGCCATTTGAGTTTTCTTCGTCAGATTCATTCTAGCAATTTGGAGCCGTCAGCATTCTATTATTGGATGCTTTCTTCAACGAATATTTATTTTGCGGCGTTATTGAGGTAACCCGATGAAAACTGCAATTTTAAAAGGCGTCGTCGGTACGGGAAACTTTAAGTAGATATCCAGCCTTTCAAATAAATTTAAGTAGTATAACGTCTCGTCACTAAAAATAAAAGATATAGTTAGGAGAGGGCAGCACGAACTTGGGGCCATTTAATCACCTCCTCATGACGATTGTCGCCTCATTCTCTATAGAAATTGGGCCCCAAAGTTGGTCGGTCATCTTACGAAACTGGGCCCATTTAACATTTTTACACAACACACATACCTATCCATTCAGTGTCCCAACGTCACTCTCATCTTGATCATGGAAGAAGTATCAGTTATTGAAATTGAGCAGTACAGCTCGATTCGTTACGTCTCTTCCAGTCAGTACAGCTCGATCCGTCATTTGTCACTAACGTCATGTCAATAATGTGCTTTCGTCCGAACGTGGTTCAGGTGTCATAGAGGTGAAGTACAACTATATAAGACGAGGGAGTGAACAACAGTGAACTTGAGAAGGAACAAAAACACTTCATCTAACTTACCCAACACGGTGGAGCTGAGCAGAATGTTCCTTCATGTTCAAATTTCCCTTGCCAGACCAAACCGAGTTCTATTTCTTTCTACAAGTTGAGGGCCCAGTTTCTCCTAATATATATATATATATATATATATATATTGCACTGGTGGTGTAGTGGTTAGCGTGTCGGCTTTCTATTGCAAAGTTCGGGGGTTCAAACCCCTCGAATGGAGGTTTTATTTAAAAAAAACTATCATCAGT
Organism: Tanypteryx hageni; assembly: GCA_028673005.1. Classification (NCBI taxonomy): domain Eukaryota; kingdom Metazoa; phylum Arthropoda; class Insecta; order Odonata; family Petaluridae; genus Tanypteryx; species Tanypteryx hageni. The sequence continues at coordinate 175,218,482 of CM054115.1, read as the reverse complement.
GCCTAGCAGTAGGCAGCAGTACTGTCAGTATGGTATAGAGCCGAAAACAAATGATGTTGGTTGGGTCTATATCCAATACAGCTGTAGGCGTGATCAGGACGATTTGAACGGCTACAGTACTGCGATGTGGAAAGCAAGAGGGAAACTACCACATTACAATCCCTAGTAAAGATTATATGGTTGGACAATATGAGTTCTCTCGAGGTAAAACAATCCGAAGGTAAAATAGTCCCCCAATCGGATCTCCGGGCGGGGACTGCCTTGAGGAAAACATTTGTCGAAAGTAAATTACGAATAGGGACTTGGAACGTAAGAACTATGAGACAGGCAGGAAAGCTAGAGAACTTGAAAGAAGAAATGAGAAGAAATAGAGTTGACATTATAGGGCTAAGCGAAACTAGATGGGAGGGAGAAGGACAGTTCGACTCGGAAGAATTCACGGTAGTTTATTCTGGAGGAAATAGTGGGGAAAGGGGAGTAGCTCTGGTACTTAGGAATGATATGATGAAAAGCGTGACAAAGATAATAGCAACGAACGATAGACTGATGGCAATAAAGCTAAAAGCAGTCCCAGTGGACATGCTGATAACCCAGGTCTATATGCCAACGTCAGCTCATGACGATGAAGAAATAGATGAGATCTATGAGCAAATTAATGAAATTTACGAAGAAGACGGAAGAGGAAAGGTAAACTGCATAATAATGGGAGATTGGAACAGCATAGTCGGAGAAGGACAGGAAGAAAAGTTTGTCGGGCAATACGGACTTGGGAAGAGAAATCGAGGAGAGGAAAAACTCGTAGAATTCTGCATCAATAATGACCTTGTAGTGACTAATACATGGTTCAAAAACCATAAACGAAGGTTATACACATGGAAAAGCCCAGGAGATAGAATGAGATGCCAAATAGATTACATCCTTGTAAAACAAAGATTCAGAAACAGCATAAAGAATGCCAAGGCATTGCAAGGAGCAGACATTGATTCAGATCACAGCCTTCTAATAGTTGACGTGAGTACAAAGCTCAAACAAATAAGAAAAACGAGAAGAGAAAGACAGACCTGGGACCTAGAAAAACTGAAAGAAAGGCAGGATGTAGTCAGCATGAAGTTGGAAGATAACCTAAGGAAGTTGGAAAACAAACCGAAGACCGATGATATAGAATGGGATGAAATTAAAACCAGTATCAAGGATACCTTGGATAAAGAGATTGGAAAACAAGAGAAGAAAATCAGAAAACCATGGATCACCAAGGAAATGCTGGAGAAAATGGATGAGAGACGAAAATGGAAAAACGTAAACAGTGAAGAAGGTAGAGCCAACTATAGGCGTATAAACAATGAGTTGAGAAGGGTAACAGATAAAGCTAGAGAAAACTGGATAAAAGGAAAATGTGATGAAATAGAACAAATGGAGAAGTTAGGACGGTACGATATGATGTACGCTAGGGCACTGGAATTAGAAGATAAGAAGTCTAATGGAATTTGTGGTAAAGGAATTATGAATACGGATGGGAAGATAGTCTCAGAAACAAAGGATGTAGCACAGGTATGGGAAGAATACATTAAGGAATTATACGGCAAACAGGCAGGAGAGGGGAAAATAGAACTGGAAAATGAGAAAAACATTGAAGAAGACAACTTAGGACCAAGTATTATGGAGATCGAAGTAGAAAAAGCGATAGTGGAACTAAAGAAGGGGAAAGCCACGGGCAGCGATGGAATACCGGCTGAGATACTGAAAGTCATAGGATCAGAAGGACTAAAAGCGATCACGAAATTAATTAATAAGATTTACGACACGGGAGAGTGGCCTCAGGATTTCCTAGAAGTAACAATGATCCCTCTAAAGAAGAAGCCAAAGGCAATGCAATGTAAAGATTACAGAACGATAAGCCTTCTGTCACACACATCGAAGATCATCACGAGGATTCTTAATAAAAGGCTGGAGAAAAAGGCAGAAGAAATAATAGGGGAAGATCAATTCGGTTTCAGAAAAGGACGAGGAACTAGAGATGCTATAGGAGTAGTTAGAATCATATCAGAAAGGGCAATAGAATACAGTCAAGATATCTGCGCATGTTTCGTAGACTGGCAGAAGGTCTTTGATAGAGTAAATTGGGTAAAGTTGATGAAGATATTAAAGGATATAGGTGTAGACTGGAAAGACAGGAGATTGATTAGGAATCTATATGAGAATCAAGTTGTAAAGGTTAGGTTTGAGAATGTGGACACCTGCGGAATAAATATCGGTAGAGGAGTAAGACAAGGCTGCTGCCTATCGCCAACCCTATTCAATATATATGGAGAAAGTCTAATGCAAGAAGCTTTAGAAGGCACAGGAGATTTCAAAATTGGAGGAAGGATTATAAGAACAGTAAAATACGCAGATGATCAACTACTTCTAGCAAGAAAGGAAGAGGAACTACAAAAAATGATAAATAGACTAGTGATAACAGGTAGAGAATACGGTATGGAAATAAATACAGAAAAATCCAAGGTCATTCGAATATCGGGTAAAGAAGAGAATCTGAACATAACTATTGGGGGAAAGCCATTAGAACAAGTTTCAGAATATAAATACCTTGGAAGTATCATAACACGAGAGGCAAAATGTACGGATGAGATCAAAACTAGAATAGGAAAAGCAAAAGCGGCTTTCAGGAGAAAGAAACAACTACTTACAGGGAATATTAGGGAAGATATCCGCAAGAAGTTGTTAAAATGCTACGTATGGAGTATAGCATTGTATGGGGCAGAAACATGGACGCTAAGGAAAAATGACATCAAATACTTGGAAAGCTTTGAAATGTGGACTTGGAGGAGAATGCTGAAGATAAAATGGACAGATAGGATGAAAAACGATGAAGTGCTACGAGGAATAGGAGAGAAGCGAATGATTATACAGACTATCAGAAAGAGGAAGGCTAACTGGGTTGGACATTACATGAGGAGAGAGAGTATGATTAAAGATGTGTTAGAAGGAAAACTAGATGGGAAAAGGGAAAGAGGTAGGAAAAGGTATCAGCTGATAGACGATTTGAAAGGGAAAGAGAGTTATCAAGATATGAAGAGGACAGCGGAAAATAGGAGTATATGGAGAACCAGGTTTAACCATGAATAATCACGGACCTGTCTACGGACAGACTACCTATGATGATGATATGCTTTTATTCAATCAACCGAATATCTGAGGGATTCATAAAAGAAATGTTTTTAATAATTTATATTACTGTACTTTTAACAGACTTCTCACCAGTTCATGTTTTTTTATACTTTCGACGATCCTTTGCCTGATACACCTCCGCCTATATCATAAGGTTTCGGATGAAGTCTTCGCAAAAATAATTTCAGGGATTCTTTCCATGTCATAAGCATCAATATAGGATGTAGCGTGTGCCGAGATCAATTAAGAATATGCGATTTAATACTGCAAACTTTGTGGGGACAATCGTGTGTTGAATTGCTTGAGAAAAAAATCGGAATCACCACCAAACGACATAGAAAATAAATAAAAATATCAACGTGGCTGCCCAGTTAAACTTTAATGCGAAAGCGGATTTGTAAAAGGGGGCGATATGAAAAAAGAAGCAGCCAACGACGGAATCGAGCTCGCGACCTTAGGTTTCGGACGCAACCTCTATACGCTCACCGCCAACAATTACTTGAGTTTGGCGTGTATTAAAGTAATTATACCAGTTGACGAGATATTGAAATATTTAATCGCGATTTTCGAAAAAAATCTATCTGCCGTATACGCAGAAAAAGGGGGTTTACAGTGATCCTGGAATCCATAGCTATAAACCTACCAAGTTTCATAAAAATCTGATGTGGCCACCACATGACTTTCTCCATATGTGTAATATTTATGAAAATTCCAAATAGGTTACATAATAATAAACATTTTACGAAACTGCGAGAAAATTTTAGACATTAAAAAGAACAGAAATAAACTGAAACCATGGCCTTCTGATATTGGATGTAGCCACAAAGCTACACCAATTAAGAAAAGAAATAGGAGCGTTACTAAGATGTAACTAAGCGTCATTTGTTAACAATAGTCGTCAGTAGATGGCATGTGTTTGGCAGCTGAAAATATAAGATATCTCTTAAACAATGCATTATATGGAAAAATGTTTCAAACAAAGGTTGTAGTAAATTAAATTTTCCAAATTTATTCCAACACATTTTTACATTTATCAAATATTTCAAAATAACGGATAAGTAACAAGGGTAAACACTCACTTCCGGTGATGGATTTTTACCAAAAACTAATCTGTTATTCTGACTTTTATAAAAAATGTTAATATATACACACACCAGTTGTCGGCGCTTGCATAATGCAAGCGCTTAAACATTACCATGCACCAAGATCTAAACCCGTAAATATACCAATGTGATCTCCAGGGTAACAGCACTTCGGCCACCTGGAAGTTATATGTATTAGATAATAAATTCCATGACTTCTATCAAAATATTTATAATCTTCCGCAAAATTATGGCTGCTATCATAAATTTTCAAATAGGCTGGTGACAAAGTTTTCGTATTTCAAATTTCGCGACTCAGATCGCCCTGCATGAGCAATAATCATCATTAAGACAATACCCTATACACTAACATTATGGATAAATTCGGATATTTTGTGTTAAGATTATAGCACAGAATGATCTGATGCTTTCCCGGCGAATTGATGTAATGAAATTTTCTCGGGTTTCCAGCCAGGTGCAAATGGTCATCCGATGCTTCGGCGCTTTTCTCTTGCGCCATCTTCAGGGAACTCATGAGTTCATTCTTTCATGCACTGTACAGTGTATATCCAAACTTTGTATCTAAATTGTATATAAATCAATAGTTTTCTTATGGATGCATAAAATTGGACATTGGGGTAAAATATACCTCATAAATATAACTTATTCTGGAATTTCGGATTTATTCCATAAGTTGTATTCAATGACCTATCTTTCTGCCGAATTTCAGCTCTTTAAAACTTATGATAGTACCTTAGGTTTTCTATTATATATGACCTATATCCTATATAACATACGTAAGAAGCAGCTTTTATTTTGATGTATATACTTGTAGAAGGTGCTTGCATACTGCAAGCATTTCATGTCACCTTAAAAAACATTAATTTTTAAAGAGATTTTTCATGAAGAACATTTTTTTTTAAGAAATCTACTTATAAAAAAAATTTCAACTCCGTAATTCATGCGGAAATACATTAAACTTGAAAATTTGTTTAAACAATTGCGAATTTTTAGCGGCAGCGTTGTTGCTTTTTTCATGATTTTCGTTTTTTCTAGTCAGTTTTACACAAACTCGCACCTAAGAAAAAAGTTTCGAATATCCAGCACATCAGGAAGTGCTTAAACATTAGTATCCTCCTATATGTTATCATTATATATCGACGACTCTTACAGAGGAGGATATAACATACTAGTAGAAGATGCTTGCATTCTGCAAGCATTTCTACTCACCTTAAACATTTATTTTTTAGAGATATATTACATTATGGGAAATATTTCTTTGATTCAAATGAATTCTCCTCTGCACCGATTTTCGTTTTTCCCTTGTAGAACAATAATGGAATAAAACAATCAATAATTTTTGCTATTTTAAGTATATAATACTTCTCTCACAAATTGGTTAATAATTCCACACATTTCTGCAAAATTTTAAATTTATAGTACAATTAGAAGTGAAATAACATTTATCTAATTTTTTAAATTTAAATAATTTTTAACGGCCAAAATAACAAGTTATGGATAAATTGAAATGTTCATTCGTTTACATAGGCGAACCTCTATATAATTTAAAACTTTTAGCTTCCTAACTTGCGGCGTAGTGTCTACGCATCTACCAATTTGTTTAAATTTTAAGAATTTTTAACTGCCGAACAAAATTAAATATCAAAGTTTCTATAATTCCTATTTCGTTTTTTTACAAATCCTACCTCTACAAAAAATTTCAGCTCCGTAGCACATTCGAAAATGCCTAAACCTTGAAAATTTCTTAAAACAATTGCGAATTTTTAGCGGCCGCATTGTTCCACTTTTTCAAGATTTTCGTTTTTTCTAGTCGGTTTTGCACAGAATTCTACCTTAGAAAAAATTTCAAACCTCCAGCTCATCTGGAAGTGCCTAAACATTAGTATCCTCCTATATGTATGTTATATCCTCCTCCTCCTCCTCCTCTGTAAGAAATGTCTATATATAATGATGTTATATCCTCCTCCTCCTCTGTAAGGAACGTCTATATATAATGATAATATTTAAACGTACCCGGAAAAATAGATATAGACATTATTTTCTATTATACCACTGGCATATTTCTAATTTTAAAAACTGTTCGAATCTCGAAATTCGTATTTTTGTAATGGACCGTAAGCATTTGATTTTTTATGTGCAAGTAAAATACTACGCGACACGTGTCGAAATCTTCACGAACTGACATGGCTAAATGTATATTTTTGTGCATCTAACAAATTTTCTCATAATCCTATATGAAAACTTGTCTCTTCGACATCTGTTCAAAGGATAAAAAAGTATCCATATTTCCTTGCGCTTTATATATAGGTTAAGATGCGAGAGGAAATCTTTCGAATTCCCGACCTATGTTTTTGGATGAGTTAGCAAAATTTAGCCGATCGTGAATGTCTATTCCTTGGCTATATGCGCAAAAAAATCTTTACGTCCAAAAATGCTGATGGATTGTTTTTTTTGCCTTGGTTAAAAATCTTTCTTATTCTTCGTTAGCTAAAACAGTCTAATTTGAAAAATCATATTTAAATATTGATCATTGCTATGTTTAATACTTTAAAATCAGTGGTCACCTTGCAAAAGTAATGAAAGAAGTTTTTATGATCGATTTATCTAAAAAATAAATTGTAATTTCAAAGAAAGTCTTAAATTTAAATAAAGATATTATATGTTTTGCCTCAAAACTCTTCGTAATATCATGAGTATATATTTCCTTTTCAAATTCATCTGTTAATTACACGCCATTAATAGCCGTTTGTTTTATTTGCTGTTTACTTTGCGCTTACATGCCACCATGTTTTAGAACCTATTCTCACGCACATCTCGAACTCGTCCGCTAACTCAGCGCCTTCCGCTTTTTGTGTGTTTCGCGAAGTTTAAATCTGTACACATGTAGCACTTAAATTCTTTTTCCCTGCTTCCCGATCAATCTTTCCCACAATGCTCTCTCCTTCTCTCCCGCCCCCTATTGTTACCCCTCTCCCTATTGTTCCCCTCTTCCTACCTTTGTTCCCCTCTTCCTACCTTTGTTCCCCTCTTCCTACCTCTGTTCCCCTCTTCCTACCTTTATTCTCCTCCCGCCTACGCTATCCTTCCCCCCACTTCCGAACACGCGGCCTTTTTTCTCCGGGAGAAACCCACCCAACCAACTCATCTCTTTTTCTCCCGTATCGATAAAGCGATTCATTGTTCGAATGTGGTCCGAGGCGTCCCTCCCTTCTTTTTCTCCTTTACCGTAAGAAACTCCTCCTTTGCTCCTTATCCTCCTCCTCCTTCTCTCCCCACGCCTCCCTTGAATTCCAACGAAGTTTTCTTTTACACGGGAGAGAAAATGGCCGGAAGACTTGGGAGGGGGTCAATACTTTGGTGTCCGTTTTTATACCGCCTTTTTCTCTATCTTTCTCGCTTCCAAACCTTTCGCCCCCGCTTCCTCTATTGAAACCAATAACTGGAAGGAATGGGTCGCCCTGTAGGAGATGACCCATCACTCTGTATCCCCAGTCTTTGCGGAGAGGTGCTAAAGAGTATTGCTCAGTTCCTAGACTCGCAGTTCAGAAAAGAATCCCACCTATCCTGTAATGAAACCGTGGCGGATGATTTTAATTCCTTCCGAGTCGAGGAATTCATCCCATAAAGGCAGCATAAGGTTTCGATGAAGAAGTCCTGTCCCAGCACGGCGCTGTGAGGGACTCTTTCACTGAGCTATCCTCTAGTTTTCCGACATGATGAAATGTCTCCAATCTTTGGGAGAAGAGAGATGAAATGAAAAGGAGGGTATGTGAGTAGGGGTTAGGGTTGAGGGGTGGTAAACGGGAGGTAAAGGGGTGTTCTAGAACGCTTATGAAATCGTCTATCATCTTCTGGACTAGCAGAGGGAAGGGGGTGTCTATCTGGAGAGAGACACCCTCGGAACGGGAGAGTAATCTTCTCGAATTCCTTCCCGGGCGCAAGGTGTTCCGACGGCATAACTCTTTTCTTACCCATCGTCTGGATGGTGTTGAAAGAGGTAAAAAAAATATTAAGAGGAGTGGGTCCAATTGGAAAGAAACGCGTCCGCTATTAATTGAAGTGAATTGCTGGAATTTTATTACTGGGTGGCGGTCAAATGAAAGTGCTTTCCTACCGAATGGATAAATTGGTATTTAAAATCTTAGGTGTTTTCTTTTCTCTCAGTGCAAAAGTCCGAGAAATGTACCGTGTTAAATATGTAAATGAAAACGTTAGTATGGTAACTACGTTAAGTGTTAATCTAAAATAAACTCCCTTACAAGTCAGAGTGATACCACATAACCTTGTTACCAAAGAACCTGGTTTATTGTTTTATGCATCAATCTATTGAATATCATTCTATATAGCTGCGTCTTATTTATGACAACATCTGTATCCCTCAGACTAGCAAGGTATTTTGCAACTCAATCTTACCAAGGGTGGTAGCTGAATTACCCCTGAAACTTTCTATTATAACTTAATTTGTTTAAGTAATTTCAACAGCCATACTAAAAATAATTTTGTTTAAACGTTTGTAGAAAATTACATATCCTACAACATTTCCTATATTATGTTTTTAAACATATCAAATATTAAAGCAAATATCTCAAAATAACGGATAAGTTACAAGAGTAAACACCCACTTCCGCTTCACCGATTTCTACCAAAAACTAATCCGTTCTTCTGACTTTCATAAAAATGTTAAATATAATATTTTGCATTAGCCTAATTAATAGTTTTTGAGTTAGAGCACCCAAAAAAAAGCTGTCACATACACACATCATCGAGAAAATGGTCAAAACGTGTTCATGGGACCTCAAAACGTGTATTTCCGTCGAAATCGATTTTTTTCACGAAAAAAATTTTTCCCCTGTACTGCGTATGGAAAAAATAAATAAGCAAACAGGTATATTAATGCTATTGTATGCTCTTTAAGCCGAAATCTTTTATTTTTCGTAGAGGAATACCTAGAGGGTAACTCGGTTATTTTCGATATTTCTCAGAAAATGTTAGATACTTTCTGTTTTTTACGTAATTACGCTCTTCATACCTTACCAAACAATACAACAATACAAAATAAAAACCGAAATTTTTTTAAGGAAAATATAAAAATATTAGCACCTGGGGTAATCTTGTTACCCCTCTTGGTAGTCAGATGGAAATAACTACCAATATTTAGGCCTATTCATATAAGCTGGACTCTTGAAATTTTGTACGATTATAGAATTTAGGTCAAAACCAATCACAAAAATCCAAAATCATGAAAAGGGGCTGTTTTGGCCCCATTTATGCCCAATAAGCAAAGCAGGTAAATCGATGCAGACACTTCCAGGTAAGCTAGATATTTGAAATATTTTATCTTGGTAGGACTATGTTCATGACCGACTAGAAAAATAAAATATTTTAAAAAATTTAACAACGCGGACGCTAAAAATTAGCAAATATTTAAAGTTAATGTATTTATGTCCGCGTTACAAAACTGAATTTTTTTGCAAAAGTAGAATTCGTAAAATAACCGAATAGAGATTACAAAAATTTTCATATATTAATACATCTGTCTGACAAAAATTCTTAAAATTTAAACAAATAGATAAAAGTTTAGGTACTATCAAGCAAGTTGGATGCTAAATTTTTGCAGTTATTTAGCGCTTGGTGCAAAAGCGAACATAAATATTTGAAAATTTACATGAATTAGTTATTGCGGCCGTTAAAATGTATTGAAATTTAAACAATTAGAAAAATATTATTGCACTACTAGATGTGCCACAACATTCAAAATTGGTAGAAATGTGTGGCATCGGTACCAACAATGAAATAAATCTAATATTCTTAAAAATGCGTATTTTAAGTTTTGCTTTTACTCCAATATTGTCCCATAAGAAAAGAACGAAAATCGGTGCAGAGGTGCAAACTTTTTAAAAATATATTTCTATATCTTATGGTGTTACCTTCAATATGGGCTGAAATTCTTGCAGAATGCAAGCACCTTTTATTAATACATACGCGCATACAGAATTAAAATGTGTTATATCAAAAGTTGTCTCGTAATGTGGACATAATAGAACGTATAACTGCTGATAGGCCTTTCTCAGCATATAAAATATTTTTCAGATTTTCGTGAATTCCTGATATTTTGAAATTTCGATAAAAAGTATTCTATTTTTTTATTTTTATAAAATTTTACGTTAAAAATAAAAATTAACGTCTTCATTTGTCACATTCGGCAAATATCTCAATATTTTTGGGTACATATTTTGCTTTTAAAGTTAAGAATTGGAAGAACACAAATAATTTCAAACGATATTCAACCTTTATTTATCTTTTAATATAAAATGAGCTTTCCGTTTTCTATCTTCTTGGTGATTGACGAAAGCGGAAAATTGGTGCAATATACATCGCAAATATTTTCTCATATACGCATGCTTTTGGTCTCACTATACTCTTTCTTGACTAGAAAGAACTCCGAAGACGCTCTGTTGCTACAAAGACGTCAAACCAAGAAGTTTTCCACGCGTCAATAGTACTAATATGTACATTGATAACCTCAGATCTGTGAAAATCGATGAGAGTGATAAATAGTTGTGCCATACCATACATAAATATAAAGTATTTTGTAGATTGGAGAAGCCGCATAGGCGCCGAAGCATTATTACCGGACGAAGACTGTTGCATGGCGTCAGAGGACTGTGGAAAGCTGGGCACAAAACTGGAGATATTATAATGTTGCTGGACGTTCTAAAGTTACTTTTTGAAAAATATAACTTAAGTATAGTTTATGTCAGCAAGATCTGTAACTGAATGAATTTTAACAAAGCCCAAAAGGGATAGACGAAGTCGAATGGTATTTCGTATTTAGGCACATTGTTATTAAAAATAGGAACTTTGAGGAAAGGAACGATATAGCGCAACAATGAAGAAACTTCTGTTTATTTTCACAAAACGTCAATTTATTCTAAAATGGCCCTATCTATTTAGTTTAAAATTCACTCAATTAATCAATAAAGCATAAGTCATATTTCTCAAAAAATTATTATATAGCGTTCAGCGACATTATAACATAACATAACATAACATAACATAACATAACATAATATAATATAATATGTGCCTTCGCAACTCCATATATTACTTGATATTTGTGTATGATATAATCAAAGTCAAATTCGATTTTCACATATATGGGGTTTTTAATATATTAATAAAATTTACGTGCAGAGTACATTTTCCACGGTTTTGTTATTTTTCTATCACTAAGTGTCCCTACCAGTAAGGAAAGAGTGTAGTGAGACCATAAACATTCTTATATGAGAAAGTTTACGCAATGTATATGGTACCAACGTTTTTATTTGTGGTCTCCACACGTAAACGAAGATAAATGCGAACCGAGTTCGACTATATATCTAAATGCTGTTACACAAAAGCGATTTCGGAATTTATTTGGATTACCAACCTCTCTACTATCTTCCTACATCTCCCTACATCTTAAGTAACTGCTAATCGTTTTAACAAGTCCATCAAAGAGCGAAAAACATAGTCTTCCCGGTAAGGATGGATCTCCCGGGAAAAAATAGGAGGCGAAATACATAAGCAGAGAAAAGACGCAAACATTAAGGAAGAGATGCCGTAATTATAAAGCTTTCCTTGTTCCTCCCTTCCTCTCATTACCCCTTCAAACATTGCCTTTGGCGGTGTGACCCCACCCCTTACCTAACCCATGCAGGCTGAATTTCTCCACCCTTCCAGTCTCATACGATACCAAACCCCACCCACCTACTCCCACTCCTCTTCTTCGTTGTACCCTCCCCGTCTCCTCCGCACGTATTTGCTACAACACCCTCCCTCGGAAACCCTAGTCTAGCGAAGGGAGGGGGAGGCGGTAAGGGCGAGAATGTGCGCCTGCAGCGAGGACTTGAGAGTTTGGGGGAGGCGTAGATGGGTTAGAGAAACAATTAGTGACAATGCTTGCATTGAGAAATTTGGGTAGTGGGGGGGGAAGGAGGAGTAGGTAGTCTGAGGAGGCATTAATTACGACCTTAGAGGGTGTGGGGGCCGTCACCTAACAATTAGCCAACCATCCGGCCTTTAATTCCATCCCCTTAATCCAACAGCTTGTTATTGGTGGGTGGGAATGTGGGAGGAGGTGGAGATGTGTAGTATATAAGGAGAGGTGTTTCTAGCTAAAGGATAATCTTGTAAGAGATCGTGAACGAAGCCTATTTTTTCACGATCTCTATCCTCCTCCAGTGGCGCGCGGGGTTTTGAAGGAAATAGTTGTAGGAGAGGATTACATGGATTTGGGTTTCATTCTTCTCGATTCTGAGGAGATGAAGAATCGCATCCATAATCTCCTTGGCGATATACATTAAGGAGCAATTTAAAACGCATTTTTAGTGTTCTTTTGTGAACAACGCTGATTTAACCTTGACACACTTAACAGCTCACGGGACAGATTCAGAATCTGCAGACGAATTTTTATATGGATAGGTAATTACTGTTATTTCTTTTAGCGTCCTAAGTACTTAAGAGTGGATTCATGGGTTACATTTTACCTTTCCTCATTCAACTTTTAAAATACAAATTTATTGTCTTAAAAATACAAAAATTATTGCAATTGTATGTTTTTAAGGGTATATAAATACATTTTAGCTAAATAGATTACAAGAAAGTAAAATGTTGATAAAAATGATGTCTGTGAGTCGAACGTAACGACTTTGAGGACTGCTGCCACTCAACTGATCCTTTTGAAACACTACAAGCTATACTCAAATACTCCATCTATAGCTATTTGAAGGTGCTAGGACGCAGGAGGTTCCAAGATTAGATAATAGAGAGCAACAGGAATTACAAAAAATGCACTCGCCTCACAGACGAGTGGTCGGTAGTTAAGGGTTAATTGGCATCATCGAATGTCTATAAGCCTTTAAGCTGAACTCGAAAATACTTTTTTTAAAGAATGCTTCTCGGAAAAGGCAACAGCATATTGTTCGGATTTCAAGATGTAAAGCATAATTTACAGCCTGCACTCCCGAAATAATATATTTGTCAATGACGCGATTGGAAGAATTACTGTACGAAATAAAAAAATATCTAGATATTGATATACCAGCTTACGATATTTCAGATTAAAAATATACCAAGTTTCATTTTGGCAGAACAACAATAATATTTTCGTGAACGATATGAAAGGTGCTAAATTGGTTAATCTTTTGAAATATTAAGGTCCAAAACTACCAATTAGTACCAAAGCGAGGCCATTTTGGTCCATACTTCACTTGTATGTTTTCACTGCATATTATAGACATTAATGAAATAAAGCACTTACTATCAATTTGTTACTCACAAAACATTTATTTTATTTCTAAATTGCTCAGGCAGACTCCCTATAGGACACTAAAGGCTCATCCCGGGGCTGTTTGGAAATCCCAATTGGAAAATCACAGTTTACCGATAATTCTCGGTAATTATCAAAATTATGGATGTGGCCTACCTAAGGAAGAGAGTTTTCTTGGGAAAATTAAAGCCTGCCTTCCTATTCCCTCTTCATTTTTGAAATCTTTATTTTCTAAAAGACTAAGTTCTTATAGAAATTTACCGCCAAACATATGTACTACAATTGTCACCTTAGGGGTGACGAAAGTACAATTAAAGGCCATGACCGTATTAGAGAGGTGACAGAAGGGGATAATTACTACGTAAATATCTAAAGTATTCTCTTCTACCTACGAAAGTACTCCAGAGGTCCTCGTCTTAAAATCCTGATCTGAAACAAGAAAAATTTTACTCTAAATTAGTACACGAATGATATATGTGTCAAGTCAAATCAATATTCTTTGTTATCACTAGATGTTTCGGAAAGCAAAAAACCAACATTATAATTTCGTATTTGATATATTGCCGTAGTACGGTAACTTTACTCTTTCTTCTGTATTTCGACATCCTCGATTTCAGTCCTAGGAAGTGCTCTTCCAAGTGAAATATATTGCGAAATATATTACGTGAAGTATCTAGGTCGTATTCAAATATTTCACTTCCTTGAAAATGAAGAGAGTAGATTTAGCCTGAGAGTAAGGAACACGCTTCTAAGAAAAGCGGCGAGGTTGGTCTCTTTGGGCATAACTAAATTATCGGTCTCTTCCTATCCGCTTCCGGGCGAAGGCCTTTCGCTGATTATTCCGAGTTCACGATTCCATTTCCCTCTTTTACAAGTTCCTCGAATGAATATTCCGAAGCTTGTTTTCTATTCCCTATAAGGCTTTTAAAGATTCGACAAGGTTATCTGAAGCCTGTTTAGAAAGGCAGCTCAGTGCTAATTCTCAATACTAAAGTCTAAAATCTATAATGTACAATTTTCCTTTATAAATATTTCACAGTGCTTTTATTTTAATGTTTCCAGTGCGCATATCAATAATTACTTTCTGCCTTGCTGAACAGGCTGAATATTATTAGCATTAAACTTTCGATTTTTAATTTGTAAGGTATAACTGCCTGGGTATTGTTAATTGTTAAATATATTCAAGTTGCGTTTTAATTAATAATTGTGGGTTAAAAGAATATATAGGAAAGAGATTGATAACAAAGATTGAATGCCTATGACATCTCTATCCATGTATCATATTCACTTGAATACTTAAACTACTTTTTTCAAATTTGCCTTCGATAATTAGGGTACATCTACATTATACCCTGCAAGTCACCTTTTTGGTGGATGGCAGGGGGTGCAGTGCACCAAGGGTCCATAGTTTTCCTACGTTATCTTTTTCTATTATGGTCTCTTATCGTCCTAGGGAAAAACGATCCTCTATATCGCTCCGTTCTACAGTCGATCTCGCGAATCTTATCCTCACTGTTCTGCCTTCCGAGATACATCGGGCTTCTGATAAGTCCTACTACCTCATTCGCTAGTCCCTCCGACATAAATTTTTCCAGTAGTTTAATTCTAGCCTGCAGCCTACGTTCCTCTAACGATGCCAATTTCAGATTTTATATTAATGATGTTACGCTTTGTTTACTATCGTAATTCCTCTTTATAAATCTAGCTGCCCTGCGCTGAACCTTTTCTATCTCGTTAGTGAGTCCCTTATCGTAAGGATCCCACACAGCTGAAGCATATTCGACCTGCGGTCGAACCAAGGATAAATATCATAATTCTTTCACTTTTTCGGAGCTATTTCGAACTATTCTCCCTATAAAGGCCAGCTTTTTGTTAGCGGCACCTATCAATCGGCGAATGTGGGTGTCCCACGAGAGATCACGATGGATCGTGACTCCGAGGTATTTAATCGAGTCTGAAACTGGAATCTCTACTCCGTCCAACGAATAATTTTTATCCAACAAGATACTCTTGGATTTCCAGAAGTTGATGACGCAGCTTTTCTTTTGGTTGATCTCTAACTGCCATTCCTTACACCATGCAGAAATAGCTTCTAGGTCATTTTGGAGATACTGGTGGTCTTCCGGATTGCTTATTTCTCTATAGATGACGGTGTCGTCCGCGAAAAGCCTAATTTTACTCCTGACTACTGAGCTGATATCGTTTATATAAATTAGAAATAATAACGGACCAATTACACTACCCTGTGGAACGCCAGAGACAACCTCCACTAAGTTCGAAGATTTCCCATCTATAACAACCATATGCTTCCTATGATTTAAAAATTCACAGATCCAACTAACGATTTTAGAATTAACGCCTAAGGTTTCTAATTTCGTTATTAACTTCCTGTGAGGTACCTTATCAAAGGCTTTCCTAATATCTAAGAAGATGGCATCGACCTGCGTATTCTTTTCTCCGCTTCTCAGTAAACAATTACCAAAAAGACCGAGCTGAGTATCACATGACCTACCTTTCCTGAAGCCGTGTTGACAATCATCTAACAATAAATTACTATCAAGAAATCGCATTATGTTGCTAACGAGTATATGCTCGGGAATCTTACACGATATCGAAGTTAAAGAAATCGGCCTGTAATTTTCTGGGTTCTCCTTGTCGCCGCCCTTATGAATTGGGGTAACGTGCGCTAACCTCCAGTCGCTAGGGACCTCTGCGCGAGAAATGGATTTCTCGAAGATTATCAGAAGAAAAGGTGCTATTTCTTCAGCGAATTCTTTTAAAACGCGAGCAGGAATTTCTTCGGGGCCAGTGGCTTTGTTATGTCTGATGGAACTTAATTGTTTTGCTATTCCCTCCTCAGAAAATACTATATCGTCCATCAGGTCTCCCTTTATTGCGGGTGCATAATGTACGCAATGGTCGCTGACGTCTGTGAATGCTTTTACAAAATGACCGTTTAACAGGTTGGCATTCTCTACGCTATCATGAATAACGTCACCCGAGTCATTACGCAGGGAAGGTATCGTAGGGCCTCTACCTTGGACCTCTCTCACATAGGACCAAAAAGCTTTAGGGTCCTCCTTCAAATAATTATTTTATACCTTATTCCGGAAGTTAGTAAAAGCCTCGCGCACCGTAGTTCTCGCTTTAGCGCTGGGTTACTTATACGTCTTAACTTTAGTTGCTCTATATTCATCGGATGATGTAGACGGCATATTTTTTATTTTCGCGTGGCTTATTCTCTGACGCCTAAGCGCACTTCTAACTTGCTTATTGTACCAACGTGGCTCTTTATTGTCGACCTTCAATTTAATTGGAATGTACTTATCGATACTCTCTAGCATTATATCCTTGAATAGTTTCCATGACGACTCAGCACCTGATCGTTCGGTCATATCACGGAAGCCAGGCAGTATTTCTCGTAGGCGCAACCTGAAGCTTGAAAAGTTTGCCTTAGCAAATATATAAAACTTTCTTTTAGGCTTAGGGTGCCTATCGATTTTCAACTTACACTCTGCATATACGGCCTGATGATCACTTATCCCATCTTCAATGGTTACTTTGTTTATTCTTTCTGGGACGTTAGTTGCTAATAAATCTATTATGTTTCCCGATCGCGTTGGCTTTCTGACTAACTGAAGGAGAGAGTGCTCGCAGAATGTTTCGATTAATGCCTCACAGGATTCGCGTTCTTTATCTCTAGATTCGAAACATAGATTTTCCCAATCAATTGAGTGTAAGTTAAAGTCACCACCGACTATAACGATACCATCTTGATTTATCAGTCTAAGCTTTGATAGTTGTTTCTCGAGACTTAAAATACAATCTACACCAGCGTTAGGTGTCCTGTAAAACGAGCATATGAACACCTTTTTGGAGCCATCTTTACCTATGCGGCATCAAACACTCTCGTTATCCTCGTCAATTATCGGAATCTCACTGCTATTCTACTTATTGCTAACCGCTATGAAATCTCCCCCGCCCGATCTATTAGCGCGATCTTTTCTATAGACACGATAGTCTCTAGGAAATATTACGTTCCGTTTACAATAATCCAGAAACAAATATACCATCAACTCGAGAATTATATATCATAAATTGCACCAAATTCGATAATTACAAAACGAAGAATATCCAAGTGAATATCATATGCAGTGCTTCACGACATTAATGTTAATAGGGCACACTTTCACAGTGAAACAAAATTTTGCGGCACCTTTAATGACCTTTGTATATTTATTGAAACAATTACCACCGCATTTGAATGCATTCATTTTGTGGCATTAGATAATCATCAGTTTATCAGAGGAAATATTATTTTCCAAAAGACCTGTCGACATTTCATAATAGTAGATTTATTTTTTTAACGTTTTTTCATTGAACCAGGTTGGAAAACACGATATCAAACAAACAAAGTGCACCTAAGATTAACGCACATTACATTCCGCCTCAATAAATTAGAATTTTTGTTTACGAAAAATCGGGGCGCGAGTGGTATTCGAATTGATGAACGAATCACTTGTGGTAATATTATAGTAATTATTTCACTTTCAGTTTTTTCAAAAATCATTCATGAGGACTTTTTATTTCAGAGTCTACTGTCGTTGAAGATAGGGGATAACCAGGGTCAACAGACGAAATCTTCGACATCTTCTGCTCGGTGAGTTTCTAAAGGACTATTTTTTCCCTTTTTCCATAATGCAAACGACATCAAAAAATGGAATGGCATTTGCAACAGAAGGAGCGCAAAAGATGGTAATTACGAACAATATTTGAGTGAGAATTCTTAGCTCAAAGTTATTCGCCTCCTTCAGTACTACACAAGGTTAAACTCATTTGGAATATGAATTTTGGCCTCCTCCTCCAGTATGAATTAATTTGCGTGGTGACCTTTGAAGTCTTACATCCTCAGACCGATCCCTAAATTCAGTATAACATGAATCACCCGAACGCTGCTTGTTTGTGTTGCAGATACTAGGGTTAAATACATATGATTATTTCAATGTATTTCGCAAAGAGGTTATTGCATCATTTTACCACATACCGAAAATATTGATCCAGTTTCCATCCATTGGCCGTGTTGTGAGGTAATCTGTCTGATGTCGCATGAAATAGGACAAATACTTAATTATTTGTTAATGTAATGCATTCTATCTCATAACTATAAGCAACACTTGCTCGTAATTTCTTAACCGTATGTGTGGAAATATAATATTTATAAGACATTTTTCATTTGGAAAAGAAATTAAATTACGTACCGGTTCGAATATAAGCCGACCTTTTTTCCGAAATATGATGTGAAAAACTCGCACCTCGACTTATATTAGCGCCCGATAAATATTACAATTTTCCTCCCAAATGTTGCATCTATGCATTTATGTGCCCATAGGTGGCATGCCATTGGTACGCATGATTGCCTTGTAGAAGGAAAAGACTTATTTTGGTATCTATAAGTCGTAGTTATATAGTCCCGGGGACATTTATGTAGTAAATGAGTCCTCTATTCGAATAAAATTTTTAATTTATACCCCACAGATTCTATAACAGCATGGGAAAGAAAAAGATGGATTTTTAATTGTTGTTTACCGACAGAATCATCGTGTCGACCGATGTAAACCAACGTTTGCGATGTTTTGCACGGGATTATCTCGAATTTTTATCTCCGAATCTATAACTCGTAATTATGTGGTCTCTTGGACTTTATTGTGGTAAATATTGCCCTCTATCCGAATAAATATTTTAATCTATACGTTACAGATCATATAAGAGCTAGGAAGAGAAAAATATGGTATTTTATTGTTGTCTGATGGATGCCATTTAACGAGACAGGAGTATAAATTTATTAAAGAATTTATTTAAATTGGAAGATTAAATTGACGGATTCAGTTCAAAATCACAATTGGATAGTAAATTTTAATTAAGAATACTCCTAATTAATTTAATTAAAATCCGTTCATCGGTTTAGGTGATGAAAGTTACGACAGACTGACAGACGGACGAGGCATGCCCATAAGGCGTTCTGCTACTATCGCTTCGCTGGCAAATAACACCTAATATGCACACAGTTCGCGGAAGGTAGCTGTTAATATTTCACGAGAATTTTTTTTTAAATGGGTGATCAGGTTGAGATTGGAGGGACATCTTTCAGAGAAAAGTATAAAGGTACAAGATTAATGCGAAGCCAATTTTAAATTATTAGTTATAATGCAAGCTGAGGAAACTAATAATGTTTAAGTTGCAATAAAGTATGGATTTTTGAGTCGAGTTTAGGACGTTGGAGACTGCAGAAAAAAATTATCATTATTCACAGCTAGTTTAGGACAAACGAATGATAGAACGCAATGGCTTTTTACTTCGTCAGCACACTTCACTGGTACAGAGACTGCCAAGTTACAAGTTACGTATTTTTAATATAAGCTGATCTCGTGCCAGCGATATATTATCAATCTTCGTAAAATCCAAAATTATTTATTGGGGCAAATGGGTAATCCGGATGAAACAGCTGTGTACTTAGACATGCTTAGTGGAAGAACCATTGATGGTAAGGGTTGAAAATCGGTTGTATTGACAAGTCAAGTGGTAGCAAAAAGCTACTGGTGACTGTTATATTTGCAGCGTTAGCTGATGGCCGTCAATTTCCACCCTACGTAATCCTAAAATGAAAAGAATACAATGGAGAAGCTTCCTTCAGTTATAAATTTCCATTCTTATGAAAATAGATGGATGCCGAATGAGTTAATGAAAGATTGGCAGGTCTTCATGCAAGGTGCAGTAATAACATGATTTGTATCATAGGCAAAATTTACCAATTGTCCATTGCTAATATAAGTAGACAGGTCATTGGTGTAGAGTAGGGGTGGGGAACCTTTTTTATTGGAAGGCCAAATGTTACTTAACGGATACCTTATCAGGCCGCACATTGCGATTCACATTGCATACATTCACATATATCAAAATTTAAGTATGTAATAAACAAGCAAACACAATTTAATGGCTTTTTAATTTAACGAATACAGATTTAAGTTCTTCATATTTACTTATATTTTTTAAAACTTTGAAGGCTTTAACACAATATAATGAAATTGATGGGATAATATGATCCGAAGATCCTATGCAGACAGGCATAAGCTGTTTAGGTGGGAATAATTTTGAAACGAGAATAAAGTCTGCTATGACCGGGAATCGAACCCGGGTCTTCCACTTGCCGGGAGAATATTCTACATCTGAACTATCGTAGCAAAATCCTTTTTCTCGTTTCTGAACACGAATGTTTCCTTGGTTGGGACGGAACTAGCCAAGCTAGTATCAGCATAGCAGACTTTTTTCTCGTTTCAAAATTATTCCCACCTTTACAGCTTATACCTGTCTGCATAGGATCTTCGGATCATATTATTCCATCAATTTCTTGTTTGGCAATCTCACCATTTGAGAGGGAGGAGATTTCTTCGATTTATCTCTTAGAGGACATCTGTTGGGGCAGTTTGATACTATCTTGGCTAGTTCCGTCCCAACCAAGGAAAAATCTGTGTTCAGAAACGAGAAAAAGTGTTCTGCTACGATAGTTCAGAGGTAGAATATCCGCCCGGCAAGTGGAAGATCCGGGTTCGATTCCCGGTCATAGCAGACTTTTTTCTCGTTTCAAAATTATTCCCACAATATAATGAGTTTGTAATCTAAAGGAAAATATTTCAATTTTCATATTTACTAATATATTAATAAACTTTAAAGAAGTTAAAAAAAATAAGGACTTGTAAATAAAATGTTGCATTCAATCGCATTCATAAAAATAAGAAGGCAAACACAATTTAATGACTTTTTTATGAATGTTTGATGTGAGCTAAGAACTTGATATTTGGTTCCAGCATTGTTGTCTTTAGCTTCAATTGGTCTTCCAGGTGAGTGTTTGTCATCTGTCATTCCAGGCACGTCTTGATTTGAGCCACATGTGAAATGCAGGTTCATTTTGTTCTTTGAAAAAGCTCGCGACTTGTTTTCGCAAAGCTAAATGTTTTTCTAGTACTTGACCTTGTGACAGCCAGCACACTTTAGAATGATATGGAAGATCTAGACTAAATGTTTCATCGTCATACTCAAGCATGGTGCGAAACTGTTGATGCCGTGAATCATTTGTTCGAATGTAGTTCACAATACCAATAACTATATGTAATGTGTCATTTAAAAGAGTATATTTGGCGCAAAGATTCTGCTGATGCAAAATACATATATTTTGTTTGTTCTTACTGTAACTTTCATGCTAAAAACATATACGAGTTTGAGTATGTTTAGAAAAGTATGAAAACGGCCGCACTGAGTATCATAAAAAGCCGCTGGTTCCCCACCCCTGGTGTAGAGGATAAATATTTATTAATAGAGCCAGCCTCATTGCAGTGCTTTAATTCAACAAATCGTTTGCGGTGTTTGACGAATGACATAAACAATTTGAGGGCAATATAATTAATGCCCGATTGTTTGAGTTTATATTCAAGTGTATAATGGTCTACAGAGTTGAAGGTCTTGGATTCATAAAATAATCCCAGGGTAGGTCATTTATTATCAAGAAATCCATTATTTGAAATTTATTGAGGTAGGTGGTATTTCGAGAAAGCATTATTCTTTCAAATATTTTTGAAAAAGCTGATGTTAAGGATATGGATTGGTAATTGTTAGGGGTTTCAGCTGAGTTTTTTTGTATTATTTTGGTTAATTTTAGTGATGATGGGAAAATATCCTGACATAGAGAGGAATAAATGATATGGGCAAAGAGTGGTGTAATTAAATGTGAGCTTTTGGCCAGTATGTGACCAGAATGATGGTTAGTTAATTTCAGAAAACATGAGTTTTTCATGAGTAGGTAGCAGAAAGATAGAATGATGTTTTTGGGGAGAGGGTATAGGGGATCTGGAAGAACCAGATGTTTGACTGAAACTTGTATCTATTGAATTTACTGAAATTTCATTAAAATGTTATTTAAGTAGATTGCTAACAGTCAGAGGATGCGCATATAGTATATTGTCATTAATGTCTAGTTTGATATTAGATTGTTTTGATCTTGGCCTATTAATGGAAGTATTAATTATATTCCAGGCAGCTTTGTTTTTATTTTTTGTATTTGATATAATTTTACTAAGGTCAGCCATTTTTGCTTTAGTAATTTTTAGCTTGTTCAATTTAAGTAGTATTGTGTAGTTTATCTTGTCTTGTGGATTGCCTGTTATTTTGATATTTTTATACGTAGCGAGAAGATGTTTATTTGATCTGATAATTTCATCTGTGATCCATTTTGAAGATGCAGGGATGACAGTTATATATTTCTTTGGAAAGGAGTTGTTGAAATGAAAGACAAAATGTCCATAAAATAAACAAATATCATATTGGCATAATTTGATGAATAGGTAAATCACCAGTCAACAGATGAAATGGCATGTAAGAAGGTGGAAATGTTTTGGGTTCCAAAGTTTCGCTTTTGTTCGTAGGATGTTTTTATCTTTGTATTGGAGTTACCATTAAGTGAGATGATTTGAGCACAATGGTCTGAGATACCTGTGTCAATGACAGTATCTTATGTTGGTATTTTGGTTAGTTTGTTAAAATGTTATCAATTAATGTACTGCTTGTCAAAGTTATTCAAGTAGGCTGATTAACAGTAAGAAAGATATTATAAGATGCAGTCAAGACACGAAACTTAGATTGATCAGGCCTTTTTTAAAAAGTATATCAAGTCAAGTCAATGTCACAACAGATTATCAGTTTGTCATTTCCTACATTGCGATAGTAAGAATAGCATGGATTCTTCAAATTCAGCTAGGAATGTATCAATATTCTCCAATGTTGATCGGTATGTAGCTAAGAGGATAATATAGTCTTTACCAATTAAATATTTTGCGACTGCACTTCCATAGCACTTTTCAACGTTAACAGGCATATGAATTTCACAAATTTGCATATGCTGTTTAGAAAATATGGCAACCCCACCATTTTTTGACAAACTCCTACAGAAATAGTACCCAAGACATTTATCATTTAAACTAATTATTTTGATTTCCCCTTCACACAGTCAATGTTCACTTAGAACTACAATATCTACAGGAAGGGTTGTGAAAATTACTCCAAGATCGATAGCCTTATTTCTAAGGCGCTGACAATTAATATGGAATATTCTACAAGCAACATCACATAGTTCATGTGCACTGAAAACATTTTTCAACATAGTTATGACATTTGTACTAGAACGAGTAGTCTTTAGTCATTTTACTTTAGGTTTTAAAACGCCTGATTGAAAGCGGATTGCCGGTGTAATTAAGCTATAATTACTTATAACAGATGATTGATGTTTTGCAGGGTAATTTTCATTGCTTTCCAATTCAGTTTCGGTATTTGAATTTATCTGAACTAACTTGATTGATTCCATATGGGAATCTTTCAGTAACGCACTCACATGTTTGCAACGCAGGAATACAAACTGATTGGCAGACGCATTACGGGGCCACGTGGATGTATCACTTAGTATATCATAATAATCACTCTATTGACACTCGGAAAGGTGCTTAATCACCTTTAGTTACAAGTTCAGTAATTTCAGTATCAATTATTGTTTATAAAAAGTCTATTAATTTTAATACTACATTGCTTATTACAACCAATATTATTTTAATAATTTATTTATCATTATTAAAATTAATTTTTAATTTTAAAAACTTTCTCAATGTTTCAAAAATTCTATTAAATCATTTTCTAAATATTTGGGTAAATTTCGTGGGTCGGCTTAGATTCTGAATATGTTTATATTCGGGCCTATACGTAGTACTGTTACATTGTGAAAATTGTTGTATATTACGAATGACGAACCTTATAAAACACATCAGCCTCCATATTCCAATTTATGCATAAATTAAATTCATGATGTTAAATTCAAAGA
Source organism: Tanypteryx hageni (assembly GCA_028673005.1). Taxonomy (NCBI): domain Eukaryota; kingdom Metazoa; phylum Arthropoda; class Insecta; order Odonata; family Petaluridae; genus Tanypteryx; species Tanypteryx hageni. The sequence goes on along the minus strand of CM054115.1, from coordinate 175,193,989 downwards.
AGTTTTTCGGAGGTTATCGTTTCGCAGGAAAGGCCAGTACGGAATAGTAATTACTATATTGTTCCGTTGCTACTTTCACTCTTAAGCTATAGGGTTATTTTCTCAAATAAAGACCCTGTGTTAACCCAGCCTCGAATTTAAATACTGGAACTATTCCAAAAATAGTAAGACATACATTCGAGTGGCCTAATGGAAAACCAAATATATTCATCGAATTTTAGGCGAATCAATTTGTGAATATTTTTATGAATTAATCTTAGAAGCAAGTTCTTCCTTTAAAAAAAGGATTTGATAAATAAAATTTTATTATTAGTGATATTAAAGTTTTAAATAAATGCTAATATTCTCTATTAAAGTTTTAGCATTTGAATTATGCAAGCATATATAATCACCATCATTACGTTTGATTATTGCAACTATCCATTTTGTCCTGTCCTGTATGAGGGTATCTAAATCTCTGTAGTTGGAAATATTCATGTGCGATATTATTTATTTCATGAATTCCAAACAAGATCTTTCTCGTATCGTTCCTGTTACCAGAAATGTCCCTTCCTTCCTTTTAGAATACCATCATGTCTTAACACATGCCGTATCCATCTTGTTCTTCTTTTCCTTGTTGCATTCATATCTTTTTATTCTTCTTTTCTTTGTTGCATTAATTTCAATTATTCTACATTAGATTACTTGTAAAATTTCAATATCATGTTTTGGATTCCCATTTCTTTCAAAAATAGAGTTTTTTCCTACGCCAGCAATCATTCAGTCGCATTGAAATATATACCTACGCAACAAATATATTAAATATTCAGATACTTGATCGTATAATTGTTAAAAAATACCTTATTTATCTATTGTTACCTAACGTGGCTGTTTTCAATTGACATATCAAAATTGTTTTTGAACAGAATTAAATTTCAGTTTCCTTGTAGTTTCATTTAAAGTAAAAGTCAAAATTAACATTTTTGTATCGATGACAATGTAATCTAAGCGAAAACATACTACGTTAATAGGTTCACAAAATGCGTTGTTTAATTTTATGACATATTTTTAAACACAAGGTGGGAAATCTATGAAAAAGTCTCCTCCTGTGACTTTTCGCACACAATTAAAAAGAGCCCGCTTCGGTATCAAATGGAGCGCCTTAAAACAAATACTCCCTTTTTTAAACCTCGTAGACGGGACTTAAGAAGGGGACTCCAGCCGCGCCCTTCAAAAATGTCGAAATTCAGTAAGTCGGTTTAATCATTGATCTTCCATAAAGCCTCTTTCCCCCTTATCCTAGATTTCCTAAGGATTAAAATTTCAAACAGCGCCACTTAGAGCCCTTTAACTATGCTCTCTCTCTTCTCCCCTTTATATCTCTCTCTTCTCTCCTTTATCTCTCTCTCACTTCTCTCCTTTATCTCTCTATTCTCCCCTTTCTCTCTCTCTTTCTCTCTCTCCCAACCTCCTTCCCATTCCATGCCCTTCTCCTTTTACCTCTTTACTCCTCCGAACTCCAAGCCGTCTCCTCCCTCTTCCATCCCGCTAATCTTCTCCTCTCTCTATCGAGTTCTGATTCTTCGTAAAAGAGCAAGAGGCAGATAGGTGAGGGCGGGACTAGAGAAAGAGAGTGAGATGGAGAGGGGGAGAGGGAATTTGACGGTGCGAGGTAGCAGGGATGGAGGAGAGTAATATAGGGAGAGAGGGACGTTAAAGAGAGGGAAAGAGGGCAGTGGAATAAATTAGGGGAGGGATGGCTGAAGGAGGGGGATGAGATTGGAGGGCATAGAAATGTAGATACGGGATTCAGAAGGAAAAAGGTGAAGAGAAATAATTATAAAAGCTAGGCAAAATAATATGGGGTGGGCACAAGTTCAAATGTCTCGGAAAAAAATGTGTGCCAGGAGAGCGAGAAATAATTTCTCGAAATTGATACTCCCAAGGGAGGAGATAAATTCATGGATTTGTGGAATCGAGGAATTCTACTTGTAGAGCATATGTTCTACTGTTGAGCAAACAAGATAGCATTTCTCTACGATCGAGAAAATGGGCTTATCCAAAAGGTGGAGCAGGCTCAACACTGTAGAAAAACCTACCAGAATATGTCCTCACTCAAGCTGAACAAGGATTCTCGGTCGAATCTCAGGGTTTTCGCCTCCTTTCCCTTAATTTCGTTATATGCCGCATGGCATACGAAGTCAAATGTCCAAATTAGTACTTGAAACTACTTTTTTTAAATCTCCTCCTAGCGACTATAGTTTATTTACTGATATCCTTGGAAGTCAATAAGCTATAAACAAACCGATTTTTTATAAAAATTAATTTCTTGTATGACCTCTTAAGCAACCTTGCTAATACTCGATTAATGAGGCGTGCTCGAGTCGAATTTACATCCAAACATCTGTCATAACCAGAAGAGTATTGGAAGTATTTCGAAGAAATATTCCAGAGATATCACTATGAAAGCGTGTGAGGAATGATATGACACAGTGTAATCACTAAAGATTACCTATTTCCGATTAGTGATGAATTTATTTTCCCTTTATACTAAAAATTGGATATTAATATAATCACCACGAAAAAAGTAACGGAAGGAAATTGTTTGTTTTGAAAATTTTGTTAATATCCACGACTTGTTCATTGGGGAGCTTGTCTTTTTTCGATAATCGGAATCGTTAATATCATCCACTCGCAGACATCAAACGAATAATATAGAAGGATCATTATTAGTTCTCCGTCCCGTAGTTATGGGAATTGCTTCCTCGTTACCCGTCGCGGGGACAACCAATCGTTGAGTATTTTTGTGTAAATTCATTTGTCGCAATTTGTGCGAAATTCTCACTGGACATGATTTAAGAGGGAAAGTAATGGTTATAGCAAGTGATATTATAAGGAGTTTAGAGGCATTTGGAAAGAGGTAGGATTTATAGAAAGAGCGAAAATATAACGACAGATATGTGGAGATGATAGGTTAGTACGAATAGGATAATAGGAATTACTGACGAATAATTAATTATAATAATATTTGAATAAGGAGAAGCAACTTAGGCCAGTTATTGTATTATTATGAAAAAGTGAGGAGAAATTGACTCATGTTAAATACCGGGAATAACACTGCTAATTTCCTCTGTTTATTTAAAATATTTTGGCACGGATTTTGCCGTAAAAACGTATCGTTATCACGAATCAATTGCAAAAAGTTGTGCCTTAAACTGTCAACTTTATTAAAAATACGGTATAAGGGTTCCATAAGTGTGTATGTAATTATTCATTTGATAGTTATAAATTCATGTATATAAAACTTTTATTACTATAGCTTCAAGATATATGTAGAATCACACTATAAGGCGGTTTTTTACCAAAACTAAATGAGATAAAGACAGACAATTGCATGGATAAAAACGTCTAAGAGTTTCTGAGCGAGAGATAGAAAATCATAATCGTAGTTTTGAAAGATTTTTTTTGCAAAAAATATGGAATGAGCGTGATAAGTTCGATGAAGATTCAGAAAATCACGAATTAATTCGTGAATGGAGGTTGAAATTGGAGACCGAGCGAATGAAATACAGGCAGAGATAGTGAAAAACTGAGAGAAATACGCGAAGATTGTAAGGGGCGGAAAAGTAGGAAACGTATCGGGAGAACGAGCGGAAACGGAAAAAAAGGGGAAATGAATCGGAGCGATTTTTTGGAACGAGGAGAAGGGAGAATGTAAGGGAGAGAAAGAGAGAGGGAAGCGAGAGGGAGATGGAGACATAAGAGCGAAGATAGTTGGAGAGAACTAAGACGGTGATCCGAGCTTGATAGTAGTTAAGTAAGCCGTAATTTGGGAGAGGAAGAACTCCGCTCTGAGTAGGAGCTGTGGGGAAAGTGAGGGATGTAAGCGAGGAGATGATAGGGATTTTGAGGTGAATATTTGATTAAGTGAGGAAGTATGGCTGTGTGCAGCGCTCTAGAGGTGTGCGGCTCCCGAGGTCTTGGGTGGTCGGAAGGGAGAGAGAGAGAGAGAGACTATGCTAAATATACAACATGGCCACCCACGGTCTTCCTACACCCTTCCCCGTCTCCTTTTCCTCCAAGTCTTATAATATTAGGAGAGGCGACGATGTCTAAAGTAAAAGTAGGGTATGGAGGAGGAAGGAAAAGGGAGGAGACTGGGTCCCGCGGTTTCGAGCCATGATTACGTGTGGCGGTACCTCCACCGTCCAACTTTCCATGCCAAAGAAGAGGCACATACCTCCGATGAAAGGCTTGCGTCGTCGGGGTTTTAAGGCGATCCTCGGTTTAGAAGATGTTCCGAAGGGTAAGGAGATAGAGGGAGGGGGTTATACGAGGCGGTTTAAGGAGGGTTGGGGTGGCGGGTGGAAGGGCCTTGAAAAGGGACGGATCCCGCAGGAAGCGGAAAGAAAGGAGTAGGGAGAAATGGGAGGGGGAAGGGGGACTTAAACACACGTGTGATCAACGATCAGTCCCCTTCCCGTGAAATGTCGAGTCGTCTCTTCCTTGACACGTCCCCTTTCCCCCTTCCTCCTCCCCTCTCCCTCCCTCCACACCCCACCTCCTCCCTCCCCCCACCTCCTTCTCCCTTCGCCACCCTTTTTCTCTCTCTCTCTTCTGAGGGTAAGGGCTTAGGCCTTTTGCGTCGCCCTACTCCTTGCGGAAGGACGCCTCCCAAAACGCTCTGCCATCTTATTGAATTCCAAGTTCCGCCGGGAATAAAATTTGGAGGACGTGCCCGTGAATGGTACGTTATTTCCCCCCTCCCCTCTGTCTCTCCTCTCCTTCTTAAGTTATAAAACTTATTTATTTGTTTTGAATTCTCGGCGAGGAGTCTTGGTGCTCTTTTGCGTTACCGATAATTTTTTTCCCTTTTCATTTTGTTATGGTCTAATGTAAACGTACAAATATTTCAGAGTATGCCGATCTAAGTGTTCCACCCACAATTCCTATTGTTTTGCATTAAAAACAATGGAAACTACATTTCGTCTCCGAGGTAGAGGATTTTTTTAAGATAAATTCCGTTTAGGAAAAGGTTATTGTTGTCAGGAGGAGAGTCTCCAAAGATAGTCTTCCTGAATGTTTTCTTTTTCGGAAATACTACATAGCAGGCTCGAGTGTCGTGGATATTAACGAGGTGAAGTTAAATGTTAAATAACGAGTACATCTTTAGAAGTAATGAAGAGTAAACACCATTGTCGACCAAGTTTTAGTTGGCAGAAAATTAAATTCTAAGCGTGGTAAATTTTCACCCTAATTAATATTTTTTCCAGGTTATTTTTTTCGACTAGAGATTTTGTAAAACTTTGCGGGTGTTTTTACGAGCCTTGGCTAATGGCTCTAACGTAGGCAAGGCGTAAATTATTAAAGAAAAGGAAAAGAATTTTTTGCCCTTTACGACATCATTTTACACGGTATTTCCAAGGCACTTCGGCAAATGACAACCTTTTATCATCTAATTGTAAGTGGAGGGATATTTTCCCCGTTGACAAATTCTCTCATTACCAAATGCAGGAGAAGTTCATGCGCTGCTTTTAGGATAGGACGAGGATCATTTCTACATTTTATTGTATTAATTCCACGATGGTTAAATATCTACGAAGAATGATGCGAAGGAAATTCCTTGAATATTTTTTCTATAAATCTCGAGTGTTGTATCATGAGGATTAAGATTATATCTATGTTAATATCTCTTAATCTGAGTCTAACAATTATTTTAAATTGTTTTGTTTCATTTTTTCTTTGTTATTACAGGTAAATATTTTTGATAAAAATCTAAGTTTTCCTGATGAATCAAGTTTTGTACTTTATACAAATTTTTGTGTTGTATAATTTTATAAGATAATATGACAATAAATGTCTTTGAATGGACGGTCAATCATTTTAACACAGGTAAAGAATTTTATATAGGTTGGAATGAACTGTAGTAGTGTCGATTGTCCCCCAGACTTATGAAATATCAAGCAAATTTCAAATATTATTGAATTTCTCGAAAAAACACCTTCGCGATAAATAGATTAAGATAGATTTGAAATATTTTTTATAAATGAAAATTTTGGTTTGAATTATTAATCAGAATGTTAATTTCATTAGAGCGAATAAATAGTTAACCTAAGTTGTAATAGTCTCGCTAATATAAGAAAAAAATGCATATCACTCTGGAGCATAATTTACAAATCGGAAATAGTTTAAATTTAACTTATATTCTGGTAAGCGTTTCAAAATAATTACCCTGCGTGGAAGGGATAATTGATTCTTATTGGAAAGATCATAATAGAATTCCTAACTCGGTCCATTATAAACGGAAGAGATGTCCTCTATTTCTTATATTGTCTCTCTCTCTCTCTGTCTCTCTCTTTATCTATGTCGTTCCCATCCGAGGCAATAGAAACACTGAACACATGAATCTTCAGAGGAGAGAACGGACTTCCTCATCCGGTCTGCGGCACGAAGAAAAGTTTTAAACTCCACGTTCCAATTCCAAGCCCAACAAAAGCTCTCAATCCCCAGCTACTCTTACCCCCCACCATATCCCTACCCCCCTCCCCACTCTCCCCTTATGCCTCTCTCTTGGTCTCCTCATTCCTTCTATTTTGTCCCTTCCTGGATTCATCGTCCCATGTCTTGCTACCTAAACCATTCTCCTCCTTCTTCCCTTCAATTGCTTTAAATGTGTAGCCTTCTGTTATCTATCCTCAATCTCTTTTGGTTGGCTTTTGCATTTAACTTTTCATATATATATATATATATATATATATATATATATATATATAACAACTTACGGAAAAGGAAAGGTAAAATAGATATATGGATGTCAACAAGGTGTTGGGATGAGGAAACCCAGTGAGCACTCACCAATCAGACGACTTCAGGTTGGCGAGGCCCCGGGGATGTCGAAGCGACACACGTAAAATAACACAAAAACACAGAAACATCACAAACGTAAAGCTTTCGGAACTACTCCTTCTTCAGCTACAGAGAGAGAACTCCTCATCCCAACACCTTGTTGACATCCATATATATATATATATATATATATATATATATATATATATATATATATATATATATATATATATATATACCAAATATTACGTGCTTCATTCTTCAATGTTATTTTATGCCCCGGCTAAATGTTTGTCTAATTCGAAATAATAGATATTAGTTTTATTTTGTTCTTTTTAAATATATTTTCATTTAATATTTTGAAAATCATTAGAGCGTTCTCGATTCTGTAGGTGCTCTCACAGATTTGCATAATTTTATGCTGGTGCTTTATAATTACAAATATGTTAGCAGTTGCGTTCAAGAAACGGCTGGCACGCGCAACAAAGAGTTGATATTTTTCGTTTCGGCGGCTTGATAAGCGCATTTATTTTGTTTCAATACGATATCATTATCTAGTTCCCTCGAGCGAAAATTGCAGCATGTGAAAACGCAAATATCTACGCGGAGCTCAATCAGTATGTGTCATACGCTCAAGTGTAGTTTTTATTAGATTGGGGTAAAAATTCAATTCTTAATAAAGGCCTCAGATTTACTCGGACATTCATCTATACTTTTATGATCCAAGCAGTATAAATAGATGTTAAGGAAAAAAATCAAATGGGGTAAATGTGCATTTAAACGGAACATTTCTTTGGATTTTTTGTGCCTGGTACAAAACGTAATTAGGGATAAATTGTTTCGGTCAGTCTTACATTATATTTGTTTTATTGTTTGAAGTTAAATATATTTATTCCCTATTGTGCAAAGAAATGCGTTTAGATTCATTTTTTATCTTGAAACCCAAAACTACTTAAAAATTATTCTCGCTTAACTCATTCAAAAACTTGAGCACCTCCACATTTAAATTTCTTTTTTTATACAATCCTAATACTTTTATCTTTGCTATCTATTTCACATCAGTGAATTTATTCAGTTTTTATTGATCTATTTAGGAATACCATGGATTTTCTCGCGGGTATTCCATGAATTTTTACAATTCACAATTTCATTTAATAGTTAATTCCAAAATTTTCTTGTATTTGGTAAGAAGGTGGTGGAGAATTTTTACTTTTCAGATATTCGATCTTTTCTGTTAGTTCTTATTTATACCAATTGGAGCGTTGTCTGTTAGCAAATTCAAAACTTGAGAAATATACTTTGAGGAGAGTTTTAATGTTGGAATCAAGTTTTTATCTATCTATCTTTGCTTGTTTGCGGAAATCTTTTTCGCTCTTTCACAAGTGGAGTGGGTGTAATTAACTTTTTTATAAATAATTTTCGTAGAAATTACTTTTGGTATATTTTAGCATTAGCTATTTTATTCCAGTAATTAATGTTTTGGGTATTAATGGAAATCATACTCCACTTCCCTCCCTAACTAATGCTTTTCTTTTATAATAATTTTAGTATCATTTACTCTATCCTTTATCAATCTCTTACCCTTATTTTCCTTTTTATGACTTTTCTTCCTCTACTCCACTTCTCTAATGACCTTTTCGTAATACATATAACGTTACTTAACCAAAATCTACCAATTTCCCCTTTTTTCTCTCCAGATTCCGTTAATATGCTGACCATTTCTTCCTTCTTCCTTTTCTGTTCAAATAACTCATTCATAGCTGTACATAGTCCTATGATGCTTCGCGTTCAAGAATTGTAATATATATTAACCTTAGTGAATGCAATGTCTCGAACGAGAGGAATTTATTTTCTTTTTGAAAAGAGAGAGAATTGATTTTCATTCCGAGCTCACAAACTCTTTATTTTAATTGCTTCCGGTTTCTTTTGTGAAAAATGCTATTATCTCCTGTCTCTCTCACGTGCTTAAGACCTCCTACTCGTTCGCCCAACTCGTATATAATTCTGCACCTCCTCAGTTTTTATCCTGCTATCTCTCTTCCCCTTTGTTTGCTCATTTATATACAACCTTTAATTTATTCCTATTTCAAATCTTCCTTCATTTGAATGCGGAATATCATCTTTCTTACCTCAGTGTTTTGTCTTCTATGGTCCTGAACTCGTCCTTTCCACTTTCCACTCCACCCGCAACTTTACCCATCATATTTATTACTTCCTTCATTCTCTTAGCTTCCTTCGTGCCTCTTCCGCAGAATTGACTAACGGATCAATCAAAACTTCGGAAGTTTTTTCGGAAGGCCGGTGTGCGTATGTGTGTGTACATGCAGGAGCAATATTTTTCATATCTACTCATTTTAGCATTCGCAAACTTTTAACTTGATTATTCGCGTGCTTAACATGAGGAGTCATGAGTTAGTTGCAGCTTTCAATACCTTAGGAGTTGTTTTATTTTCTCACAATTTTCACGCGTGCATATGTTATTGTCACTTTGTATGTTTTTATAAAACAATCGCAGCTAACGCAAATCTTATCTGTTTTTCTTTTTCGTATTGTGATCTTTCTGCTCCTGCTATCAAATAAAATTCTCAAAAATCAGTTTGCTTAGCTATCGACTGCATGCGTGCATCGTTTGTTTTTAAGCTATGCGTAATAATGGCTCAGGATCTCTTTTTATATATATTTTTATTATATTGGTTGTGGGTGTATTGGATCTTTCTAAGTTTTGCATTGCAAGAATTAGCCGTATCTCGACGGTTCATCAAAGTCGTTTTATGAAAGAGGTTCAACAATTTTCTTCTTCTCTTTATCATAATCATAATAATCTTACTGAAATTCCTGATACCGTCGTTATCCTACGTAGATCACATGTGAATTTTATTTAACAATCCTATTTTTATGAACTACGCACATTCTTCTGGGTCTTTTAAATAATGACACACCTGAACTACGATTAAGTGCCATAGCTGATAGTTATGGCTTAATAAATAAATCAAAGATTTTAAATATCTGTAGTTCATTGGAGCAATAAATATTGCTTTGATGAATTCAGGACGATGCAGTGAGAACAAATGAATGCGTCCAAAAGATGTGATGTACGTATGTATAGAACGAAACCCTCTTTTTAACGTGGGCTGCCATAAAATTGAAAGGGTGCCGCGCCTACAAAAATGTCGGGTACCACAGGCCTATCCTCTTTTTCCCATCAGCTTTTATTTTCGACATTCCCGAAGATTTCCAGGAACGTAAATCTCCGAGAATGCTGATGGCCTGCAGCACCTTAGTTTTCCTTTTGGCATCTCTACCTTGGAATAGAAACCATAGATCTTCCCCTTTGGTGCTCTACCGCCTTAACACTCCGAAGGGATTAGGAAGACCTCCTTTCGTCCCATTCTATGATTGTATATGAGTGGCTGCCAAACTCCCCTTTTCACGCGATTACCACCTCACCTTGGCGATATTATTAAATGATGGAGGATTCGCTGTTCCGCTAGCCTTTCTCTCTCTCAAAATTCTTCCGCGTGAGCTGTTGATATCCCTCCGGTTTTTATATTTTATTCAGTTGAGAATGCGGACGATGGGGCATATCTCTCTCTCACTCTCTCTCACTCGTTTCGTTGTTTTTTTTTATCCTCCTGCTGGACCCTAGAAGCGAGTTTTCGAGGTGCTGACTTATTATCACATTCCATTTGAAGGAACCTCCACGCTCGAGATTTATGTTTTATTGATGGGATACGTCATTTTCTTGCCCTCTCTATGAAATGGTATACTGGTTGTTTCCTTATTTCCTTTATTGGTGTGTGTGTATATATATATATATATATATATATATATATATATATATATATATATATATATCAGTGATATCTAAAATGCATTTTGCGACAGAGGATATGAGCAATGGACGAAAATATATAACATAGGAATATTTATTAACGCAGCTGGTAGAGAAGGTCCGCATTAGTAGCATGTGCAAAATAACCCAAGATATTTAAGAGAAATTAATTCACAGAAGGAACAAAGCGGGTGTATTCGGTTAAGTTATTGAAGAAAAATAATCCTTAATGGCAAAGGCTTTTGGAAATCTATGATTATCTTTGACTCGACAAACAAACTCAACTAAGATATCAAAACGAGTTAAATGAAATCTCAAGGTACCGATCTAAACAAAGACTGTAAACCGTGTCTGCATTCATCCATTTTTTGTGCCAGCAGACAGACGATGATGGTAATCATAACTCCCGAAGTGCGCATTTGGAATTCAATTCCCTTGTACGGTTCGCGGAATGTTTGGAGTAAACAGAATAATTGATTAGAACAGATTGTGAGGAGGGAGGGGAAAGGAGGATGAGAGAGGGGGGGATAAAGGGGATAAAGAGAGAGAGAGAGAGATGACGGAAAGAGAGAGGCAGGTAAGTAATGGCTCCAAGGTTTCAGACAGTTCTAAAGATGAGGAAGTTACAAGAAACGTAGGGAGTAGCCATGCATACTGAAATGCTGGAGAGAAGAAATTAACATCGGAGTTTGTTCTGATCTTTCCAACGTCTTGGCTTCGCGTCTTTAATGTAGATATATTTTTAAAGTAAAAGACGCACTTTATCCCAATGTAGTCAAACCTCAAAATGATTAAAGAAGAAGCACTTCAATATGAAAAATGTCTAGCATATGACTTTCTCCTTACAGAGTAATGAAGATGATTGCGATAATACTTACAAGTTGCTATAGACGCCTTAAGAATAACTATCAGAAATTACACACGCGATTAATGCTTTATCACCTTGAATAACATTCACAATGAAAAAATCCTTTGAAAAACCTTTAAGACTGAAAAACATATGTAAAATAATTGTTATTTGTTGCTATGAATAACAAAAAAATTGATGCGTAATTAAAATTACCATTGGCAGCGCTGTCATTGCTGCTAATATTTACAAGAAAATTTGTTTTAAAACTAGGACGCTGGATGATATTTGGATAATTTTGATCGCAGTTTAACTTTCCTCTGGCAACCTAGGCGTCGCTATCAACAATTCGAAAATTTCGTAGCAACGGAAGCAAAGGTATATTGAAACGGATAATCAAAATATCGCTGAAAAATCCGTTTTATGAAAAAGTGTTACGGTCACATGATGCAGAAAATTATATTTTCTACAATTTGATAACGACAAATATTGAAATTTATGAAGCTGTAAAGGAGACATTTGGAAAAATACAGAAAATATAACAAAGTGAACCTCCACTTTCGGTCAAACAAATTTTAGCCAACATTTTTTATTTTTTTTTAAGTTAAACTTTTAATTGTGAAATTTAGTGTTGATTTCATTAATAGTTCTTCAGTTATAGCGACAACATAATTTCTATCACGCAGACATCTGCGAGATAATAGTGAAAATGTATTCAGGAGACATTAAAACGTGTATTTCCGTTGAAATCTCGAATTATTATTTTTCACGAAAACAATTCTTTTATTAATCCGCATAGTCTGTGGTTCATCGCCACTAAAGACGGTTGCATTGTATCCGAAATGCGCATATGGTTTTTCATAACTTTGTTATGGCTCTTGGAGATACTTAAGAAAGGTAGGTACTTATTTTTAAAATTTTTTCATATTCAAGTGTTTATTTTTTAATTTGTTTTCCGCCATAAGGCGAGTTCGGTAATTCTTTGGTGACTCAAAATTATTCCCACAAAGATACTTTTTCACTCATTTATTTTCTCATTTACTAAGTATTTTGGCTGTGGAAAATTTTTGATCGAGATTTCTAAGAATGAGTAATATGCAATGAGAAGAAGAAAAGCAAGGTTGTAACGGTATGTGTTAAGATTTGATAGCCTGTTAAATTAACTATCTAAGGAAAAATACGGGAAAAGTGAAGGAGCTAGAAGGATCTAGCGTGAAATGCGTAAAAATAGTATAGGACGTGAATCACAAAGCATTGAGACCTTCATACAGGAATAACCAAGACGGAAATCTCTAGCAATCAGTCTCAACGATTGAAATACCTATGTTGATGTTTTTCCTGTCTACAAAATGACTGTTTTAGTAATTCTTTCTGTAGATCAGTTTCTGTCGCCTTTCCTCTACGCGCTCGAAATAATCTCATGTAATTTCATATTTACATGGAGTATCGCCCGTAGTAGACATATTGATGAAATGACCCGCGTCTCGCATTAATGCATGGTGGTTTATTCACAGAAGCTCCATCCGATCAAAAATGACTTAAAGGATTTTGAAGCGTACTGATATCAGGAAGTTAGTGCAATGTATGCAACACCGATTTTCGTTAATCGTGTTTTAACTCAGTATTACTGGGACAATAGAGCTTCCTAATGCGTCATACAGCCTTCGAATATAATAAGTTTGATCGAAACGCACATTTGCTTCCTGCACTAAACAAAACTCCCACATAAGATAAATCAAACGAAGAGTAATTTCGCGTTTTGGATTAAAAATATCTCCATCTTTTGGAGACGTTGAGGAAGAGCATCTGCTTCAACATTTGCCGCATTTATTTTAAATCCCTGAAACGTTCCAATACTTTTGCAACGGAAAAGTGTTCTGTCGGATATAAAAGAAAGACGAAAAACTACCGGTTAGATAAAAAACGCTCGTTTATTTTGTTTAATACTTTTTTCTTGCGTGCGTTGACCAACTGACACCGTGTCCGAAACATTGATTGCGTTGAGTGACGGCTTGTCTCGACGGCGAAACAAAACAAGGGCGAATGCAATCATTGCGGTCGTTGTGCAGATGGCGTGAAATTGTTGGGGGCATAGAGGGAGAGAGAGACAGAGTGAGAAAGATAGAGAGAGAGAGGAAGAGAGAAAGAGAGAGATAGAGAAAGAGAGAGAGTTCTGCATGGAGACCCGAATGTAGTAGAAACAAAAGAAAGAATGAGCTCTCCACGTCAGTCTTTTCCCATTTTCTCTAGTTTCTTTTACTCTTTTGTTTTTTTTTTTCTTTTTTTCGATTAACTTTCGTCAGTGAATCTTATAGAGCACTTCGAATTACTTATATGATTTCTAAGATTTGTAGCATCTACAGAAATCACGCGATTCTGGATATTATTCGGTTAAGTTTATAATGCGATGGGAATCCTCATAAAATGCTTGATTCATTTTAAATCCGGAAATGCTTTTTTATTCGTTTTATCATGATTCAGGATAGATATTTTGATTTTTTTAATTGAGGAAACATAAATAGACTAGTTATAGGAAAGAGGAAGGACAATTGGATTGGAGAGAGAGAGCATGATTAATGGCGTGTAAGAAAGAAAATGACTGGAAAAGATTTCACCCAATAGACGACTTGGAAAAGAAGGATCGCTATCAAGACATGATGAAGACTGCGGAAAATAGAAGTTTAACCAAGAATAATCACTGACTTGCCTGCGGACAGTATACCTATGATGATGATAAGTATATTAAGTGACTATATCATTAATGTATCTTGAAGGCGGTTTTATTAGATAGTACACAAAAAGAAGCCGATAACTGAATGGAGAAATAAGGCATTTTATAATAATGGATTTCATAAATAGATTTTTTGCTATATATCCATTATATTAATTTGGATATATTGGAAAATTCACCGTTATTAGCCATTTCTCAATCACACTATATTAATGATAAAGGTTTTCATGGAGTCTTGCGTAGATTAGTGAAATGTGTATATAAATTTTTTACGTTCTTTGTTAAGATTTTATGTATTTAAAAATTTTCTTTTTATGCATAAGGGATATTTGACATTCTTTCATGATTTATCAAAAATACTGCAGATAAATTTCGCTGAAAAGCTCACAGTCAAAATCATAAAAGATTTTCTTCAAGTTTTATTACGTATTGAAATATTTTACGATATGTATTTCGTCATCAAATCCTAGATTTCAGAAGGCGCTTATTCGTCGTTTATATACGATAAAAGCTTTCTGAACATTGTAGTTTTATTTCACTTGAGGAATCACACAGATATGTGTATGCCATCCCCACCCTTCTCTCTCTCTCTCCATCACTGATAATATGACTGCCAAGCAATCAACCATAACCACTCGATAAGCACTTAGTCTGTGGTAATGTTGTTGTAGATACAAAATAAAGATTTTGTAATTTTAATAGCCTTATGTGTTAAAATTACACGGGATATAAAAATAATTTAAAAAAGCATCCTGTTAGCATGATTATATAAAATGAATACTTGAAAACATTTTTGTAATACTCGATGTAAGGGAAAATCTTTAGCTAATAATTTTGGATTGAATTTCAATCATTTAGAAGAATATCTCTTGGTCTTCTAATAAAGGCTGTGTGTTATCAGGTCCATAACAAGGGCTATTAGATTAAATTGAATTTTTATTTAGAGATGGGTTCCAAATATAGTGGGCATAAAGAAAACCTTGCATATTTCTTCAATAAGGATTAATGGAGAAGTAGTGGTAATTTATGGAAGGGTTTCATTTTGGAAAATTTCCAATTTTTTTACCGCTTGGATCTCGAACTGTTGTTGATCATTTTCGACAACTGAACTCGCATTCGTTTTCCAATAGTGCCGTAGCGTGACATAATGGCGTGACCTATCGTTTTCTCCCGCACTGGAACAAGTTTATGGAAAAATCCTCATCCTGCTTGTCTGCTCGACTTAAACGCTCGTCATCCGTAGAGAGCATATTAATGTCCGCGTGCTCGGATAGCCTGAATACAGCCCGTCATAAACCTCGCTTCGTAAAACGGGAACACTATCAATTAATCAGGCGACGTTATTTAGCCGGAAGCAATTGGTCATCGTCCAGATCGTACGTGTGTGTCAGATGTTCCCATTCTCCGAAATGCACAAGCAGAACACCTCGTCATTCACACTTTGGAAAGTGTTAAAAAATTAAATGATTAAAGATTTTTTTATCTACTTTAATTAACTCTTCGGAAAATTGCATGCGTGTTGACGTATCGTCTTTTAAGTTTGCTCATTTCCGTCGCTAATGGGGATGGCATTAGTCAACCTTAAGCAAAACAGAAAGAGGATGGTTTTGAAAAATATCATCCATTTTATCGAAAGAACGGATTTCTACTGTTTTCCCAGTGGCAATTTTAAATCGGATGGTTTAGAATTATTTTATAGTCTGAACATGGTTAAAATATTCACAGCTAGCTTTGTTAAAATTAATAAGTTTTACCAGCATCATATTTGACTATTTCTTACATAGTATGTACAATAAACTTCCGATTTGACTGATATCGAATAACCGTCATTTCAATTAACCGGGATTTTAAAACACACTCGCATATAAGGTTCAATTTTGTTTTTAAGCTGATTATTTATGTTGGTAGTAAAAAGTTAATTCAAAAGTTATAATGAAAATTAAATTATTTCATATTGTTTATTTATCTTTAAAAAAGGACGTTCACCTGTGTACAAATGGAGTTTCCAGATATCAACAACAGATTCAACTAAAATTGAAACATTTTAAGAATCCTTTGTTCGGTAACAAGCATATAATTTTTTAAAACATATTTGGGTTGTATGCAACAATTTTAGAATTTCGAAGATATTTTTGTTTCTACTATTGAATTACAGAACTAATTCTTCTGCAGCAGCTACACTTCATCGAAATTCACAAACATTTAAATTTATTGATAGAATTTAATGATCCAAAATTTTCTAAGTGGATTCCAGAAATGGGCGATATAGTTTTGTTTGTAGCAATTGATCAAAATACTGGAAATTCTACGGAAAATTCCAAATTCAGACACGCACAGAGCACAGAAGCAATCAACCGCACATTTGTACATCCTTTTTAATATTGCCTAAATACGCATTTCGAAATCAGTAGGCCGATAATAAGGGCGAAGAAATACGGCTTGTGGAGCGTGTGTGTGTGTGTATGTATATAAATAAATAAATAAATATATATATATATATATATATATATATATATATATATAACAGCTTACGGAAAAGGAAAGGTTAAATGGATATATAGATGGCAACAATGTGTTGGGATGAGGAAACCCAGTGAACCCTCACCAATCGGACGACTTCAGGTTGGCGAGGCCCCGGGGATGTCGAAGCGACACTCGTAAAAGAACACTAAAACACAGAAACATCACAAACGTAGAAGCTTTCGGAGTTATTCCTTCATCAGCTACAGAGAGAGAACTGATGCCCTGCACAGTTTTCAATGCATTTCTTATAGGATTTTAAAATTGGACATTGGGGTGAAAAACACCCCTTAAATATGACTTATTCTGAAATTTCGGATTTTTCCAGATTTTGTAATCAATGATCTATGATCTTGCTTAATTTCAGCTCTGCAGCACTCCTGGAAGTATCTTAGGTTTTATATGATATATATATATATATACATATACACATACAGACGGGGAAAATGAAAGGGAATGATAGGGAAGGAGAAAAAAGATTAAATTGTTGCGATGGGGCGATTAGAAAATCCGTTGGAATGGCCGTTATTAGAAAGGAAAAGAAATGCTGTGTCTGCTAAAGGACCCGTGTCTTGATTGAGAGTAACATCTTTGTTTTTGTGAATGGAGTGGAGTAATTTTCCCTAAATTGGTGTGTGAGGACTTTCTTTCTATCATTTTCAATGCTCATTAGGAGGTTTCTCCATTTGTCATAACTATTAACCATATGGCTCTCACATTTTCGTTAATATAGTTGCAGTTGAAGTAATTACTGTCTCGCAATTAGGATCAATTAATTTTATTCCGAGAATTACAAAAGGTACATCTAAAGATAGTTTGCTACATTTGAAATTTGGCCGCCATTAATTACCGGTACGTTTGGCTTACGCTATAAGCGCTCAATAAAGCGCAGGGTAAGACATTTGACAAGCTCGAAGTTTATCTTCCTGAGCCATGCTTTAGTCATGGGAAATCGGTTACTGCGTGTTCTAGAGAGACTAAAGGCGATAATTTGAAAATTCAAGCGATAGATTTGTCAAAACAAAAGAAATTCAGTTGCTTCATGAAAAGCGGCTACAGATAATATTATTTACAAGGAAATTGTTCAAGAAAATTTTCAATCTTTCAGCAATATGAAAATGTGACTTTTATTTACAATTATTACTGTACAAATTTTCCTTAAATTTCAAATTGGAATTATTTAATCGATTTGTTTTATTAGTTTAATTTTAATACTTTCACTGTACAGGTCTAATTAAATTTATTTCAGCTGAAATTTGTCCTTCTGAATCATACATAATGACTCAACAGTGGCCTTAAATATAAATATTTAATATGCAGTACAATATTATTTGAACTGTAATCTTGCTTTACACAGTAGAATTTAATTTGACATTCTTTTACTTTTTAAAATTTATTTAATTGATCATTTTTGTGTGCTATGCTAATTGCAAATAGGTAAATCGACCAACCAGAATAGTCTTGGTGCTGAGAAAGTGAGTACTGTAAATATTTAAGAATAATTATTTCAGAAAATTTTGGGTGGGGTCAGCATATCGATCATGTTGTAGGAAAGGCATATAAATCCTTACATTGGGTGAGGAGGAACCTCAAGGAGAGCGGCAAAGCCACAAAAGAATTAGCGTATAAGGCCATTATAAGACCAATTTTGGAATATTCCACGAATGTATGGGATCCGTATGAAGTGGGGCAGATAAAAAAGTTAGAAAATGTATAAAGGAAGGCTGCCAGATACGTGATGGGTAAGCATAAGAGGACTGAAAATGTAGCAGAAATGATAAGCGTGCTAGGTTGGGAATCATTGGAAAATTGAAGGAAACTCAATAGGCTATATGGGATATTTAAAATATTAAATAAGAATGGGGCATGGGAAAATTTATTAATTGGGATCGAGAAACCGCACTACATCGGAAGAAATGACCATAGATATAAAATTAAATACAGGTCACAGAAAACTGACTCCGCCAAGAAATCTTTCCTAAATGGAGGAATCTGTGAATGGAGTGAGTTACCTGAGGAAATCTTTAAGCCCTATTAAAAACGGTAAAGCAATTTAAGTTAAAATGTAAATGTTGTTTTTAAGGGTGACGATTGAGCTGGAGGAAGTAGAGGGAATGCTTGATAGGGTGAAGTACGGTGGGGACTTCGTGGGCCCCGGGACCGCTACGGTAACCGTGAAGGCCTACCATGAACCCCGAAAACGTCGGCTCCGAGGGGTTATGGAATTAAAGCCAAATGGAAAAAGCAATGTGATTGTAAATTGTATATTTTTTATAGAAATTTTAAAAACAATTACTTTTTTTGACAAGTGATTGTGATCACGATGTAAGTTTTTAATATTTTCAAATATCTTTTAAATTTATGATAGCATTTGATGTAGCGTTGCCATCTGGCAAGTAGCCAACCTGCAACGAGAGTATGTAAATAAATAAATAAATTCGGAAAATCGGTAAGTTGTAAATTCATGGATTATGTTTTTTATTCTTGAAACTTGTTCGGAAAAAATCCATAATAGAATCTTAAAATTTTGAAGAGGAGTATATCGTTTACATTTTGTATTCGTTTCCGATTTTCCCCAATTAAATTGTGCGTATTGGGAAGAATAATAACCTGCGCGTTTATTTAGCCGATTATATCGAATCGGAAAATGATACTCGTCCCTTTCCCATTAAAAGCCATCGGATTAACGACCGCCAAAATCAAAAGCAATTAATCTGTTATCGTTTACGGTTCCCCGAAGTCTAAATTTGATGTAGAGGGACGATTTCGGAAAAGAAAAAAGTATCGGGACGTGAAAAAAACAACCTCTCCATCAGCGTCGTAGAGGTCTACGGCAATAGAGATGGGATGGGGAGAGGAAGGGCAGAGTGAATATTATGGGAGAAAAAATGCGAAAGCGCAAAAATAAACTTTTTTGTGTGTAGCTAATCAATGCACATCCATCCTGCTATCAAAAAAAGGGTTCATTACCATTTTTGTTTTCTCGATTTTTTTACGCGGAGCGGCGCGAAGAAGAACGCGTACGAATGCAAAATGGACTCATTTATACTTTCCTCTTGGTCATACGGGCCGAATAAAAAACGACTAAAAATCGTGGAAAAATATCCGAGGACGCGAATAACAAAAGTCCATCAGGGACACGGAGCAATTTATTTTCCCGCATATGGCGCCGAAGGTCGCCGTGCATCTGGCTCGGCCGCGGACAAAACGGTCTTGTTGTCCCGAAAATTGACCAAAACGTCCATCATTCCCCTCAACCGCGTGCCCATTCCTGCGAGAAAAAAAATACCGACGCTCTTCTTACAGAGAGAGTTACGAGGCCATTCCTTATTTTATTTATGAACCTGGGAATATTTGTTGTGGAGACTTTAATCACTATTTTATATACTATTTTTATTTCCCTAGATAAAACATTTGGCATCAGAAGACGTTGTTTCATACGGTGAAGGTCATACCGATGCCTATAAAGGAACGTATATAATTTAAATTACATCCATGAAGTCCAAATGGCTATGTAACGTATTTGTAAGAAAGGTTTTCTGTTCTCCTTTGAGATATGGATATTATTTTTTTAGTATAAATCCATTAATTAACGTTTAATATTGAAAATAATCGTCTCAGTTGCCGTATCCTTTATTTAATTAAATATCTCTCATCGAGTTGAATGTGAAGTGATGATGCATATATCTATATAAATAAAACTCTAATTCTGTCTGTCTGTCTGTGATTCTGTTAGTTCGGGCATCACTTGAAAACGACTTAAAAGATCGGCGCGAAATTTACATAGTTTTTACAGTATGGCGTTGGGGTTTACAATGCGATATTAAAATTTTGTCCGACATATTGAAACAAAATGACGGTCATAAAAGTCCCTTTCTCTGGATTAAGTCAATGGATTTTAATGGAAAAAACTTTAAATTGCTTCTAGCACTACATAAAAGTCGAATAGACATAGGTCATTGTATAGGCCGTCTTGAAACTAAATGGTGAACATAAAACACTATTCTCAAGCCCTTTTCTTTGGATTGGCTCAACGGATTTTTCACGGGACAGACTTGAATCGATTTCTACCACCACATAGACGTAGAATAAACATAGACCCTGCTTATCGGCCGAAATCTTGAAACAAAATGGTCGCCAGAGAACATTATTATTTTTAAAAACATAAGGAGAATTAATGGTCCAGGTATTAAATCATTTGCTACTTAAAAGAAAATTCTTTCCCGAGCGAAGCCGGGTAACTCCAGCTAGTTTTATATAAATTTTATAGCGTCCATTGATGGCATGAGGATTTAAATCCCATACGAACTGAATTCGTCGGCGCATATTCCTTTCTTGAAGTCTAAATGTGAATCTATTTCCCGCATTAAATCTCATGTGGTTCGTTTTTTCATTGAAATGAGAACAACTCATTTCTATAGATAGGCATTCCAAGCTGGTGGCGGCTCTTTCTGTGTTACTGTGCCCCGAATTCTAATCTTTGTCTTGACTAAATCGTTAGAGATTTTATATAAATACTTTATTTTAGAAAACGTTTTATATATTGTTGTTTTTAATGACAAAACAGGCGTTTGACCTTCTAGTAAAGTCCATTTTTTCCACTCTGGTCCTCATTAAACAACTACAGCCCTAATGCGACCCTTCCATAACTTCCATTGCTTTTAATATGGCTCTGATGCCTCTTCGAGATTGACATTCCTTGTCTAGATAGTTGCAAGTACAGTTTAACTTTTTCAATGCATTCTATAGTTTTCTAAATTTGAAGTACACCATTAAGCTCCGAGTGATAAGATTATATTCTCGAAATTTATCGGCTATCAAGAGTTTTTTTTTCCGTCGCAAATTTCACCACGCTTAATTCTTACTATCGGTTTTGTTAAATGATATTGGTAAAAAATTAAGTTTTGACCTTTAAATAACACTCACTCTTGAATAAAATGTATTTTGAAGGAATATTCTTCGTGTAACAAAATAGGTTTAGGCCATCTTAAGTTAAAATTAAGCATTAGAGGTTAAAATAGTAATTCTCAAATATCTTGCTTTTACAGTATAAATCTCTGAGTTTTTATTGCTCAACTCTATATTATATTCTGAGTGAAAATTCATTTTTGATATTTGGTTAATTTTTCGGTTAAAAGACTAAAAATGAAAACCTCGAAGAAATAAGTTATCTTCTCAAACACGACTTTTCTAAGAAGAAGACGACGACGTGGAAAACAGAAACAAGGGATCTCGTCTTCGTGAAACACGCTTTCACACATTGCCTCTCCTGGGCCTTCTTCTCCTGCCCTTACCGACCCGTGCCGGAAAGTGTCCTGTTGTTTCTGGTCAGTCGACAACTCCCGTGACCTATCCCAAGAAGAGAACACCCAAGACTTACAAAACGGAGCGACATATGGAGTCAAGTTTTTTAATTCCTCTCTTTTTCTCGGAACCCACCGAAGAGATTTGGGAAGGGAGGGTGTTTTTTTATCGGCCGTTTCCCCAAAAAAATCCCTTAACTAGGTCACAACTCTTCGCGATACAAAAAAAATTGTTGGAACAAAGAAGAGGACGACGGCGCTTTGGACTTCCTCCATCTCTATCCTTCCGCTCTTGGAGTGTTTGTGCGCCAGAGACTAAATGCGTGCTCCAGGCACGGGCAAAAAGCACGGCGTCTCTAGCTTAAGGGAAAAAAGCTCTCTCTTTTTCTCTCTCTATCTCTCCCCACTATTTCTCCACCCACGCTCCCAGAGAACTTTTTTAATATGATCCCGACCGACATTGCGCCGCAATAGGGTTTTGTATGTCGGCGGGGATTTTTTTGTTTCAATGTTTTATTTATCTTTTCGCGCGCTAGACTTTTTATATACGTTCGATGCGTCACGGATGGTATTTTTAAAAAAAATATATATTTTGTCGTTTTCGGCCCGTTCCGTCTCATCTCATCCTCATCCATCTTTTTTTTCTCCGCTTTATATTCTTTTATTCTTTTTTATTTGCTTTTGTTCTGATTGTTTTTCGGAATGGTACGGTTTTGCAGGATATTTTCCCTCCGATCTTTATTTTTTTCGAAAAATGTCGTTTTTGCGAGATTTTTGTACGGATTCGAATGCGATTGCTCCGTCACAGATATCCTGGGCTTATCTGAGATAACTCATAAAGTAATTTATTCATGCCAGAGATAGAGGTGATCTGTGTAATATATATAAACGATTCCTGGTTTCCTGATTCCTGGAATATACTTAAAACGCGAATAATTCATCAAGTATGCAGATATAAACTTAAAATTTGGCAGAGAAAATCTACTCTAATATAAAGATGATATGGCGAAGGAATGTTTACGAAAAACCTCCAGAGTTCGACTCCAGGAGATGATTTACATTCTCCATAAGATAACACGTAAAAGTCGACTTTTTAACGTACAAGCTTTTCTTCTTTTTGGGATTACAATTACAAAAAATAAACTCACGACCTTTAGATCTAGACTATTTTAAAGAAAATCTTACAATGTTTCCTATTCTGTTCATTGTTTATCGCCTACATTTCGTAATTGTTCGTGTTAAACGTTTGATTCACATATTTTGGGGAAATCTTGTTATTTTACCGGGATGTTGCTTTGCCCACCAATTATATTGTTTACCTTCGAATTCATATTGATATTTCAATCCTTATGGGTTTAAGCGTGCTTCGAAGGCTTTTAATACTGAAAGGCGAGAAAGGCAGAAGGAGAGGGAAATGATTTTCATAGTTCGTTGCGTTATTTACGAGAAGGAATACCTTTAGAGGTGAAATTCGCTATGTTGTCCGTTCGTTGGTCTGAGTATAAAGTTATTAAAAAGCGAATAACTCGATCAAGGATGTAGGTAGTCAATTTAAATTTGCCAGAAATTCATATAATGAGCTAATCATAATTTGTTTAATTAGGGTTGACTAGGTAATTATAGAAACACACCTCCGTTGGTGGCGCTATTTTGAGAGGGGATATATCGCACTTCCTTCGATTAAAACTAATAAATTTTAATTCAATGAAACAATATTTTGTGGAATGAAAATTAAAAAATACATAATTCACATTATAGTATGTTCCGGGGAGTTGAATTCTATTTTTTGCCTCATATTCATCTATATTCATTTATATTAAAATACATTTATGTAAAAATAAGTCAATCTTACCAATATAAGTCATTTAAATGTTATAACCTAAATCCCATCTCGGCATATATCAAACGGATTTACGTGACATTGGCGATTAGCATATCCTGTGATATATAACGATAGGAATGTATATATTCCTGAATTTTTTGTTTTAAAAAAATTTCCCGTATAGACGCGATAAAAATTAAAGATTTTTCTGCTTTTTACAGAAAGTAACCTTTGCCTCTTAAATGTATTTTTATAACTATGCTATAACTAAATCCTTGCTTTGGTAAAAATAATCAATTTAACAGCGGCAGAGGCTCCAGATTTATCATCAAAAATGATTACTTAACAAATGTTGAACAGCAACATATTATTTACCGTCCCGGGATCTGAAAAGGTATACAGTAATAACGAAACAATAATCTCTGCTTCTTCTAGTCAGAATTATTTTTTTAAAATTTGTTTGTTTGGTCAGAAAAAATCCTAATTACCGTTTGCCTGCCATAGTTTGCAAGATTTTAAATTTTGATTTCAGGTAGAGTTCTTTGGTTTTCGAAATTCTATATCTAGATAAAAATTCATAATATTGGTTTAAAATTTTAGTTTTAATATTTTACCTTACTTTTATAGATTTATTAAAAAAATACTTTATAAATAAATTTAACAAAGGTTTTAAAGCAAGCAGAATACCAAAATGACCACGGAGGTCATTTTCTGATACTAGCGACAGATTAAAATATAAGAGAATAGCCACAGCAAGAGCATCAGTCTTCTGAACGAGGACAAAATTGATGTCCATCACAATGACTTAGACAAGGGCAGTCTTTTAAAGTTGCAGGTGTTGAGTTGTCAAACGACTGCTTTGCTAACTACTTCAAGAAAAGGATGCGGGAAAAAATTATTAATTTGAGAAAAAGATGTGAAGACAACATATATTGTATACAAACAAACATTAGACTAAAAACTAACTTGGTTTAAATACTTCATTTATTCTGAAATCTTCTTCAAATTATTTTGTCTTGACTTAAAAACCCGATCAACGCCGGGCATATTTGCTAATCTAATTTATACAATAATTGATAGTAGCTCAATTTTTGTTAATTTTGTTTTAATTTTGTTAATTTTTGTTAATATATACAAATGACCTCGTCGTCGTCGGTGGGTGGGAAAACGGACGTGTATTGCTATTTTAAACAAACTTTCCGAGTAGCTAGAAGATTGATATTTGGTGGGAACGTTTGATTCTTAAAGTAAAAGCCATTTACGAAAAATAATTTTCCAAAATCGACTCGGGTTTGATTTCTGAGAATGATTTCCATTCCCCATAAGATAATATGCAGAAATCGATATTTCGACCTAAAAACTTATATTATTTTCCTTATTAAAATTCACATATTTGACCTTTGATCTCCAAACTAGGACTGCATTAAAGACAAATGAAAATAGTTTATTATTCTTATCGTCTTTTATTGCATTCGAATCGATATCTCTCGAATTTAACGTTTTAATATCATTTTGACAAAATTTAGCGTTTCTAAGGAGAAGTCGCCTTGTCAACCAGATGCATTGTTGAATTCAAAATCCTATTACTCTCACATATACTCCCGTTCCCTCCGGACCTCCATGAATTCTCCTGGCCCAATTTATAGGTATCAGAGATATCCCAGAATTATTTTTTACTTTCTCCATATACATAGTATAGAAAAAGTACCTATTTTTTCATGAAAAAAATCGAATTCGAGGTTTCAACATAAATACACGTTTTGAGGTTCCCTGAACATGTTTTGACTATTTTCGCTATGGTGTCTGCGTGTCTGTCGGTCTGTCTGTGTGTAATAGGGTTTTTACTTTCTCCATTTGTAATATAGGGAAAAGTATTATTTTTATGAACATGAAAAAATGCGCAGAAGTTGAAATGATTGTGTTAACATATGACACAATTTTATTCGCCAAAGACGTCTGACGTAGCCCGGGAATTGCTGGGTACTTTCAGCTAGTCATGATAAATAGCTACTTCTAACATCTATAATAAATAGCTGCTTCTTACGGAGGATATATTATATATAATGATAAAAAACCTAAGGTATTTTTGATATTCTACAGAGCTGAAATTTGGAGGGAACCTTGTTGTTGGTCAAAAACCGTCAGAAAAAAATCTAAAATTTCAAAATTTCTTCTTACAACGGGGTCTTTTACACCCCAAAACGTTCATTTTCAAGTCCGTTCAAATCCGTACAAGTCTTTTTATAATTAAATTTTCAGATTACTTTTAATTAAGGTACAAACTCCAGACCTAAATTATATGACTGTAAAAAGAACTAATATTATTTTTCCTGAAAGTAGAACACGAATCCATGCCGAATTAGTCCAATTATTTCATTTTTACTGCATAAAAACTGGATTTTTTGCAATTTATAACAATGGCCCAATATATCTGTCATTACTACGAGACAATGCTTTTCTCCGGGAATTTATTTTACGTGTTAATAAAACTGAAGTAGAGCTTAGTGCCATGAACTGAAAAGTAGCTTAGTGTCATGACGTCACTCTCAGACCGTGACATTTAAAAGCAAAGGGAAAACTTATTTGGGTGCACAGACAATACTAAGAGGAATATTGCGCTACAATTTTCAGGGCTTGTAGATTTCATGAGTAGGCCTTCGGATAATATGAGACATCTTATGTAGGAAGTTGAATTCTGTATCTGTAAGAAAAATTAATTTAGACAACTTCCCGATATGTTACAAAAATGAAAACGACTTTAAAATTAAAAAACAGGAAACATTAGAGAATTATGAAAGATAGTGATGTGACCATTGCAACTATCTCAAAACTTTAAAATTGGAATTGATTAGCTTGCTTAAATGATACAATTGACTCCTATAGGATTCCTCGTTTCGACTCCAGGCACTCCAACATTTGAGTTTTTCCTGTGTAAATAGCATTGCAGAATATTTGGCAATCAATTTACGGTAATTCTCATCAAGTAAGAGAGATGAAAGTTGGTGTGGTGGTTATAGGACACCAATGCTTGCAGTATGCAAGCACCGATTACTCGTAGGATTTTATATATATATATATATATATATATATATATATATATATATATATATATATATATATATATATATATATATTAACTAAAGGAAAAGAAAAGGTAATGATGAGGGTGGCAACAAGGTATATATATATATATATATATATATATAAACTAAAGGAAAAGAAAAGGTAGTGATGAGGGTGGCAACAAGGTATATATATATATATATATATATATATATATATATATATATATATATATATATATATATATTTATTTATTTATATATATATATATATATATATATATGTCCAATTTTAAAATCCTATAAGAAAAGCATTGAAAACTGTGCAGGGCTATATAAAATTGCTTTTTAAATTATTAAAATTAAGATACAAAGTAGGAACATGCACCATACTGTGGAATAAAGAATAATGATCATTTTTCTTGAAGACAGAATTCATATCCATGCTGCATTAGCTTAAGAATTTGATTTTAATTATAAAATTTTTCTCGGTCTTCAACAATGAAAAATATAAACTACCATAGCAACTACTCTAAGGCCTTTCAATGGGAAGTGATTTTTCTATACTTTAAAGTCTGTCACCTTGATTCACGTCTTGTCGCGTCAAAAACCTATGAGGTTAAAATACATGTAATTAAACGAAGGTGCGCACACATGTCCTTCACGTCGCTTTACTTTCAGTCAAACTACGGAAAGCATTCCAACTCGAAAATCTCTTCCGCCAAATTCCGATGCCGAACGCGACGCGAAGGACAAGTGTGCGCACCGGCGTACGGCGACGTACGTCGACTGAAGCATCTTCGGATGAATTCGTGCTTACTCGACCTCATTCGGCCGGTCGGAATCTTGAAAGGTTTCAGTGCCTTGTTCAAGAGTTCACGTGTCCGACATGAGAGATATTGGAAGTGAGTTTACAGTCATGGAAGAAAAATAGTTCATTGTGGCAATTGTAGAGTACAAAGACCTTTATGATGTAAGTAACCCCGATTACCACAATCAACAAAGGAGAGAAAATATATGAGAAGAAATTTCAAAGGAATTGGGAAAACCAGGTAAGAAGAGGTTGTTCCATCTTTTTACAATATACGTTCATAGTCCAGCACTAAATACTGCACTTGCACAAAGTCGATTTGTTAATTACTGGGATTAGTAATATCTCTTCATTTTTATATTTATGTATATTATGATACGGAGTGGTGACCGAGCGTGTAGAGCGTTCGACTGCTGACTGAGGGGTCGTCGGTTCGAATCAGTGACGGAGTTCTCTGACGTCTACAGTCCAATTTTTGCTGTGTGGTTTATCTGAGTTATTTCAGGTTAATCTGGCATCAGATTTATTTGGTATCACGCTCTACCACTCCGGAAGTGATATGGCCTGAAGGTGCTTTACTTTTTATTTATGGGCGATTTTTTTTATTCGAGAAACCTGAAATATCGCTATATCTGAAGAGAGAAATGCAAAAATTGCTAAAACATAGTCTTATGACATTTAAAATCATTTATTTAAAAAAATTTAACATCATATGTTGAAAATGAGCACCAACTTGCTGAATACATATACATGTTCTCCGCAGCATATTGTCTGACACAGGCTGCAGCATTCTTCAGTGATGCTCTCAATGACATCTCTGGTTCTTTCGTTTAGATGATGAAGAGTATGGGGATTCGTAATATACACTTTTTCTTTTATGTATCCACAAAGGAAAACATCAGGGGAGGACAGATCGGGAGTTCGGGGAGGCATACAGAAAGTCTTTCCTCTGCTATTATTTCACGCCGAAATGTGGTGTTTTGGCAACTGATCTGGGCGTCTAGCAAATGTAGAAGTTCAAAAAACTTTTCATATTTCATGCGAAAGTATTGGAAAAACTTTCTATCATCTTTCAATAAATCTGGAAAAATAAGATGATATTCTCCGAGTGAACGCGTTTTTCTATTAATTTCATGAATCCATAGCCGCTTAGGTTTAGTTTCTTCTTCTTCCTCTTCACATATCAAACTTGTAGTTACAAGTAGCTCTTCGTCCGAACTAGATGACACTTTAATGAAAACTAAAACAAATTTAATAAACTGTTCGCTTTAAAATGACGCGCGCCACCACACGCCGTCGTACGTCGCCGGACCTTAATGTGCTTCGGTTTTGACGGATCGTGACGCGACGTGAAGCAACGCGACGGACAAGTGTGCGCGATCCTTAAGGGCATTGATTTAATGTTTATACTGCATTATAATCTATTTTATTTCAGCCAACAAAGTATACATATGATGACGTAATATTTTTAAATAAATTTTTTTATCCGGATACGAATTAAAGTCACAGATGATGTCGCCATAACCCTAACACATGAAATATCCAAATTTTTACATACATTTTAATGTTATATAAAGGCTATTTTCTTAATGACGATTATAGCTATTGATGAAACAAAGCGATCTAAGGCATGAAACCGAAAATTTGAAAACTTGGACGCGACACGAAAACCAGAGATAATATAATGTAGCGGAAAATGAAAATTGTCTTATTTATATATTATTATGCCATTGATTTTAAACTACGAAGTGAACTTATGATGAAGTCATTATACTAACACACGAAATTTAGTAATAAGTGAAAAGTATTTTAATGTTGTTTCGTAGTTTTCGAGAAATTTTAACTCTTTTCAGTTATTAAATGAAATGATTTCCTGCCTATTTTGCGATTTTTTTATCCAAATACGTGATAAAGGCACGGATGATTATTCCATAATCTTTACACAAATTATCCTAATTTTTCCATAATTTTAGTGTATAGGGTATTTTCTTAATGATGATTATTCTTATTGCTCATGCAGAGCGTTCTGAGTCACGAAACTGGATAAACGAAAACTTGAACACGAGGCTATTGCAAGAGAATTTATAAATTACGGATAGTTGACTTAATTTCGCGGAATATTATAAATATTCTGATAGAACTCATGAAATATATTGTCTAATGCGCATAGGATACAGGTTGCTGAAGTGCTATTGTTCTGCAGATCACATTTGTTTATTGACGAGTTTTGATCTTGGTGTCGAGTGATTTTCTAAGCGCTTACAGTATGCAAGCCCCGACAATTCGTCTATTATAAATAGCTACTTTTCACGGAATATATAGGACACCTATAGGATATATCACCATCATAGGTAGTCTGTCCGTAGACAGGTTCGTGATTATCCTTGGTTAAACCTGGTTCTCCATATACTCATATTTTCCGCTGTCCTCTTCATATCTTGATAACTCTCTTTCCCTTTCAAATCAGCTGAAACCTTTTCCTACCTCTTTCCCTTATCCCATCTAGTTTTCCTTCTAACACGTCTTTAATCATACTCTCTCTCCTCAGGTAATGTCCAACCCAGTTAGCCTTTCTTTTTCTGATAGTCTGTATAATCATTCGCTTCTCTACTATTCTTCATAGCACTTCATCGTTTTTCATCCTATCTGTCCATTTTATCTTCAGCATTCTCCTCCAAGTCCACATTTCAAAGCTTTCTGAGTATTTGATGTCATTTTCCCTTAACGTCCATGTTTCTGCCCCATACAATGCTATACTCCATACGTAGCATTTTATCAACTTCTTGCGGA
Source organism: Tanypteryx hageni (assembly GCA_028673005.1). Lineage (NCBI taxonomy): Eukaryota > Metazoa > Arthropoda > Insecta > Odonata > Petaluridae > Tanypteryx > Tanypteryx hageni. The sequence goes on along the minus strand of CM054115.1, from coordinate 175,163,446 downwards.
TATCTTCCCTTATATTCCCTGTAAGTAGTTGTTCTTTTCTCCTGAAAGCCGCTTTTGCTTTCCCTTTTCTAGTTCTGATCTCATCCGTACATTTTGCTTCTCGTGTTATGATGCTTCCAAGGTATTTATATTCTGAAACCTGTTCTAAAGGATTTCTTCCAATACTTATGTTCGGATTCACTTCTTTACTCGATATTCGAATGACCTTGGATTTTTCTGTATTTATTTCCACATCGTATTTTCTACCTGTTATCACTAGTCTATTTATCATTTTTTGTAGCTCTTCTTCCTTTCTTGCTAGAAGTACTTGATCATCTGCGTATTTTACAGTTCTTATAATCCTTCCTCCAATTTTGAAATCTACTGTGCCTTCTAAAGTTTCTTGCATTAGACTTTCTCCATATATATTGAATAGTGTTGGCGATAGGCAGCAGCCTTTTCTTACTCCTCTACCGATACTTAATCCGCAGGTGGCCACATTCTCAAACCTGACCTTTACAACTTGATTCACATATAGATTCCTATTCAGTCTCCAGTCTTTCCAGTCTACACCTATATCCTTTAATATCTTCATCAACTTGACCACTTTACTCTATCAAAGGCCTTCTGCCAGTCTACGAAACATGCGCAGATATCTTGACTGTACTCTATTGCCCTTTCTGATATGATTCTAACTACCCCTATAGCATTTCTAGTTCCTCGTCCTTTTCTGAAACCGAATTGATCTTCCCCTAGTATTTCATCTGCCTTTTATTAAGAATAGGATATATATATATATATATATATATATATATATATATATATATATATATATATATATATATATATATATATATATATATATATATATATACATAATATATAAAACCTAGGGTACTTTTAGATATGTCATGGACCTGAAATTTGGCAGGATGATAGGTTCTTAGGTATAACCAACAAAAAAAAATCGAAAATTTCAAATTTTTTAATTTTTAGTGGGGTATTTTTGACTCCCATCTTCCATTTCGATACTCCATAAGAAAATCATGGAAGTCTGTGTAGAGTTTCATAAATTTGCATTTTAAAATTTGTTATAATTAAGACAGAACCTCGGGACGAAAACAAGACAATAGCTAATAGATAGAGGTTTTTATTTTTTAAGACTAAATTCAAATTGGTGCCGAATTGACGAAGAAATTTTTTTTAATCGGAAAAAAGCAGATGCTCAACAATAAAGGCCTTCAGCAACCATAACATCCAGGACAATACTTGTCAATGCGAATTGGCAATCCGTATTATAATATCATTGCTTTAATACTTTTTAATAGAGAAATTTTTATTGTCCCATTGATGTCAATCAAACACGTATACATGTGATGTATGATATGTATGATGACGTAATAATTTTAAAACCCGATATATTTTATTAAATAAAAGAACATTACTCCTTTCACTTATGGAGGTTGATGAACTGTATGTAATAATTGCTTTAATTTAGTGCTTCTAAAGGGAATCAGTAGATTGTATTGTAATGTAATTAATTTAAAAATATGGCGTCAACTTATAAAACCAAAAACAGGAAATATTAGTGACGTTATGGACTTTTTGATGCACTGCATCCCCTCAAATTCCTACGGTGTTACTTTTGATATGGACTGAAATGCTTGCTGAATGCAAGCACCAAATTCTCCGGCACCCCAGAGAATCTCTTTTTGGTAAGTGTTCACCGGGCTCCCTTACTTCAACAATTTGTTACCATCCACTTACCCTATTTACCTATACTCTTCCACACACCCACACACACACACACACACACATATATATATATATCATAAGTAGGCTTGGTAAGATTCGATTTTAATAGATAAATAACATTAAGAATCGATTTTTTTTAAATTTTAAATTCTACGAAAATGAATTGACGTCGATATGTGTCCATTTTCACCACTACAATTTCTACAAAATTATTCATCATAATTTTTAAATTTTGTTTTCCGCACTCCAACTTAATATCTTTTAACGCCGCACGTCCAAAATGGTAGCGAATGTCAGTCTTTGACATACCAAACGGCCACACAACGTTCGAAATTCAGTACACTTTGATTTCTAATGTCGACTATGTCACTGACCTAAGACACATACTGAGTTGCCTAAGATTCCAAAGCCAAAGGTAAGTGACCAAATAATATGATCGGCTTATTGCGCTCTGTCTTTATCCTCGACTAGATCCGATAATTCCTACGAACTTTGGACTCCATTACCGAAAAGTCAGAGGACGTCTATTGCGTCTTCTGTGCTACAAGTTCTGCTGACCTCCAAAAGACGAAAAGAAATATTCTTCTGAACAGAAAAATGAGTACCGATCCTCAGATTTCATTCATGAATTTTGCTGTACATAATCTTCATGTCACATTAATTTTTTACGAATGATCACGATTTCGTGTATAAGGGGCGCGAATAACGAGTAAAATATGCTTTCTGATATATTCCAAAAAATTAAATTAAAATTATTGTCGACATTCGTCATCGACTAATAGGAAAAATAAACTTAGATGTTAGTGATCGCTTTTTAAGAAATATAAACTACAGAAAATTAATAAATATACAGAAATAATCGTCGATTTTTAACGCAGACTTTTAGAAAAAGTAAACGACATTTGTGGTCGCATTTTAAGAAATATTAACGTCGAAAATTACCAGACTTAGTAAAGCGTATAGAAATAAACGTCGATTTTTGTCGCCGATTTTTTGGAAAAATAAATGTCGAAATCCACCAAACCTAATCATAAGTACAGTCAAACCAAGATGTAGCGCCCTCTCATAAGTTGGCATTGTAGTACCCCCGCATACTGCCAATGAATCGTTGTGAACAGAACTTCCATCTCATGATTACATAGAGCAAGCATATACCTCGATTTACAGCCAACCCCGCTTCAGCGCCAATGTCAATGATGAACAAACGGTGGCGCTAAATCGGGGTCTCACTGTATTCCGTCCGTAGCCAGGTTAGTGATTATTCTTGGTTGCGCATGGTTCTCCATGTACTCCTGCTCACCGCAGTGTTCACTTTTCGGTAGTTCTCTTTCCCCTTCAAGTCGTCTATCAACTGAAACCATTTCCCACCTCCTTCTCTTTTCCCTTCCAGTTTTCCTTCTAACAGGTCTTTAATCATGCTCTCTCTCTCTCCTAATGTAACGTCCAATCCATTTCGCATTCTTCTTTCTTATGGTCCGCATAACCATTCGCTTCTCCCTTATTCTTCTTAGTACTGCCTCGTATTTCATCCTATTTGTCCACTTTATCTTCATCAAACTTCTCCATGGCCACATTTCGAAGGTTTCAAAGCATTTTATATCATTTTTGCTTAGCCTCCGCCACCTACTCTCATCCCAACCTTCTTTCCTCTATATACTGTCTCGAACCACTTTGTACCATATGACGATGACGCTAAGCGTGTAAAACTATGTCGATAATATATTTAACCCATTGTGCATTTTCACAAAAGGTGAAATAAAGCAATAGCAACATCGCCAAGATAATTTTCCATCTAAGTCTATTTCCAATTAAATTAGCATCTACATTGTCTTAAGAAAACGCATTTTTATAATTGTACACGTTCCATGTAAAGTTTTACCGAAACTCAAACAACAAATTACTACTTTTTTATTCATTAACACTTATTTTCAAATTTTCTTGTTTACTCGATAATCGCATGACCTTGCATTTTTCTTTATTTTGTTCACTACATATCTTCTACTTGTTATCACCAATCTAGTTGTCATTTTAATGAGTTCCTTTTCCTTTCTTGATAGAAGTATTTCATCACCCGCGTATTTTAATGTCTTTTAATCTTTCCTTCTATCTTGTGATCTTTTGTCCCTTCTAGCGATTCTTGCATTAGAATTCTCCATATTAATTGAATAAAATCTGCAATAGGACACAGCCCTTTTTTACTTCTCTGCCGATATTTACTATGCCGGTGTCAGCATTTCCCAACCTGACCTTTACAACTTGATTCACGGATTGATTATTCCTGATCAGTCTCCTCTCTCTCTAATATCCTATATCCTTTAATGTCCTAATCAGCTTTGCCCAATTTACTATATAGAAGGCTTTCTGCCAGTCGACGGAACATACGCAGCAATATTACCCTTTCTGATTTGATTCGCTCTACCCCGTTAGCATCTCTGGTTCCTCGTCCTTTTTTGAAGCTGAATTGATCTTTTCCTAACATTCCTTCGGGCTTTTTCTTTAACCTATTAGTAAAAATCCTCGGATGGTCTTCGAAGTATGTAATAGTAGGCTTGTCATTCTGTAGGCTTTACACTGGATTGCCTTTGATTTATTATTTAGAGGTATCACTGTTACTTCCAGAAAATTCAGAGCCCACTCTCCCGAGTTGTAAATCTTATTAAATAAATTCGTAATCGCATTCAGTCCTTCCGATACCTTGAATTTACGTACCTCTGTCGGTATCTCATTGCCGCCTCTTGCTTTTCTTTTCCTCAGGTCCTGTATTGCTTTTTCAACTTCGCTTTCCATAATAATTGGTCCCAAGTTGTCTTCTTTTACGTCGTCCTCTTCTTCCAGTTCTATTTGCGTCGATCTCGCCTGCTTGTTGTGTAGTTCCTTAATGTATTCTTCCCGTACCTGCACTACATCCTTTGGTTCTGTGACTATTTTCTCGTCTTCATTCATAATTCCGTTGTCACGGATCCCATTAATCTTCTTATCTTCTAATTCGAGTGATCTAGCGCACATCATATCGTATCACCCTTACTTCTTCATCTGTTGTATATCCTCACATTTTTCCTATATCCAGTTTTCTCTAGCATTATCTATTACCCTTCTCAACTCGTTATTTATATGTCAATTTTTAGTTCTACCTTCTTCACTGTTAACATTTCCAACTGTCTTCTCATCCATTTTTTCGATCATCCATGTTTTTTTTTATTTTATTCATTTGTTTTTTAATTTTCTTATTTAGAAAACCTTTGATAATGTCATAAATTTGCTCCCATTATTTATCCAAGATCTTTGGTTTGTTTTCCTAATTTATAAGACAAAATTCCAATGTCGCGCTGAATGCATCCTCCCTTTCTATCAGTTTGTCAAGATCCAAAGTCTATTTCTTCTCATTTCCTTATTTGTTTAAGATTCTTAGCAATGGCGTACTCAAATATGTGTGGGACTATACACCAAAACAAAAATGAAGTATCGGAAAAATATTTAAGGGCCTTTCGAAAAAAATATGGGCCCGCTATGACCATGGGCTCCCGCGGGGTTGCAGGGGTGTCCGCTACGCCACTGCTTCTTAGTTATATCGACTTTTAGAAGATTGTGATCTGAATCTGTCTGATCCTGGTAATGTATTAGCATTTTGTATACTGTTTCTGAATCTTTGTTTTACTAGGATGTAATCTATTTTACATATCATTCTATCTCCTTGGCTCTTTCAGGTATACGGCCTTCGTTTCTCTTGCCCATGTATTAGTCAATACTAGATCTCTGTTAATACAGAATTCTAACACCTTTCTCCTCCTCTGTTTCCTTTCCCATGTCCGTATTCACCGACAGCATTTTCTTACTGTCCCTTTCCAACTATGCTGTTCCAATCTTCCATTATTATGCATTTTACCTTCCCTCTTCTTCGTAATTGTCATCAATTTGATCTTACATCTCCTCGATTTCGTTTTCTTCATGAGCGGATGTTAGCCTGTACACCTGGATTATCAACATGTTCACTGGAAGCGTTTTAAGTATCAACCTATTGGTCCCTGCTATTTCCTTTCTCACGCTTTTCATCATATCTTTCCTATGTTCTTGAGCAACTCCCCTTCCCTCACATAATTCTTCGGATTAAACTACCATCAATTCTTCCGAATCGAGCTGCCCTTCTTTTTCCCATGTAACTTCGACAACCCTATGATATCTATCCTATTCTCATTTCTTCTTTTAGGTTCTCCAGAATCCCTGACTTCCTCGTGCATTTTATATTGCAATTACGTATAGGTACGTAAGTTACCTTCGACGTATGTTTTCTCAAGGCAGTTCCCGCCCGGAGTTACGAAACGAGGACTATTTTACCTCCGGAATGTTTTACCTCGAAGGAGTTATTGCATTGTCCAACCATATAATGCTTTACTAGGCAATTTTAGTGTGGTGATTTCTCTCATGCTTTCCATATTGCAGTACTCTAGCCGTTCAAATCGTTCCGATCATACTATATTGGATATAAACCCAGCCAACATCATTTGTATTCGACTATATACCACACTGATAATACTGTTTCCATTGCCAGGCACAGGTGATAGCATTTTTTAAAAATACCTGCATTCGCTGGAATCGAACCCCAGAATTATGTAATGGTTAGCCGACACGGTAACTACTACACCACCTGTATATATTACATATGTTATTTATGTAATATTTTCACAAAATTATAAAATATGTTATTATATTTGTGCGAAGACTTCGTCAATTGCAAAAATAGGTAACTTTTATAAACCTAAATATTAAAATTCCTTTTCCAAATACGTATAATATTTTCCGCTTAGCTTGCACGGATCTTTGTTTTTGCCTTTTAAATATTCAGATGGGCAAAGGTATATAATTTACACTTATCACTTTTTAATGTAGGCAGTGAGCAACGAAAATACCGAGCCATCGCCTAGGACAGTGGTTCCCAAACTTTTCTAATGGCGGGCCACATCGGTGGTTGCGAATCCTTAGGCATTGGAAGTTGCGAATTCTTCGGCGGGCCGGATTAGAGTTAAAATCGGAAGCTATGTATTCTGGGGTGCCATAAAAGTGAAAATCAATTCCAAATAAGGTTTTCATGACTGACATTTCAATATTTAAAGTTTACTATCATAATTTAAAAAAAAATGTATGAATTTTTCTGTTAAATTTTTTGAATTGCTTTTTTGCCATAGCTTCGCGGGCCGCACAAAACCCTTTTCGGGCCGCATTTGGCCCGCGGGCCGTAGTTTGGGCACCATTGGCCTAGGAGTCTATCCTCAGGGATTAAAGTCATTTCGAAGCAGGATCAATGGTCATTGCGCGCGCATTGGTCGTGGTTGTTTTATTTGGCACATTCCTAAATGATAACATTTATTTTAGTTTTCAGAAATTCAAAGATTTTTCACGAGATTCAATCAACGCATCAAAATGACCAGTACCATGAGAATATTTCGCTTACTTTATCTTCCTTTTAATCCTTCTACTGTCGTTATACGCGCAAACGCATAACTCAAGTTTCTCCAGTTGCCATTAAAAATGTATGAAAGCCACGAGGTTAGAATTTTTGTAATTCTTATTGAGTCTATTTGATTTTAGCCATGATGTGAGGTCGGCAAGTCTACATTGAAGCAAACAGGCACAATTTTAGCTGTAAAACGAAGTATTGAATCAATGCGTTCTAACCAAAGACCAAAACGTCCAATAATCAATGCAGGGATCATGTACTGGAAATAAACTCCAATTTCCCGATAAATCCGGAGAAAAAAACTTCAAGAAGGACGCTACGACATGTATCAAGCTGAAAAAAATAAATCTAAAATGTATATATATATATCGATTCTACCTCAATTCGTCGCGTGTCAAAATCGTCACAAGGCAAATTCGTTGCAAGGCAAATTTGTCGCATGGCCAATTCGTCGCATAAGATATTCGTCGCAAATTCAGTAATCGTCGAGGAAATAGGAAATCCTTTTTTTCTTCATTAATCTTACGATTCACTATATTTAGTCTATGGGAAGGGATGAAGATGCCTCATAATTTCCGAATAAATTATAGAACTCCGGTGCAAATTATTTATAACAATTATCCAAATAAAATTTCTGACAATATATTTGATGAAATATTCGTATCTATATGATCAGGACATTAATAAAAGATATTCATCTTGTCACTTTATGTATGACGTTTTTTATACTTGTTTTAACAAACTTCCCGTCTATGTACATAATTGAGATATCGCAGAAATCCAGCGCGTGCCCGCTGCAACTACCCCTCTAAACCAGTATGGAAAAAGGTTTTATCAGATTTAGCAAAAATTTATTATAAGACAACTTTAGAATTTGAATCTGTCGTACATAAATATTTTTTTTACTCGCATTCGCATGGGGAGAACTGAGATTTCGTGATATAACAGAATGCGAGTTGAGATTTACCAGTAATACTTTTGTCACGCATTAAATGTGAATGACTAAAAAAATGCCCGAAAAAGTCCCGGGTACGAATCCAGAAGTGTCCCTTCTCTGTTCGAATAAATAGGGAAGGGTTGAAACGAAGCGTACAAGCCTTTCTTCGATAAAATTGTAACATACCTATTCTGCGTTTCATTTCGCGCATTACATGTTATTATAGGAGAATCGTTATCCCATGTTATTTCCCTATACTGCTAATCCCTCAACGATTTATGAATTTGCGACGATTTTGCAATGCAACGATTTTTCCATGCGACGAATTTGCCGCGCGACGAATATCGAATTGGCGGGACACCATATATATCTCTACCCGTATGAAATCTCTTAGGTTAGGAGGAACGGATTAAAAGTCTTTCAGAAAGAGTCTATCAGGAACTTTCATTCGGTGCGTCAGTGTATTAAATTATAAATAAATAAAGACCACTTGATTTTTTTAGAGTGACATTCAGTTAGTGGGAGATGGAGAGGGAGGGAGAAAATAGGAGAGCGGAGGTGATATGGGGAGTGGAAGGGATGAAGGGAGATACAGACAAAATCCGGTTTGTATGAGGCCTGTCCCCTAGCGAATTGAAGCAATGTATGTTTCATGGAGTGGAAGTGTGAGCCTTTTCTTGCAAATGAGGATGCGCTCCCGCGACCTTTGACCCTCTTTTACTCCTGGGAAATCCCACGTAGAAGTCCTTGACCGGGGGCGATAAAATTTTTCCCTTACCCGACGGATGCACTTTGGCGGGGCGGGCAGGAAGAGGAGGTGTGCGCTCGGCGCATGTCTTTTTTTCGCGTCTCTGGTGACCACTGATTTTCTTTTTCGTTCCGGTTTTATTTTCCTCTCCCTCTTTCTCTCCCACGCTCTCCCTCTCTCTCTCTCTCTCTTGACTCTTTCTGTTGCTCTGACTTTGTCATTACCGGACGGTTTAATGTCCTCGGGGCGGACAAATTCAAATGAATTCGAATAGCCTGAGGGAGGGGAGAATAAGACCCAACGGCGGTGGAATAATGGGTGGAGCAGTTGGAGGAGTGAAGGGGATGAAAGGCCCGTAATTGGATTAGTTTACAATTACCGGTGCAAAGAATTATGCCACATTGCGCGCGGGACAAACCTCCAAGGATGTAGTCTGCTGATAACTTCCCGCGGATTCCGGAAAGAATTAACTCTTAAATTTTGGTGGCGAAAATTTCTGAGTATGAATATTTACAAAAATATTTTCAGCTGTGACGTTACATAATCCATTAGCCGTACCTGCATCTACTTTTTGGGACAAAACTAATTGCAAATCTGATGACTATCTCAAAACAAATGATAAATGAAAAAAAATAATTTCTTGTATTTTTTTGTGAAAACAGACCTAGTCCAACCAGCGACTCCGGAGACTCAAGCGACTCTTTGAAACTTGGACTGCCTTACATAAACCGTAATTATCCGATTATAATGTGTAAGGGAATTTTTGAAGTAAAAGTTATTCAGAAGTTCCACTAAATAAAAGAGTAATATTTTTATCACAATTATTATATGCTACAGAAGCTAAATTACGTGTGAAATATATTTCACCAGCTCATTGCATGTTACTGCGTCTCTTCGGTAATGTCCTTTTTTAGTATTGTGACTCCAGCTCAGGCCAAGGTTGGCCGCCACTTTTCTAGTCGTTTTTAATTTAACAAAAATTATATTAATGCATCAGATGTTTTACAATTTAACGCAAAGACTTTTCTTAAATAATAAATTATAAACAAAAGTACATATTCTGTTATCTACAGTGAAATTGAGGTTGAATAATTTGTTGTAAATATTTTATTTAAATTATTTTATCTTCATTATTCGATAAAATACCTGTAAATTTTTTAATGAAATTAATTATAATTATAATGGCTAGTATAGAACCACGCTTTAACCAACTAAAAGTCAGCGGCAATGCTATTGATGCCTTATAGAAGAGAATTTCATAAGGTGAGCTACTGTCACTCTATAACAACATAAATAAACTCCTTCGTTCCAAATTAAAAGTATTGCGACAACATAATAATTGAAAATTTATGCTCACATTGTTGTATCATGAATGATCCAAGCCATGCTTTTTCAGTCGTAATTATTATGAATCGTTTTTTGTAAGATTCGTAGGACTATATCGCAGTTTCCGTTAAAAATACAGTCGGCCCACCTATAACGCGATATCCTATTGCGCGATTTCACGTATACGCGATTTATAAAGCGAGACCGTAATATCCTAGAACGCGGTCACGTTTCCGCGATTTTAGAAGACAAATTTCTCAGATTTTTAAGAATTTCAGAAGTGGGACAATTTTAGCGTGCCGCGCTTTCTTGTGATTACGGTTATCAAACGTCCCGATTTAGGTGGGACAATCCCTATTTTTTTAAAAATATTTTGTCTCGTATCTTGTTAATAGGGACAGCAAGTATCCCGCTTTTAACGGATTGTGGTATATTTTGCATAAAAAATGCAATATGAAATTATAAACGGATTTAATCCATTTAAAAGCATAATGATCCGAACAGAAATTATTATGCCTACTCGCAACGTAATTATTTTAAATTAAATAAATGATGATTTGCACAGAATTGATTACTGTCTGTATTAAGATTCTCTCACCCGTTAGCTATCAATATTATGAAAACTTTCAGTGACTAATCTAAAATGCCACGATCCAATAATTATGCAATAATAATAATTACAAATACATTCTAACGGAAAACTAAAATCATCACGCGTATTTGTGTAGCAAAAATAACGTGCATATGTACAAGAATATACCGAATCCGGGTCCAAAAATAGTCGTTGCAATGGTACCACTAGTAATGAGTTATAAAAACCGCAAAAACGCCGGTATTTACGTGAAATTCGAAGAAAACTTTGGATAAGAAAAATTCTACGATTAAAATTAGGATTTCTCTTCCTTTCCTCAAAGAAAGGTAGAAATTCCGCTCCGATATTACAATTATAAGATACTTTAATGTGCAAGAGAAAATTACCTTGCAAGATGGATTTCAGACTTCCCATGTAAATCAAATGGGAAGGAATCAAACCCGGGACTTTCAAACTTCGCAACAAAACTCTCCTCGAAAGCTCTACTCAAGTAGCAAGATGTTTTTACCAGTTCCATGAAAATTGGTCCATTGGTTCAGAGCTAACAGGGGCACAGACATACACACGGACAGACAGACACAACGAAGAAATTAGATGCCTATTTCCATTCTGGAAAGTAGGCTATACATTTTTTGTCTCTCCTACGCATGTAGTGTTTGTCCGTGTGCTGTTGCCCAAGTTCTTATCCGACGCTTCCCTATCCCAGGGTGGTGATCCTATTTGGAGTCGATGATTAGCCTGAATATTTTATCATTTCTTATCCGTGGCCACCCAAACAAAAAGAATAACCGTGCACCTTTTGATGACTGAGCGCATAACTGTTATGTTGTGGAGCGTTGATCTGTCAGTTTGTCTTAAGTCCTGAGTACAGTCGCGTAGCCCAGCGACCCCGCGAGCGTATTAATTGGAGAAACCCTGCCGCACGGACGTGAGACATAGCGAGAATCGGTTAATTCTGGGTGATTTTTAGACGTTCTTTACAAAAGGTATACAAAGAACGCCTTATGGTACCGTCGTATCCGTCAGTCTGTCCGTCCGCATGTTTCATCTGCGAAACTACTGGGCGGATGATGATGAAATTTCGTATTTAAGACGTAAGGGCTAAGAAAATTATATAAATGGTTCACGTTGAATAATCGGCAGTACCACTTAACTGGAGACAAAAATTACCTTTCATTTTTATCTCTAAAAATATCACTTGCAACAAAAATCCTTAATCTAAATTTGTAGAACATCAAATAGCGTATGTATATTTTGTTCGGTACATTTTCATCTAAGGAATAGCCGATTTCAAGATAATCAAACGAGAAAGTCGTAATCACTTTGAATTTACAAATATTTTCTCGTGTTTTTTAATTGTTGTCAACGAAAACATGGCAACTGAAGTAAAAAACATCTGCTGTAAATCATACTGTATATAAAAATAATTTAGTCCGAGGCGGTGTCCGGTCAAGTATAAATATGTATCTGTGATACATAAACTACATAACGTACAGATAAGTAGAGTATATCATTTTAACCGCAATACAGAGTATAGGGTTATAGGTTGGTATTTAAACCGATTAATTTCGCCAATCTATTAATTTTTTAAATATTTTCTGTTTTTATTTTCCCCATTAAAAAATATGGAGGTGAGTGTAGGCTATTTTTCATTTGTACATTATTATTCGAAAAACTCATCAACCGAAGTCAAAACCTGAACTTGAAGACGAAGAAAAGAATGAAGTCTCATTTTCTTATGGTTAAATAAATTCAATTACTGATCAAATTTTCCCAAAATTGAATTTAAACTAAAAAATATAGTTTTAATAAGGAAAAGTTTTCCTTTCCATGGCGGCCGATATTGTTGCCGAACTCAATACCGTAAGCCTACGCCATTGAAATAAATACAAGGTAAGTTAATTATCCATGTAAATAAGAGGTGGCATAATAAGATATTCCCGCATTTTCAAATATTAAAAGACTAGCAAAGGGAAGAAAGAGAGAGAGGGAGAGAGAAAAGGATGAAGGGAGAGAGAACGGGAGGAAGAGAGAACGGGAGGAAGGGAGGGAGAGAAAGAAAGAAGGGGAGGAAGAGAGAGAGGGAGAGAGAACGGGAGGAAGAGAGAGAGAGGGAGATATAATGGGAGGAAGGGAGAGAAAAAATGGGAGGAATGGAGAGAGGGAGATAATATAGGTGGAAGGAAGAGGGAGAGGGAGAGAGAATTGGAGGAAGAGAAAGATAGATAGAGAGAGAGAGAGAGGGAGAAAACAAGGAGAGTTGGAAAAAGTATTTATTTGTTTAAGGCATTATAATTAAATGGTGTGTCACATTCTATCGACGTTTTACTATTCTTTTTCTCTTTGCTCTTCGTTTGTTATTGCCTTTATCATTTTAGTTCATGGTTTTATCTTTGTTCTTATTTGATTGTTCCTCATTTTACTACTCTCCTCCGACGGTTGAGTCTTCTTTTCTGTTCATTCATCGTTTTATAAAATACATTTTTACGTTTCTCAAACATTCCCCTCAATATAACTGCGGGCTATCTACTAGTTATTCTAATAAAAACCTATATGGTTGTGTTTGTGTTTAAAGCTGACGTTTTAAAAACTTCCGGATTAGATGAAAGGTTGAAATTGGGCATGTTTGATTCAGATATAAAAATTAAATTACGAAAATAAAATTTGAAAAAATCACGAGTTCGACTCCAGGGGGGCATTTCCGTTTCCTGTAAGATAACACGTAAAAATCGACTTTTTAAAGTGCAGGCTTTTATTCTTTCAGAAATTAAAATTTGAAAAAATTGACGGACGATCTTCGAATTTAAACTGTTTTAGGAAATTTAATGAAGTTTCTTTTTCTATTAATCTTTTCCCGCCTACCGTTCGAAATCTTTTATATTAAACATTTAAATCGCATATTTTAGGGAAATATCGGCTTTTAAACGTGATGTTGCCTTGCCGACCGTGTCATTGTTAAACTTAGAGAATATATTGTTTTCTCAACCCGCATACGTGTAATATATATGAGTGAATAGATTGTATTAAATTATAGTAGAATGTTTTGGAAAATTAAGTAATCCTAATGGGGCTGGAATTTAGTTTGGCTTCTTTAGCTTATCTAAATGACTATATAGATGTCGAGTAAGAGAGATGGGGATGTGGAGAGTGAGATAGGAAGGAAGGGATATACGAATGGAAGGCACATAGAGAGTAAGGAGAGGTTTAGAATTAGAAAAGGACGGGAGGAAATAGATAAAGGAGACGGAGGAGGAGCTATGAATTGGGACAGGAGGGAATAAGAGAAGGGGAAGGCGGGAGAAAAGAGAGGAAGAGAGAGGGAGTGAGAGGGAAGGAGAGAGGAAGGGAGGGAGAGAGTGACGGGGAGAGGGAAGAAAGGAATATTAATATTTATCCGTCGTATGACAAACAATACACTAGTAAGTAGATACGTCCATTTTCTTTGCACATATACACAGCGTTTGTAAGTGAAAATAAATGTGTAATTTACGACGAAGGAATGAAAGTTAACATAAAGATTATGTTACTACTATTTAAGTGAAATATGTTTTTAATAATTGTAGATTATTTTATTGAGTAGGTACAACCGATTAGGAAATAAATCGGTGATTTAAAAATTGGATATTTCTTTAGCATACCAGTTCTTAATTAATATTATTAATATCATTAATGAGATCAAGCTCAACTCGGTGGAGTTTACTCATATTAAAAAAGAAGATCTTTGTATTTCTACAAATTAAAATTTGTGGAAATACAAAGTTTTTCTTTTTTTTTAATATAAGCCATTAATATTTAGCATTTTTGACATGACTGCATAAACGCAAAGAACGCATCTGCCTCGCATGTATGCACTGATGATGTGTTCATCTTCCCTCTCTAGTTATTATATTAATCCAATTTTGTTTAAGAAATTTTTTATTAATTTAATATTAACGTATCAATTTATTTCTATATTATTTTACTATATTAATCGGAGTTTTCATATGGAAAATTAGTCCCACGGGTCTCCATCCATCTCCATTTTTTTGTAGAATGCATTGTTGAGGAGATATTCTATTTATTTAATATTTGATGAATGTAAAACAATAAATAAAATCGTAGGAAATTTAATTTTCTACAACTTTTGTTCGAAACATTTTTCCACATAATACATTGTTCAAGCTACCAAAACTTCACCATCTACTGGCGAATATTGTAAACACTTTACGCTGCATTAAATTTTTTTAATTGTTGAATCTTCGGGGCATTATCCAATATCAGAAGTCTACGGTTTTAGTTTATTTCTGTTCTTTGTAACGTCTTTAAATTTTTCTCGCATTTCCTCAAAATATTTATTTACATTTGACCTATTTGGAATTATTAGAAATTTCACAGGTATGGAAAAAGTTATGTGGTAGCCGCATCAGATTTTTTGTCATAGCCAGACGAGGTAAAGTGAAGAGCGCCGCAGTTATTAAAAGTGTCGAGCAGTCCTTTGAATATTATATAAAGGCTCAACCACGCATTACGGCTAGCGTCGTTCAATGTAATTAAGTAGCCAATTGTAGAATGGCCTTATACCGTAGCGAGTAAGAGCTCCAATTTAATACTCTTCAGATACACGCGTGCCGAAAGCGGAGCCATGGAGACCACTCCATAATAAGATCAGTAACGAAATCATCTCAGGTACGCTTCCGACCTTCTATCCCCTCAACCGCCCCTTTCATCAACAGAACCTCAATGAAATGGAAGCACTCACGGAGGCAGACCTTCCAACCCTCCTCTTTAAAAACGACCGACCATTTGCTCCTCTCACCGCCTCCTAGACATGCTCCCCCCCCCCTCCATGACACGTTAGCCTTCCGCGCATCCTGCACGTCCTCCACTCACTCTCCCGAATTATTTTTTTCGTCTTCCTCCCTCCCTATATCCTCTCCCGTCATTTCTCCATCTCCTATCTTCCTCATTCCTCTCCCACTCTCCCTACTTACCCTCTCCTGTTCCTCCCTCCCTCTCATCGCCTCTTTCACCTCCCTCCGCCTTTATCCGCCTTCCTTCTTTCCCCACCCTCCCTCATTCTGTTCCCTCTCTCTTACCCCTCCATCATTCTTTCCCCTCCCTCCCTCTTTTCCCTGCGTCCCTCCTGCCTCTCCCTCCCCCTTTCCCCTTTCTTCTTATTTCCCCTCCCTCCATCTTTCCCCTCCCTCCATATTTCCCCTCCCTCCATCTTTCCCCTCCCTCCCTCTTTCCCTTCCCTCTTTCTCCTCCCTTTTTCACCTCCCTCTTAGCCCTCCCTCCCTCTTTCCCCTCCCTGCCTCTTTCCTGCCCCTCTCTCTCCCCCCTCTTTTTTCTCCCTCCCTCTTAACCCTCCCTCCCTCTTTTCTCTTCCTCCCTCTTACCCCTCCCTCCCTCTATTCCCTCCCTCACTCTTTCCCCTCCCTCCCTCTTTCCCCACCCTCCCTCTTTCCCCTCCCTCCCTCATTCCCCTCCCTCCCTCTTTCCCTTCCCTTCCTCTTTCCCCTCCCTCCATCTTTCCCCTTCCTCCCTCCCTCCCTTCCTTCTTTCACCTCCCTTCCTCTTTCATCTCTCCTCCCTCCCATCTCCCCGACCCTCCCCTCTCTTCCTCCCTTCCCTCCCCTCCCTATCTCCCTCCCTATCACTTTTCCCCCACTTTTCCCTCGCCTCTCTTCCTCCATGCCTTTTCTCCCTCTCTCCCTTCTTTTCCTACTCTCTATTTCCCCTCTCCCCCACCCTTCCCTTTTCACTCCCTCTCTCTCCATTCCACCCACCCGATTGCCCCAGCTGAGTACACATGGGCTCATTACTTTGCCCCCGGAGCTCTACTATTTTCGTTGATGGTCTCTAGATGTGCTCAAAAAGTGAGCGTTGTCATATTTAGCTGGTGTGTCTCCCTCCCCTGCCTCCCTCTCCCTCTCTCTCTCTCCGTGGATGTAGGCCACTGGGCGACGCACGCAGATCGAAGAGATTCTGTTGGAAATGGGGTAGGGCGAGGTATGAAATGGACGCTGCGGCAGTTTCAGAAGCGTCGGAGATTTGTAGCTCGCTTGTGTGTATGTGTGTCTGTATGGGGTTAACCGCCCTAACCCTCTTAACCGTTTTAGAGTTCCGATCGCGTTACACATTCGAATCACGTCATGGCGTCGAAAAAAGGGAGAAAGGCTGGAGTTTAGGAAAGAAGGACGGATCGTTGTCCAGGTCGAACGGGATTCATTCGTTAAGGAGTAATCATGAAGAACGCCGTTCCGAAACAACTGAAGTGTCATAAATATCAACATAAGTAATATGAATAAATTTACCGCGAGTATCTAGGACCCATCTCTTTAAAAAATTATACAACAAGAAATGAGTTTTTCTTTTCTCCAAAAAAGTCACAGTTATTGTCTGATTTTATCAATTATGCTCGATTTTTTAGCGTTTTTTTAAATTCTCTTATGCTATTGGTTTGTCTGTCTGTCTGACGGGGTAACTTCTAAACGAAAGCAGCTAGAGACTTCATTTTTGCGCCAGTCGATCCAGTATTCCGTCTCGTTGCATACGCTTTCTCGATTTGTGTCTATTTTTTCTGAGAAGTTGTCATTTTCTTTCACCTTCAGCAGCTCTTTCCTTACTTGTTTTAAATAAGAGCCTAACTTTGTATGTCTCTCACTATTTTTATGATATATTTGATCGTGTTTGATAGAGAACTGTCGACTTATGACTAAAATGACATTGATACATTCTCAATCCCATACTCATAAAAAGGTTATAATTTGGAATCAGATTTTGGCAAATTGTCTTTTATGACGGCTTCTTTTTAGATAATTCGAATTTTTCTTCCCTTTTTTGCCTGACGGACTCAAAGGTGTTAGTAACAATTTTTTTTGGCAAAGTTGATAATAATGAAAGTTATTTTTTACACAACGTAATTTGTATTTTTTTAGGCATACCGTATTGGTCCGATTATAGGCCGCTTCCGAATATAGGCCGGCCCCGAATAATGGGTGCACCAGATCTCTTTGAAAGAAAAAATATATCTCTATCTATGGTACAAAGAGAGCGATTATAGGTCGCATTCAGATTTTATGCAAGCCAGATTTGGAGAATAGGTGCGCCCTATATGCGGATCAATACGGTATATGCATAAAATTAGACGTAAGAGGATTTTACTTAAAGATATAAATATAAAATAATCGAAGAAAATTTTGAAGTTTTGTTTGATTATAAAGTGTGTAAATTGACGGGTAATAATAGTAATAATAATAAGTTCTTTAAAACAAACAAATGACGTGTATTAAAATGGATACACGCTATCCACCCTTCTACCCAGGCCGGCCGGGTAAAAGATGATTCGCCTATTTTTTATTATAAACTTCACTCCGCTTGTCCATATATTTACAATAACTCAGATGTTTTGACAAGTTAACAACCCTGTCGACGAATATTAATCAATTGATATTTACTGAAAATATCTTCAAATTACGAAAGCGACGTAAAGCAATAAAAAACGATTAGAAAATTGTGAATACTACATTAAAAATAAATCAAATTAATGTTCTGATGATAAAGAAAAGCGATAGGACGAGAAAATATTATAGAGTAAAATTGTTACGAAATGAAACGGAAGTGAGACAAAAACCTATTAATATAGTCGTAAATGCTACGTTAAATAACAAAAATGAATGTCCTGGCGAAAGTGAAAAGCGTTTGCAGAATGTGAAAGAATATTCAAGAAAATGTTTTGAGACGGACAATGTAGATGATCGTAATCTTACATTAAATATCTTGAATGAAAATCGAATTATGAATGTACAAATGTAAATTGATGAAGGAAATCCAAAACGGTCGAAGAAGGATAAAAGTATGCAGACAAGAAAAAGATACTGAAACATCAAAAACGATGCAATCAAAGGTATACATGCAAAATTTTGATAGTAGAGTTCAAACTATGTAAAGTTTTTGGAAGAATGCAAGTCTGGGACTAAAATTATTTAATTTAAAATTTTTCAAAATAATGTTAAGATATGTAAAGAAAAATATTGTTTTAAAACTCAAAAGTTAAAAATAAATTAAATATAAGCACATTTTTTTAATTATTAAAATTTTATTGTTAAGATTTGCACTATTAAGGGCTCCGCCCCTACGCGCTACGCGCGTCAACTCCGTACTTCGCTCCGTGAGGCGAATTCGTCCGCTGCACATGTGCAAATCTGAACCTCCTCTTTTCGGCATATAGTTAAGATATAAAATTATATCTACCACTATTTTCGGGCTTCTCTCTCCCTTTCAACCACTCCCCCCCTCTCTAACACTCCTCTCACAGCCTTTTCTCTTCCCTGTCTCACTACCTCCCTTAAATCCTCTCTCACTGCCACCAAACCTCCAGATTTCCCAAACTTCCGCTTTCCCTCATCCTCCCTCTCTCCCTCCCCGTCCCTCTCTTTCTCTTCTCTCTCTCCCTCCCTTCTCTCTTTCACTTTCCACTTTCCCCCGTACCCCCATCTTCCTCCGTTATCACAACACGGTGCAAAGGAAGAGCGAACGTAAAAGAAGAATCAAAAGTGGAGAATGTGAAAAAATGATGGGCATTGACGGAAACAAACCCAGTGGTAAGGTGACCGTTTAGTCTATGGTCTACATCAAAACATATGTTCCGAGTTGATCATATGAAAGCCATATTAATTGTGACGTCCTTAATTATTATTGGTAGCTTCGAGCCAATGCAATCTTTAAATAGATTCCCATTTCTCTTTTAAAAGCCTTGAGCTCGTTGCTATGGTAGTTAGAATTTTTCATTGTTGTGCCTCAGAAAAATATGCTTTCTTTGCGATTAAAAATAAATAGTTAGACTATTTGGGCAAGGATTTGAATTCCATCTTTAAATGCGTTTTTATCCCGAGTTCATATCTCAATTTTATGTATTAAAAAAGCATATTTAGAATGCCCTGCATTGAATCCCATGCTTTTCATATTGGGTATTAAAATGGGACAATGGGGTCAAAAAGACCCCTTAAAATGCAAAATGTTGGAATTTTTGATTGTTCTCGTTTCTGGTAACCTATAGCCGACAATCATGCCAAATTTCAGATCACTAGCTCTTCTAGAAGTACCTGATAATAGTGCACAAATATTTCATATTATAGGGAGATAAAGACGTAACTTTGATGATAACGAAATTTCCGAAAATTTTACTTGGAATTTAACCAATAATAAAAGATGAATGAAGAACATACCAAATTGCAGATCTACAGATAATATTATTGTAAATTCACTAAGAAACTTTTATTATTGGTTGAACTCTAGTTTAAATTGTTGAAATTTAGGAATCATCAATTTTTTTGTCATTATAGTTCAACTTTTAACAATAAATTTTAATTGTTAAAAATGTTTTGTATTAATTTTATTCTAAAATAAAAGGTCTAATCTTCTAGATCGGGATTTCTCAAACTGTGGTCGGCGGACCGCTGTGGATCCGCGGATATGTTTTAGGGGGTCCGCGAGTTAATGCATAAACTTATAAAAAATCGTGAAATTTATGTTTATACCTACCAAATTTTATGTTTGTATTTAGTAATTTTATGTAAAAATGTCCATAACTAGTGTTGTTAAATTAACCTGTTATTATTTTAAACTCAATTTATACATGTACAAACCTTTTGTGTCTATGGCATCCAATGAACTTGGGGATCCGCGAGAATTCTTTCCTATCAAAAGGGGTCCTTACGTTACTCTAGTTTGAGAACCACTGTTTTAGATCAAAAGTCACGAAACGCTCTCGCCTGAATGGCTTGCACTCTTATGCAACAAAGTAGGTAAATATGAAGAAATGGGGAGTTTACAGAGAATGAATAATCGCGCTGAAAGTACTCTCTCTGTGTTAGACTAAGATATACCTCAGATACGAGGGAAATGGACAAATGGAAGGGAAGGGAGATGTTCCATACCTTCACCTAGCTCCCCAGGGCGAGATGGGCCGAAGAAGAGCAAGGAAAACACGTCAAGAGAACGAACTATCATTGCCGGAATAATTGAAAGCTCCCAAATGTGGATTGTTTTGGAGAGGTTCATGCCAAAAGGACACAAGAAAGGTTTTTGCATCTAAAAACTAATTATCTCACTCAAAAGTACAGTGGAGAAGAGAAACATTTTATCGAAATTAATTAAGCTCCAAGAAAAGCAACTCTCTCTCTCTCTCTCGACGATTCCAGATTATATTTCGGTAAGAATTTTAACGACTTCATAATCTAAGCGCGGAAAAATCTGTCCAGCACGGACGAGTTAGTTTTTACAGGAGATTTCATCACATTAGAAGCGCATGCTGCCCGCAGTTAGTCCAGCAATTCAAACAAGCTAACTTCGCCTTTCATTAAAACTTTTCCGGGAATTCGAAAAAAATTACGGCTCCTGATTAACATTACGTGACCTACATTTTGAAGACCTGGGTGGCGGTCTTTATTATCTAGGATTTAACGATGCGTTTTGGCTAAAAGTGTCGCGACGTTTATTGTTTAGTAAAAAAACTACTTAATACTCCTTGACTGAAAATGTGCTCCATAGATGAAGTATGAACATTCAAAAGTTATGATTCCGTAAGGAATATTATGAATTATATCTATGGATAGTCATTTATTTTTTAAAGATTTTAATCATAAAAATCTTTTAGAGTATCCGTCTTTGTCTGTTTTTACTTAAGCTTATAATGATTGTACCATTTAGGAAGAAATATTTTTTGCAGTTTATTGATTGATTTATATAGTTATTTCATCACTTGTGTACATTATCCGTGAAAAATTCATGAAGAAGGTATTCAATTAGAATTAAACACTTCCCATTCTCTCTTCCTCTCTCTCTCCCTCTCTCCCATTCTCTCTCTTTCTTCCATTCTCCCTCCCACCCATTCTTTACCCCTCCCCATCTCTTCCATTCTTAATCCCTCTTTCTCTCCCTCTTCTCTCACAAAAGAAGGTATCTCTCTCAACAATAGCGATACAAGCTCTATTTTTCTTATGCCGCCAGTGATGCATATTTAGTTTAGTGCCTGAATCACATAGATAATTACATATATACATTCGCCCGTTCATAATGCTTTCTTTACATTAACCTATGACAGTGTTTTTCTTAGGAAATAATATTTTCATGAATTTTATCCATACAAGGTAACATTTTATATGATTAAAACATTAAAACAACATTAAGAGGCAAATTTAGTGCATGTTTTTCACAATTTACATTGTGGCATAATTAAATTATGTTCAAATAAATAAATATATATTTATGCATATTTTTTTCAAATTCCACTTGGAAAGACGCGATTTTGTGAGAAGATTCCGTAGTAGATATAAAAATAATTATTGTAAATTCCGCTAGTGGAAATTATAATAATAGTTTTTATTTCTACTATATATAATTCGTTTAAACTCTTAGGTTTGAAATCAACTTAAAAATTGGTCTTTTTTGTAGATTGAATGATTCGATATATTGTAAATTCTGTACTAGCGTTAATTGGAAAACTGAAATTTTCATCTAATAAATTTTAAAAATCAACAATGTTAGTCGATTGGATTAAACGGATGAGGAAAATGAATTAGACGTAACACTTCCATTATTATCGAAGGATATATCATTTACTTGAAAGTATTTATTTTTTCTCGCATATAAGCATGTTTACTGTTATTGTCTAAATCTTAATATTGTATATTAGTCGTGTTATCCATCTTTTTTTCCTTCTTTCATTTCTATTATTGTGGAAATCGCAAACTTCACTTTGCAAATAAATTAATAATGTTGCCTCAACTGTAATTATGACAAGTTCTATGCGTTTCCACGGACTTCTGAAACGGAATTTATTCATAAAAAATCTATACAATCCTATAAAAAATAACATGAATTTTTCCTTTTACACCACCTAAAAATTAAAAAATTTGATAGCATACAAAAAATGATAGTATAAATGAAAAAAGGAACAAAATTTCACGTTTTTTTATTTTATCTTAGTTTTTAAATCGAAAAAAAAAACTTTTTGTAGAATAAAAACTTTTATCGAAACGAAAAATACATAAACATTCTTTCAAATGATGTCCACAAATTAACCTCTCTCCTTTTTCAGAACTTTTCTTCTAAATACTCTTAGTGCAAAATTTTCCTCTCCATATCCCTCTTCCCCTATTTCTCTATTCTCACTCTATTCCTCTCTCCCTCCATTTATTCTTCTCCCTTCCCTTCCACCTATTCCTCCCTCCCTTCCGTCCCTTCCTCCCTCCCTTCCACCCTTCCTCTCTCCCTTCCACCCCTTCCTCCATACCTTCCACCCTTACTCCCATCTACCCCATCTTCCCTCCCTTTCACCCCTTCCTCCCTCCCTTACACCCATTCCTCCCTCCCTTACACCCCTTCATCCTTCTCTTCCACCCCTTACTCCCACCATTCCACCCGTTCCTCCCTCTCTTTCATCCCTTCCTCCCTCATTTTCATCCATTACTCCCTCCCTTCCACCTCTTTCTCCATTTCTAACCTTCCTCCCTCCCTTTCACCTCTTTCTCCATTCCAAACCTTCCTCCCTCCCTTCCACCTCTTCCTCCATTCCAAACTTTCCTCCTTCCCTTCCACCTCTTCCTCCATTCAAAACCTTCCTCCCTCCCTTCCACCCCTTCCTCCCTGCCTTCCACCCATTCCTCCTTCCATTTCACCCCTCTCTCCCTACCTTTTATCCCTTCTTTCCTCCCATCCCTTCCTACCTCCCCTCACCACTTCCTTCCTGCCCTCCACCCATTCCTCCCTTCCTTCTAACCCTCCCTCCCTACCTTTCATCCCTTCCTCCCTTACTCTCTCCTTTCCACCACTTCCTCCCTGCCTTCCACCCATCCCTCCCTCCTTTCTACCCCTTCCACCCCTTCCTCTGTCCATTCTACCCGTTCCACCCTCCCTGTCATCCCTCTCTCCCACCCCTTCTTCCCTTCCTTCCCATCTTTCCCATCTATCTCTCCCGTCCCCCCCCTCTACCATACCTCTAATTTTCACTCTTTCCCTCCAACTCTCCCTCCCTCTCTCTACTTCTCCCTTTCTCCATCCTTCTCCCACCCGTTCTTTCTTCTCTTCTCTTTTACTCCGTCTTTCCCTCCTGAACGAAGTATCAATTTGGATTTCTTTATTGGTTAGTGAAATCGAAGACAATAAGTTTGAAATATAATTTTAATTTTCTTCTCAAAACTTGATCATTTTAATGTCATTTTAAAAATTATTTCGCTCATTTACATTTACATACATAGTGCTATTTCGTAGAAACCGGTAAAAGACGGTGACATTATTCGTTCAGCGTGGTTACAAATCGTCGTTTCCTTGGTGTGCTTACTTCGGATTAAGGAAGTGTAAAGTTACGATGATTGTTCTAGTCGTATTTTGCCTTACGGTGACATTATGTTTAAGCTACTGTTGATAATGCGTTCTGCTTATTTTAGAACTCGGAAATTCCATGTGTATTCGGTGGGCGTGGGCGTATTCTGATGCCACACGGTTAATGCAAAGAAAACTTTCGTCATTTATTCTTCATCCTTTGGAAGACAAACCGGTTGTCGTTTCTTCCGCTCAGATGCACATAATATTTAATGGTAAAAGAAATACAGTTGAACCTCTATGAACCGGAATTCTCTGGTTCTGAACTGTTCCGGAATTTTTACTTATTCTTTATAATATTCTTTTTCCAAAAATATGGCGTATCTGGTGTTCCGAATTTAGCCGTCTCTTGATTTATTAAAGTTTAAGAAAGAATTTTTAAATGTTTAATATGTACGTAAAACATAAATATGTGCCATTTTCTTTTATGATCCGATCCGGAAAGGATTAACAATACTTGGTATTGATGGAATAAAGTGATCCGAAGATTCTATGACTACAGGCATAAGCTGTAAATTTGGGAATAATTTTGAAATTTTCTCGTTTCAAAATTAGTCCCAATACTTGGTATGATAAGCCTCATGCATAGACATATTCATGTATTTATGTAATTTCATATTTTCTCATGCTTTATTTACTCATACCTTTGTGTTAAAGACAAAATTATGGCTTAGATAGGGAGAACTATAACATTACAGTCATTATATATTGACTCATCATTATAGTGATTCTATCTTACGGTAGGTTTTAGGCACACCCAATCCAATATGTGTTATCCAAAGCTTTTCTCTTCAAGTTCTTATATCCAATTTATTGTTTTAGTGCATTTAATATACCTTTCCTTTTCATACCTATTTTCCTCTTTCCTAATATTCTTCCTTCTATAACCCCTTTCAATAGACCGTTTCCTTTCAAATTTCCCCCCACCCATTTCTTCTGTATGTTCCCTATTAAGATCCTTTCTTCCCCTACTATCTTCTGAACTTCCTCATTCTTGTTCTTCCCTGTGCAGCTAATATTCTCTGGTCTACTCCACACCCACATCTCAAACGAATCTAATCTACAGATAATTTATTTTCTCGTTGTCCATGTCTCGCACCCTATAGTCCGTATCAGGGTTTTCACAAACATCTTTTAAATTTCTTTATTCAGCCTGCCGGTCAACAACTCGAGCAGTCTCGTAAAAGCCTCCTTTGCTCTCGCTACCCTATTCCTGATCACTTTCGTTCTTCTTCCAACCTGTGACAGAATACTACCCAAATAACTAAAATGTTCCACTACACCAGAAGTGTTGACTCTTCATTCCATAATAGATCGATAAAAATTAATATATTACTACATATTATGAAATATTTCTGCTTTTGTCTGAACCTACGCATAAAAAGCAGTAAGCGGCACATGCGTGGAAGTGTTCAAAATCAAGTAGTTCTGGAATCATCAGTGCGTGAAGTGCATTAACTTATCCCTCCAGAAATGCTTGTATCGGATAAACTTTCCTCGAATGTTTGTAAGCGTCAATTTTGTGACATTCTCACAAAGATGGTTTCGTTCGTATCAAATTGTCTACAAACGCTCATTGCAGTAATGTATTTGCAATTAGAAGTCACACGGGATGTATATTTAGCATTTATTAAGGAATGACAAGAACTCGACCCAGGAGTATTGAAAAGTTTTCTCGGATGAGGTGTTGTATATTTAAGGTAATATACTTATCGATCTCAATTACCTGCATAAATCTCGCTTGTAAATAAGATCGACTGGAACTAGTATAAACGTTACCATTTTAGCATCGCAAGTTTCTTAAGTAAAATTCATAAATAAGGAACAAAATGTAACATTTAGCAAAAATAGCCTCGGCGACGCTGCTGGTATTACACGTAAAAACGTAGCCATTTTTGACAACTATTTTTGTATTAAAATTATTTGCAGCGATGAATCCTACAATGTTTTAGCAAGCTCATGTGTAAGCTGTGTGTATGTGTATGTATGTGTTCATATGTATATGTATGCATCCATGCATCTGTTTGTGCCTGTATACAATGACACTTTTGATGATTTTTCAATGCTTTTCAGATATAGTAGTTGACACAGCTTACTTCTGCAGAATACGGTCTCTCGAACTTCGATTTGCTTAACACGGTTTTTCATTCTCTCTCTCTCTAACGCTCTCTTTTGCCGTCAGTATAATAACCCTAGAAAATCTCTATTTGTCCTATTACAGCTCCGGAAATATTGAATTTACTATTTGATATGGTTCCCGTTATAAAATGTAAACAACGTGAAAATAAAATTACTGCTGGATCTACAGTGCTATTTCTAACATTTCAGATTAATGTTAGATGAAAATAATACGCTATGCGAAAAATTCGCATAGGTTGACATAAATAAATAAATGAAAGATTGTGCCTAGAGAGTCATTTCCTTTGAAGAGTTTATCGATACAGATAAATTCCAAAAGAATTCAAGGTTCTTGTAATATGACTTGCAATTTGTGTAGCAAATTCCAAAAATACATATATTCGATGAAATATTTTTGGGATTATCTAATAATTAATTTACATGAAGACACCAGTACGAAAGTAATCTTTACCTAGACCTCAATTCAACGTGTAGCTTTCTATCTAACTGATTTTAAATAATATTTTGTTTTATATAATTTAAAATTTTCCTGCAGTTTTTGCTACATTAGTCAATACTTCTTATATGCCGATTTTCGTTATGTTTATTCAATTATAACATATTCATCCCAAGTATAATATCATAATTCAACCTAAGGTATTCACCCCATAAATATTCGCGCGTGAATAAGAAAATTTGTTAAATATCAAAGAGAATTTAAATCGAGCTCGCAGTAAAACAAATCTTTCATTAACCCTAGAATACTAATTATGCGTC
Organism: Tanypteryx hageni; assembly: GCA_028673005.1. Lineage (NCBI taxonomy): Eukaryota > Metazoa > Arthropoda > Insecta > Odonata > Petaluridae > Tanypteryx > Tanypteryx hageni. The sequence goes on along the minus strand of CM054115.1, from coordinate 175,136,397 downwards.
AAAATGACATAGAATCTTTTTTGAACAAGAATAACTCTTTTTTTTAGCAGTGCTTCAATCAGTTTGTTGCCTACCGGGAACCAGTCCGGTCGCAAGTTCCACGTTCCTTTTCCGCCCGTACATCTCCTTCGTCGTTGAGTCACTTCGTCAATCTTATGTAGGTTTTATATTAAGCGAAAATTTTGTACTTCGATTTGAAGTATGTTTATTAAAATGCGATAATATTTAGACGTCGATCTTACATATATTTGGTAGAATGAGACTATGTTCATATGACGTGTTAACGTATGTTTAGGGAGTTTGGATAATTTTCGGATGTTTAGGGAGTTTAGATAATTTTCGGTGTCAATTTTACACACGATTAGTGAAATGAGTAAATTTTACAACTATCTTCGAATTATCAAATGCCTATTTAATATTTTGCACGTTGCTTTTTAGGAAAAATGGAGAAAACTACATTATTATGATCCAGAAGAAATTCTACGCATAATGCACGAACTTACCGACGACAAAAGTGGTACGGAAGATATTTTAGGAAATCAACTTATTTCAGATGACGATAACTTATGCTGCGATGATTGCGATTTAGATCCAGACTTTGGCCCCACCAAAGACGATGAGGCGAATAAAGTGAATTTTGTTTTGGCACCTATCAGAGAGATTAAACGCCCTATTTCTCAGACTAGGAAGAAGGGAAAATGTCAACGCGTAAAAAAGAAGCAGAACATGACAATAATAATATTATTACTTTGAAAGTGCCTGAAATAATTGGAAGGAACGGATTTACTTGGAAGACTACAAGCGTTACTCCTTGTCAAGGAAAAGCTTCTAACAAAATACATATAGTCCATATTTGACCTGGACCACCCCAGAGTGCTCGTCTTGTGATTTTGAAATTTTAATTTGATATTGTTAGTGTTTTATAAGGTCTGCCTACTACTTTTCTAAGGTTTTGTTTGTTTTTATTAAAAAATTGAATTTATTGCCATCGTTTTTGAACATTAATAGGCACTTACTCTTTCATTTTCCTATTTTATAGAAGTTTTTTTGCATGACTAAATCATAATACTAACATTTTTATGCTCGTTCGATTCTTATTTTACAAATTTTTGTTGTTATTTGAACAATTGTAATTCTGTACGAAATCATAGGTTCCTGAAGATTTATCATTAAAAACAAGTTGTAGGAGTTTCTATTGATAAAAAATATACCAGAAAGTTGATTATCAATAAACACATTGCAATAAAAGTGGTTTTAAAAATAATCCTGGTGTGTACGTAAAATTTACTTATGTTTAGTAACAACCGTCCAAAAATAAGATTAGTATTCTAGGGTTAATATAAATAGGTTCAGTGAACCATTTTACTTGCCTCTAGCGAAGATTTATGGTTTACCTCGTACCATCCTGCAACAAATAGTCCTGTCGCAATTTCAAGCGAGAGTAATGTTAAATAAGTATATAACTCCAAGCACTTATTTTAATTCTATTACATGAAAGGATCGGCTGAGTAGAAGCCAGAGAGGAATGCTAGGGAGAGAGCTGCAATAATGTATGAGTTATATTGAGCAGATAGGAGCCGTAATGGGATGGGGTAGGAAGGAAGAGGGAAGGATTTAAGCTTGCTCAGAAATGGAAGGAGGGGAGAAAAGAAGAGTCGTAGTAGGAAGACTTGAATGGGATAACAAAAGGATTTTTTAGGAAAAGGAGGGAGAGAGAGAGAAAGGAGAAGAGAACTGGATAGAGGAAGTTGGTCCTTTTGTTGCCTTCTAGAATGGGTAAGAAGAAGAAGAACGCTCGAGAGTCAAATGGTGGAAGAAGAGTCAAATGGAGGAGGCAGAATCAAATGGAGAGAGAAGAGGGAAGAGATAGACAGTGAAAAAGAGAGACGGTTTTTAGAAGAGGGCGGAGGGGTGGGGGGAGGTTAGCTTTGGTTTGGTTGGGGAAGAATAAAGAGGGCAGACAGATCGCTTTGCTATGCATGAGCTCGTTCGTGTGCCTTTGCTGATAAGGCCGCGAGATGGGGTGAGAGTTTGCAGGTCGTGTCTGAGGCGTGGAGGAGGGTGGGTTGGCGTGGCGTCTCTTCTCTTCGGCTTGCAGCGGAGGATGTGTGGGAGGGGGGGGCGGAGGGAGGTGGAGAAGGAAAGAAGAGGCTGGAGGGGAATACCATGTTGACCGAATGACTGACTCTATTCACGGCTTCCCTGTGACTGAGTCTCCTTATCTCTTTGAATAATCTCCTCCTCCTTACTTCACCTCCTTTTCTCCCTCTTTCTCTCTCCTACTCCTTTCTCCTCTCTCTCCTTTTCCAGCAGTTCCGAGGGAGTCAAGACAATTTTATTCTTCGCTGAAGTAAGGAAGGATAGAAGGGAGGGGCTCGTGAAGGCGGCTTTGCACGATTCTAAACATTTTCTTAGCCTTTCTGGAGTTGCGTTCCGGATTAACGGATCGTCTGTGCTTCGCTTTCATTTCATAAAGAATGACCGAACTGTATTAGCGCGATGGAATGCGATTTCAAAGCGGAAGAATTTTTTTTCAGTTTTCTATGTCAAATGAGCAGAAACCTTGACGCTTCTGCTAATCTTTGTTGGACTCAACCGCTAGTGGCCGTTCCGCGTTTTGGTCTTTTAATGTTAATTTTAATTTGATTTGGAAAATTATTTAAAAAATTTTGTCGCCAAAATTTGTGAAAACAATGTTTGAGATGATACGGATTTCTATCGCCAGTTGGGAGCGCTTTACACAAAAAACTAATTAAATTTGAGGTCGACGACGGGGTTTTGTTTTTCTTTTTAATTGGGTATATACAAAAGCAAAACAAATTTCTTCTAAAAGTATCTCAAGCTATGAGAACGTTCTGAATATATTTACATTTTCTTAAAGAAAGAAATATTCATCTTATCAGTATAATTACACTTCTGTGATGGCATGACCCTTACATTCTATTAAAAAACTTTGTTTAAATTATGTACTAAAAATTAGTTTTCTCTCGTAACGATAGGCAGAGTCACAAAATACCGAGCAGAAGTATTACATTCTGTTAAAAAACAATGTTTAAACTATGTACTAAAAATTAGTCTCTCGTAACCGTAATTGGTACAGTCACAAAATATGGGGACCATAACGCTAATATTCTAATTAATTAATAAACATCCTCTTATTATTAAACTTGAATAAATTTCGTATATACAAAAAGTAGAATTAAAAAAGAAATCTGGTGTAAATTCTATTCATTGGCAAAAATCGGTCCAGTCATTATAAAAAGTAATTAATTAAGATGAAAAAGTGAAGATATTCTTTTTGGTCTTAATCAATTTTGTTGCCACTTAATCCGAAAGTTTGTTTAGCTTACTACGGACTCGCGCTAAACGCGTCCATCATCTTCAGTTTTCGCTAATCGGATGTAATCATTTTACATTATGAAAACTTAAAGCATGTGCTACTGATATTGACGCATATCTCACGAATGGAGTGGTTTTACTTTTTCCAAATTTCTCGGAGTGTTATATCTTCGCCGTCTCTTCGTTGTCTGCTACGAATCTATAACTCAACTCCCTGAAAGGGGGCGTTCTCTCCTTAAAGGTGCAATGGCCGTCTTTGAATGCCATTTGGTAAGATGCATAAAGGCGAGGAGGAAACATTTTTTCCGAGCCATCGACCTCCCTCCTCGAAATCGAAGCATTGGGATTCATAGGCATTTCAACCATCCTTTTAAGCTCGGATATTTTTACATATCTTTACAATGAAAACATTCGTGTAAAACGATGAAGCGAAAATAATACCTCATCAAATGGGAGAATGGTTCCGCGGCGAGAAACGGCCCTGAAAAAAAAATGTTTAAGCCCGAGTGAAATCCCTAACGCGCTTCAAACGAATGCCCACCCAAAGGCCCACTTTATGAATTAATCATCGACCTCAGCCATCCGCCTCCTCCTCTTCAGCTCATTAACATTGACTCCCTTCCGCCACAATATCAGACTCGCCTTGCTTCCGCCTGCCTTGCCACGATAATCTAATCCAACGCGCCCGTTTCTCGCGCCCTCCCCCCGCCCCACCAGACGTCCATATTTCCCTCCCGTATTCCGCCACTCGCATCATATCTCCCTTAGCGATCCGCCATTCTTTTTCTCCTTCATCTACATCTACATCTACATTATACCCTGCAAGTCACCTTTTCGGTGGATGGCAGGGGGTGCAGTGCACCAAGGGTCCATAGTTTTCCTACGTCATCTTTTTCTATTATGGTCTCTTATCGTCCTAGGGAAAAACGATCCTCTATATCGCTCCGTTCTACAATCAATCTCGCGAATCTTATCATCACTGTCCTGCCTTCCGAAATACGTCGGGCTTCTGATAAGTCCTACTACCTCATTCGCTAGTCCCTACGACATAAATTTTTCCAGCAGTTTAATTCTAGCCTGCAGCCTACGTTCCTCTAACGATGTCCATTTCAGATTTTCTATTAATGATGTTACGCTTTGTTTACTATCGTAATTCCTCTTTACAAATCTAGCTGCCCTGCGCTGAACCCTTTCTATCTCGTTAGTGAGTCCCTTTTCGTAAGGATCCCACACAGCTGAAGCATATTCGACCTGCGGTCGAACCAAGGATAAATAGCATAATTCTTTCACTTTTTCGGCTTTATCTTGATGGTTCGTCCTTAAGGCCGCACACGAATGCGCGTTATTGCGTCTGAGAGGGTTCGCTATATTCACTATATCTGGCTCGTCTTGTGGCTGAAAACAAATTCAACAGCGAGCGCTATAGAATGAAAATAATTGGAAAATGAAGTACGTAACTTAGGTATCTCCGTTAGACATTTTTCATATCCTTGTTATTGGTATCGGGTGTACACAATATAAGTACTCATATGTTTTGAATTTTTGGGGCTTAAGTGAATTTGAATACTTCCAAGAGAGGTTTAATAGGAGCTTAGTGATTCGGTGTGCACCAACAAAAGCGATATTAATAAAACTTCGAGCGAATGTTTTCAATGTAACTGATAAAAATTGATGACGAGCCCTACTTTATTGTAGAACTCTTCATTCAAAATGTAATTAATCTAATTTGTAGGATAGATGGTCAGAAGGAAGTAGGTTAATACATTCTTCTGGGAGAATAGGACAGGGTTGTTAAATATTTTTTTCTTTTTTGAGTATCCTTCTAGAAATATTGTCGAATTAAATGGTTGAAGAGCAGAAGTACAAAAATATCGAGTTCGCCTTAGAGCTAAATTTTCATCGACTCAATATGTCCCTCCAGTAGCCATAAAAACCTCAGGATAGGTGGGCACGCATTTCAACTCCAGAGTAGCCGTCATCAGTGATGATATGCGGATGGTAGATAATGGATGATAATTAAATCCTCCAATAGGAGGACGACTGCTTTGGAGTAGAACTGCATATATTTTTTTCTTAATTTTTTGTGGATATTAGAAAAGCATGTTGCGTTTATTTGCAGTGGTCTAATGATAAAAATGGTCGTGAATAACATAAATTACTTTCCATAGAAGTTATATTTTGATTTTCTCGTTGGTTTTTTTATACATAAATTAAACTGAGAGAATACTAAACTCCAGCAGAAATCATTAACCTCCAGAGGAGATGTGGGTTAGGGATGTGGAATGAATGTACCAAAATAATTAAGTAAATAAATTAGTATCGAGAAATTTTTGGCAATATAAGACTTTAAGTGAAGTGTCTTAAGGTAATTTGGAAAACACCCTCAGGATATATCCATAGGGAGGGATAGTTGATAGAAGACGGGTATTACAGGAGCCGCTAAGCTAGGAAATTGTTATTCAGAGGAAAGGAAATAATTAAGGGAATGCCTAAATAAGGTTCTATGTCCAAATTCAAATGAGTTCCGAATGAATTTGTCGAAAGCAATGAAATTCTTGTTGATTGCAAAAAATAGAGAAACCATTGTAACGGCGAAAAAAAACGAGTTAGAGAGTTTGACATAAATATACGTTTAAGGTGTCCCTGAGTCCAAAATAGTGGTTTTCGCCATCCCGTCTGTCTATAAGACTGTGCAAGGCCCTAGATCCTTTACAGTTCAACGAAATCTAATGATATTTCGTGTTTAGTAACATCATCCAAAAACTATGAAGGGATGAACGACATAGCGTAACAATGAAGGGTACCGTAGCCATGTAGATTTTCACAAATTGTCGATTTATTAAAAAAATGGCTTTAACGATTTTGTTGAAAATTAACTCATAGATCATGCAGTCATTAACAATATTGCATAAGCAATATTTCTAAAAAAAATAACTTTATAGCGTCCGGCGATTTCATAATATTATATTGATTTTTACGCCCAGCTATCACCCACCTCTCCCCATTTCTCCAAACATTCTTTGTCCAGAAATAATGCTTCAGCGCCTATGTGCCTTCGTCAATCCACATAAAACTTGATATTTATGTATGGTATAACTGTTTATCAAGCTTTTCCTGGTGAAGAAATTTCATGGAAGAAAACACATTTAATATTTATAGGAGTATCGAACCCCAGGCCGTTATTACCCAAGATCCTTTCTCGACCTTATGTCCTTTGGGTGCCGAGTACAAAGTTATCTGTTTATTCTGTTTAATCCGCTACAATGTACGTAATTCCGAGAAATCGTCAACAATGTGTTTGCCATTGACAACGAGAGATTTTCACCGCTAAAAACCTAGAATTTTCGTGTTTACAATGAAAATGTGTACAGATTCGGTGTATTTACGAAAAATGACGATTTGAAAGAAAATCTTCATTTTGTAGGCTTTCTAAGATTCAAATTATGGCTTTCTACGACCATTGTAAGTAATTTTGAAATGCAAAGGAAAAACATGCTCTACCATTCCTATGTAATTCCATTGGAGGAATGAAACAGTCCTGGAATTGAACTCGAGCCTTCATTTTACACACTGATAGCCCTAAGGCCTATTTAGACGTTGGTATTTATAAATGTGAAAGAATGATCAGTAATGATTCAGCCGTTCTCGAGTTATTTCGTACTCTTTGGGATTTGAAAGTTGGTTCGCAATGTCGGGGTAGTGAAGTTAAATGAAAAGTGGTTTAATCAAAAAAATTTCCTTAAGTTTTCATTGAATTTATATTGGAAAGGTTATATACATATGTTCGCATATTAAGAGTAAAATTCTGTACTATTTCCAAGACTGTAACCTTGCACAGCATTAGGAAAATTGTAAAATTGCTTAAAACGTGATAAAAAATTGTAGTTGTACGGTATGGTTTTCCCATAGTTGGTATTGTAATTAGCTCTAATCAGGTAAAAAATTTGCAAAAAAGAACTAAAAAAGCACATTTTTTCCGTCTTCAAGAGAGGGAAAATATACTGTAACGCATACTATAGCTTCTACCCTATCGTCTATACACTTTTCAATATTAAGATAATCGTTTATTTGTAAGCGTAAGTATAAGATTGCAGGCATGCTCAACTCCTTCATCTTCACGAAAAACACGTTATGTATGGATGTCAGGATCTCGATACGGCATTTACCCTTTAGGACGGTTTTGAAATTGGTTCATTTTTATATGAAAGCAAACACTGGCCGCACACATGCACGCAAATAGACCCATGATATCCATGCGACGTAAAAACGTCCAGCTTGCAAATGTGAAGGCAACGCAGCATAACGTCTCCCTCAATCTATAACTCGCCAAATCGTCAAAGAGTTGTTAAATTTTGCATTAGATTTTTTGGTCAAAATACTCGGTTCGTTTCTTGGAAAAAAAATGAACGGCGAACGACTTCGTGACTTCGTTTTCAAGCGCGCCGCCTCTCTATTTCCTCCCCTTCCCCCTCCCCCCTCACTTCGTCTGCGGAATTATTTCGTTTGTTATTTCAGCTGCGGTCTCTTTCCTCACCCCAGAAACCAGTTCTTTCTTCTTTTTTTCTTAAGCCCTTAGCTTATCTTAATCTCTCTCTTATGCTCCCCACCCTAACCCTCTTCCCACTCTCTCTCTCTCACCCTTCTCTCTCTCTCTCTCTCTCTCTCTCTCTCTCTCTATCTCTCCTCATCCGTAACACGCCTTTAGTCCGAGGGCCGCCTCAATGGGTGGAGAAAAATTTCCTTCTTTTCTTCTCTCTCTCTCTTGATCGCTCGAGGAGGAAATTCCTCGGGATCATCTCGGATCCGTCCCAAATATTTTATTTTTATCCGGCTTATCCGATCCCTTTTCCTTGTTTACGCGTCTTCTTCGAAGACTGCGTACGACTCTGGGGATATAGGATGATATCTCGATTGCATTGAGAAGCATTTTTTCTGCATATCATTTTCTTTTTATATATATATATATATATATATATATATATATATATATATATATATAACCTAAAAAGGCGAAATCTCTAAAGAAAATAATATACTAAAAAATTGCCTTCTTTCATGAATTCTTGAAATGATCTCTACTCTTCCTTTTCCTACACCCACGCACACAGGCTTACAAACATATGGCATGATAAATATCACTGGTTTACGATTAAAGAATATTTCAATCTCAGGTCCCTTTATTGACTGTTCTTCTTTTCAACGCCTTTTCTGCAAAAAATCCCGCTCTAGGGAAAACATTTAAATGAGATCCATGACACTATAGTTTCGGCGGAAAATTGCTTCTCTCTCTCCCTCTCTCTTCAAAGGGATTTGATCGATATTTAGCGGAGTAGAAAACAAAATTCACCTCCTCTCCTCCTTTCTACGAAACTGACAAAGTCAGATTCTCCTAATAAGAAGAAGTAGGTTCCTGGGACGGCGAAGTTTTCCCCCGTATTGTTTGGAAATGTCACACTAGAAATATTGTTAAAATAATTGGTCCGAGACGCGGATTAGGAGAATATTTATAATATGATTCGAGCCTTTTGTGATATAATCGGTGGACATCCGCCTTTCGAAACTTTGGCAGCCGGATGAAAAAAAAATATCGGCACTCACGTTTTCCTTATAATTATAGCTCCGTCGTTAATTTATCCGTTTTCTAATGGTATTCACTGAGACGATCGGATGAAACTTCCTTAAAGGACGCGGACAAAATCTTGATAAACTGAGGAATATCCAACATATTGGTTATAATGTTATTAAAAGCGGTATTTTATTAACATTTAGGGCTTTATAGACTCTTTCGCTTGTAAAATATGTGTTGAACTATATTAGTATACATTGGAATTGGATTGTTTCATTTTAATTTCAAAAATTTTGTTTTTGCCATTTGACAAAGATATAATAAGATGACTGTTTGCATTTCAAAGCAAATCAATTATCATTTTAATTTTGCAATTCTTCCTTCTTCTCGTACGATTTGAATTGATTTCAGTACAGCATAAACATGATAGTGTACTTTTTAAAACTTGATTTGAAAACATATAAAGTTCATTCTATGATAATATGAAATCAATGTTTGTCGAAAATTTTTTCTTCGATATTTACAAACTATTGTAACTATTCCATCTTACAAATTACAGCCATCTTATATTATGATAAAATTCTTGGAAAAAAATAAGTAAAATTGCTGCTTTTTCGAAGTCGCAAGTGATGAAGTATGTTTTTCTATACATTATAGTTTCAAAAATGCTATTCGAACCTTAAATATTACTTGCGTACTTCTTGGAAATCCACTCTTGTGACAAGCCTTATTCGGTTCCTCTAATTTTTTACAAGTATTTTAGCATTTACCCTACCGATTTCGCTCATTTTCAGATATTGACTGAAAAGTCTACATTTACAAATATTGTTTGTTTCCATCAGAATGTGATATTTACAAAGTATGATTCCCTTTACAAATAATAAGCTGCGAAAAAAGAGCCCAAACAAAGTGCCCAATGGTTATATCGCCGTAGCTTATATTTCGTAGCTAGCTAAAACGCTGTCTTCCTTATTACGCTTGCATTCTACGCTGAACATGAAAACATTTCACTACATAGGTTACGGAATGATGTCAAGCAGTGATTTTGCTGGTTTTCTATTTGAAGCGATCATAAAATTAAAAAAAAAAACTAAACAGCTGTACCTACTTATCGTCCAAGAGACATGCGTGTAGCCGCGCCTCCCCTGATGTCCACGGTTTAACTTGGAAGCATGGTCCATTATTGAAGTGATGTTATAAAATCGGAAATGCAGAGTGCGTTTCGATGCTGTCGATGCATTTGAAACACGATGACCGCTAATTAGGCAGGAAAGAGCTGTGCTATCTGAATTCACAGCTGGTGTTATATCAAATTAATTTTTAAGCAAATCAATATTTGGTGTAACAAAATATCAGTTGGCTGAAAAAATCCTCAGTCACATACATACCTTTCAAAATTTGCGGAATAAATATATTATGGTCCGTTTTATTGGCGATTATTTTTAGGAAATGTTTAGGATTTGCTTATAGTAGGGGAAAGTAGCCAATTATGAAATACATTTTTTTTGGGTGATATATCTTTCTACTAAAATGAAAATACTTATGAATACTTGAATATACTTCAAATCTAGTGCTCCTAACTTTACAATTTTTTAAAATAAAGTCACTAGAATAAATAATAAAATGCTTATTTAAAAAATGTCTTTTGAATGTGAACAAAAAGGGATTCCTAATATTGAATACCCTTAACATGTATTTGCAATTAATTATTTACTTGCAAATGATGCAAACGTTGATGCCCTCCTTGGGCCCACTGCATGCTTCATAGCACTACCCTTAAAAAGCATCACACAGCACCCAATTTTTACCCTTTACGTCTTGCGGAAACTTTTCGTTGCAAAACAAGCAATGTGCATTTTTGCTACTTCATGGTATCGGATCCTAAAAAGTCAAAATCTTCCGAAGATACGTCATTCCTCACACTCACTATCGATTCAGATGATTCTCCTTCATCTTCTTGTGTTTTTCTAAGATTTTGGTTTCAACCCTCTACAACATGCTTGAGAATCATTAAAAAACATTGTTGACTGGTCTGGTGCATTTTTCTCTGGATGTCTTCGGCTGAGATGTCTAGGAAGCTGATTTTTCTTCCAACAACGCTTTATAGGGCGATGCTATTATCAAAGCAGCCTTTCCAGCCGCCCTTGCTCGTTGTGGCCCTTTGTTCCTTGCAATAGAAGGAACGGGAGAAATTTCTTCAGGGCTCACAAATGCATTAACGGGGCATGGAGCAATATCTTCCGATATCTCGCATTGGGTCTCAGCTGCTATGAAATCGCTCTCCTCGAAGACATTTCTGTTGGGATGGTAGATTCCTGTAGTTTCAAACCCCTTCACAGCAATCGCACCAGTTTGTACATTAAGATAGTCCCTCACGAAAAGTTCTGCAATGTCGAACTGAGTCGCTGGCTTCCCTGTACGTCTAATATGGTCTCTGATCTCTTCACTATAGTAGGCCTTTAAGGGGCTCATTAACGTCTTATCGAGTGGTTGCATTTTGTGTGTTGAGTGAAGAGGCAAAGAAAATATGTTTACTTGGTTTCTTCGTGGAAATTCAATCACATCGAGGTTACGACTATGGGAGAAATGCACACACATATCCAAAAGCATTCCTGCAATTCGAGCTGCGTCGCATTCACGGCGGACTGAATTTTGACTTTATATCTACGTGAATGTCAGTCGGTAACTATGTACCTATTCCTGTCGTGACGCAACATCACCCTTGAGGGTTTATTATTGTATAAAATACAACGTATTCTTGCGTATCGTCCGGAGTTAACAAAGATTATTCCACGTCCTGGGCGATCGTTTGACCGTACTATAATAATTCGCCGTTGTTATATAACAGTCATTCTTGCATCGTGACGATAGCGTAAGCAGGCCCATGGAATTGTTTTTTTGTCCAAGTGAGAGGTGGTTGTTGGGGGAGGTCTGTAGCAATCTAGCTGCGTAACTAGCTGTAATGGTAGAAGTACGAGTGGATTTACGAATTACGAATCGACTATTTAATCGGTTTTATCAAATTCCTCGGTTCGATGGTATTTGATACATAACGGAAATAGCAAAAGTGACAAGGCCCAACTTTCAAAAACAGTCGATGCATTTAAAAAAGTAAAAAAAGCAGTTTCTTCCATTACTTGACACTTGAGAACATTTTCCGTATATTCCACGTTAAACACCGACGTAAGAAGTCGGTTTGGCTGACGAAATGCACGAGATTGTAGAGGTATATCTTTTTTTAAATTCATTGAGTTAAATTGTTGTTGTATCCATCATCATTTCGTTTCACTTCGTTATTAAGTCAACTTCATTTTCACAGACGAGTCGTAGGTAATTGCAAGGTAAATCAATCTCCGAACTTCGTGTGACTGCTCGGTTTAACATGCAGATTTCTGACTAACTTCGCAAAGGTTTTTTCGGGTACCACTAGATTGAATAATTTTTTCGTGCGCACGCAACATTAGGAAAATGAAGGGAAATGGATTATCTACGACAAAGAAATGAACTTAAATACGTCATTTTCTTTACGCATACACAACGTTAGTAACTGAAAAAATGGGCAATTTACGACGATGGTATTACGTGAATATACAGATTATATCACAACTATTCAAGTAAGGTATATTTTAAATAATAGTCGATTGTATTATTAATTACATTTGATTAGGAAATTAGTCAGTAAATCACAAATTGGACATTTCCTTGGCATCACTACTGGCATTTCAGTTCGTAGGCATTATACTAAGCCATTAATATTTTCTTTTTTGACATGATTACATAAATCGTAAATATTAGATGATGATGAGGATGGTGGTGATGGTATTGCTGAGGCGCACCACCACTACCACGCTCACCACCACGCACACCACCACCACGCACACCATCAGAACCTCGCTCACCACGCACACCACAACAACACAAGTTGTTAATTCTTCATCGAATACTTTTCCAATCACATTCTGCACATTTTAAGCTATAATTATATTGATATACGACTGTTCCAAATTGGTATTTATAGCAAGATTGAATACTAACGTCTAAGTCATTTTTTATTAAAAATATTCATATTCACTATTCGTCAAACTTGCTCTATGCTTTATTTATTACCTCTGCTCTTAGGAATAGGCGAATAATAATAACCAGGCAATAAAATTTTGTGTATACAAATATCTTATCTTAAACGTGGCATTAACTTGGCTAGGGACCAAAACTTCCATGGCCTACATAAATTATCTGTTTAGAGTATTTGCAGTAGGATTTTATTCTAAATGAAAGAAGGAGCAGCATTAATAATATACACGCACGTGGCATCGTAGATCACATGCACCCTGCAAATTTTAGTCTTATTTCTCAATCCGTTTACTTTCTATTTTAATTGAATTGATTCCACAGGAGGACAGAGCGAAAATATAAGCGCGCGTATGAAGTAAAACGCGCTAAAAATTGAGAAACAAATAGGTATGAAAAATTAAAACAATGAATATTGATGGCCTTTATGTGTCGTAGAAAATAGTGGGAATCATAATAATGCACAAATCTATAAGACAAACCCTTATTCATTCGTGGACAATGAAGTAAATGTATTTCTCATAAATTCGAAGTGATAATTTCTAAACAAAAAGCAATTTATTTTCCATACTCCAACTCCTATGTAGTGAGCTAATTGAAACTGTTGAGATCGTTGGGGTAAATTTTCCAACCCTTTTTCGAATCAAGCAAAATATTGTGCGCAAATATATGCATTATTTATCTCTCCTCCTCTCCGCCAATCCTGCTCGTTCTCTCTTCCCGTGTCTCCGCACGTCTATTTCCATATTTCTCGCTTTCAAATCCTCCACTACCCGTCGAAGGGTCTCGTACACACGCACGCATTCTCTCTCGTCTTAATTTAATAAAACCGAATTTTTGAAGAATGGAATAACCGGATACACACGAGCCAAGAAGAAGATAAAAAGCAGCAGACAGAGCAGAAAAAACAACAGTACTTCAATTCGCTTTCCTAATTTATAGGGTCGTAGACCCCGTCCATTCTTACCGTATCGCCTGCACTCCCCCTCCTCTTTTCAAAGAAAAAGAAATCCGTTTCCAAACGCGTTGTTATTTTTTCTTCCCTTCGCCCCAACCCCTCGGTCGGTGGGGAAGGAGGCCGGAAGTGTTGGACGGGGACTTTGGGAAGGACTCCCTCTTTCCCCTCCGATGCCGTTGGCTAAGAAATGGGTTTGGAAGAGTCCCAGAAAGAACATTGGTTGCAAATAAGCCTGGATAAGAGTTGCTCGCGGTACGCACGCAGCTGAACAAGCGCACAATGTTGGAGTGGAAAGGAAGCGCGCTAAAGAATGTAGGTCGGAGATTCATCTGGAAGACAAACCATTTGCCTTCTCTCTCTCGGAGAACCTTTCTCGTTCCCAGAATTTCTCCCTTTCGCATCCTTCCCCTATAAATCTCTCTCGGTCTTTTTAATACCTTTCCCTCCTTTTGCAGTTATTTTTCTTATCTGCGCTAGCTTCTGATTTGATCGCAGACGTTAATCGATCATCTTGAGTTTTCCGCCGATATCGGTATCTTGTAATTATGATCTAAATCTTAAGAGTTCACTGCTATCCTTTCTCTGCTAATATTGGGTCATTTTCCAGTTCCTTCAGATGCATCTTTTGTCATGCATACTGCATACTGCATACTGTACTTCCTTATACGTCGTATGTTATTCCTCCTAGTATTATTTCATAAACGCAATTATTAGCCTACTTTCCAGAATGGAAATAGGCTTATAGTTTTTCGTTGTGTCTGTCTGTCAGTCCGTCTATCTGTCTGTCTGTCTGCCCGTATCCCTATTAACTTTTGAACCAATCGACCGATTTTAATGAAACCTTGCGGAAATCTCTTGGATAGTTTTTGAAGCGAATATTGAAGTCCCGTGTACGATTCCAGGAATTATTCTTCCCATTTTATTTACATAGAAAATCTAAAATCCATCGAGCAGGGTGATTTTCTCTTGCAAATTAAAATATCTTAGAATTGTAATATCGGAGCGGGTTTGTACTATTTTCTGAGGAAAGGATGAAGATTTTAATTTTTATCGTAGAATTTTGCTTATCGATTGTATTTCTTAAAACTTCGCGTAAATAATGGCGATTTTGTAGTTTAAAAGGCAGAAGAAATAATAGGGGAAGATCAATTCGGTTTCAGAAAAGGACGAGGAACTAGAGATGCTATCATCATCATCATGCTTCTGTCCAAAGACAGGTTTTAACTGAATCGCTGCCTCCATTTCTCTCTCTCACTAGAAGTCTCTTTTATACCTCTATAAGTATTATATCCCTGCTTTATATTATCTAATATTCCTATTCTTTTTCTCCCTCTTCCTCTTCTTCCACTAATTTTTCCTTCTAAGATCGTTCTTTGTAAACACTGTCTTCTCAATATGTGCCCTATCCAATTTGCTTTTCTTTTCCTGATTGTTTTTATTAGCGTCCTTTCTTCTCCCACCATTTCTAATACTTCTTCGTTTCTCTTCCTCTCTGTCCATTTAACTTTCATCATTATTCTCCATACCCACATCTCAAAACTTTCTAAATATTTTTCCTCCTTTCTCCTTACCGTCCACGTCTCTGCACCATAAAGAGCTATACTCCATATGTAGCATTTTGCTAATTTCTTCCTTGTTTCTAAATTTATTTTCTTGCTTGTGAGAAGCTCCTTCTTTTCGTTAAATGCTGCTTTCGCCTTTGCAATCCTACTTCTGATGTCCTGTGTACTACTTCCATCCTGCGCTAAAATTCTGCCGAGATATTTGAAACTACTTACTTGTTCCAATTTTTGGCAATTTACCATTATATTTAATTCTTTATGTTCCTTTGAAACCACCATGACTTTCGTTTTTTCTGCATTGATCTTCATTCCATATTGTTGGCCAACCTCCACTAGTCTGTCTGTCATCCTCTGAAGCTCTTTCTATCCTTCTGCTATTAAGCCCTGATCATCTGCGTATTTAATGGTGGTAATACTTTCACCTCATATCTTAAATCCTTTCTCTTCCATCAACGCATCTTCTGATATTGTTTCTGCATAAATATTAAATATCGCTGGTGAAATAGGACATCCCTGCCTCAATCCCCTCCCTATTGAAGTACTTTCTGTTTCTTCTCCTTCAACCCTGACTCTAATCTTTAGATCAAAGTAAAGGTTTTTAAGCAGTCTTTTATCTTTCCAATCTATTCCTATTTGGTTTAAAATACCCAGCATTTTATCCCATTTCACTCGGTCAAAAGCTTTCTCCCAATTTACAAAACAAAAATACATACCTTTATTGACTTCTAGCGCTCTTTCTATCATGATCCTTATACATCCTATAGCATCTCTAGTCCCTCTTCCTCTTCTGAAACCAAACTGATTATCTTGCAGCTCTTTTCTATTTTACATTCAATTCTTTTGGTTATTATTCTGGTTAGAACTTTAGCTGTATGAGAAATTAAACTAATAGTTCTGTAATCCTTACAACATTTTGCGTTGTTCTTTTTATCCAGTGGTACCATCACAACATCTAAGAAATCTTCAGGCCATATGCCAGTATCATATACTTGGTTAAAAATTTTTGTGAGTTTCTTAACTGCTTTAGACCCCAAAACCTTAAGAACGTCCACGGGTATATCATCACTCCAAACAGCCTTCCTTCTTTTCATGTCATCAATTGCTCTTTTAACTTCAGACTCGAGAATACTTGGTCCTAGCTGATCTTCTTCCACATCCTCTTTTTCATTTAATACAATATTTCTTGGCTTTCCTTCTTTGTCATACAGAACCTCAATATAATCTTTCCAGACATTCTTTTCATTGTCTAGCCTCGATACTATTTTACCACTTTTGTTGCTGATTCCTTTACGTCCTATCTTTCTTGCTTTTTTCTTGAATAGTTCCCTTGCTTTGCTATACATGAGGTCTGTTCTACAAATTCTTTCACATTCGACAATCTCCTCGCATTTCTCATTTATCCACTGTTCTCTGACTTTATCTGTTTTCCTTCTTAAAGCATTATTTAACTTCTTGTACTTTCTTAGGCCTTCTTTAGTGTTTATGTTCTTCCACTTTCTCCGCTCTTCCATTTTTTGCAGCATGGCTGCTGTGATTCAGGGTTTTTTTTGTTTCTTTCACACATTATCTTTCCTACCTTCTATTCCATAACCTCTTTAATGTTGCTATAGATGTATCTCCACTCCTCATCTACATTCTTCCTATTTTCTTCAGCTCTCCCCCCCAACCTTTCCTCCAGCTCAGTCATAATATCCTCCTTGTTTTTAAGGAGTTCCTCTAAGTTCCATTTCTTGTTAACTCTTATGTTGCTCTTAACGCTCTTCAGTCTACATTGTATATTTGACACCAAAAGGTTGTGGTCAGAATCGATATCTGCCCCTGGTAGTGTTTTCACATTTTTAATGCTATTTCTAAATCTTTCATTGACTAGTATGTAATCTATCTGGTATCGTCTCTGGTCTCCTGGGCTTGTCCATGTGTAAAGTCTCCGCTGGTGATGCTTAAACCATGTATTAGTTACAATCAATCTATTTCTATGGCAGAATTCCACAAGTTTATCCCCTCTTTCATTTCTCTTCCCTAGTCCATATTTTCCCACTATGTTATCTTCCTTTCCCTCTCCGACTACACTGTTCCAATCTCCCATTACTATGGTGGTGATCCTTCCTTTTCCCTCCTCCTCCAATATCTCCATAATCTGTTCATACATTTCATCTACTTCGTCGTCGCCAGCATTAGTTGTTGGCAGATACACTTGAATTATAAGCATTTCCACTGGCTCCATCTGAAGTTTTACGGCTATTAATCTATCATTAACTGTCACTACCTTGATAATTCTTTCAGCTATCTCTTTTCTCATTATAATCCCCACTCCCCTTTCCTTTTTCTCCCCTCCTGAGTAAATAATCTTAAATTCGTCTGAATTTATCTCGCCTTCTCCTTACCACCGAACTTCACTAAGGCCTACTATACCTACATTATTCCTTCTCATTTCCCTTTTTAAGTTCTCTAGTTTACCTCCTGAATTCATCGTCCTAACATTCCATGTGCCTATTTTTAATTTCTCACTACTTGCTTTCTTATTAATGTTACATTTCCTCTGTGCATCCCCTAGGGTAGTCCCCACCCGGAGATCCGTTTGGGGGACTATTTTACCTCCGGAATATTTTACCTCAGAAAGATCCATAGAGTTATTTTCACCTTTTCAGCCAATGCTATAGGAGTAGTTAGAATCATATCAGAAAGCGCAATAGAATACAGTAAAGATATCTGCGTATGTTTTTTAGACTGACAGAAGGTCATTGGTAGAGTAAATTGGATAATGTTGAGAAGATATTAAAGGATATAGGTGTAGACTGGAAAGACAGGAGACTGATAAGGAATTTATATGAGAATCAAGTTGTAAAGGTCAGGTTTGAGAATGTGGACACCTGCGGAATAAATATCGGTAGAGGAGTAAGACAAGGCTGCTGCCTATCGCCAACACTATTCAATATATATGGAGAAAGTCTAATGCAAGAAACTTTAGAAGGCACAGTAGATTTCAAAATTTGAGGAAGGATTATAAGAACTGTAAAATACGCAGATGATCAAGTACTTCTAGCAAGAAAGGAAGAAGAGCTACAAAAATTATAAATAGACTAGTGATAACAGGTAGAAAATACGGTGTGGAAATAAATACAGAAAAATCCAAGGTCATTCGAATATCGGGTAAAGAAGTGAATCCGAACATATGTATTGGAAGAAAGCCTTTAGAACAAGTTTCAGAATATAAATACCTTGGAAGCATCATAACACGAGAAGCAAAATGTACGGATGAGATCAGAACTAGAATAGGGAAAGCAAAAGCGGCTTTAAGGAGAAAAAAACAACTACTTACAGGGAATATAAGGGAAGATATCCGCAAGAAGTTGATAAAATGCTACGTATGTAGTATAGCATTGTATGGGGCAGAAACATGGACGTTAAGGGAAAATGACATCAAATACTTAGAAAGCTTTGAAATGTGGACTTGGAGGAGAATGCTGAAGATAAAATGGACAGATAGGATGAAAAACGATGAAGTGCTACGAAGAATAGGAGAGAAGCGAATGATTATACAGACTATCAGAAAGAGGAAGGCTAACTGGGTTGGACATTACCTGAGGAGAGAGAGTATGATTAAAGACGTGTTAGAAGGAAAACTAGATGGGAAAAGGGAAAGAGGTAGGAAAAGGTTTCAGCTGATAGACGATTTGAAAGGGAAAGAGAGTTATCAAGATATAAAGAGGACAGCGGAAAATAGGAGTATATGGAGAACCAGGTTTAACCAAGAATAATCACGGACCTGTCTACGGACAGACTACCTATGATGATGATGATGATGATGATGATCACTCATTACGAGAGTGATGCCATTGCAACAACTATTGTTGAACTCAGATTCGGTATATTCTAATGCGTACACGCTTTATTTTTGCCGCACAAAATACGCGTGATCAATTTAATATTCCGTTCGAATGTATTTGTAGTATTTTATAACGTTAAATTATGAAATTCGGGAACACAAAGAGATACATATCCGCGATGACTTTAAAGCTATTAATGCCAATATAAGTAATAAATAAATGATTAAATGGAATGTTGGCATCATAAGTTCTGTTTGGATTACCTTGTTTTTTCTTCGCTCCGTCAGTCTGTGCAATTAAAACAGCTATTAAACAGTTAAAGATAGAAGACTTAAATTTGTAGGGTGCATGTAGTTTATGAGGTCATTTGTTTCCCTGCGAACCTTTTTGGAGAAATCGGTGGGTGGCAGGAGGTGCCTTCAAAATTATCGAATTAATATTCTAAACAAATTGTTATGTATGGAAAGTTAAAATTGTTCACTATCTGTGATCTTCAATGCCATGTTTAACTCATCAGAAGAGTAGTTTTTGAAAAATCGGAGAGCGTCAGGATGGCACTTTTTGTAAATGCTCAATGTCCATATCATATACCAATAGTCAGTATATTTAAATCCTAACATATGTAGCAGTATAAGTATATAATTTTTAATTTAATTAAAATTTATCATTGAATAAATAATTTAATGTCATATAATTATATAGCTAAGTTTATAAGGAATTTTAAGTTTACAACGGTTCAAGTTCGAATATCATAATAACATGGGATTTCGTGTCAGTACTTATGTGCTGTGTATTTTGTATTGAAAATGTCTACGTCCTTAGACGTCCTTATGGTCAGATCGTGTCCGTCCGCAAATTTCTTCTTTGCGAAACTACTGGGCGGATGTTTATGAAATTTGGTATTTAGGACAAAAGGCGAAGAAAATAAGAAAAATTATATAAATGGTTCACGTAGCCTAATCGAGAGGGTGCCACTTTACCGATGACAAAATATGAACTTCGCTTTATGTCTCGTAAAATATTACTTATAACTAAAATTCACAAAAGAAATTTGTATAAATAGCATGTTTTGTTTAGTACATTTTTATCGAAGGAGTAGCCGATTTCAATAAAATCAAACAAGAATGTCGTAATTCACTTTGAATTTGGAAAGATTTTCTCATGTTTTTAATTGTTGTCAAAGAATAGAATCTTAGTGGCCACTGAAGTAAACAATATCTGCTGTAAAAAACTAATAATTTTATTTTATTTCATGCGTTCGCTACATTTTGTAAATGAAGGGAAATGATAATCTTCAACGAAAAAATGATCGTAAATACGTCTATGATGAGTTTTATTATAGGACCCCGCGGTTTTATTTCGTACAAAATGAAATCGGACGTCTTATTTTCTGTTACAACAATAAATAAAATATAATTTTGAAACTATAAGTGATAAGGTGATAAGCCAAGCAATGAATTACAAACCAAAGTCATATATATGGAAGCCATATTTATTTAGATGAACGTTAGTCGTTTTTTGTTTAGGCAACTTAACAAATTTTCAACTGGTGATGGTGCATGGGAGGGGGTACGGGCAGATATTGAAGTCGCGTTTGAGATTGAATGTCATCCTCTCGATGGCAGCGGAGATCGGGTGATCGAAAAGGAGCTAACGACACAAAATCAATGGTCTGTAAGATACACATATGTACATTACGTAGTTCCATTGCAGAATTACTCATGTTGGTATTACTGAGTTCAGATTAAATAGGTCGGTGGCTCTGGGATGCGACAAGGCCCTAGAGCAAAACTAAGCCTACGTCTTTTATCTTTCCGTATACATACTCAGCGCCTGTAAGTGAAAAGAAATGGGTTGTTTACGACGAAAGAATGAACGTGAACACGCAGATTATATTACTATACCATTCGAGTGAGGCATGTTTTAAACAATTGTGGATTGCTTTGTGAATTTCAACCGCTTAGGAAATAAATCAGTGAATCGAAAATTCGATATTTCCTTGGCATCACTACTGGCACACCATTTTTCTGTTCTTGTACATTATACTAACAATAAGTCATGAATATTTATATTTTTGGTATGATTGCATAAAACGCAAAGAACGCGTTTGACTCGCATGTATGCACGCATGCCGTGCACATCTTTCCACTCTTGTTGTTCTTCCGCTGGTAACAGAGCACCACCTCATGCAAATTTAATAATTTTTGTAGAGCACCCTTTCATTTTTTTAGGTATAACAGTTTCAAGAGAAGTAGTACAGTAGAAACCGCTTATTTTAATCATACTTGGAATTTTAAATCCGAAGTGTATTGTTATCATCCGCTTCGGATTTCCAAATAAATAAGATCTAAATAAGTGACCTGTACTGCATCTATCATTGTTCTATAAAACAGATTCTTAGATATTTTATAATAGATTTTTTTAAAAGTCGAATTTCTGTATATTTTGTGTATTCTTCAGTTTTTAAGTCGTCTTCGATTTGAATGAGTGCGATGTTAACGGGAGTATATTGCAGTTAATATTGACTTTTATTCAAATTCCAGATTATATTTCTTTCCTTGTTTCCATACTCTGCCTCACTCAAATTTTGGGGCGTGGGTTCTCAGCGATGTAAATATTTTAACATCATCTGTTATAATTTTTCCTTATGCGTTTGTTTTCATTTTTATCTCTTGGCTCGGCCACATTTTCTTCTTATCCGTTTCCATTACGTTATTTCTCATTTCAAGTTTATTCTAGTCTTTTATCTGGGATGATCTATTTTCTTTTTATCTTTCATAATTCCATCTCGTCCTTTTACGTCTTGTTTGTTTAAACGTTTTTCCTACATCCCACTCTCCCTCTTATGAGTGCCAAAACAATTCATTTTCTGTTCCGCTACATTCCAGGGAATTTTATTTATCTTTATTTTCAAATTATCTTGATTTTAATTATTTGTAAAAAAATCTTCTTTTTAAGTGAAAATTGTTTCGCTCTTAGGTTTTATTTTTTTATTAATTCAAACCTCTTCAAATAAGCTGAAAAGAATTAACTTTTCGATGTATATGCACAAACTTGAACCTCGATAGCTCGAACAAATATACTTCGAATTTACGATGGGGAGAATTATATTTTTTTTTCATTTGCATTCTAATATGTTAAATCTAAGTTCTACAACTTAACGTTTATATATCTTGAACTTTCTTCAAACAATGCGGTCGATAATTCGAACTCGAACCTTTTCTGTCATATCATGAGATTCAAGGGCGTTTGTATTGGTGATTTATATCTGCGACTTTTATCAGATTGAATACAAATAAAATAAAATATAATATGTATAACGGCCTAAATTTCTTCCATTCGCGTCATTTCCTTATGCCGTTACTCTAATCTCGTTTGATGTTGTCTCCTCTTGCTTGTTTTTTATCATGCCCACAAAGACCTGACCCGTGTAATTCGTTAATTGTGAAATTTACGTTAATAGTCCAAGTCTTCTGGCTGCCATATCCATAGATTTAATCTCATGTATGGGGAGAATATTTCGTTTTACTTAAGAAACCTTTGCCTCCTTTAACAGTTCGCATTAAACACTGCTGAAATGTCTGATAGATTTGTGTACATGTTTATCCACCCATCCGAAATATTCTCCTTCAAATTCATGCGTATAAAACTGCTGCATTGTAAGATTCCCGAAACATTTATCTACAGTGACTCCGTTTAGCTTCTCTCAGTCGCCTTCTCTTTGTGCTGCAGTGTAATACCTCACGCGTTTCCATCGCTTTTATATCCACTTATTTGCTTGCTCCTCGAGATACCACGCTTCTAATATAACATTCCTCTATCTCAAATCTCTCTGCAAACCCTCTGTCCCCTTTTCTTACGCACACCTCAACCTACCCCTTTCTCGCGTTTTTATAATCCCTCTTTATCCATTTCTTTCATCATCTCCACCCCTATATTTCTCCCTCTAACCCCTTCCCATTCCACATGCCTGCCTGTGCCAACACCAACGCAGTATCCAGCAATCCCTCCTTCTCTCTATCCTTCTCTTTGCATTTCTCTCACCATTTCTCTCTTAAAACCCCGTCTCTATCCCTTACCTCTTTCCTATCTTCTCCCTCCCCCCAATTCCCATGTCTCTGGTGCTGTAGTCTCTTTTCCGGCATGGCGAGTGCCAACCAAATCACAATTAGGATTTGGCAAGGATTCCACCTTTGTTGCGAAGCTCGATGAAGTTTTCACGGTTGGGAGGGAGTTGGAAGATAGGGATGGGAAGGGGAGGGAAAATTTGGAGGGAGGGGGTCTGAGCGTGTTTTTTTCCTCGCGGGTTTATGGAAGCATAGCAGGGAAGGAAAAGGAGAAATTTCAGAGGCTGTAAATCCTCTCGGAGTGTGCGAGCGGGAGCCAAAAATTTTCGGCGTTACGTAAGAGCTAACTGCTAAACATGGCGTATTCCCCTTAAAAAAAAACTGTGCTCCAGAACTCACAAGGTAATTTTTTAAAAATGTGAGTTTTCATGAGGCCCGTCCGGTTTTACCATGGTTTTTATTTCTTCCGAGACCTCGGAGTCCCTCTGCTATCAATCACGTCGCGAACTCTTACAATATTCTTGGCTTCTTTTTGATTGATGACCAATTCTGATTTTAAAACTGATTTATCGTGTACAAATATTTAAATTACTTATTTATTCCTTTATAAAAGGATAACTTTCATTGAAAATACAAATATAACGAAATACTCAATTTAAATATTTGGTCAATTTTTTTGAGAGATTACTGCTACCATATTTTTATCCTTTGAGCGATTACCTAATAAGAGTCAGCGTTCAAATAGTATATTATACAAAGCTGTTTTGGTAGGCATTTAAACATATAAAAAATTTTAAAACTGTGTTGCCATGGACAAATACACTTAAATATGTTTTTGAAGCAAATGTAAAAAATATCCAGAATAATTATTTATCGGTTTACAAGAAATTACAACGGTCTTAGATTTATTTATTCAACACTTATCTAGGTTTAATTTGTTGTATTATAGAAAAGCGTATCTGTTTTATTTAGAGAACCGTATTCGGCAGTCATCGGGATATATTTAACCTAAACAAGACCAATTTCCATTTCCCGGTAAATCTATTTCACTAAAACTTAATAATGCAATTAAACCTGAGCCGTGCTAGTCGGATGAACTCCAAAACTCCTCCAACAAGAGGAACACTCTCCTCACATTACCATAAGATGTGTTGGAAAAGGCAAATATTTGCAATCTCCGAGAATAAACTCCTTTCCGGCGTTTTAGCAGTTTCGTAAGATCGAAATTTCAATGACGGGACAACGGAATATAGAAGGGGAGTACGGGAGGAGAGGAGGAAGATGATTGTTTCGCAATTTAATTCGGCAAACAAGAAATTTTCTTTTGGTACGGGAGAGAGCAAACGTGGTGAAATGGAGAGAGAAAGAGAGGGAGGGAGAGAACGGGAAGGAATCGGTTGGAGGGAAAGTGAGAGAGAGGACGGAGTAGGTTGTTATAATTAAACTAAGCGTCTGGTTGAAGTTAGGAACTGGTTTGTGTTGAGGGGTTTGAGAGGAGGGGGTGAGGTGCAGGGGACGACGAAGAGAGGAATGGGAGAGGGGGTTGGGGGAGTGAGTGTGAAGGAATTATCTGGCATGGGCATAAGCCGGCGGGAGACTTAGCCTTCTCTTCCCATGTCTGGGTTCCATTTCTTGAAATCTGTTTGCAAGAAGGATGATACAAGGGTAACAGCCTGCTAATAGTACAGTGCGTCATCTGTACAAATATGGCACCTCACTCTCACTTCTTCCTTTCCTTCCTCCCCTTCCCACCCTCCCCATCCCGAAACCCCTTTTCTTGCCTCTCTCCCTCCCATCGTGCACACTTCCTTCCCCCCCTCCCACTCCCCCGCACACTCGTCGTGGTCTGTAAAGCATTATAAATTCTGCTTCTACTTCGAGGTGACACGATACCTTATGGAGTTCGACTTAAAACCTCTTAAATCGTTAACCTCTCCCCCTTAGAAAGGTTTCTGTATACGTTCCCAGCTTGACTCATCCATCTTTCCGAAATCGGCTTTCCTTTTTTTCTTCTAACCGCTCGTGTCGGATTTAATTCATTTGAAAATGATTCCTCGTGTTCTGTTGGATCGGATTTACGGATCGTCTTCTGGGATTCGATCATTCCAATAAGTCATAAAGTAAGAGTTTGTAGACCAATATAATGAGTCGTGTAATCTTCTCTAGAGAACTAGGATCATGATTTATTTCGATGTTAACTCCTCACAGATGGCTGTTGAATCGGTTATAATGAGTTTCTTTGCTTTCGTAGTCTTCGTCTCGTTTGAAGTGCCTTGCCTCGGGTTTTTTACTGGGTTACGCGTGTTAATGTCCATTTTAAGTACCTAGTTTTAATGTTATCGACTCAAAAATTGTGTTTGAAAGTGATTATATTGCTAAGCAATAAATAAATGTCGGTAAAATTGCATTTATACATCATGCATACATCATGTTTTTTTAATTTTTACATAGCTTTACTTGCTAATATAGTTTAATATAAAAAATAAGTCCAAAACAGGACTAACGCAGGCTGGTTTCCCAAAGTTGACCTCCCGAATTGTTTACTTATATTGACAGGAAGTTTTCAGTATGTGTTAGCCATTCCAAGGAATTCTTGTACCATAAATGCCACTGGATATCCTCGACCTACGGCAGAATATCGAATCGTGCAAGGCACCACTGGATCACTCTGGTGTTCACTACACGCCCGAATCGGCTCAGAGAGTAGCGAGTAGGATTCTCGAGCACAGTAGGGATTTTTTAGGCTAGAGAGTAGGGCAGGGTGTAGGTCAGTTTTGGGTCAGGGGATAATCGATGCGTTTGTAGAAGATAAGAATCCCGAAAGACTATCTAATGACAGAATATACTCCGAGCGTAACATGCAGCACCAATTTCGCGATAGGTCATTGATAGAATGTTCCGTAAAGGGCGCGACGGTTCGCAATTCCAATTTTAATGCGACGCCATACAGTCGTGGGAGTGATTGTGGTGGGAGCGCATGTAGTTTTATAGTGGAAGAGAAAGTCAAGGGTGAGATTAGTATGCAAAGTGATAGTGAGAAATTAAACGTCGTCCTACTGAACTGTCGCAGCATCGTAGGAAAATTTCTGAATTCGAGCATATTATTCGCAGTCTGCATGCCGACGG
The DNA here is from genome assembly GCA_028673005.1 of Tanypteryx hageni. NCBI lineage: Eukaryota > Metazoa > Arthropoda > Insecta > Odonata > Petaluridae > Tanypteryx > Tanypteryx hageni. The sequence goes on along the minus strand of CM054115.1, from coordinate 175,109,884 downwards.
CGTGATAGGCACAGAAAGTTGGTTAACGGATGAGATTCAGAGTCAGGAGATATTTCCTAGAGACTATCGTGTCTATAGAAAAGATCGCGCTAATAGATCGGGCGGGGGAGTTTTCATAGCGGTTAGCAATAAGTACGATAGCAGTGAGATTCCGATAAGTGACGAGGATATCGAGGGTGTTTGGTGCCGCTTAGGCAAAGATGGCTCCAAAAAGGTGTTCATATGCTCGTTTTACAGGCCACCTAACGCTGGTGTAGATTGTATTTTAAGTCTCGAGAAACAACTATCAAAGCTTAGACTGATAAATCAAGATGGAATCGTTATAGTCGTGGGTGACTTTAACTTACACTCAATTGATTGGGAAAACCTATGTTTCAAATCTAGAGGTAAAGAGCGCGAATCCTGTGAGCCATTAATCGAAATATTCTGCGAGCAATCTCTCCTTCAAGTAGTCAGAAAGCCAACGCGATCGGGAAAAATATTAGATTTATTAGTAACTAACGTCCCAGAAAAAATAAACAAACTCACAATTGAAGATGGGATAAGGGATCATCAGGCCGTATATGCAGAGTGTAAGTTGAAAATCGACAGGCACCCTAAGCCTAAAAGAAAGTTTTATATATTTGCTAAGGCAAACTTTTCAAGCTTCAGGTCGCGCCTACGAGAAATACTACCTAGCTTCCGTGATATGACCAAACGATCAGGTACTGAGTCGTCATGGACACTATTCAAGGATATAATGCTAGAGGGTATCGATAAGTACATTTTAATTAAATTGAAGGTCGACAATAAAGAGCCACGTTGGTACAATAAGCAAGTTAGAAGTGCGCTTAGGCGTCAGAGAATAAGCCACACGAAAATAAAAAATATGCCGTCTACATCATCCGATGAATATAGAGCATCTAAAGTTAAGACGTATAAGAAATACCGCGCTAAAGCGAGAAATACTATGCGCGAGGCTTTTACTAACTTCCGGAATAAGGTATTAAATAATTATTTGAAGGAGGACCCTAAAGCGTTTTGGTCCAATGTGAGAGAGAGCCATGGTAGTGGCCCTACCATACCTTCCCTGCGTAATGACTCGGGTGGCGTTATTCATGATAGCGTAGAGAAAGCTAACCAGTTAAACGGTCATTTTGTAAAAGCATTTACAACCGTCAACGACCATTGCTTACATTATTCACCCGCAATAAGGGAGGGCCTGATGGACGATATAGTATTTTCTGAGGTGGAAATAGCAAAGAAATTAAGTTCCATCAGACATAACAAAGCCACTGGCCCCTAAGAAATTCCTGCTCGCGTTTTAAAAGAATTAGCTGAAGAAATAGCAACTTTTTTTTCGGATAATCTACGAGAAATCCATTTCTCGCGCAGAGGTTCCTAGCGACTGGAGGTTAGCGCACGTTACACCAATTCATAACGGCGGCGACAAGGAGAACCCAGAAAATTACAGGCCGATTCCTTTACCTTCGATATCGTGTAAGATTCTCGAGCATATACTCGTTAGCAACATAATGCGATTTCTTGATAGTAATTTATTGTTAGATGTTTGTCAACACGGCTTCAGGAAAGGTAGGTCATGTGATACTCAGCTCGGTCTTTTGTTAATTGTATACTGAGAAGAGGAGAAAAGAATACGCAGGTCTATGCCATCTTCTTAGATTTTAGGAAAGCCTTTGATAAGGTACCTCACAGGAAGTTAATAACGAAATTGGAAACCTTAGGCGTTAATTCTAAAATCGTCAGTTGGATCCGTGAATTTTTAAATCATGGGAAGCAGATGGTTGTTATAGATGGGAAATCTTCGAACTTCGAACTGGCAAATCGAAATTAATTATACTAAATGTGCCGCAGTCACGTTCTGGAAAAGTAAGAACAAAGATTTAGGTTTCGAATATAAAATAGATGAAATGAGTATTCGACAAGCTGAGTATGTAAATATTTAGGAGTAACCATTTGTCGAGATCTTTCGTGGGACATGCACATTCGTCGAGTTATAGGCGCGGCCAACAAGAAACTGGCATTCATAGGTAGAATAGTACGGAACACTACAGAGAAAGTACGCGAAACATGCTACTTATCACTGGTAAGACCACAAGTGGAATACGCAGCGAGCATATGGGATCCGTACGAGAAGGGACACATAATTCAACTAGAAAGAGTACAGCGCAGAGCAGCCAGATTTGTAAAACAAAAGTACGAACATAAGGAAAGCGTCACCTCTTTATTGAGCGATTTGAACTGGGTATCACTGGAGGACCGTAGATTGCACTCAAGGTTGAAACTTCTAGAGAAATATAGGTCAGAATGTCTAAAAGAGGAGGTAGTGGGAATAATTGTGGCACCGACGTATATAGGTAGAAATGATCGAGACGATAAAATACGTGAGATCGATTGTAGGACGGAGCGTTATCTAGGCTCGTTCTTTCCGAGGACAATAAGAGATCACAATAGGAAATTTCGAATTGCGTTAGGCAATCTTTAGGTAGGATTTGGTGCATTGCACCCCCTGCCACCCACCAACTTGGTGAATTGCAGGGTAACTTGTAGATGTAGATGTAGATGTAGTGGAGGTTGTCTCTGGCGTTCCACAGGGTAGTGTAATTGATCCGTTATTATTTCTAATTTATATAAACGATATCAGCTCAGTAGTCAGAAGTAAAATTATGCTTTTCGCGGATGACACCGTCATCTATAGAGAAATAAGTAATCCGGAAGACCACCAGTATCTCCAAAATGACCTAGAAGCTATTTCTGCAAGGTGCAAGGAATGGCAGTTAGAGATCAACGAAAAGAAAAGCTGCGTCATCAACTTCTGGAAAACCAAGAGTATCTCGTTGGATAAAAATTATTCGTTGGGCGGAGTAGAGATTACAGTTTCAGGCTCGATTAAATATGTCGGTGTCTTGATCCATCGTGATCTCTCATGGGACACCAACATTCGCCGATTGATAGGTTCCACTAACAACAAGCTGGCTTTTATAGGGAGAAAAGTTCGAAATAGCTCCGAAAAAGTGAAAGAATTATGTTATTTATCCAGCTGTGTGGGATCCATACGAAAAGGGACTCACTAACGAGATAGAAAAGGTTCAGCGCAGGGCAGCTAGATTTGTAAAGAGGAATTACGAAAGTAAACAAAGCGTAACATCATTAATAGAAAATCTGAAATGGACATCGTTAGAGGAACAACCCTCTTTAAGGACTGCATAACCTTACAGTGGTGGTAGGGTTTGTGTACTCTTATGAACCAAAGAGCCGGCGGGAGATAATTCTCCTGGTAGGACCATCCAAGCCGGAAAGGTCTAAGGGGAACAGTCAGACTAAGAAGCAGTCTTGGGGATTTTTCATCCCCCAGTGCAAGGGCAGCAGCTTATACAGTACCTCTGTAGGTGGTGATCATGTGGATCTGAACAGCTACAGATGGGTAATCACTCTGTGAAAATGCGATGAGGAAAGCAAGGGGAAACTACCTGATTATATTTCCCATGATAGGCTGAAAAGCTGCAAATACCTCTATGGATCTCTCTGGAGTAAAATATTCCGGAGGTAAAATAGCCCCTCAATCGGATCTCCGGGTGGGGACTACCCTAGGGGATGCACAGAGGAAATGTAACATTAATAAGAAAGCAAGTAGTGAGAAATTAAGAATAGGCACATGGAATGTTAGGACTATGAATTCAGGAAGTAAACTAGAGAACTTAAAAAGGGAAATGAGAAGAAATAATGTAGGTATAGTAGGTCTTATTGTAGTTCGGTGGGAAGGAGAAGGCGAGATAAATTCAGACGAATTTAAGATTCTTTACTCGGGAGAAGAGAAAAAGGAAAGGATAGTGGGGAATATAATGAGAAAAGAGATAGCTGAAAGAATTAGCAAGGTAGTGATAGTTAATGATAGATTAATAGCCGTAAAACTTCAGATGAAGCCAGTGGAAATGCTTATAATTCAAGTGTATATGCCAACAACTAATGCTGGCGACGACGAAGTACATGAAATCTATGAACAGATTATGGAGATATTGGAGGAGGAGGGAAAAGGAAGGATCACCACCATAGTAATGGGAGATTGGAACAGTGTAGTCGGAGAGGGAAAGGAAGATAACATAGTGGGAAAATATGGACTAGGGAAGAGAAATGAAAGAGGGGATAAACTTGTGGAATTCTGCCATAGAAATAGATTGATTGTAACTAATACATGGTTTAAGCATCACCAGCGGAGACTTTACACATGGAGAAGCCCAGGAGACCAGAGACGATACCAGATTGATTACATACTAGTCAGTGAAAGATTTAGAAATAGCATAAATAATGTGAAAACACTACCAGGAGCAGATATCGATTCCGACCACAACCTTTTGGTGACAAATACACAATGGAGACTGATGAGCGTTAAGAGAAACATACTAGTTAATAAGAAATGGAAGTTAGAGGAACTCCTTAAAAACAAGGAGGCTATCATGACTGAGCTGGAGGAAAGGTTGAGGGAGAGAGCTGAAGAAAGTAGAAAGAATGTAGATGAGGAGTGGAGATACATCCATAGCAACATTAAAGAGGTTATGGAATAGAAGGTAGGATAGATAATGGGTGAAAGAAACAGAAAAACCCTGGATCACAGCAGCCATGCTGCAAAAAATGGAAGAGCGGAGAAAGTGGAAGAACATAAACAGTAAAGAAGGCCAAAGAAAATACAAGGAGTTAAATAATGCTTTAAGAAGGGAAACAGATAAAGCCAGAGAACAGTGGATAAATGAGAAATGTGAGGAGATTGTCGAGTGTGAAAGAATTTGTCGAACAGACCTCATGTATAGCAAAGCAAGGGAACTATTCAAGAAAAAGGCAAGAAAAATAGGACGTAAAGGAATCATGAACAAAAGTGGTAAAATAGTCTCAGAGCCAGACAATGTAAAGAATGTATGGAAAGAATACATTGAGGTTCTGTATGACAAAGAAGGAAAGCCAAGAAATATTGAATTAAATGAAAAAGAGGATGTGGAAAAAGATCAGCTAGGACCAAGTATTCTCGAGTCTGAAGTTAAAAGAGCAATTGATGACATGAAAAGAAGGAAGGCTGTTGAGAGTGATGATATACCAGTGGACGTTCTTAAGGTTTTGGGTTCGAAAGCAGTTAAGAAACTCACAAAATTCTTTAACCAAGTATATAAAACTGGCATATGACCTGAAGATTTCTTAGATGTTGTGATGGTACCACTTGATAAAAAGAACAATGCAAAATGTTGTAAGGATTACAGTACTATTAGTTTAATTTCTCATACAGCTAAAGTTCTATCCAGAATAATAACCAAAAGAATTGAATGTAAAATAGAAAAGGAGCTGCAAGATAATCAGTTTGGTTTCAGAAGAGGAAGAGGGACTAGAGATGCTATAGGATGTATGAGGATGATGATAGAAAGAGCGCTAGAAGCCAATAAAGGTATGTATTTTTGTTTTGTAGATTGGGAGAAAGCTTTTGACCGAGTGAAATGGGATAAAATGCTGGGTATTTTAAACCAAATAGGAATAGATTGGAAAGATAAAAGACTGCTTAAAAACCTTTACTTTGATCAAAAGATTCGAGTCAGGGTTGAAGGAGAAGAAACAGAAAGAACTTCAATAGGGAGGGGAATGAGGCAGGGATGTCCTATTTCACCAGCGATATTTAATATTTATGCAGAAACAATAACCGAAGATGCGTTTATGGAAGAGAAAGGATTTAAGATATGAGGTGAAAGTATTACCACCATTAAATACGCAGATGATCAGGGCTTAATAGCAGAAGGCTAGAAAGAGCTTCAGAGGATGACAGACAGACTAGTGGAGGTTGGCCAACAATATGGAATGAAGATCAATGCAGAAAAAACGAAAGTCATGGTGGTTTCAAAGGAACATAAAGAATTAAATATAATGGTAAATTGCCAAAAATTGGAACAAGTAAGTAGTTTCAAATATCTTGGCAGAATTTTAGCGCAGGATGGAAGTAGTACACAGGACATCAGAAGTAGGATTGCAATGGCGAAATCAGCATTTAACGAAAAGAAGGAGCTACTCACAAGCAAGAAAATAAATTTAGAAACAAGGAAGAAATTAGCAAAATGCTACATATGGAGTATAGCTCTTTATGGTGCAGAGACGTGGACGGTAAGGAGAAAGGAGGAAAAATATTTAGGAAGTTTTGAGATGTGGATATGGAGGAGAATGATGAAAGTGAATTGGACAGAGAGGAAGAGAAATGAAGAAGTATTAGAAATGGTGGGAGAAGAAAGGAAGCTAATAAAAACAATCAGGAAAAGAAAAGCAAATTGGATGGGGCACATATTGAGAAGACAGTGTTTACATCGGACGATCTTAGAAGGAAAAATTAGTGGAAGAAGAGGAAGTGGGAGAAAAAGAATAGGAATATTAGAGAATATAAAGAAGGGATATAATACTTATAGAGGCATAAAAGAGGCTTCTAGGGAGAGAGAGAAATGGAGGCAGAGATTCAGTTAAAACCTGTCTTTGGACAGAAGCATGATGATGATGAGAGGAACGTAGGCTGCAGGCTAGAATTAAACTACTGGAAAAATTTATGTCGGAGGGACTAGCGAATGAGGTAGTAGGACTTATCAGAAGCCCGACGTATATCGGAAGGCAGGACAGTGAGGATAATATTCGCGAGATTGACTGTAGAACGGAGCGATATAGAGGATCGTTTTTCCCTAGGACGATAAGAGACCATAATAGGAAAAAATAACTTAGGAAAACTATGAACCCTTGGTACACTGCACCCCCTGCCATCCACCAAAAAGGTGACTTGCAGGGTATAATGTAGATAGATAGTTTATCAATGATAGAGAAAATTTTGATAACAAGTTAATAGAGCATTATCAGACTTAATATACTAAATACAATGTGAAAATATCTTTCTGACATAATATATTGCATGCATTTTTTAAAATAAATGCTACTGTTTATACGCTCATATGTCTGGATCAACTGTCCATTGTTGAAGAGTAGTCGAGAGGAAAAAAAACAAGTGAAGATATAAAAATTAATTTTTATAACCAACTTTTATATAGTTATTACTTTAATATTAATAAACTATAATATAATTATGATAAGCTTTTCGCTTGCATCGGCATAAAAAGTTGCAAAAGTGTCTACCAGCTGTTGAGTGATGTGGGGGTCTCTATATTTAACCTTTAATCTTGTTACAGTTGAGAGAATGGCAGACGGAAGTAAAGAACTCGGTGGCAAACGTAAGAATGTTTGGTATATAAGTTGTAAGAAGTTGGATAGTATCCTTTGTTCTATTAATGAAAATACTGACTTATCCACTCATATTGTTTAAAACCAACGAAAATATACTGCTAGTTCAGAGTAACACATCTTTAGATACTAATAGGAGTGAAACTGTTGATCACTATCGAGGTTTTCAATGGCCTCCTAATAAGGAAAACAGTTTTCCGAATAATCTTAAATGAATAAAGATAAAAAGTTTTAAAGATAAATAAAAAATTACTATCAATAATAAATACTATAAATAAAAACTTACAAATATTAGCAGAAATATCCCTTCAATAAACCTAGGAATGCTCGTATCAATACAAATCCACATCTATACATTAAGTGCGTTTTGTCAATGTGTGTGAAAAGACCGATGACACTTCGCATCTATAATATACGAAGGACTCGAGTCACAGCACTGTGACCTTATATTTTGTCTCCGAATGGCCATTGGACAACACTGATCCATGGCATGTTAACTATATTATTGAAATTTCATTAAAAGTATTTATACTTCTTTTTTGGTTGCAAATATTTCCCAAAACATTAAAATTAAGATACTACGAGTATATAATATAAGTCATTGTAGGAAACCCTAATTTGAAATGAAGATTTAGATAGGTATAAAATATTACATCCGTGTAATTTTCCCATCCAGCATCGCGGATCTCTCCCAATCATTTTATCGAACTGTAAGTACATTAATTGATGTTTTATTTACAGAATTTTAATACATGATAGATTTTTTACTCGTTGTTTTACATGAATCGGATAATCCGAACACGCCCTTGCATTAATTAGCTCAGATTATAGAGGTTGCACTATATATATATATTATAAAGCGAAGTTAATATAAAAGTTGATAATATCCCATTTGTTCAAGCCGAGTTCGGTAATAATCGTCTCTATGGCAACAATCCGATAAAGTGCGATTTAAAACGCTAAGTTTTAGTAGACATTTAAGAAAATACTATAAATTATCAAAATTCTGTGGTAAGAATTATAATTTGCATTCTTTTTTTCCCTTAGAAGAGCACAAACCTCGCTCCGATTAATATCAACTCCAGTTTTGTTAATAAATTTGACGATCGTGCACCTGTATTTTTCATTGAATATTTCCTCCAGAAGTCGATATTCATATCCTCAACAGCGCTTCAAACGAAGAATTATCCAATATTTGGGAATTAGTTTGTCATAGTTGTATTGTCAGTCACTTTTAATTACAATTAATTAAATAAATTTTAAATCAGTTAGTAATTTATTATTTTGCTAATTTTTTTGTGGACGCATTTCTTTGTCTTCCTATCTCAACAGATATTTCGCTGAATCTAAGTATATTTTTCAGGCACATATCTTCAATCTTTTTACTTTCTCCATACAAGTATACGAAATATAGAGAAGGTATTGTTTGGATGAAAAAAATCGAGTTCAAGATTTCAACGGCAATACATGTTTTAAGGTCCCCTGAACACGTTTTGACTATTTTCACGATGATGTCTGTGCGTCTGTCGGTCAGTCTGTGATGGGATTTTGTGGGCGTTCTAACTCAAACACACTTGTATCAATGCCAAATTTTATAGTTAAAAATATCACTTCATAGCAAAGTGCTGATTAGGTTTTGGCGACCATCACTCAACCGGAAGTGAATGTTTACTCTAGTCAGTTTTGGTTTTCGGCATATAACTCTTTTGAATCTTCATAAATATAAATATTGTTTATTATAAAATTCGTAGAAAATATTATTTCCTATAACTTTTGTTTGAAGTATTTTTTGTAGAATTCATTGTTAAGGAGATATTTATTTAATATTTGCTTTAATATGTGATGAATGTAAAACAATAAATAAAATTCGTTGGAAATTTAATTTTCAACAATCTTTTTTTGAAACATTTTTCCATAAAAGGCATTATTTAAGAGATCTTTTATAAACTATATGTTTAGCTGCAAAGACTGCACCACCTACCGACGACTATTGTAAACACCATACGCTCCTTTTTATTTTTTTAATTGTTGGAGCTACGGTTTTAGTTTATTTCTGTTCTTTGTAACGACTTTAAATTTTTCTCGCTGTTCCTTAAAATATTTCTTATCATTTAGCCCATTTGGAATTCGAAGAAATATTACAGGTATGGAAAAAGTAATGTTTTCCACACCAGTTTTTTTTCATTTTCGAGTATTAAAACAGCATGATTCGTCTCTCCGTAGCGACTTATAATTGAGATAAATATGTTATTAATCATATTTTAAAGTGGAACGGTATAGTGAAGTTTTTGTCTGATACCTTTTGAATAAAAATATAGGGAATTAAATTAAAAATCGTGGTTTCACTTATTTTTGTAACATCGGAACCATTTTCAATGATTTTTTTATAGATGTTTTTCGATGAAGGACTGGTACAATAAATACTTCACGTGTTTAAGTTTTCCTTCTTTATTTCCGAGGATAAAATCACACTCGATTCCTATGCGGCCGATGTTCGCTCCCTAAGTGGCAACACTTATTTTTTTCTCTTCAAAAATCATCGACCAAACCGAGAAACCCTTTCTATTCTCCATCCCCTCTATCCCACCGCGTGCATTAGGGATATCTATTTGCTCCCCAATACCGCCTCACTCAATTTCCTTCTCCCCCACTCTATCCCCTCCCGTATCACTCACGCATCCCAAAAGCCTTCCCTCTCTCATTTCCCACCTAACCCTATTCATTAGTTTCATCATCAGTCCCAATACCCTTTGCTTGACCGAATCAAACTGACCCTACCCTTCCATTCCCACGAGGAAAACCCTTATCATTCCACGCAACCCGTTGTAAGCTTACCCTCCCCAACTTCATTCGTCAACAGCATCGGGGTCATTTCGCCATTTAAAGGTTCCTTTTCCATCCTTCCTACCGTTCTTCCTATGCCTTTTCCTCGTCGACTTCTAACCTATTACGTCTGGTGCCATCACTTTTACCTCTCCAAAGTTACACCTTTTTTCTCCTTTACGGTGAGAGCGAACGGGAACTAATTCTGTGTGAGATGGCGGGGCAAAGAAAGAATAACCTTAGGTCTCACAATCAGTCAGGTCTTCCCGTTTAAGATCCTTTCCAAACTATTTCTCGTGGGTGGAGGAAAAAAAGAATGTTTTTGTCTCGGGTGTTTGTTAATCCAGCGTGGTCGGCAGCGAACAGTTATTCTTCTCTATTGTGTTTATTTGGGAAGTAAAAATGGTAATTTTCGTTGAAAATCTTTATAGGATATCTCCGCTATACGTCGGAGATGCGATATATAACGAAGCTACCTATAGCGAAACCTAATTTTCCCCGTCATATAATGATGAAAGTACATCTACATGTTGCTCTGCAATTCACCAAAGTGGTGGATGGCAGGGGTGCATATCGTATCTAGTAATTTTCTCTCTCAGAATTGACCCTTTTGCTGAGATCTCGCGTTGCTCTCGATAAAAACGAGTTTTGATAACGCTCTGTCTTGCAATCGATCTCACGTCATACTCCTTATTAACCTGTTTAAGGTTACGTTAATGGCACACCTGTACCATTTAAAATCCAAGTTGAACATGATAACACAGCATATAGGACATTTTAAGCCGAGAATAAGTAAACAAAATGAAAAAAATAAAGCGAAAAGCCATAAAAACATTCACCTGAGATAAATATAAAAGTTGTTTTTGTGGCTGGTGAGTGATGGTTTGGTGGGATCAGTCATAGAGGCTTGCTTATTTACACGTTATTACCTATATACAATTAAGTATTGCTAAATAAAATCTGCAAGTTTGACTTATTAATCGAGAATTGTTAATGCAATAATTTCATAAATAATGATATGTATTGCAAGTATGACTAAAGCTACACTAAACTACAACATCCTGGTCTGATAAATGTAATGACAAGATGAAATCGTTTATTTGTTTGAGAGCCCAGTCAACTCGCCTCTCTTACAGCACAAATGGGTATCTCAGAGGTGCAGAGTGCAATGAATAACCGGGGAGGAAGGAGGGAAACCCGGTGCCGGCATTTGCCTGCTCTTACGAAGGACACGAGGGGGGCCAACAGCTTAACGTCCCTTCCGAAGGACGGAACAGCTGAATTTGCGCGGTCTCCTCAAACCACACAAACAGGGGGCCAGGCGACCTTGGAAAAATCCTACTTGCGCAGGATTCGTACCCGATGACTTTTTAAAGCATCGGGCGAGTAGCAGCCAGCGTCCTAACCACTACACCACCGGCACCCCGAAATCGTTTATACGTTGAACATCTTATCATATATATATATATATATATATATAAATGTATATGTCATTTACGCAAAATGTCACAAAGACAGAGTAGAAATCGGCTCTATGACACTATATTGTCATTCTTTGCTCTTTACGAACGACGTACATGCGAAGCTACCAGTCTTAAAACGAATCATTTTCCTCAATTCGTTCACGATGTACAAGCGTAGCGACGTATAGCGGGGAATTATTGTACTTCTCTATCAGTTTAGGTCGCTCATATTTTTGACCTCATTTCGTTTCATTATTTCGTGTCAGGAGATTGTTTTCTTGGTGAAATCATCGTTTATGGTCAAGTTCATCCCGGCGATAAGGCTTATAATACAAATCACCTCGCATATTAGTCCGTTAGATTATACCCGAAGCCCCGCTTTCGTTTCGTCTCTCACCTTTCGATAGCGCGAATTCGCAATTCGCTCTTAATCTCACCTTTCCAATTCCCTCCTCTTCCGCCTTCCGACTCCTCCTAAAGCCCTCCTCCCTCTCTCTCTCTCTCCCTCTCTCTCCTTCCTCCCTATTCCATCCCTCTTCATCCCGAAAACCACCCTACGGTGCCGAACTCTCCTTGCCTCGGAGCTTCCTGTAAGTCAGTCCCTGGGAGACCCTTCTCATGGACTTCCACATTATGTACCACTCCAACCTCTGAGCAATTTAAAACAAACAGAATGCCAGCGTTTCTCAAGGGAAATTAGAGAGAGAAGAGGGGAAGGCAGAGGTTGAGGAGCCCCGTGCCGAGAGGGAGGGGATGGAGGGAGTGGGGGCTGAGAGAGAGGGAGATGGGAAGGAGGAGAGAAGGAGAGAAGAGAAGCAGCAGAAGAGGTTTTTGAGAGAGAGAGAGGAGGGAATGAAGGCTTAAAGGCAGGTAAGGCAAGGTAGCTACGAGTTTGGAAGGATGGTGGAGTCCTGGACGTGGAAGTTTTTCCGTCATTGCAAAAGCGTTGTACCCTCTTCGGGAAAGTGGGAAGGAAGGGAGCGGGTCGGAATAGGGAATGCAGCATTGTCGATTTATACAGGATGCATGGACAGAATGGCAGGACGAGAGATTCGAGTGTACAGGTAATAGAAAAAAGGTGGAGAATGATGAAAAACGTGAGTGTTTGAAAAGGCTATCGTACAGGTGGCGTCGTTTTTCATTCTTAACGCTCCTCGGCTCCGACTAGTAATCAACTTGAAGCACTCTTGATGTAATTCGAGTTATTTTCCGAAGCGTCGCTTCGTCATTTTTTATCGATAGTTATTTGGACTTTCGATCCAAAAAAGATTATCTCAATAAAAATTACTCGAGTGGAATAAAAGAGAGATTGAAAGTAAACAAAAAATTGAATATACGAGTATTTCATAACAACAACGATCTAGTAAAGAATGAAATCAACATAAAGGAGATATTTTAGAAACAATATTATAAGGTAAAAAACCGAAACATCTATCAGTTTAATAAAGGTAGTATTGTGATATAGATAAATTGTTATAAATAAACTTCCATGTTAAGAAATTAAAAGATTAAGATGAGAAGCTATATGTTAATGAAACATTGGTGCCTCGTGTAATTTTAAATGTTGTTGCATTTAAGAGTATAAATTTTATTCTCATTCTTAAATTCTAAGCGTCGGTTCTGAAAACATACCAAACCTTTTATTAAAGTCTTTTAATTAGCTCATGTATTTAAATGCATAACGATTATCAAGAGATCTCAAATAGAAAAACTCCGAAATAATTTGTGCGTGTTATATAAATAAATACTTTCTCCTCTTTAGCATCGAAATTATATTCCGCAAATTCACGCTTTCGGAGGGCTAAAAACGACATAAAGGTTATCGCAGGAGGGAAAAATTCGGTTAGCAAAAGCATTTCATGCGGCCGGCAACATTACGGCTAAAAAAGAGATCTAGGAAATTTAACTGGGAAAATTTCAAATTTCTTAATTAATATCATGGTCACAAAAAATTTCTGGCAAAGCTTTCAAATGGAAAATTTGTTCCGACTTAATTTTATCACTTTTAAGGTAACAAATAATTTATAAAGTAACTTTAGATATTACCTATCTATCATTTAATTAAATTTCGACTTTCTCATCTGCTGCTTTGATCCATATTGCATAAAACAAAGTTTAATCGCTAAACAAATATGATAATATATAGATATCTATTAGCCTTAAAATGTGAATAAAAGGAGTTTTTTTTATTTCCCCTACTATAATTTGAAAAGACGAGAGTCGCCTTATATGCACGTAACATGAATTAACTTCGTATGGGTCAATGTCGTTAAGACGCATCACGATAATTTGGCGTGGTCAAAGTGAATGTACAGTTTTTAAATGATCAAAAGAAAAAACTGAAGCGCTCCATTTAAATGGGAAACGTATTTTGCGTAACTCAATAATACTGGTTACTAGTATATCCGTTACTAGCATTGTTTAGAGTAATTTTTTCTTTAAATGGTAATTTTATTTTGGAAAGTAGTGTTACATTCTTATTTTCAGGAAAATACAGTAAGTTGCTATAATTGTTACATTTACTTAAATTTAATTAAGTGAGAATTTAATCGCCAACTTTGAAATGTTATCGTTCTCCTCGTGGTAAGCGTTTCCTATGGTCATAGATAATTTCTTCAATGATTTGAACTTTCATTCTGCATCTCGTTTCAAATCAGTAGTTTCCACTCTTTTCAGTGTTACATGCACCAAGTTGCATTCTGGAGCATAAAACTGTCACCACTGCACTTATACATAAAAGAATGGACATAAATAAAATGATAAACAAATGTCAAGGTTATGCTTTAAAAAGGTTTGGAAAGAAAGCAACAGATATGAAATCACGTAGGTAGTTCAAACACAACTGGGCAAATTGAATGAGTTAATGTTCCGCGAATTTGTTCTCAGAATTTTGTTTTAACTTCTTAAATCACCATCTGCATACATTACCTTTACCATTCGACGAATGTTTCTTTCTTTTTAATACTGTGGCAGAAAGTTAGTCTTATACCGTGTAATCAATTGAAATGGAAGAGAAGCTTAAAATTAGAAATACTCAACAGTTTACAGCTAAAATGGTGTCAGTAGAGGAAAATGTTAATTCTGGGCAACGTCCACCAGAATTCATACGCGCATAACAGTTCCTATATGTGGTAAGTTTCGGTATTGAGCATCATGTCATCTTTTCACGGCTGTTGTTTATTTGAAATCTGCTAGCCATATCACACAGTTATCCTTTTCCTCTATTGTAGCTTTTGAAGGTCTGTAAAAGGAAAAATTATTAACGATCCTTTCATTTGCAGTTTGGAGAATATAAAATAAATAAAGTTATGCTTTCATATTCGTGTCTCTATCACCTGTGCATCAAGAGCTATTGATTATTGAAAGTGCACAAGGACTTTATGTGCACATTGTATCTATTAGATTTCGTAATAAAATTTTGTTTATATAATTTTCTGGTAAAGTTGCAGTGAAACTCAAAACACTGGTATTTTTATCGAAGTTTTAAACTTTCGATGTCAAAGATTTTGTATACGTTCATGGAAATAGGTATCATATAGCCATTATTAAATGAAGAAATGTGTTGCCAAGCTCTTAATTATCAAATAAGTATTACTTAAAATATTCAAATTCTTTAAAATTCAAATAGCAAATGGAAAAACGTGTCAGGGAAGATTTGAAGGACAAATTACATGAGACGCTTTTTTCTTCAATTCCTTCAGTAATTGAAAACAATTGCAATTTTTTCGAAAACTGTTACGAAAATAGAACTGTGATTATGATCAAATTAATTGGAATAGCATATTTTTTATTTTAGAATTATTACATCATAATAAGATGACATTTTTGGTTGAGATGGATGGTCTCATAATATAATCTATAAATTTCCATTAAAAGCATTATATCACTACTATGAAATAATTAGTGTACTGCCCGTCATATGACGAGTGTATAATAATATTCCCTCCCACCCTCTCTCTCTCTCTCTCCCTTTCTAATTCCCTCCTGTCTCAATCCATAGCTTTTCCTCATTTCCTCCGTCTCCCTCTTTATCTCTTTCCTCCCGTCCTTTTCTAATTTTATATCTCCCTTACTCTCTATGTACCTTCCATTCTACATCCCTTCCTTCCTATCTCTCTCCCCACATCCCCCTCTCTCTCTCTCTTACTCTACATCTATATAGCCGTTTAGATAAGCAAAATAATCCAAATTAAATCCCAGTCCCATTAGGATTATGTAATTTAGCGAAGAAGGCTACGATAATTTCAGGTAATCTATGCACTCTTATATATTACACGTATGCGGGTTGAGAGAACAACTGGACGGTTTTAATAAAAAATAAACCAACCACCAATGAATGATAACTGTGAAAAAGCCTGTATAAAAATCACAATACATTTGGATTTAGAAAAATTGTGCATAATGACTTTAAATATAACTAGATATGTGTAATCACTATAGTATCCATTAAATATTTCGTTTTGTTCATTGTTTAATCAGTAAAATGTCGGTTGGTTCTTTTTACATAAATTCAAATCAGGTTCATTTAACAAGAACCAAGTACAATTTAATCACATTTTTATGATCACACTTGAAAATTATCTAATATTTACAGGTAAATGTAATCCGACAACTCCAGATAAAAATAAACCTTAACAACATAGATACATAAAACAATCTTAAAAAACAGCTTTTGAAATACTTATTTTTGTGTTCATTGTGAAATCTAGCGATCCTTATTGTTCAAATTTACATCAGTCACTCATCTTCTTCTGGGGAGTCCACATCATTTCCAAAATCCTCTATGTCGTCTTCGACCTCATTTTTGGAATACAGTATTTTGTAAAAGGGCCAAACATGCTTTGGGATCAGATGATGAAGAGACTCAATATCTTTAAGCTTTTCCTCGCTTACAGGTTACCCTTCAGGCCATGGTGAAATCAATTTAGTCGAATGGAAGCTGTCTGATGGCATTCCATTCTGTTTGCTTTTAATGTTCACTTCCACATATTTATTTTGTGAATGGATTGTTTTCATCCGAAGTATCATTGGTTTTCTTCTCTCCATCTTTATTTCCTGAACTTTGAGCCAGTTGATTTTGTTCTCTTCTGTGTCCGACTTTCTGTCCTATTTCCTTTGTCCCTTTAAAATAAATACTGTCAATTTGTGAAACAACGAATTTTCTCTTTTTGCGACATCCCTCCATTACCTGAGTGTAATCTTTCAGTGTTTATAGGCATTGCTGGTTTTTCAGTGTTGAGTCAACATCACCAAAGTCAGAATCGTTGGTCAAATAACTGTGTCCTTAAATGAGGTACTTAAGCCTCACTGAATTCAACATCTTTAAGTCATCCAATAATGTATTCAACATAAGCACAACTTTTGTGTTCCGATTTTGCCTCCCAGAAGAATCAGACCATAAAATGAGTTCCGTTACATTCCTTCCAATATGAGCAAGAATGTGTTTTCTCAAGCAGGAACCCACTTCCTGGGCACCTCTACCTGCAGTGCCTTCCACCCAAACATAAAAAGCTTCTGTTTTTTTTTCAGAGTGCATCCCAATATTGTATACACAAATTTGCCTCATGTAGTAAATTGTATTTGTGGGGATTCGTGGTAATGGCAATGTTTTCTTCATATCATATGATACGGTTTCAAAATTTTCCTTTGCAGTTAGCAAATCACTTTTCATTATTTTCTTGCTTCTTTTGTTTCTTTCTGATGTCCCATGAGTTCATTCTCAAAGCTTTCCTTTTCATCAGTGCTGTTGCAGTTCTGCACACTTATATGAAGACTTTCATTTGCTGCATGTATCTTTTTTAAGCTTCTTTCTTTTGATATTATACACTGTATGGAGTATATATTCCTATAGCAACTCAAGCTTACTGTATAATTTTCTTCCTTGTACAAATCATACATTCTGGATTCACTTATTTCAGTAAACAAATATTCTGCATCACCATTGTCTTTGCGACAGTAGTGAGATTTGTAAAGAAGGAATTTATTGATGTAATCTTTCACTTTCTGAATGATATTTGGAGAAACTCGAAACACTCTCTTTTTATGAGTTCCTCGCTTGTCTGCTACCGTATCGGACCGATTTTTTTTAGTGCTGTGTTAACTCGTTTCCTTGAGATACCAAATGTTTTTACATACATTTCCCGGAAAACATCCACTTTGTCTAACTGGTAATGCCTGGTGTATTTTTTGTCAGAAATTATCTCTTTCTCTGAACTTGAACATCCTGAACAAGCGCTCCAATGAATGTTGTCTGGCAATCATAAGATCCCAATGCCCAAAACTTTGTAAATATTTTCTCCCTTGATTCATTATAAATCTTTCCTCAAATTTACTGCAGCGGAACAACTCCACAACAGCACTTGGTTCTGTTTATATAAAATAACAAAAGACAGTAGATCTTCACCAAAGCACTTGGTTCTGTTGCCGATAGGGAAAATCCTATCTTGCAGAGGAAAGAATAATGTAATAATTATTATTATTATAATCCTCCCTTAATTGATGGAAAAAGTTTTAACAATTACACGATGAAAAAATTCGGTATGTATGCCCGAAATGTATTTTCTGTATAAAATGTAATATAATATATATGTAATATAAGATATAACGATCGAGGCTGTCTTCCGTATACTTTGCGCAAACACATGTTAGTAGTAATTGTTTGGAATTTTATGCATGTGGTGTATTATGTACATTGAGTGACTCGGTTGTGTTTTTATTTACGTTGCCACCTGGTCAGCCGGCCAACTTGCAACTAATTTCATTAAAAAAATATATAAAATAACAAAAGACAGTAGAAATATGGTGATTGGCTCAGACCCTCTCAGAGGGCAGCACAGAACAGCAATTTAAATTAAATATTTACAGTTTCAAGTGTTATCAGAAGTGTCTGACTAAAAAATTACATAAATGGTGCTTGGTTCCTTTTACATTAAAGCAGTCCAATTAATTCTCGAAGTTTAACAGTGACTTGGTCGGCAAGGCAACATCCCGTTTAAAAGCCGATATTTTCCCAAAATATGTGAGTTAAATGTTTTATACGAGAGATTTCGAACGGTAGGCAAAAAATATGAATATAATAAGAAACTTCATTAATTTTCCTATAATACAGTTAAAATTCGAAGATCGTACGTCAATTTTTTCAAATTTTCATTTCCAAAAGAATAAAAGCCTGCACTTAAAAAAAATCGCTTTTGACGTGTCATCTTACGGAACTCGGGTCTTTTTCGTATTTATTCATCATTTAATTTTTATATTTGAATCAAACATCCCTGCGAAATTTCAACCATCCACCTAATCGGGAAAATTGTTAAAAACGCGTTAAAAAGTGCCAATGATGACGTCAGCGCTTTGCACAAACACATCTAGGCTTTTATCATTAAAATGTTTCCCGTTCAAAAGCAGTAGACTCGTTGCTATGGCAGTTGATATTTCCCATTGTTAAAAATCGGAAATTTATCCTCATCTTTGGATTAAATACTATTGTTAAAGCTCGTTCGAGACGAATTAGAAATGTTTTTTTTGTACGAACCTCAGTCTCTCAACTATAGAACTATTTGTTTCCCGAGCTCGTATCTTAATTTCGACTGATTTAACAAGATTGGAAAGGTGTTCTCCATGTCGGTATACACATATTTTTCAAATACGTTCTTTGAGATTTCACAATGTTGTCAATATTTTTCTCTTAGACGAGTATTTAACTAGAAGCTAGCGAGGTACGTTGTAAAATACATGTATGTCCTTATGTAAAGTTGTTATTACTTTTGTCAGATTTTAGCCATAATTGGAATCAGTCGATAAATTTTAGTAAAACTTCTTAATACCAAATTTTATCCAAATACGTCCCGCGGTTCCCGAGTTGAAACAAGAACATTCTAACTACATGTAGGTCTTAATGTAAATTGGTCGTAATTTTTGTCAGATTTTAACCTAAATTGGAATTGTTTTTAGGTAATAAAATAAACTGAACAATAGAGAATTGGTTAATTGCGCAAGGTAAATGGCAAACGATACCACATCTCATATTACATTCAATAATAGCAAAAATTATCTCTCATTGTTAAAAGAAGTGAAAAAAGACGTTTTTTCCGGTTTGAGATCTAATTTTGAAAACATTCTGAGTTAAATTTGATTTTCTGAAGTAAAAATAAACTGTTTTTTCCTGTTATTAATGTAGTTTTGTATTCTTTCAATGATTTTATGGTGATAAAAATTTGCAACTTTCAATCCCGTGTTAACGAAATGTAAATAAAACGCGGTGCAATAGAATAAGGTTTTTCATAAATATAAATTAGGTCAAACTGAACATTCCCATAAATTACTTATTGGAATTTCTCTCACTAAAAATTTGTTATAAAATTGGAAATCGTCAGATAGAAGGTGCCCATCAGTTATATATTCGGACAAATTGCGCGCTAACTTTTTTCGGCTTAATTCATATTTTTCAAGCCTTTCATCCGACAAGCAATATCAAATCTTAACTTTCTCGAAAGTTTCAGAAGTCGAATTAAAAATATTAACTTGGACGTTTTTCTTCTTCTGTTAATACTTCCCTCGACCAGTCACGGGTGAAATAAAATTTAGGTCAAACTTAGTAAAAGGCGTTTTTATGTGGCTTTCGTTATTTCAAAACTTCGGACACTACTCCATTTGTTTAATTCGGTTTTGTTAACGATTAGTACCAGAACTCAGGTTGGATTTTCTTTATCTCTTCGCCGAAGCGTTTTTGCATGTAATTCTTACTGATGATGGTTTAAAATATCCTTGAATGTATATATTTCCTAAGGTCTGATAACTATTTTTAGCAATTTGTAACGCATCCATTAGAATATGAATATAAACTGAATCCGTTGTTAGAATGTTCAGAGGCTGACTTCCATCGTCATTTGAGTTGGTCGTTGAAAGAAAACTTGGCTATTTCTCCCAAGAAAAGCACTTTCTTTCCAAGAAGGAAATGTCGTTCATAAGATTTTATTTTATTTATCCGTCGTAATAAATATTTGGGTAAAAACTGACAGTTTTCGAAATGTACAACGTAAATTACTGGAGCGCAATCAATAAAAAAGTAATTGCAGATACACGCATTATATTTTGAGACGGAATCTCACGATAAACTTCATTGTAGGTTTTAATTTAAAAAATGCATTTATCTGGATCTTTTTGCGACATTCTTTTCGCGAAAAGAGAGTGTTTAAGACACACGCGTCGAACGTAAGTGTAAAACAAACCGGCGAGTCGTTATTGACATTCGAGCACATCTAATTGATTTACCTTTCCTTTGGTTACATCCCATCGCTAAGTGGATAAGTGAGAAGAGACGCTCCACTCTTTTCTAATCAGCTTAAAATCTCTCCGAATCGATCCCGTCGCATATCACCGTGCAGACTTTCCCAGCTTTTTGCAGCGATTGGTCGGAACTGTTGCAATAGAAAAGTTACGCACGCACACACCCGCGCTATGCATACACACGCACGCAGGGACTCGCCAAAGTGAATTACGCTCGAATCTCCGCTTTCATAATTTCCAACGTCAACTCATTTCAAATCTTTAAATCCTCGAGGGGAAATCTTTTTGGAGTTTATTCAACTCCTTGATTTATTTGAACCGAATTTTCATTTCGGTGGCCGAGTCCAGCTTCTTTTCTCCCTCCCTGCATCCTACTTCCTCTCCCGCCTCCGCATTTCCCCTCCTCCTGACGAAAAACTTTATTCCTTCCCCTTCCTTTCATTTCATTTTCCCAAACGTATCAACTTCTTTCTTCTACCCCTTGATTCCTTTATCAGTCTCACTTTTTGAACCCTCTTTCCCCCCCCTCATTCCCTCTCCTTCTCTTTCCGTCTCAATCTCCATCTCTCTCTCTCTCTCTCTCTCTCTCTCTATCTTTCGCTGTGTAACCTAATTTCTATAAAAAACATCCTCTTCTTTCCCTTTTGCCTCTGTCTCTCTCTCTCCTCCACGAATTCGCCTTTTACTGCCTCTTTAAACTCGCAAATCCGTTTTCTCTTCCTTTTTACCGATTCCCTTTTTCCGGATTTCTCTTCCCGGTTTATTTTCCGGACCCCTCTTCCCGTCTTTCTCCTAACTCATTTCTCGGGAATTTCTTCGTCTCTTTATTCCTTCTTGTCTCCACTCTCGTATCTATTTTCGTGTACGACGGCATTCCGACTGCAAATTTCGGTCATACACGTTCTCTTCTACGCATCTCTTAGCATTGTTTCGAAAGAAGAAAAACCGTGACGTTAATAATTATGTGGAAGAGAAACTATGACATGTTCTGATTTGTAATATTTTTTACATGATTGTCTGTGCTTAACTCTTAAACAGACGCGCCTCCTCGCGGAGTGGGCAAACGCTTTTAGAGATGCTGTAAACGCTTGTAAATTTTGCTTCATATGAATTGTTCTTTTTTGTAACCTATCAGTATTCCCCGATTAGTCGAGCAAGTTGTTTTCGAACTTTTATCTATTGTTCTGAAAGAGTAAAAGAGACGCAAAACTGTCTGATCCGCTTCTACTGTTCTATATACTTATCGCCATTTTCCAGTAATACTTTAAAAACTTCAACAATGCTCTATTTTAGCATTATGTATTCTATTTTTACAACATTTAGGTTAAACTGGCGCTCGTTTTAATAGTCTATGGTAAAAATATTTAAGGTAACACGAAAAAATCCACTTTTCGACGTACAGGCTTTTTATAATTTGCAAATTAAAATAAAAAATTTACTTTCGATCTTTGCACCCAGACTGCTTCAAAGGAAAATAAATACATTTTATTATTCTTATCGTTAATCTTCCTGTAAGGGTCGAATCGGTCCACAAATGTCGTTTTAACTTGAAAACGTCTCGTTTTTAGACGTGAAAATTATTGGTTGTTAACTATAACAGCATTGTAGAAGAATTAGCGAAATAATACATATTAAATTGGATTATATTAAAAACGAGGCCTATATATTACGTGAGGATTGTGCTTTTGACCGTGTGTCACAATACAGTATATGGTTTTAAATCGGAAAATAAGAAAACCGCTTTTAACTAAACAAAATTCCTTATTTTTCGAGGAAGAATTCAGAAATTATTTTACTACACCAATTTTAAAATGAAGTTATGAATCTTCCTCCAGGAAACTACCTTTTCTCCCTTTGAATAATGTACCACGGAAAGAGCTAAAAAAAGTATCGTGCAGGACTTCTTTAACATATCTTAACGTTCAGATATCGAAGCTGGATTTGCACCGCTACACAAAGGAAAGAATGAAGATTATTTTTCTTATCATCGATTTACGTCTTTTAGTTCGACATCACTCCAATTTAAATGTTATATTCTGGAAAAATCTACATAAGGGGACCTATGTTTAAACGTGGGCAACTTTATGTAGCTGCCTCTAGAGTCAATAACCCTGCAAATATCAGGTTTGCTTTAGCTGATTATCCGATAACATTAGCAAAAGATGTTGTTTATCATGATTGCTTGACTTAAAAAAGATTTTCAATAAATTAAAATAACAACGTGCTAACCAATGTAAACAACCAACTATATTATAAAAAACGTAAACAGCCAACTATATTCTTTTAAATGTTCAGATGAGTAGGAGAGTCATGGACTACTAGTATATCATGAAAATTTAGTGAGTATATAATGTAGAAAATGCTAACAACAATATTAAAAGTAGGAATCATAAATTATGACATACATTATAAGACTGAATAAACAACAATAGATTGAATTTATCGTTATTACTACTGCTTACAGCCGCGTTTCCCTCATAATGCAATGACGCAGTAAGTGCGCCGCGCGACCAGTTGCGTAAAAACTTTTGGCGGGCTCTGTTAAGGGTTAAACAGAGCTAAAAAGCGGCATATGAATGACTTAGGTTTTAGCATTTTTAGATCGTCATTCTTTTTATACTTAAATGAAGCTAAATTGTAATCTATGTTTAGGTTATCGCCACTTCTTCTGTGTTGCTGATATGCACCACCCCAAACACAACTTGTTGCTGAGTATAGCACAGCAAAAATATTGTGACCGCGGGGGTTAAAACACAGTTTAAGTGGCGGCGTTTTTAATAACCGTTCTTGTCGCCTAAGGAACGCCGATAGAGCTCTTCATATCTTTCTCTCATAATGATTTCATTTATGTGTTCGGGACTTTTTCAATGGCGGATACAAGGTGGGGGGGAGTAATGGAGTAATTATCCAACCCAGCGGAGATGATCAATCTTCATTAAAACGTTATCTCAATCAATTTATTTATTTTATGCTATAGTCATTCTAAATATCTAAGCAGGGTATAATAATTCCTGTATATTTAATATAATGATAGAGTATTATTTTGCATAAATACGTGTCAGTAAATATATTTGTCTTAATATTACCCTCCCCTCCTCCCTAAGATACGCAACTAGATCCGCTC
The DNA here is from genome assembly GCA_028673005.1 of Tanypteryx hageni. NCBI lineage: Eukaryota > Metazoa > Arthropoda > Insecta > Odonata > Petaluridae > Tanypteryx > Tanypteryx hageni. The sequence continues at coordinate 175,085,950 of CM054115.1, read as the reverse complement.
GTGGTCCTTTAGTCGCAATTTAGTCTATCCTACCGGGACGACTTAGCATATCCGAGATTCTCCGTTAAAAGTGGAAAACATGAATTTCGTGAGCAAGGAATCATTTAGGGATTCAATATCGATGAAAATTAATGAATTAACTAAGGTTTTTGTCCAATAGTTGTTACCTGGATTTGAACGACTATGAAGTTAGCAACATATTCAACACAAGTTCTGTAGTCTCCAAGGTTATAAGTCGTTTACATCGCCATATTTAACTAATTTAGTATTTCTGTGTCTATGCTTTATAAATTTATCCGTTAAAAGTGCTAAATGTTTTTTCTTAAAAATAGATTTAAATTAATTTGATTTTGAATGACGAGTAAGTGAAATTTTAAACATATAACATGGCATCGCATAAATTTGTTGCTTCTGCTGGGTTAATAATAAATTTACTTGGTTACTAATGATTATTTCATACGCGATGTAGTCCTCTCTGTATTTCTTTTTCTTCAATTTGTTTTTATTGAATTTAGGATAAAAAGCTGTTTATTTCATTTCAACAGTTAAACATTTTGCTTTCCTTCCTACCGCCCGTTTTTACGCTTTTTTAATAAAACTGATTTATCATTTTCCATATTCACATGGCGTGAACAATTATCTCACAATATTTCTTTTTTGTTTCATTTTGCATGCCAATTTTCTCTCTCTCCCTCTCTCTCTCTCACTATTTTCCCATGATTTGTGAATTCTGTCCCTCCCATGGCTTTCGAGCATAACCACAACGCGACACATGATTTTCACGCGTACTCATTATTTAATGACGGCGGTTGATTACCATTTAAATTTCCACCCACCAATGAAAAAATATATTTTATAAAATATTATTATTATTTCAATATACAATGCAAGTGGGCGCCTGGCCCGGTGGCAAGGTTACAAAATTAACATATAAAAAAACATATTTAAAACATATAAAGACATATTCAGAAGATTCAGTTAACAATTTTTCACATACCACATACAATAGTCTATCCATATATTTTTCCTGTTAGGAGCTTCGAGTTCGAGCTCCTTCGTTAATTAATTCATCTTACAATATTATTTAAAAATAAATTAACTAAAAGTAATGAAAATCGTTCCCAGTGATATTTTCTACGCTTGATTTAAAGGTTTTAACATTTCTAGGGAAGGGTACACAAATGGAAACATCACGTATCACTCAAAAGCTCGTCTTTAGAATTACCCATAATTATTATGCATTTTGAATGCTATTTAACTTCGCTTTAAAGAGACCTACGCGGGAAGGGAATGGCTTGAAGACCTCTGCAGGTAATGCGTTCCAATGCTCAATCCCTCTATTAAGAAACGAGAATTTTCCCCAGTTTGTTTTTTGTGGAGGAGGCTCCATCTTGTGCTCATGATCCCAGCGTCCATGATAAGAAGGTTTTTTAATCCTATCACAAATATCTGCCCAAGTTGGCTTTTCCGTATATGCATTAAAAAGTCCCCCTAGCCTTGCTATGCTTCTTCTATGTTCTAGCGATTCCCACTCTAGTTTTTTTAAACATTTCTGTTACGCTCTCAGTTCTTCTAAAATCTCCTAAGACATAGCGCGCTGCAGTTCTCTGCACCATCTCAAGCTGCTTTATCTGACCCACTGAACGAGGATCCCACACTATTGCAGCATATTCCAGAATAGGCCTAACTAACGATTTATAAGCCATTTCATTTGTGGCGGCATTACTCTTTCCTAAGACCCTAATTATAAAATGCAGTGCTCCGTAAGCTTTGGCTACAACTCTGTCTATCTGCGGTCCCCACTGAAGGTCCTTCGTGAAAGTTACCCCTAGATACTTAAACTCATCGTCCTAGGACGCTACCCTCTAAAACGTACTCCCAGTTAAATGCACTTCTTCCTCTACAAAAACATATTAGTTTTGTTTTTTTCTGCATTTATTTTCATTTTATTTACTTCTGACCAACGTACAAGTTCATCTAAGTTATTTTGTAATGATCCGCAATCTTCAGTATTCTCGATTAATCTGTAAATTAAACAGTCATCCGCAAATAACCTAACGTTACACCCCAAAGACTCAGTTAGGTCGTTTATGAATATCAAAAACAACAACGCTCCGAGGACACTTCCTTGAGGAACGCCCGAAGTGATATCCACATCATTCGAAAGTTCACCACCTACTCGAACCTTTTGCTTACGTTTTGGTAAAAATTCCCCAATCCATCTAACCAATCTTTTGTCCATTCCCATTCCAGATATTTTATCCATAAGTAACCTATGGTTTACTCTGTCAAAGGCATTAGAAAAAACTATGAGAATTGCATATATCTGTTTCCCCTTATCTAGCGTCTCTGCAATATCCTGTACTAGTGCGGTCGTCTGGCTGTCACACGAGTATTCTCTACGAAAACCGTGCTGTGCTTTACTTAGCCAGTTCTTCGCCTTCCAAAATTCTCTAATATAGTGAGACAGTAAGTGCTCCATTTGCTTGCAAACTACACTTGTCAAGCTTATCGGGCGATAATTATTCAAATTGGAACGAGAACCTCCTTTATAAATAGGGACTACAATTGCGCTCTTCCACTCTTTCGGTATTTCCCAGTTATTCAACGATACTGTGAATAATACTCGCAGATACGGTACGATAAGGGAGGTGACAAAGAAAACCCCGAAAATTATAGGCCGATTTCTCTAACACCATTATCATGTAAGATTTTGGAGCACATTATTGTTAGCAACACAATGCGTTATCTCGAGAGTAGATCGCTCTAAGTCAGCTGTCAACATGGCTTCAGAAAAGGTAGATCCTGTGACACCCAACTCGGTCTGTTTGTGAATGATGTTTTATCATGCGGCGAAAATAATAAGCAGGTCGATGCAGTGTTCCTTGATTTTAGAAAAGCTTTTGACAAGGTTCCCCACCGTAAGTTGTTATTAAAATTGGGAAATCTTGGCGTTAATGTTAAAGTCATTAACTGGGTTCGCGCTTTCCTTAGGAATAGAAAACAAAAAGTAGTCATCGATGGTAAGTCCTCGAGTGTGGCAGATGTAGTCTCTGGAGTGCCGCAGGGTAGTGTGATCGGACCTATGCTTTTCTTGCTTTATGTAAACGACATCAGCTCAGTTGTGAAAAGTAATATCAGGCTTTTTGCGGATGACACCGTAGTCTATAGAGAAATTAGTGGTCCTAGCAACCATCGTCAGCTTCAGGATGATCTGGATGCGTTATCTGTTTGGTGCAAGGAATGGCAGCTAGAAATCAATCAGAAAAAGAGTAACGTTCTAAACTTTTGGAAATCTAGAAGCTCATCGTCCGTGTTTACCTACTCGATAGACGATGAGAGCATTCCTGTTTCGGAATTCGTGAAATACCTCGTGGTAACCTTGAATGGTGACCTGTCTTGGGACACCCACATAAGACGAGTGATAGGTGCGGCAAATAAGAAGTTGGCTTTTGTGCGTAGGATAGTCAGGAAAAGTACGGAAAAAGTGAGAGAATCCTGTTATTTATCGTTGGTTAGACCTCAAATGGAATACGCAGCAACGGTTTGGGATCCATATCAGAGGGGACTCATAAATGATTTAGAAAAAATACAGCGGCGAGCAGCTAGATTCGTGAAAAAGAATTACGGTAAAAAACAGAGCGTTACGTTACTCATTGAAGAGTTGAGTTGGCCATCATTGAAAGATCGTAGATTACAGGCGAGACTTAAACTTCTAGATAAATATAGGTCGGAGATATTCGTAAATGAAATGAAGGATATTATTCGACAACCAACGTATATCGGACGGAGGGATAATGAGGACAAGATTCGCGAAATAGATAGTAGGACGGAGAGGTATAAGGAGTCATTTTTCCCTAGGACAATATGTGACCACAATAGATAAGTGAATAATAATTAGTAAGGAACTTGGAACGCGGCACCCCCTGCCATCCGCCGTCAAGGTGACTTGCAGGGTAATATGTAGATGTATTTGTACTGTCTGCTTCAGGAATATTATATGGCGTAGTAATTTTATAATTTAATTTTTCTACCGCCGGGCTCTCCCAGCTACTCTGACGTCATGGAACTTCTCAAAAGACGTTTCCTACCCTGGTCCACATTGAACGATCTACCAAAATCAACACTATTGTTAGGAGACAAACTGTTGGAAAAATAATTTCCACGCATAAATGCGTATTAATACAACCATTTTTATGCTGGTTTCCGAAGGAAACGTAGCCTTATGAAATGCTCGTATGTGTGTCCATCGCTAAAAACGTTTGCATCAATGGACTGATTTTCATGAATCTTGGAATGAGGTTTGTGCTCCCAGGGTCCACCTCCGTGGTATATTTTGTTTGGCGAAGATTGAAATCCAGGAATACTTTTCCGTATTTTTACATAGGAAGTCTCAATTCCATCGTGCAGAGATGTTTGCTTTAATACTTTAGAATAACTTTAAATTGTGGTATCGGAGCTAGGTTTGCACTTTTCTAAGGGGAAAAGAATGTAGATTCTAATTCTTATCACCGAATTTTGATACTTTACAGTATTTTCTTGAATTTTTACCAAAACATAGCGTTTTTGTGTTTTAAATCGTTTTTTATCGAATTGTTGCCATGGAGACGATTAATAAACTCGGCTTGAAGATAGGCGAGTGAATAAATGGCTTATTTTTTTGGAAACCAGCCTGCATTAGTCCTCGTTTGGACTTCTTGTCATTATTGTATGGACTGAAAGACTAGGATATTGAGCCGTTGTGTTCAGTGTATGCCGTCTTTTTAAATTCGAATCCCCCTTTTTACTTGAAAATTGTTTGGAGTCACTATGATCACAAATTTGACATTAAAATGTATCACGAAATCTTATGGAAAGTATAAGTGGCATGGAATCTTCTCTCACCGATATATATATATTTGTAACCGAAATACTTGGGTGAAATAATTTTAGAATATATAAATAGTATGCTAAAAGTAGTGAATGTACTTTATTTGTGTATTATTAAGAGTCTAATTACTAACATTATGACCAAATACTTTTAATTCTATAATACACAAATTATTTCCAATTCCAACATGTATGCACTACAATGAAAATCTGTATAATTTTCTTATCCCATAAAGGAGAAAGAAACAGTAGTCACTATAGAGCGGGTATTTTAACGTGTTATCTTATAAAGTGCGGTGAGAACCTTCTCCTATTAAAATTATTAGATATAAACATTCCACGAGCATCCTAAAGGAATCACATGGTATTAAACGGTTTAACTACACTCCGTTATACTCAGTTCATCTTTCCTTCATATATTGCTAGAGCCCTCCATTGTATGCCATTTTAAAGTAATTAGTTTTAAATAAAATGAATGAATTTGGGTAGTAATAATTTAAACAAAAACGACTAAAAGCGATCACGAAATTAATTAATAAGATTTACGAGACGGGAGAGTGGCCTCGGGATTTCCTAGAAGTAACAATGATCCCTCTAAAGAAGAAGCCAAAGGTAATGCAGCGTAAAGACTACAGAACGATAAGCCTTCTGTCACACACTTCGAAGATCATCACGAGGATTCTTAATAAAAGGCTGGATAAAAAGGCAGAAGAAATGCCAGGAGAAGATCAATTTGGTTTTAGAAAAGGACAAGGAACTAGAGATGCTATTGGGGTAGGTAGAATCATATCAGAAAGGGCAATTGAGTACAGTCAAGATATCTGCGTATGTTTTTTAGATTGACAGAAGGTCTTTGGTAGAGTAAATTGGATAATGTTGAGAAGATATTAAAAGATATAGGTGTATATTGCAAAGACAGGAGACTGATCAGTAATGAATATGTGAATTAAGTTGTAAAAGTCAGGTTGGAGAATGCGGACACCTGCGAATTAAATATCGGCAAAGGAGTAAGACAGGGCTGCTGCCTATCGCCGACCCTATTCATTATATATGGAGAACGTATAATGCAAGAAGCGTTAGAAGGCACAAAAGATTTCCAAATTGGAGGAAGGATTATAGGAATAGTACATCTACATCTACATTATACCCTGCAAGTCACCTTTTCGGTGGATGGCAGGGGGTGCAGTGCACCAAGGGTCCATAGTTTTCCTACGTTATCTTTTCCTATTATGGTCTCTTATCGTCCTAGGGAAAAACGATCCTCTATATCGCTCCGTTCTGCAGTCAATCTCGCGAATCTTATCCTCACTGTCCTGCCTTCCGAAATACGTCGGGCTTCTGATAAGTCCTACTACCTCATTCGCTAGTCCCTCCGACATAAATTTATCCAGTAGTTTAATTCTAGCCAGCAGCCTACGTTCCTCTAACGATGTCCATTTCAGATATTCTATTAATGATGTTACGCTTTGTTTACTATCGTAATTCCTCTTTACAAATCTAGCTGCCCTGCGCTGAACCATTTCTATCTCGTTAGTGAGTCCCATTTCGTAAGGATCCCGCAAAGCTGAAGCATATTCGACCTGCGGTCGCACCAAGGATAAGTAACATAATTCTTTCACTTTTTCGGAGCTATTTCGAACTATTCTCCCTATAAAGGCCAGATTTTTGTTAGCGGCACCTATCAATCGGCGAATGTGGGTGTCCCACGAGAGATCACGATGGATCATGACTACGAGGTATTTAATCGAGTCTTAAACTGGAATCTCTACTCCGTCCAACGAATAATTATTATTCAACGAGATACACTTGGTTCTCCAGAAGTTGATGACGCAGCTTTCCTTTTGGTTTATCTTTAACTGCCATTCCTTACACCATGCAGAAATAGCTTCTAGGTCATTTTGGAGATACTGGTGGTCTTCCGGATTACTTATTTCTCTATAGATGACGGTGTCGTCCGCGAAAAGCCTAAAATTAGAAATAATAACGGACCAATTTCACTACCCTGTGGAACGCCAGAGACAACCTCCACTAAGTTCGAAGATTTCCTATCTATAACAACCATCTGCTTCCTATGATTTAAAAATTCACGGATCCAACTAACGATTTTAGAATTAACGCCTAAGGTTTCTAATTTCGTTATTAACGTCCTGTGAGGTACCTTATCAAAGGCTTTCCTAAAATCTAAGAAGATGGCATCGACCTGCGTATTCTTTTCTCCGCTTCTCAGTAAACAATTAACAAAAAGACCGAGCTGAGTATCACGTGACCTACCTTTTCTGAAGCCGTGTTGACAATCATGTAACAATAAATTACTATCAAGAAATCGCATTATGTTGCTAACGAGTATATGCTCGAGAATCTTACACGATATCGAAGTTAAAGGAATCGGCCTGTAATTTTCTGGGTTCTCCTTGTCGCCGCCCTTATGAATTGGGGTAACGTGCGCTAACCTCCAGTCGCTAGGGACCTCTGCGCGAGAAATGGAATTCTCGAAGATTATCAGAAAAAAGGTGCTATTTCTTCAGCTAATTTTTTTAAAACGCGAGCAGGAATTTCTTCGGGGCCAGTGGCTTTGTTATGTATGATGGAACTTAATTGCTTTGCTATTCCCACCTCAGAAAATACGATATCGTCCATCAGCCCTCCCCCCCTTATTGCGGGTGCATAATGTACGCAATGGTCGCTGACGGCTGTGAATGCTTTTACAAAATGACCGTTTAACTTTCTCTACGCTATCATGAATAACGTCACCCGAGTCATTACGCAGGGAAGGTATTGTAGGGCCTCTACCTTGGACCTCTCTCACATAGGACCAAAACGCTTTAGGGTCCTCCTTCAAATAATTATTTAATACCTTATTCCGGAAGTTAGTAAAAGCCTCGCGCATAGTAGTTCTCGCTTTAGCGCGGGATTCCTTATACTTCTTAACTTTAGTTGCTCTATATTCATCGGATGATGTAGACGGCATATTTTTTATTTTCGCGTGGCTTATTCTCTGACGCCTAAGCGCACTCCTAACTTGCTTATTGTACCAACGTGGCTCTTTATTGTCGACCTTCAATTTAATTGGAATGTACTTATCGATACTCTCTAGCATTATGTTCTTGAAAAAGTAAAATACGTGAATGATCAAGTACTACTAGCAAAAAAGGAGAGAGATTCCAGAAAATTATAAATAGACTAGTAATAATTGGTATAAAATACGGTATGGAAATAAATACAGAAAAATCCATTGTTATTCGAATATCGGGCAGAGACGGGAATCTGATCATAGCAATTGTAGGAATGCCTTTAGAACAAGTTTCAGACTATTAATACTTTGGAAGCATCATAACAACAGAAGCTAAATGTATGGATAAGATCAGGACTATAATAGAAAAATCAAAAGCGGCATTTATAAGAAAGAAACACCTACTGACGGGGAATATAATGGGAAGATATCCTAAAGAAGTTCATAAAATGCTATGTATGAAGTATAGCTTTGTACGGGGCAGAAACATGAACGCTAAGAAAAAATGACATCAAATACTTGGAAAGCTTTGAAATGTGGACTTGGAGGAGAATGCTGAAGATAAAATGGACAGATATGATGAAAATCAATGAGATGCTACAAAGAGCAGGAGAGAATGAATGATTATACAGACTATTAGAAAGAGAAAGGCCAACTGGGTTGGACATTACCTGAGGAGAGATAGTATGATTAAAGACGTGTTAGCAAGAAAACTTGTTGGAAAAACGGAAAGATCTAGGAAAAGGTTTCAGCTGATCGACGATTTGAAAGGGAAAGAGATTTATCAAGATATGAAGAGAACAGCGGAAAATAAGTGTATATGCAGAACCAGGTTTAACCATGAATAATCACGGACCTGTCTACGGACAGACTACCTATGATGATAATGGTGAGTTTAAAATAAGTACCTACACAAGTATTATTGGAAATTATTTGAAAAAAAAAATATTCGATGATGTATCTACATCTACCTCTACATGTTACCCTGCAATTCACCTAATTGGTGTGTGGCAGGGGGCGCAATACATCATGATTTTTATGAATAAAATTAACAAATTATTTCCTTTCTATATGAATAGTATCTGGACCAATGAGAAATGTAAGTATAGATTTCTTTCGATTAGAACTTCAACTTTATAAATTCGACTAAAATATCTGTCTGTTTCTGTATTTAATAGGAATATTATGTAATTAAAGTTCAATCAATAAATATTTCCACTGTCTAAATTATTGCAAAAACAGTTCTTGAAATATGAGGGAACGACAATAGATGCATCAAGAATTAGAGAAGTGAGATCAATGCCGGTATCGGAGCGGTTTATGAAACAATAAAACTATAATATTTGCATATCAATACAAACAGTTAATGAACATATCGTCAAAATCAGTATAGTGCTGAATAAATCAGTACGGTTTGGCACTTAAAAGCATGCTAATTCAGGTTAACAATCGGAACCAGAATTTCCGATATAGGAAACAACTTTAGCAGAGCGCCGACTATCGAGGAACCGGATAAATCTTCGCTTTGATTTCTCTCCCCTTTTTTACCTCTAAAAAAAACAGAAATCAAGCGTCGCATTTGAATAAATTTAATGAGCGAGAGTTCGCGAAGCACACTCAAACAATCTCCACCGCCGCGGAAGCCGCACTTTTGTTTGCTGCCGGTCAATCCTTCCCCACACATCCCTTCGTCTGAATCATGAAGGACCACTTTACCCGCGTCTAAACCGAATCTTTTATGTTTCATCCCGATATTCAACCCCCCGATCCACCATATCCCCCTCCCTTCAAAACCTTATATGTACATATATTTAAATACGAGAATCGTGAAAAGGGTTGTTCGAACCTGCAAACCTCCCTTTCTCTCTCTCTCTCTCTGCATCTCTATTCTAAAACTCTCAGATCGGGAAAATGGGGGGAAGGTAGAGGATGCGATTCCAGACTGAAGCTTTTACCTTACCGCTTTCTACGCCGTTCTCCTCCCTCGGAAAACCCTGCCTCACTCCAATTTTCCAACAATTCCAACCTCTTAACGCACGCAAAAACGCGCGAAAAATACCATTCCTGTTCGTCTCCCCTTTCTCCTCTCCTAAGTCATTTAGGGAACGTTTTACAGTCGGAGAGAGCGCGCGGAGTTGCGCTACGGACTGATGCAGCAGTGGAAGGAGGAGCGGGATGAAGGGGGTGGAGATCGAGAATTCGATGGAGGAGGGGGGAGGTAGGTAAGGCTAAACGTGGTTGCGACACGCTCAGACACTCAACCCTTGTCGTTCCAATGTTTGCACACCAAGGCCTTCATTAAAGCAGGAGTGGGCGAGCTGCATAACTCCACGGGAATCAGAAAACGGACCGAGGAAAGGGTTGGTGAGAGTTTTTTGGTAGCAAGGGAGAGGAAGATGGCATGGGGGTGAAATAAGGGGGAGGTAGATATGGAGGGAGGGGGCGGAGGGAGGGTGCTAAGGGAGGGGGCTAAGGAGGGAGTTGGCGGAGGGAGGGGGCGGAGGGAGGTAGCGGAAAGAGGGGGCGGAGTGAGGGGGCGGAGGGAGGGAGCGGAGGGAGGAGGTGGAGGGAGGGGCGGAGGGAGGGGGCGGAGGGAGGGGGCGGAGGGAAGGGGTGGAGGGAGGGGGTGGAGGGAGGGGGCGGAGGGAGGTGGTGAATGATAAATAGAGGAAAAAGAGTGGGAATAATAGAGGACGTAGAGAGAGAGAGAGAAGAGCGAGTTACGAGGAAAAAGATTGAGAAGCGAAGGAAGGAAGTGTGGCTAGAGAGGGAGGAAGAGGGATTGGGATTGAGAGAGGGAGATGAGAGGGGATGATGAGAGAGGATAAGAATAGTAGGGAGAAAAGAGAGAGAGGAGAGAGAGAGGAGAGAGAGAGGTGGGAGAGAGAGAAAGTGAATGTGATCAGGAAAGGATGTTGAAAGCGAGAGAGAAAGGAAAAAAGACAGATGTAAAAGAAGAAGAAAAAGAAAGGGAGAAGAGAGTTTGAAGAAAAAAGGTGGAGAAGGAAAGAAAGAATCGAATGTGATACAAAAAGGGCAGATAGAGGGAAAAGGGAGAGCCAAGGTGATGAAGAGAATGTAGGACAAATGAGAGAGATGTAGAGGAAGAAATACGTAAGTTAATGGAAAAGAAAATTAGGGAAGGAGATTTCGTGAGGAGACAAAGATTAGAGTTAGTACCCTGCATGAAAGTCGCTGAAAACGTATGGAAAGGGGGTCATTCTACTTGTATATAGCATTTTAGAGACGATAAAGGACGTCTGCATTTTCTTTTCTTTTGTGCGTCATGGTCTAGTGATTTGGCCCGTAGGATGTGATGTGTTATTAGCGAGTATCTTTATTCTAAAAAACATTAAATTAAATAGGAAAACTCACTACGACTTTAAAGTCATTTTTAATGTAGACGTTATTAGTCGTGAGTGCTGTTGCGGGTTACTCAAAATGTACTTAAGAAAAGGGTAAATCATCTGTATATTTTCTCATTCATTCATTCATTCTGTAAGACCTATGTATAAGTCGTCGTCAATTATGACTATGCTGTATAAGTGGACACCGTATGAGCATTATGATTTATACATTATAGTATTATACAGATTAAAGTGAAAATTGCGTAGCACTGAAGTTTTGAAGAATTGTCTTGATATAATTTGAAACCAAATAGCCTCTCAATGTTTTACTGCTTTATGTTTGAATTTTAAATATGCACTTTGAAAACAAAGGAAAAAATGGAATTATATTTTCAAAATTTTGACTTAATCTTTCTAGAAAAAATATATTAATTAGGGTTTAACTGTAAATAATCATATTAGTTAACTCTACACAAACTAGAAATTGAAGATTATAACCAAAACTTATTATAAGGAACTGTTAAATCCCACGCTGTGCTAATTGTTAGGAGAAAAGTTTGCTCTGTAAATCTTACTAAACTCTAAGTGGCATTTCAATTAAAACTCGAAATGATTTGCATTTTACTTAAACTTCAGCTACTTTAATCGTAGAGAAGTCCGGAAAATTAACTTGCCACTCAAAATTATATCTCGGAAACTGCACCAGTATTGCTGTGAGAGATAAAACTTTAAATTTGGGTTGTTAGTTCTTCTAATAACCACGGATAGCCGCTAAATTTCGATTATTTAAAGCAGTACATACGTGTGAATTCCACCGGGAAGAAGAATGAATGTAACGAAGAGAAAATTCCGAACGCAGAATTAAGCAGTTATCGGTGGCATCTTTGTACTCATCAGTACTCATGCGTCTAATCGACTAAGGGAAAATATTTCGCGGTTACGAAATTTTCCTTCCTTTATTCCATTAGGAACGTTCCTTCCGTGCATCTCAAGTTCCATTCTATTACCAATAATTTACATATTTAACTTATCCTCCTGGTAGTTTATGTAATTCTCTATAAGCAAACACATACACACAAGGTGTATATAGGCCCACACACATTATATACATACATATATATATATATATATATATATATATATATATATATATATATGCTTATGGAAAAGGAAACGTTAGTGGGATAAATGGATGGCAAACAGATGTTGGGATAAGGAAGCCCAGTGAGCACTCACCAATAAGATGACTTCAGGTGGGCGAGCTGCTGGGGGTAAAACAAGCAAAAAAAAACAAAAACACGGAAGCTGTCGGGGGTGATCCCTTCGTCAGCACAGGAAAGAGACAACTCTTACTTATCCCAACATCTGTGTGTGTATGTGTATATATATATATATATATATATATAGAGAGAGAGGAAATATGCAGAGATTAAGGCAATAAATATATGAGAAAGGACGAGAGGGGTGCATAAATATAGGGAATAGGAAGACGGGAGGGAGCGAGGTAGTGGGAGGTTGAGGGAGAGCTACAGAGAGTTTGAGTGAGAGGGAGGAAAATTTAGAGAGAAGGGAAAAAGGAATAGAGAGAAAAGGAAAGAGAGAGAAAGGAACCAATAGATGGATTGGAAAAGAGAGAGGAATACCGAGTTGTCTGGATTGGGAGGAAAAGTAACGAATTCTTTTCTCGAAGTTTTCCTCTCCCATTCCGATTTACACTTCGATCTCTCCGGGGAGTTATCCTCGAGTGCATAAGAAGTGACAAATAAAAAAACAGACTCCTTTTGTCCTACATCGCTCGCCGTTTTTTGGTCGGTCAAACTTTTCATCGTACTCGCTGAGTTTGTCTATTTCAGCTGCGGGAAGCTTCTATTTATTTATTTTTACTGTCCCGAAAAATTCCATTTCCGTTTGTGTTTGAGTCCCATCCGCATTCAATACTTATGCAATTCCATCTCTTCCATCGGTCGGTGAAGGAAATATGGAAGGAGTAATGTGGAGTTTGGAAATGTAGGCAAGGTTATATTATATATTTCCTTCGGAAAACAGTTTTATTACCATATTAGGCCAGGAAGGAAACAAGAGAATATGAATGTTGCTGAGTATTAAATTATATGAAATATTGTTGGTTTTCTTTAAATAAGGACAGTAAAACATCATTTTAAAAAATTTATTGATTTATGACTTTAAAGCAAAATTTGGTAAATGCATTTTCCTCTAGCATTTTTGCAAAGGATACATAATAATCCTATAATCAATAACTATTATTATCTATTAAAATTTCACTTAAGTCGCAACTCGGATAATACTAGTTTCATTGTACTTTTCAAAGGAGATTTAATTCGGTCGTAAAGCAAAGTTTATATAAATTAAGCTAAATTGCTTCGCTGAAGATGATGATTTTAGATCGGTGCAATTACACTATGGCATAAATAAAATATTATTAAAATTTATTAAGTAATCCTGATTTTTATAATAATTTAAGGAATCGTTATAATGTTTTTCGAAAGTAATTTGCATCGTACATTTCGCATTTGTCGTCAAAAAATTGTAAAATTACCATTTTGGCTCACGGAGTTATTTCCAAGAATCGACGGGGATATCTTTGACAGCTTTTATTCAATTTCTGGTTTTAACCCAAGAGATATAATGTCATGGATTAAAAGCTTTCTTGCTTTTATCATTTTTACAGTGTGTTGTTATATTTCCTGTTCAACATAGAGACTGCAAAGGTATTTTAAATTATTAAGTTTTTTTTGGAAAGAGTGGATCATATATTCTTTTGCGATATGCATAAGGTGGAATTTGAAATCAGGAGAAAATTTATCCCACGTCCAGTAATCGGACCCGGGTGTTCCACTTGCCGGGTGAATATTCTACCAGTGAATTGTTGTGGAAGACTAAATTTCCTGTTTCAGATTGTGTAATTTTTCTCGACCTGACGGAATTTAACTCCTGACTCGAAATTTCTTTCATCCGTAGGGGAAAGAGGATAAATTCTGAAACAGGAGAATTACTCTCCAAGGATAGTTCAGTGGCGGATTATCAGCTCGGAAAGTGGAAGACCCGGGCACGATTCTCGGTCATTGCAGAGTTTTTCTTCTGCTTGGAAATGTTTACTATTAGCAGGAGAGCTTGTGGTGCACAGTAGCGAAGTTTTATCAGTCAAACTGGCACACAAACATACTCACACATCGCAATCCCTAGCACTGCTTAAATTCTTAAGCATGAATTTTTAAAGAAACACTTATCCCTACAGACACAAAGAGTCTATGCACTGCACAAAGTGGCTCCCTTCTTTTAATCATTGTGCTAAAGCTCCCTAAGTTTTCATCAAAAGTTTTGCTCCAAAAAATATCCGGGGAGTGCCCATTGTTAAAAGGTAACTCCCCGAAATCACGCCTTAATAAGCGAGACAATTTCTCTGGGACACCCTTAGCCGGAAAAGGGAAGGAAACTTTAAGAAAGCCCATTTTCCCAGGCGATCGAAAGTTGGGAAGTTGCGAAAACATTATTATATCCTCGCCAAAAAATAAAATAAAACGTAAAAACGAAATACTTTTCCTTCCCCCGCAGCGTCCAATCCAAAACTCCCTTGCGACCTTCGTTTTTTGTAATTTTTCTCCGTCAGTTTTTTCCTCCCCAATCTTCTCTCAATCGTATTCCGCTCCGTGCTATTTCCCTCTCTCTTTCTTATCTTTCCCTCTTTATTCCTCCTATCCAATTTTTTCTTCTTTTCATCTCTTCCACGACATGCTTTTTGACCCGCTTCAAACCGATTCTTCATCTTCCTGCCTTAATCCCTCGTTTCTTGGAATCTCCCCTCTTATTTCTCGTAATCTATCTTCGGATTGCTCCCATCTGTATATAATTGAGCGTCTTGCTTTCAATTTTAGATTTCAATTTTTCTCTTGTCGTTCCCTCTATTTTTCAACCTAAAAGTTTTCACTGAAAAATTTATATCACTCTTTTCTCATTTATAAGGCTCTTATTCTTTACATAAATAACAAGCTACTTTTTTAATTCCATCACGCTAAACTATATTTCTCCATCGGCAGCATAATGCTCAGGAGCACTTATATTTATCTATATAAATAATTTTCTAAAAAATAATGAAGTATTTTTGTAATGCCAACATATTTAGAGATAGCTACATTTTTTAGGCAAGAGGGGGAAGGAATAGAAAAGAAGGTAGAGAATGAGATGGAGGAAGAGAGAAAAGAAGTGTTTTAATTCCAGTTCAATATTTAATTCACGCATACCCATAAAAGCTAGTTTTCTTGCTTGCGTGCGTGTATGCAATTCCATAGCTCAACAACTACAGAACGTATAAAAAAGTGGGAAGTGTCATTTTTACCCCACTAAAGAGTACGGTGGTGTGATAAGACATTTAAACCGATTTGATAAACGTTTAATTTTAAAAAAGTTTTTTATTTTAAAATTAGCTACAATCGAGCTTCAGAAACCTGGAACTTAAACGATCGTACGCCTGAAATTACGAATTTTATTTCAAAGGAAGAGAAAATTCGAATTAATGCCGAAGTATCGATAATCATGGCGTAATTACAGATGATTTATAATTTATGTAAGTTAAAATATTTTGTGAGAAAAAATCGCAGTGTGAAATTGATAATGCCCAAGAGTGTATTGATAAGGAACATTGTAGCTATAGAGGAAGTTTTTAGATTAAGTTGAATACAGATGAGCAGAGTATTGCTATTTAGAGAAATGGATCTACACATAATGATGATTAAATTATAATTTACGACGGTGAATAACGGAAAAGTTTGACTTAAAAAGCAGTGATTCATATTTAAATGTTTATAAGAATAGGACAAATTTGTAGAAGGATATAGATACTGAATAGTAGTGTAAAATCAATGTCAATACGATGAATATAATTTGACTGAGGTCGATGTCGTAAAAACAGCAAATAAGGTAATTGGGGTTATGAAAGCAGCATTTGAGAATAATATCCTAGCAAATAAAATAAAGTAACTATGTACAATAGATGCTTATGCAACTCTCATAAAAGGGCGAAAATTACAGACGCAAAATTTTGCGTTATTTATAATAAAATGTTTCTACTTGGAGAACAAGAAACCAGGGAAATGGATTTTCAAGTGGACTAAGACTTATAGAGAATCTGACAAAATTAGTCATAATATTCGTTCTTATTTACGTAATCCGATCATATCAAAATTCATGAAACATTGCTACACAGTCGCTTCTTTAAATTTCAAAGGCCTTTATTTTATACAAGTATTGTTCGCCGCCTGAATCCACGATCCCTAGTGCCATGATTAGCACTTTAACAATTCCATTTTTTTTCTTTGGAATAGCCAACTATGCTTATCCTTACGGTCTTATAAATATTTCTATAAACATAGCTATGGGTTAGGTGGAAGAAGAGTTTGCCTTCCTATCAAAGAATAATAATTTAACTCTTCATTATTTCACACGTAACTTTATAATTTACTAAGAATATTAGTTTTGCTATACATGCTTCTTTACGTCGGATGTAATTTTTTAGATCATTCAACGTAATTTTTCCACTGAATTTTTGTCTTCTCACATACGAAGCACAGCTATCTTAAAAAAATTCGAAGATTCGAAATCTTGATGAATTTGTACGATTTAGAGGCTCCAGAGGTCCACAAAGGTGACTTTTTAAATTCCGTCTGACTGTGGTATGCAGTCTGCGGGGCGGCAATAAGCTTAATGAAATCTGAAGAAATCTTGTATTTACATCGAGCATTACCCGGAATAGATGCTTTGCTGAAATTAATGATATCGAGCAACTAGTATAAGACCCCGTCAATAAGAAGGGAAGTAATATTATTACGTATATATCTACATCTATATGTTATCCTGCAAATCACCAATCTGGTGGGTGGCAGGGGTGCAATGAACCTCGGCCTACCTAACAGTTATTACTCACTGATTTGTCCTTGCTGTTATGGTCTCCTGTTGTTCTTGGAAAGAATGAACCTTTGTAACGTTCCGTCCTACAATCGATCTCACGTACCTTATCGCCATGATCGTTTCTGCACATGCACGTTGCAGCCTCAATTATCCCCACCACATCCTCTGCTAGACGTTCTGTTCTGTATTTCTCTAGGAGCCTTAACCTTGAGCACTTTATATGGTCTTACAGCTCCATTTTAAGTCCTTCAATAATTATGTGACGCTTTCCATATTTTCGTACTTTTGTTTAACGAACCCGGCTGCTCTCCGCTGTACTCTTTCTAACGTAATTATATGGACCTTCTGATACGGATCCCATACACTCGAGACATATTCCACCTGCGGTCTAACTAGTGAAAAATAACACGCTTTGCGTACATTCTCTGTATTATTCCGCAATATTCTGCCTATGAACGCCAGATTCTTATTAGCAGCTCCTGTAACACGACGAATATGCATGTCCCACGAAATGTAACGACAAATGGTAACTCCTAAATATTTTACATATTCAGCTGCTTGAATATTCCTTGTATCGATTTCGTACTCGAAATCTATTTCTGTATTCCTATTTCTCCAGAACGATAGTGCGGCTCATTTACTGCAATTAATTTCAATTTTCCATTCCTTACACCACGCGGAAATTGTTTTAAAATCTTCCTGCAGCGAATGATGCTAATCTCGATTGGGCATCTCCCTATACGATATATGACAGTGTCATCTGCGAAAAGTCTGATTTAACTATCTACCACAGAGAAAATATTATTTATATAAGGAATTTATATGAGGAATAGTAAGTGTCCATTACAGTTTCCTGAGGAACACCTGAGGCGACTTGAATGGGAAACGAATGCTTTCCATCAATCGCCAATATCAGTTCTCCATTCCTGAGGAAGTCTATCAACCAATTACAATTTTCTGGTTGATACCGTATTTTACGAGCTTCGCTATTAATTTCCGATGAGAGACCTTATAAAACGCCTTCCAAAAGTCAATGAAAATAGCTTCGACCTGAATATTTTTCTCTCCGCATCGCAACAAATCATTCACGAAAAGGCCGAGTGGCATTTCTGCCTTTCTGGAATCCGTGCCGGTATCCGATAAGAGATGAACGAGCATCTAAGTACCGCATAACAGATCAAAATAAAATATGCTTGAGTATTTTGCACGATAATAATGTTAACGAAACCGACTTGTAATTATGAGGATTCTATTTGTCGGCGCCTTTATGGATGGGGTGACGTGCGCTAACTTTCAGTCTATAAGAAATACACCTTACGCAATTGATTTCTCGAATATTGTTTTCAAATATGGTCCAATTTCAGAGGCCAATTTCTTTAATACTCGCGCGGATATTTTCTCCGGCCCGGTAGATTTATTTTGCGTAATCGAGCGAAGTTAATACGATTTGCCTTCTACTGAAAGGACCAAATCTTACTCGAGTCACCCTGGTACGGTACAAAGGAATAGGTCCATATTCATCGCTAATCATAGTAAAAACTTTCTGAAAATGTTGGTTAAGCAGGTTTGCTTTCTTACCACTCTCATGAACTACGTTTCCTGTTTCGGTTCTCAGTGCAATAGTGAGACCTCTACCTTAGATTTCTCTGACATACGTCCAAAATTCTTTAGGGTTTTCAATCAAATTGTCGTGTAAGACCTTATTTCTGTAATCATTAAATGCACTAAGCATCACCGCTCTAGCTCTTGTGCGCACCTTCTTGTATAGGTGCTTTATCGCTGTCTTCTGTTCAACCGTGGCCGTCGAAGATGTATTAATTACGCGGGAGTGAATTTTTCTTTACCGTCTAAGAGCGGAATGGGACATCTCGCCACAGAACACTCACGCGAGACAACTTCCCACGACCAGCTCTCCGCAGAGAAATGTTGCCACAGACCCATCTCGCCGCAGACCCATCCCGCCGCAGACCCAACTCGCCGCGAACTCGCCGCTAAAACGCGAATAACTCAATCAAATACGCAGATATAAACTTGAAATTTGGCAGAAATAATCTATTCAGATATAAAAATGCTGTGTTGAAGAAAAATTTACGACTCCAGAGGATGATTTTCATTCCCCATAAGATAACACGTAAAAATCGACCTATTGACATGCAGGCTTTTATTCTTTTGGGGATAATAATAAATGGCGTTCCTACTGAATAGGAAACGGACAGGTATGCAACAAAGAGTCTATTTATTCCAATCTAGCGTAAAAGTTACAGTTTTAAATAATATCATATTTTGCGTAAATCCTCAAAACATTTCTTAAAATTCCATTATAATGGTGAAAGGCTATGTTTTTTAATATATATTTTTTGCAATTTCCGCGCCTGAATCGCCAATTTAAAAAAATCTCCTTCGGCATCTGGGTTGGGATTTAAATAAAGTCGTCCGGGCTTAAGGAATTAATGATATTTTAAATTTTTAACGAAAAAAGGCTTGCAGTCTACGTTCCAGCTCTTCACTAGTTAATCAAACAGAGTAGGAACGCTTTTTAAGCGTTCTTTACCAGCGAAGCGGTAATTGCGGAACGCCTTATGGGCACGTCTCGTCCGTTCGTCTGTCGTAACTTTCATCTCCTAAACCGCTCGATGGATTTTAATTTAATTATGTATGAGTGATAGTTATTAAAATTTATTTCCCAATTGTGATTTTCAATTGAATCCGTCAATTATAACTTCCACTTTACATAATCTCTCTATATTATAACGGCACTAATGTGTGTTACAGAAAAATTCAGACTGATTATTCATGACTTACAAACAGAGGTAAAATTGCGAAAACGGGAAGATTTTAGATTCAAGATTCCCAAAAAGTTTTTTGAGAAAATTCCATGTAATTAACATTGGAGGATTATTGCCATCATATCCGCTTTGAAAGCATAACACGTAAATGGGTGTAAGACATCTTTAGTTTGCTTTTAAAAATTAATTATAATTGTCCTAGAAATTAGAAACTTGAATCATAGTACGTGCAAAAGAACGCAAATTTATTTTCCTACCGCAGATTTTCAAATACGATTCGAATTGACTCAGAAAATTGTTTGGAAGACAAAATTTTTAAGTCCTTCGTGAATAAAATATTACGTTGCCAAGAACAACCAGTGTTGTTGCCGTGCTCATAAAATTATATAGGAGCCTATTGGGGAAACAGAGGATGACTGGAATGTGGGGAAAAGAAAGAGTGAATGAGATAAGGAAGGACAGAGAAGAGAGAAAGAGATGGAAAGGGGGAGGGAGAGAATGAGGGGAAGCAGAAGTTTGGAAAAGCGGGAGGTTTGGTGGGAGGTAGGGATATAGGGAAGTAGAGAGGGAAGTAGAGAGAAGGAGGTAGAGAGAGGGAGGGATAGGGAGAGATAGGAAGAGAAGGGGTAGAGAGAGGGAGATATAGGGAGAGAGGGAGGGGAATACGAGGAAGGGAGAGAGAAGCTCGAAAGTAGGGCTAAATATGATTTTCTACCTTGAATATATGCCAAAATGAGGAGGTTCAGGGTTGCACACGGGCAGCAGACGAATTCACCTCGAGGAGCAAGGCATGAGGTTGACGCGCGTAGCGTGTAGGGAGTAGGGGTGGAGCCCTTAGTTACTTTAGTAAACTTATACTCATAACTCGTTAAATTGAATCCCTCAATCAACAATGAAATATTAAACTCTATTGTATGATCTGCAAGGTATAAATATTCGGATAGAGAACCACATTTACGAAAAGACGTTTCCAGAAACCACACGAACATGACTTATAGTTTCGGAGAGAAAAAATCGAGAATATCTCGAGCAAAACATCGCATATTTTGCTTACATCGATTGCTAAGACGATTCTATCAACAAACAACAGTTAAAAATCCATATATTTCTCTCCCATTCTCTTATATGATCCGTGAGGTATAGATTTAAAAATGTATTCGGATAGAGAACAACATCTACTACAAGTTAGCTCCCGAGACCATATAATTACGACTTATAGTTTTTGGGATAAAAATTAAAAAACCGCCAAATCTATCGATTCCATTTCATACGTATTTTCCATAAAGAACGCCTTTCAAATCTTTGTGTATTTCATTTATGGACTATACATACTTTTCATCTTGTTATTATTACCCCAAAAGAAGAAAAACCTGCATGTCAAAAGGTCGATTTTTACGTGTTATCTTATGGGGAATGCAAATCATCGTCTGGAGTCGAACCCTGTGCGTTTGTCGTAAATTTTCCTTCAACACAACCTTTTTGTATCTGAATAGATTATTTCTGCCATATTTCAAGTTTATATCTGCGTATTTGATTGAGTTATTCTCGTTTTAGCGGCGAGTTGGATCAGCGGCGAGATGGGTCTGCGGCGAGACGGGTCTTCGGCAAGGTGTCTCTTCGACGAGCTGGTCGTGGCGAGTTGTCTCGCGGCGAGATGTCCTAGACCCGACTAAGAGCGTTCCTAACCACAAGCTGATCATACAACAATACAACCAGTGACTTTACTGTAAGGATACGAGAAACTCATTACAATCTAAGTCGAGATATGTTTTTGCAAATAAAAGAAAACTAAAAAGATCGGTTCAGTATAAATTTCAAACTTGATCATGGAGGTAATAGCACCGAAACTCTATTCCCATTCCTGCCTATCGCCGACAAACAATTGAACCGCCTAAAACATTTTCCGAAAATAAATAGTATTATATATTTATAACCTCATTTATGTGAAAATCGAACTTGATGAATAGTTTTACCATTCATAAATATCAAATATTGTGTTGATAGGCGATGCCACAAACCATTTTTACCGGACAAAGATTGTTGCGTGGCGTCAGAAGACAGGGGAGAGCTGGGCGGTAGCCGTGCGTAAAATTCGATATGCTACTGTGCTGCTGGACGCTATATAGTTACCTACTTTTGAGATATATAGCTTATGCAGTACGGTTTACGACTTCAAGCTCAATAATTGAGTGAATTTTAATCAAAATCGTTTGGGCCAATAAACATTATCTTTTATTTTTGCGCTATATGATTCATCCCTTCTGCGTTTCTATTCTGGATAATAATTTGTAAAAATACAAGAAAATATTACATTTTAATTAGTGGTTTAGGCCCTGGAATATCTCACAGACGACAGACATACGGCATGGAGAAAACCACTAGATTGGACTCAGGAACACATAGAACGTGTATATCCATCAAAATCTCGAAGTCGAAATTTTTTACGAATTAAATACTTCCGCTGTATATTACGTGTATGTGAAAGTAATAGTGTACACTTTTGTAAGCCTTAAAGCAGTCGAAAGATCTCCTCTTATCACTTATGTAGCTCTACATCTCACGCCCTCTACCACTCGCAATTTCCGTGCTCGATCCTTCCTTGTTTGACACGTTCTTTCCTCTTTTGCCCCATATCCCTTCCCTTCTCCTCCCCTCCCTTCGCCCTAATCGTTTCTCTCTTTCTTCCATTCCCCTCCTACTCCCTCCCTCACTCCCCCCTCTGCCGCCCCATTCTCATTACAATTTCCTTCCGCCCGCTAAACTCTTATCTCTTTGCTATTCTACCGTTCCTCTCCCCTCCCCTGTAACCTTCGCTACCCGCCCTCTACACAACCATAAGAAGAGGCGGGAGATCACGAGCGTTATTATTTTTTTTCATCCCTCCCTCGAATCTCCCGAGGAATACCTTAACCTCAGTCGCTCCTCATCCCTTTCGCTTTTCTCCAAGCAAAATAAGAGAGTCCCTCCTTCCATTCTCTGTTTCGTTCGTTCTTTTTTATCTTCACCTTTTTCTGCCTCTTTATTTTCCTCTTTCTCCCCTCTCTATTCTTCCTCCTCCTTCCTCCGTTCCAATCACCTTCCTCGATTTTCGGAATAATTTTTTCCCTCCTGGAAATTTGTCCTTGTTGTGTGGGAATTCCATATCGTTCCTTGTCCAAGGTTTTGAACGGATATTTTCTATCTCTTCGAAATGTCGAGTAGGTAAAGTCTTTTTACCTTATCAATTCATCCTCACACACCATATACAGATGCACGGGAAGAGGGCAGAGTGGAATAAAACCGCTTTCTCTTGTAGTGTCTTCTCGATTATCTGATCCCTGCGGGTTTATTTGAGATTATTAATCAATCATATTTGGAGGTCAGAATATTACTTATTCCATAAACTTTTTATTTTACTTATTAATAACTCACAAATAGACGCTATTCAACTTCTTATCATGGACGGATTAACGATAGCAAATTACGTACAACCATGCCATCTGCAAAACTCGAACCCGTAATTCCAAAATAGGTAATCAGACAACCTAGTGTCTTTTTTGCCAAAGGCGGCATAAATTTTGTCGAAGTCTTAGATTAGAATGGATGAAAGTGTTATCGATACATATTATTGATTTTTGTAGCTCCCGCTTTTAGATTTTATGCTTGAAAATTTATATAAATTATTTTTCAGTTTTCCTGCATAAATACACCTATACAAATATCGATTACTGCATATTAATTATTAAAGTCAGTTTTCTCTTGCAGAGATATAGAAACCAAATGCAAATTTATTACTGAAATAAAATTCCTACTAGCTAACAGTGAAGTTTAAAATTAGCCGAAATGGATGTCAAATTTTAATCACGTGAAATTTGCTTCCAAAAATTTCTCCCAAAACATTTTTCTTGTCCTTTACAGTCACAAAACGGGTGTACTGTGGTACAGACGTGAATGTGGCCTTGAAATTAATAATGACAATAACGAACTATAAGGATTTAGCTCGTTTTTATTGATAAATACCAATGGAATACCAAACATAGTTAACGCCTAATTATATGCTATTTAAGGCATAGAAACGAAGGTGTGACAGCCGGATCTACTGTCCTGGGCGTAGCGCTGTATGGGGGTTCACAAGTCATAAATTTTGAATATTTTTATAATAATAATGAAAATAAAGAATAACTACTCACTGTTGCTTGCCTTATATATTTTAAAAGGCACTAATTTTGTAAAAGAATCTTAAAGGTTGATGTGGTTAGTAGGAGTGTTGCGTAATTTTAAATGCCTACCCCAAGCGAAGGATCGCATACTCCCACCACTGAATTAAAGAACTGTTGGAGCATTTACAAATCTATCGGTAATTCTTTGGGCGACTCTAGCTTCAGATATCATAGTAGAATTTAGGAAAGTGTACAGAGTATCACAAATAGGCTCGTTTCGTGCAATGCATTATTGAAACTATACGTTATAGTTTGAACGAACGCGCTCCATAAAACAGCGAATCACCATGGTCCGATTAGCTAGCCATACACGAGCGGAATTTTTGACGGATCCGGTCTTTTGGACCAGATTCAATGGACCAGGTCCGACGAATCAAATATCTCGCCGCCCAATAGCGTTGCATTTAATATCCGTGGTCCGTCGTCGGGCCAGGTCCCCTAGTTAGTGGGTGAAATTCCGTAGGTTTTTGACGTAGCTGGTGATAGCGGACCAAGTCCGCTGAACATTCAGCTTGCTTAAAATCACCGGCAGACTTTTTGGCGGACCCACTATTTCTGAAACGTTTCTTAAGTGTGTTATCATGCATAAAAGAAAAATTGCAATTGTTGCTGCTGGAATTTATATATATTATATAGTATGAATTTTATTATTATGAAATTATAATTACATTCGTACAGATCTACTATTAATAATGATTAAAGTGATCTTCTCGGAATAGTTCAAATTGAAAATTCATTCCTTGTACTGAGTAGTAAGAAAATAAATCGTCTTCTCTTCGATAAATGGCAAGAAGGTAAATTTAGTCTTCGAGTTTATTGTTAGACGGAATTGTTCCGATAAAAATAATTTCATAAACACTGGTCTCACATGCTTTTTTTCTCTACCCTAAACCATTATGTAACATCTTCTTCGTTTCGTTATGAATTTTTCTAATTTCCTATTCTGACGCTCATATAATTTTTTGTGTCTTGATTGTCTTAAGTTCCCATTTTTTCCTGATATCATTGGAAACAGAGATATCAGTTATCGCTTTCAATGTATTGAATTTAACATACATTCTGAAAATATTATAGACTTTCTCTTATGCTGATAAAGGGATCACCCCGACATCTCCGATCTATGTGCGTAAATGTATCTCTCCAACACTCTCCAGGAGATCTCCTATTTTTAACTGTACACTGGGTTTCTTTATCTCAACACCTACTTGTAGTTGATATCTTTTTTATCTGTCTTCTACGTTTATAAAACTTTGATTTGGTAATAAGAACCCTTTAAATAAATTAATAATAATAATAAATGAATAAATATTCGACAGAAACGCAGGGCTCAGGAGAGATAACCGGAAATGTAACCAGAGAATGAATTTTTAATGAAAATCTTAAGTGTAAAATTGTGTGCAGATATGATTGGCAGTTTTTGTGAAAGAACGCCCGTAAACATTCTAACACGCAGACAGTGGGAGTGGCAACCGGTCCCATGATCGAAGATAATCTTAACAAAAGCATAGAGTGTATTCGAGCGTCAGATGGAAATAAGATAAATTAGAATCAGTACCTATATTCATTAACTTCTATCAGTAGACGAAGGTTCTTGCAGATAAATCAATAAACATGTGCTCAGATAATAATGTGTTGAAGTATTTGCTTACCTCCCTAAACAAAATTTACTGCTGTGCCACTAAACACAGACACCACCGAGAAAATAGTTCAAATCCAGTGCACATTAAAAGGCGTGGTTCCTTTGAAATCTCATTGTCATCACAGAAAATTCGTCACTGCGACATCTCGTTATAGATTACAATTGGTAGCTGCGACACTAAAAATGGTAACAGTGAAACTCGTCACACATTTTAATTCGTACCAGCGACATTTCGTCACTCATTAAAATTGGTATCAGCGACTTTTCCCATGGGAAATAATTGGCAACTGCGACTTTACTTCACAAAATTATTTTCATCACACGTTACGTTTGTGGATTCATGTGTATCAGAGTACTCGGGACGATACGTAAGTATGTTGTAAATTTATGTAAGTATATCTAACAAGTTTAATCGGAATCGGCGGTGAAAGGATGGGGGGATAGGGATTTCTATCCGGGAACATGGGCTTCATGGGTATCAAAGCACTCGGGAGGATACGCATATTGGAAATTTATTTATGATATATTAGAAAATATTTAACGAAAGCGATAAAATTGGATGAATTCAATCTCCAATGAAATAACGTCTCATTATACTTAGCCCTTAAACTATTCGAAATATCGAGATTTCGTGTTTCTGAATTATGGCATTATCATTTATCACTTATGTTATATCAGATACATTGTTGCCTAAGCTGCATTGACGTTTAATATGTGTTGCAGGTACCAAATGTCATGAGTGATGAAATGTCGTAGGTACCAGATGTAACGTGTGACGAAATGTCTTAGGTACAAAATGCCTCTTGTGACGAAATGTCGTAGGTACCAAAAGTCGTATCTGACTAAATGTCGCAGGTGCCAATTGTCCCTAAGACCAAATGTCTGTGACCAATTGTCGTGGTGACGAAAAGTCGCTAAACCGAAATCTCGAATTCGATTTTATTCACGAAAACTACTTTTTTCTCCTATAATGCGTATGGCGGAGAAAGCAAAAAAGCGAGGAGTTGTCGTTTGCGGTGTCTTTTAGAGATTAGAGCAACCTCGCCTAATTAATGGAGGAGTTTTTATCTTCTACATTCATTCCCTCTCGCATCCTCTCCACTATCTTCATCCTTCCTCTTTATTCTCGCTACACCTTCCGAACCTCATACTTATCTTTCTCTCGCTTATTCCCTCTCTTTCTCTCTCAAACATTTCCACCCTTCCTCTCATCTCTTCTTCCAAATATATTCCAATTTTTCTCTTCCATTCCCGTTAGGGCGTGCCCAGATGGTTCTTCTTCCTCCTCCTCTTTTCCATTCTCCTTTGAATTTTCATCTCTACTTCTTCCTTCCCGTGCCTTCATCTCTTGCAGCTTTTCTTATTTGACATTTCCTCGTTTTTTCTCTTATTTTTTACATTCTACTCTCAATCTTTTCCAGATTTTTTTTATTTTCTCCTCCCTGTTCATCTTGATCTTAGCCCCCTTCACGAAACCTCCTCGCGGAACCTTTTCCTCATCCAATCCTCCTCCTACCTGCGTATGTATGTATGTGCTTATATATATATATATATATATATATATATATATATATATATATGTATGTATGTATGTGTGTGTGTGTGTGTGTTTGTGTGTGTATGTATATACACACACACAAAAACATATGTATATATATTTTTCTTTGCACGTACGGTTTCTCTAT
Organism: Tanypteryx hageni; assembly: GCA_028673005.1. NCBI lineage: Eukaryota > Metazoa > Arthropoda > Insecta > Odonata > Petaluridae > Tanypteryx > Tanypteryx hageni. Next base: position 175,058,493 of record CM054115.1, on the reverse strand, counting down.
TGTTTTTCTCGATTAGTTTTTTTCTTGTTTTCCTCTCTCTCCCTCTTCTACGCCGCTTCTTATCCTTGGCTCCACGAGTTCTGCGAGGGAAAAGGGACGGAAGAAGACTTTTTCTCACTCCTCTGTATTTTTCTCAGTCCTTTATTTTTTTATCTTCCACTAAAATTCTCGTCCCTCTTCTCGTTCGTTTTTTGTTTAAGAAAAACCGACCGTCGCTTCTGAAAAAAATCCGCTGTAAAAATATAAAAAATAAACTGGAGAGAACTCGTTTTTTCGCTATCCCCCTTCAGCGGATCGGAGCGTAATGCTTTTTCACCTGCGATTTTCTTTTGTCATCGCTCCTTTTTCATACCTTCCAAACAACTCCCTCTTTATTTCCGAACAATTTCATGTTATTTTTTTATTCTCTTCAGAACCTATGAAGGGAATTTAAACGAAAATGCGGTCAGAGCAAAGGGTTCATTAATCCTGAGCTTTTAAACCAAGGGATTCTCAGAATTTACATGTCGTTTAAATTCGCTTATAAAGAAATAACGCAGCATGATGGCCGAAAATAAACATCGGGACGGTTTCATACGGTAAGATCCTGTATTAACGCTATGAAATGAAAACGGATCAGAGGAGAAATTTCCTTTGTAGTTTTTGAAATAACTGGTAATGAGGGAATTGTAAAATAATAATTTTGTTAGAAGGTTTTCATTACGTTAAGAATGAACTAATGGGAATTTCGCAGGAGGGCCATAAAATCAACAGAAATGTAACGTAGCTTGGCAAAAATAAAATAATTAACCTTCAGAGGACAAATTATACTTTAGCTTCGTAATTCACTCATTAACCTTTATCCGCCGGAAATAAATGCCCGTGCGTAGGCTTTTGCTGTAGATTTCTTTTAGTTTCTGGAAATATTGCGTATATAATGAACTATTGGTGATAAAATATTCAAATAAAAAACATCAACAGCAAAAATATTGAAGGATTGCATGACTTTGTTTTACAAAGGAAAGATACATGTCGAAAAAAACGTGTTGGCATACAAAGTTGTTACAGATAAAAAATGCAAATACAACAATATTTACTTTTTGGCTTCACTCTTATACTTACTCCCACAAATGACGCAACTTCAGTGTATAGCGAGGCTCGATTTACTTCTTCTTGAAGATATGAGAGAGGGACCGAAGGTGGAGTCCTAATACTGAAGAGAGATAAGATTTCTGAAGTGTCAGTTTAACTCTGAGCTCTCCCTTCCTCCTGAGCCTTTGACTGTGGGCAGTTATGCCTCGGCCTGCAGCGATATCATGCTTCTGGGATGCTCTCTTCCCAAGCACTCGATTCTAAAACAATTACAGTGGCCTTGGAACATAGCGGAAAACAATGGTACGTTAGACCGCAAGCAAATACATTTGATGAAACATATATGTTCCGCACTGTTTTAAACGTTTAATTCGACTTTTTCTTCCTATTTTTCATTTTTCGGATTCTTCAAGAGAAAATAATCTTAGGTCCTGTATTTAAAATTATTTAAATATGTGAAAGTTTCTAGAGTGACGAGAGCTGCCAACCGTCTCACATTATCCGGCATTTTCCGCATTACTCGGGATTTCCCGCATTTTTCATACTTGTCCCTTATCCCATCTATCTATACGGGACGCCATATTCCTGTATATTAATTTTACTGTTATTTTTTTAATTAGCGCGTCATATGAGAAAAACAGTTTTTTAAATTTATCGTAGATTAATGAGGGTGAATCAATAACAAATCCAGTCACTGAAAATATGTATAGTGGAGTTAATTCTGCATTGCTTGGTAAACATGACCATATCGTGTGGCGAGTTTCACCATTATATACTTCAAAACAAAGAATTGCAGACGCGTAGATCTTAGAGAAATCTATTTTTTTAATTAACAACGATTGTTTAAATCATTTTACAATTTAATTTCAAATCCTCTTATGTTGCAAAGGTTTACAATGGCGTCAGACAAATATATTTTTTTAAATATCAACAACTGTTTCAGTCCTTTTTGTAAATTTCGTTCAAATGTTAAAGGTCAATAATTCTCCAATTAAAGTTAACAATTAGTTTTTTATTTCTTCCTTTCCTCCCAAAATTTCGTGTTTCGTATTTCGTATTTTGAAATAAATTTTGACGTTCATTCTACTGGACACACACACGCGCACGCACACACACACGCGCGCGCGCGCACACACACACACACACACACACACACACACACATATATATATATATATATAACTTTCTCGTTTGTTTTCTGCCTTTTTCACCCTTTTTTAATATTTCAAGATGCTAAAAACCATGAGTAATACATTTTTAAGAATTTTAATTCCTGCTCAAAACTTTTCTCTCTAAATAAGGGAATTCCATAGTATTGATAGTACATATAAGGAAATAAATAAATTATTTCACCAAGTTGGTAGACTATCAAAATGACTGCTTGTAAATGAGTAGAGAACAGGATATGATTATGGAGTGTGAATTTAAAGACACATCAGCTAGTAATTATATTTATAGAATATCACTTGAATAAGCTTGATAATATATTATTCGGTTTCCTAATTGTATGGTTTGATTAAGTGGGAATTCGAAATAGCGACACTTAATAATAGTTAAAATTGTGAACATTTCGTTATATTTCAGCAAATTACCAAAGTAAATGAGGCCTTCTGGCTTTAAATTAGCCAGATAAGAGAAGACCAAAGGCAAAAGCATGTCGTTTCAACATTAATATTTTTCACATTAAGTTCAAAATTGAATATCTTTATAAAAGGCCTACGTAAAAAAGATGATACCGACAAAACAATTGTACAAAATCATCAATTAAAACCTAGGAATTATAATTTTAACACAATATCACTCGCTGAATTTCATTTTCTGCCAATTTATTGCGTGAAACCGCAAATGTTGACGCATCCTGTTGCCAAAACAGTGAAAATAAGATTATATATACGGACGTAATCACGTAATTTGATCCATGGAATTATAAGTTTGTTTCTCTTTTAACGTAATATCCACGTCTGTCGTTGTATTATAATTATAAATGAAAGTAACCAATATTACCATTCGGATTATCACCAAAGTTCATTCATTAACCCAGGCACCTGCCCAAACACAAACACACATCCTATCGCAAAATTTTAGGATTGCTTGAAGGGCTGCGAAATTTTATCCCATATAAGATTCCTTTTATTTCTAGCTGTGCACTAATCAGATTTTAAAATTTGTTTGTATAGTACCTTAATATAAAAATTAATGTTATTTTATTTTCAATTTGTTTGTATAGTACCTTAATATAAAAATTAATGTTATTTTATTTTCAATTTCATACACGTGTTCTTTCTCGTCCATTGTCATCTAATTCAATTCAAATGAAAAATGTTTTACTTCTAAGGCTAGTTTTATTTTATAAGTTATGGCTTCCTTAAAATGGTATTTTTCCTAACAACATCTCTCTTATACAGTTAGATATCAGCATCGCGTATTTTTTTTGCTTTTTTCGGTTTTTAATTTCGACTTCAATAAACGAAAATAATTGAAGCATGGAACGCATGGACGGTTTACACACATTACAGATGGAAAAATTATTTTCGCGTTCAGAATAATGGACGAGTTTAATTCTTACCGAAATAAGCCAGTAGAATTGAAATCAGTGGTCACTTTTCCTATCTTGCAAAAATAAATTGCAATTTAACTATCGCATTGAATGGAAAATCGCGTAAATGCAAACATAAATTGATTAACTCGAAGAAATGGAAATATGCAACACGAAGAAAAATAGGCTAATATTTCCAAATTTTAAATTGTGAATATTACTGTTTAATTTTAATATATTGTTTTTAGAACTTAAATTCTGACGTTGTGCATTGTTGCATATTTTCTTAGGAGTATACTCTTCGTTGAGCAGTTTTTAAAAATAAGTTATTACTTTAGTTTGGTTATAAAAATGTTGTTTCATCCAATCCATTTTTATTTAATAAGCCTGAGATATTTTTTGAGAGAATATAATGAAAATTACAACATCATTACATCTTGAATAATCGATACCTTGAAGGCAAAAAGTGACTTAATTCACACTCAGTAGTTATTTCATACTCTCGCATCGGCTTCGAATGAATAATTACTCCCAACGTAGTTGCGGGAGCATTTGATCCATTTGTATGCGCTTGCAATTATTCCCTCCGAGTAGTACATTCTCCTTTTCTAAAAAAAATTAATAGTCATTCAGGTTGAGTGAATTTTAAAAGTGATCTTGCAAAGCCACTAACTTTACCGCATCGCACGCGTACGTGTATGTTATTCTTCCTTCAAAAACAAATTCCTCAAAGAAAACGCTTACAATGCCTCTTAGTGATATCTTCCTTCCTTCTCCTAAAAGCTGAAATTTACAAATTGAGATCGTTACACTAATGAGGTACGCTCCATTATAAACTTTTCCGGGTAACAATGGGCTTTTAGGAAGAGACACATGGCTACGCTGTACAGTACCACTGCAGCGTGCAGTACACTCATCCCGCCATATGAGACAGGCGCAGTGGAGGGAGAGGGAGAGGAGGAGGAGGATAGAGAGGGAATGAGTAGAGTGAGTGAGAGAGATGGGAGGAAACCGATAAGAGAAGGGATGTATTTGGTGGGATATTTGAAGGAAGGAAAAGAGATTTAGCGGATGTATGAGAGGGATAGAATAAGGGAGGGTAATGAGATATAGGAGGTCGGGAGGGGATGACAGTCAGGATGAGAGAAATAGAGGGAGAGAAATGAAGGAATAGGAAATGAGACAGCTGGAGGGAGGTAGACAGAGGGAATAGCGGAAGAGGGAGAGAGAAGGATGGAGAGAGGAGGGAGATTGATTGATTGATTGATTTGGTTTTTATTTGGGGAGATATTGAGACTAAGAACTCTCATCTTCCACCTAAGAGAGGTAAGAAGAGAGAGAGAGAGAGAGGTAGGAGAGAGGAGGGAGATAGAAGTAAGGAGAGAGAGAGAGGTAGGAGAGAGAAGGAGGGAGAGTTAAGGAGAGAGAGAGATAGGAGAGAGAGAGGTAGGAGAGAGGAGGGAGAGAGATATGTAGAGAGAGGTAATAAGAGTGAGAGATAGGGAGAGAGAAAAGAGAGAAGGAGGGAGAGAGAGTTAAGGAGTGAGAGGGGTAGGAGAGAGGAGGGAGAGAGATATATGTAGAGAGAGATAATAAGAGTGAGAGATAGGGAGAGAGGAAAGAGAGAAGGAGGGAGAGAGAAAGGTAGGAGAGAGAAGGGAGAGAGAGAGATATGTATAGAGAGTTAAGGAGAGAGAGGTAGGGAGAGAGAAGGAAGGAGAAAGAGGAGGAAGAGAGAGAGAGATAGAGAGAAGAGTAGAGGCAGGAAAAGGGAGGGAGAATGATAGTGATGGAGGAAGGGAGACGAAGGGAAAGAGCCGGAGGGAGGAAGTCTGGGGAAGGAGGCGGATGTAAAGAGAGAGATAGAGAGAGATAGACAAACGGAAGAAAGGAGATGGGGAAGGAGAAAGCGATTGGGGAAGAAGTTGGAAAATTGTGAAAGGAAATATTGTGAAAGAGGTAGGAAGGGGATGGTGGATGGGGAAAGGGAAAGATAGAGAGGGTGGGTAGTGAACGGTACGGGAGATAGAGGAGGAGTGAGAGAGGAAGAGGAGTTAGGGTGTGGTTGGTAGAATGAAGGAAAAGAGGGAAAATAGGAGAGGAAGGAGGGAGATGGAATGTGTGAGGGAGATGAAAAGGAACAAAGAATAAAAGAGAGAAAGAAATTGAGGAACGGAGAGGGAGAATTAAGAGCCTAAACATTTGCAAGAGGGAGGGTGGCCAAAGGTGGGGAAGGGGATTGTAGATGGGGAGGCAGGGAGGGAGGGGAGGGAGAGGGGAGGTAGGGGAGAGAGAGAGAGGGAGAGAGAAAAAGAGAATGATGCACAGAGACCGCTCAAGCGCGAATCGTGCATTATTCGTGAAAGGGGACTCGACAAGCGGCGGTTTGTCTTTCACGCCACTAGAGGCGCCAGTGCTGCTATCGAGTTCGGACTATTGCTCTGGAAATTGTGCAGCGTAGGCCTTTATGTTTCTTGTTGTCTTTTGTTTCGTCTCCTTCTCTCTTTCCTTCCCCTTCGGTATTTCCACCTCTCTCTTTCTCTCGCTCAAAGAGGATCGTTTCTCTGAGCCTTATAAAACTCGACTGTTTTTACGGAGATGGTGTACATTCTGCTGCCAAACGCATGATTCTGGAAGAAATTGGACACTTAAAAATTCAGCAGAGGTTTTCGCGCGAGGGAGAGGAGGTGTGGTTTGGGGATGGGCTTGAGAGGGGTTTGCAACCGTAGAACTGGAATTCGGATGAAGGGTGAACAATACAATCCCTCCCGCTATATCTACCCGTAACCATGATTTATGTCTTTTTTGGGGAAGGAACTTTAGACGTGCCCTCTCTGATTCCAAAAGTGGTTTTAAATCCTTTAAAAATTTATCCGAACGTTGGATCGTGTGTACTGCGCATAAGGCTCGTATCCGACTTTACTGTAGAGATTTCTGATTTCGCCGTCTTCCACAAGCGGAAAATATCAGAATAGAGGGTGGCCTAACTTCATTGCCAGCGAATTATCGCAGGTGAATTTTTACCTGGGAATTTTCCTTATGATTCCAGTTTTATGATAATATTCAATGCGGTTAAATTTAAGTACCGTATGCAATGTCCCTTCTATTATGTTCAACTTCAGCGCATCTACCATTGAAATAAAAAATCAATGATTAATGTGCAAACATTGAATAATATTATCCTCTTTGCCAGCTTTTCTCAACCTGTTTGATGATACGGCCCACCTAAGCTAAAGGAAATTATCCGCGGCCCACTTAAACTAAAAGAAATTTTCTGTGGCCCACCTATGTATCAATACGTGCATATATATAAAGAGAAAATTCTATATTAATAGCTAAAAGTTTTAAATAACATGTAACAATTTGTTAAAATTTTCTTTCATTATTTATTAATATTACTTTTAAGAAAATGTTAAGCCTTTATCATATTTTTGGAGGAATTTTTTAATATTGCTAAATCTTAAATATATTCAAATATTTCGCGGTCCTTCTCAAATTCTTTTGCGGCCCACTGGTTGAATAACGCTGCTTTATACAATAGCGATGGTGGTTTAAATATATACAGAGGCTTAGGGGGGTAGGGAAATAGCATTATTTAATGTTTTTTATCTTTAATTTGACATAAGTAAGTACATTTCTTTAGATCTAAAATATTTATTTGGTTATATATTTAGTCGTGTCTAGTGAATGATAATCCATGGATGCATTTCGCAAGCTTTGCTCAGTAACTTAACTAGGTCCTCTAAGCACTTTATATATACGCTGTGTATATGGCCGTGAGTCATGTGTGTTTTATCATTTAATGTCGCTTTTTTCATGATTCTGCACGTGGGTTATATATCAGTAATGTTATTCAATAAAAAAGTTATTGAGCTCACCTTATAGCTGAAATCGAATAGTCAAAATGTGTTACAATAATATCAATAAAATATTTGAGAAAATAAGATGCTCATATGCTACAAAGCTCTCACTATCAATGGTGATTTATTGACGGTAGATTCAATAAAAGAACTATAATATACCCTGGACGATTAAGCACTGATGACGGCTGTCTTGGAGCGGAGTTTAGTTTAGTCTCTGAAAAAAGAACAGTCTTCAGTATTCCTTATTTTCGTCTTTCCTGCGAATTTTGATGCTCAACCATGATCTGGCCCGTATCATCCTACTCTCTGATGGTTAAAATTAATTTAAGCAAATTTCCGAAGTATATTCACAGAGTAATTCAAATTAATATAACACATTCTTTCATCTTTCCAATCCTTATATCCTTCCCCTCTAAAGCCTCATCCGCTCCCACTGGTGTTATGTTATAAGTTCCTTATACTCTTTTAGTAAACTCGCTGTATATTATTCGATGGCTTACCGCGTATTAGGGGAATAATAGTCTTTGCTGCATTATAGCCTAATCGGCCCAAACGTACAAATTGCGGTGGCGGAGTGGTTAGAGCGTTGATCTTTCTCGCAGCGGTCCCAGGTTCGAATCCGGCGGAGGCCAGGATTTTTCAACCTGGGATTCTCCCGTCTTCCAATTGTGTGTTTTGAGTAGAATGCGGAAGTCAGTGCTCCGTCCTTTGGAAGGGAAGTTAAGCATTTGGTCCCCTTGGTGTTCTTCGCAAAGAGTAAGTTAATGCCGGCACCGGGTTTCCCTCCTCCCTAGTGAGTGCGTGTTCAGTGTGGAAGGAGTTATGGCTATAATAAACCAAGAGGTTGATTGGCCAGAAATTTCATACAAACAAACTCACAGATTTCCACGTTTTCCTTATATATCTTACACTCTCTCTAATTCTCACATCTTCATACATTTCCACTTTTGCACTCTATTTTTTAACACCTTATTTCTTTTGCTAAACCCTCCAGTCTGCTACCCTTTCATTCTTTACCTCTGTCACACTTCACCTTCCACTCTATTCCACTTCTTTCATCCTGAAATCTGTTACAATCAACCTCTTTTTCTCCCTCTCTCTCGACTTCTTTCGCTATTCACTTTATCTCCTTCTGCTCCGCTGCACATCCCCTTCCCACGCGCATTCTCTTCAACAAATGACCGTATCTCTGCTCCATATATATTCGCGAAGTGAGCAAGCGGACAGGAAAGGAATTACCGCCGCGGAATTGTTAGTCGGGAGATGGAAGAGGAGAGTGAAGAGTAACAGGAGTGGGAATTGGAATGGGGGGATGGGAAAAAAAGGGGAGAGGCCGAAGTGGTGCTCTCAAGCAGGGAGATGCATTGCCCGGGATGAGGATTTTTTTAAAAACTCGTAATATATCTTTGTTCTCTGTAATTATATTACAACTCCTATATTTTTAAGAGACTCAGGGGAAAAGATTGCACACCTGGGGTAAAGTAGGTGAGATTTTTATTTTATTTTCGAATTATTTTGAAAAGACATGAGGACCTTTCACGCAATGATAGTATTTTTGTTTATTTTTGTGTGCGGAATAGATTGATATATTCAGTGAGCAGGTTATTAGGCGTTCTTTACCAGCGGAACGCTTTATGATCTAGTACCTCCTCCGTCTGCTCGTCCGCATTTTTAATCTTCTAAACTACTGGGCGGATTTTAATTAAGTATTAGTGAGCCTTATTTTAAATTTATTGCCGTCTTATGATTTTAGACTGCATTAGAACTTCACATAAGCACATAAATAAACTTATGCTCGTATCTCGTTAAATGGCACCCGTTAAGCAACAATTAAAGAGCACATTTTTTCTCTCCCTAGCTCTTATATGTTCTGTAAGATATAGATTTAATAATTTATTCAGATAGGGCATATAGGGCTATAACATTTAATACAAGAAAGTTCGCAAAATTACCTAATTACGACTTATACTTCCGATGATAAAAATTCAAGAACCGCCCAAACTTTTAATACCGTTTTATACGCATTTTCCATAAGGCATACCTTTGATATCTGTGTATTACATTTATGGAATATACTTTTTCTTCTTGTTTTGAAATGATAGCTGAGGTAAATTATTCTATGGACTGTAGACTACCTTGACATTCTTTTCTTAAACAAAAAAATGGCCATTATAAAATATATAATGTTACAATAGATAATGATATAATTTATTATGATTATTTATAATATTAATTAAACAAAACTTCTGCATCATGTTTTTTATTTTCAAAATTAAAAGTTGCTATCAGATCTTTTCCACTTTTTAAGATGTTACGGTGAACATCTTTACCAGAGATCATGATTAGTGTAACCCATAATCAGTTTCAGTACTGTTCAGCATTTCTCCGAGAAAGAACGAAAATGGAATTTATTTATTTATCCATATTAAATCATCTTACAGCATAAAGCCCATTACATCTGATCGATTTAACAATATAAAAATAATAATAACAACAACAATAACAAAAAACCATGACCAAATCGGGACTCCAACCCGCGACCCTTGCATTGAGAACGGAACCAGACGCGCTAGCCACTCCTCTGCCGAGGCCGTCATTCCAATATTTGTCAAAATATCTAGAAGCTATCTCACGTTTTCTCGTATTCATTGAAAAAATATCACATTTATCGACGTTATATAGGAAAAACCAAGTTCCTGACAACTTGGAAAACAGGTAGCAACTTCAGCCCAAAATACTTGATCTCCCTTTTCCAGGGCAGCCAATGAAAATAGTTTTTTAATGTTTTAATATACACTGATATATTTTCCTATGTGAATAAATGTTAATTTAAATATTTTACGTTGAAAGTCAAAATATTATGCAGCCTCTGCGAAATATTTTATTCCAAAAACGTAGAAAGATAAAACGCATAAAATTTAAATTCTTTAGTCAAATAGGAAGAAAGTAAAAAATACTGATTATAACGAAACATTTTTTGCCAGATTATATATAATAATATAAAGTAGGCCATGCCCTCTGAATTCGTCTCGAAATATAAATGTAACAGCATGCCGTTAAATTTAATTTTAACTATTTAAAATATTTTAAATGAAATAAATTCATCGGACCTCATCTGCAAGAAGAAGCTGGCGGATCAGAATTAATGCCTAAAAATAGAAAAATTTCGTCAGTTTTGCAACTGAAAAATCAGATCTTGGCAATATGGATTCAATAGCTAAATTAGGGAGTTGCAATTGCTCTGATAAATAAGTCTCTCCCAACCTTTTTATACCCATTGTAATTACGTTTTTTAAAAATTGGATTCCAGTCATAGTGCGATATAGATTATTCTCTTACGACTTTTGCATGAGTTTAGTCCGCACACTTTGCGACGCTAAATTCATAAAAAAGGTTAAGCTCGACCACATTTAGTAGAATTAACTTTCTTATGCTACACGAAAGAAAATAACATTTTTACCTCGATTATTGAGCCAACCTATGCCTCTTAAGGCTTTAATGACAGGGAATGACAGTATTCAGACGATTCCTTCTATGAACTAAGATCCATCAACTCAGAGCTGGTATTAACTACCATCCGCGGTTCGATTGAATTAGCAATAACGTGCTATATAAATGGATTTTGAATATAAACAAGACAATTTAATTAAGAATAAATATGCTGTCATATGTGGAATATGATGTAATCTCCAATAATTTATTACCATCCACACTCGGTTACAATAGTTTATTAAAATGTATCAATTTATCTGACAGCCGTCTTCATTTTCTAGCCATGCAACAGCCTCAGGGAGTTTATCTTTTACACCCTTTTATTAAAGTTGGTTTGAGCGTTATTCAACATCGTAAACGCCTTATATCTCTGGATCCACAAGTGATACAGAGTTGAAATTTTGCACATCATCCACAATTGCGGTATATTTTAAACTTTCAAGTTTTGGTATGCTTCGGACTATCCAATTCTGACATTTACTGAATTTGGCTTGAGTGTTGTCATCGTTCAACATCTTTGATGCGTTATATCTCCGAATCCAAAAACGCTACAGAGCTGAAATTTTGCACATGATCCACAATCGCGGTACATTTTAATCCATCAAGATTTGGTATGCGTTTCTACAATTTCATTAGAGAATACATATAAATAAATATGGAATACGTGAAGAAAGAATTAACTTTAAAAAATTTAAAAAGCTTGAAGACTGAAAAGTAGAAAATAAAATAAATGAAAAACAGGTTTTTCAATATCACACACTTTTATGATGCACTCATAAGTAGAAGATACATTTTTATTGCCTCAAATTTTCATTGAATTTTTCATTTTGTAAATTTGGTGTTAAGAATAAAAGTGGGTGGCCTTTACATATAAGTAGTCTGCATACATAATTTTCTTCTTGGCCAACCACTTTTATTCTTCACACTACATTTACAAAATAAAAATTTCGATAAAAATTTTCAGGCGACAAAATTATATTTATATTCTACTTTTGAGTACATCATAAAAGTGTGTGCCATTGAAAAACTTGTTTTTTATTTATTTTATTAAGCGTGCATCCAACACTACGACATACAACTTTGGGACCGAGGCGCAATTCGCACTCTCCCAGCATTCCCTATGTGCTTTGCGTGTCGCATAAGCAAAAGGGGCTAGACAGGTCGTGAACACACGGCGCTTGCGGTAATGAGCCAGTTTTAAAGCTTCGGCGCGTTTCTCTCTGGGGAAGTGACACTGTCAAAACTGTTCGTGACTCATCCAGCATTTCTGGAGATTCTGGTGTCGAGTTTAGGCTCTCCTGAACACTCTGCACGCGTGGATTATGTGGCTTTGAATTCCAATTCGGCATTCTCAACTCAGTCTGGAATAGTTTCCTGACTTCGCTGGTCTGGTGTACGACGCGTCAGTTCTTGCGCGGTTAAAATTTCCTACCAGAAGTTGGAAATACTTTTAAGTAATACTTTTAAGTAGCAAAGATCAGTTACAATATATAAATATATACTTATAATAAAAATACTTATTGGGATAATATGAAATTTGTATTATATTTCAGGAGTTCTGTGAACATTTCTTTGCTTTTCAATTCGCAGATCGCGTGCATCTCCGCTGTTCAGTACCTTAAGTTTAATTGTGGTCTAACCAAAAATGAGCGATTTTTACAGTCATAGCAAACACATAAAATTATAATTTTAAGCTAGCATATTTCCCGTCATATATGATGGGTTCAAATAAATAGAAATACGAAATTCAACTTTTTAACTTTAAATAAATTATTTTAACTATCACTATTTATATTGATTTCGTTTCTCGCAGCAGTCGGTTGTCAAGAAAAACAAATTTTGAGGAAGGGGAGGGGAAGGCATTTGGCCTTGAGACAACAATCTGAGCTCAAGTTTTGACAAATACATTGTCGTCAAAGCAATAGTCGTTCAAGTAAAAATATTACCCCAAAATATGTGATTTTTTAATATAAGAAATTTCAAGCTGTAAGCGGAAAACGATGAGTAGAATAAGATCGTATATAGATAGAAAGAATAGTCGTAGGTCAGTTTTTCCTAATTTTCATTTCCAAATGAATAGAAGCCTGCACGTCGAAAAGTAGGTAGGGGAGAGCATTTAGCCTTGGGACAACAATATGAAATGGAGTTTTGACAAAAGTGGAAGACCCGGGTTCAATTCCCGGTCATAGCAGACTTTTTTCTCGTTTCAAAAATTGTTCCAAATTACATCGTCGTCAAGCCAGTTTTCGTTTAAATGACGTTTCCCATAAATATTTGGTTTAAACATTCGATATGAGCGATTGCGAGCCGTAGGCGGAAAAAGAGGAATAGATTAAGCGACTTAATTAATTTTTCTTTAATATAGTTTAAATCCGATGCTTGAAGATAAGTTTGTTTTCTAATTTAAAATAAACTAATGTAAAAAGTCTACACTTCGAAAAGTCCATTTTTACGTGTCACATTACGATGAATAGAAATAATCCCCTGGAGTCGAACCCGGGTCATTTTACCTAACATTGTTCTGTCAAAAATCAATTTTAATATGTAAATCAAGCATTCCTGGAAAATTTCGAAATAATCTTTTACCGTTTTCGAGTTATAGTACTCAACAAAAAATTATCACCATATTGTGCATTTATAGATAGATTTCTTTTTACCTCAGCATGCTTGACTCTATTTATAAAAATGGCAGTAACCATTTTAATGTAAAATCAAGCTCATTAACGTTATGAAATTAGTTGTAAAGAAATTCATAATAAGACATACTATATGATCAAATGTTTCATGTGCATTGGAAATGGATATTCTTAGATAATATCTTTATTCTAAAATATTTAATTCCACGCTTTCTCTCGCATATTTGAAAATTTCCACGAATGCGTAGTTCACCTGTTCCTGAGGTAGGTGGCGGTCTCTGCTGGCGCCGGTGAGACGCAAGGCATTGGCGCCTGGTGCCACAGCGGAATACGTTGGAACCATTTATTACACGTGAAAAAATCGATATTATACTTAGCGAATCAAGAAAAAGAGCGCCATATTCACATGAGTAATCTTATTTAAACTGGTATAGTATGAATATTATATTATATATAAGTCAATTAACTAATTCACTTTCAATCTCTGGTATTTTTTCTTGAAATGATTGATTTTTTTATACTTCTAAAGCGGATGTGGTTGTCCCTAAGGACTTTTACATCAGCAATTTCTCTATATCAATATAATTTAAAAAGTATTTCTATGTATACTATATAGCTACTCCATACGTATGATATGTCATATCATTATATATAGACGCTTCTTACAGAGGAGGATATAAATATAATATATAGGAGGATACTAATGTTTAACAAAAACTACAAGAGCAAGAGAGCTTAAAGTTTCAGCTTTTGTAGAGGTCAAAATCTCCAGAATAAATGACACCTCTTACCTAAGTGACATGAGTTCGACGCCAGAAATTTTGAGTGCTACGTTTTTTCCCATAAGAAAAGGATTGAGCCATATTTGTAAATTAATTTCGGGCACTTGCCGATAAGCTGGAAAATGACATTTTGAGCGTTGCTTTATGGCCGTAATACCTATTAGGAATTTGTATCGTTTTTTCTTACATAATCCTTGGTTTAACTACAGATGCCCCGGAATATTTCCCATAAGTTAGCATGGGAAAAGGTTATTCCAGTGTGTGAATCAATCTCAGAGGAATAGGGAGCCGAAATTTTGCACTATCATAGAATTTAGCTCACAACCAACTAAAAAATCGGAAAATTTAAAATTATTAATTTTAAGGGGTTGTTTTAACCCCTTTTGTACATTCAAATTTAATAATTTTTAACTCGGAAACTATAAGCCGTAGGTACGATAAGTATCAAATAAATTATTAAATGGAAAGTATGCATCATAAGTCCTGTTTGGATAATCTTGTTAATTTATGGGACATTTAATTTTTTCTCTTACTCCCTTTCTCTCCTATTGTCTCTCTCCTTCCTTTTTCCTCTCTCCTTCACTCTCTCTCCTATGAAATCATCTTAAACGTATTTCAAAGACATTTGTTTTATATATAAAAAATCAGTAATATTTGTTTTGATCTGGTTTGGCTTTCATGCACAATCAAGTCACTGTTTGTGAAAGTTATCTTTGTTTTAATTATATTTTTTAAATAATTATTATCAGAGAGGCCAAATGATTATCCAAATATTTTCTTAAAATAAGAGAAAATTTCAAATAATAAGATATAATGGATAAAGAATTTGCAGAAATTTACTTAAAATATTTGAGCAAATTATAAGTTATTTAAAACGTAGAGAATTTAACTTAATAATTGAATTATTTTACTCTTATTAACTAGTAAAATGCAGGATAAAACGTGAATGAACAGTAAACTTACCATCAAAGGAAAAATGTGTATTATGAACTAAATACTTGCCTTAACTACAATGAGTTTTAACTATATTTTAAGATCGCAATTTTCTTTTAACTACATATAGTAGTTTTGAATTTTTTTCTGAAAATTGGCTTTATTTAAAGAAATTTAAAAGAGTCATAAAATGTTATTTTTTCAATTGAACAATTGAAAAGTTACAATTTCTCGAAAAACTACGAAACACAACATTAAAATAAATTTTACATTTTAATACATTTCTTGTGTTAGTATAATGATGTCATCCTGTGTTTACGTTGTAGTTTTAAATCAATAGCATAATAATATATAAGAAAATAATTTTAATTTCTTACGAAATTAAGTCATATATCAAAAATCTTTAAATTCTCTGGCATTCAGCTCACGTCCAAGTATTCGAATTTCGGGTTTCATGGATTTGACCGCCCTGTTTCAGCAATAACTATAATCAACATTAAGACTTATAGCCTATATGTTACTCTAAAATTAATGTAAAAATTAGTATATTTTTTATGTTAGGATTATGGCATCATCAGTCGTGCATTTTAGTACGTATCCGAAAAAAATTAATTTTAAATTATCACGTCATAATATTTATATGTCGCTGGCTGAAATCAAATGGATTATAATTCAGTCTAAGCATTAAATCAAGGATGTTGAAGTATGGAAAATGCGTTCCCATTGAAAGGCATTGGGATCGTTGCTATGGCAGTCAAAATTTTTCATTGTTGGAAAGCGAAATACCTTCGATAATTTTGTGATTACAATAAAATGTTACGCAAATTCAGCATGAATTTTTATTCTGTCCTCGGAATAAATAAACTTGTACGTTAATTTTAAATAATTTTAATAATAAATTTTATATAGCCCTGCACAGTTTTCCATTCTTTTCTTATGGTTGTTTAAAATTGGACTTTGGGGTCAAAAACACTCCTTAAAATTAATTTTTTTGGAATTTCGGAATTTTTCCTATCGTCCTTCCAAATATCAGCTCTTTAGATTTTCTAGAAGTATCTTAGGTTTTATTTGATATGTCCTATGTACTATATATGTAAGAAGCAGCTATTTATAATGATATATATATCCCAAAAATTCCCCGGTAGTTCATCGACGGATTTCTGGCACTGTCAGCACCTTTGTCACTCTGTACCTCCCGGAAGACATTTTGTACCCCCAGGGGGGTATACACCCGATTGAGAACCGCTGGCATAACATACATCCAAACATTTGAAATTATATAATCGACTAGAGAGCATGTGACGCTTTACTGTCACATTAAGTTGATTTGGATTTCTTAAAATAATTAATTTGATCAGACACGTTTATTTGATAAAAGATGTAAACTTCTTTCTTCGTAAACATTTCAGAAGATTCTATTTATTATTAACCTCTATTAGAATTATGGATAAGTATAGTTTAATTTTTAATAAATTTAATGTTTTAATTTTCCAAATGATGTGATAAGTAAAAATAACTGACCTTCCTAATTCTTTTGAAATTTCTTTCTTCGTAAATATTGCAGAATAAACAGGCTCAACCATCCTGAACATAAAGACATAAATCAAAATAAATGTAAACAAACAAAATGATGTGATGTCGTCAAGGGGCATTATTTTAATCTTATACTATTTAAAATGTTTTTCGCTTGGCTTAAAGAAATTAATTTAATTAATTTTTTAACGATGCTACGATAACTAATAAAATGGTTCTTTAATTCAATGATTCTTGAAAAAAGTTCGATATCCACGCAAACAAACAAAATGACGGAATACCGTCAAGGGAATCGCGAGTATACAGCCAATATTATCACTCACTCAAATGAGGTGTCCTTGGCAACTGACAATTCTCATAGTTTAAAAGTCGCATTTTTTCGTATTAAAAACGGATTTTCCGGGAAATTCGGAACGTAATTGAATTTTCACGGTAACCTAAATGAGCTTCTTTATTTTTCCAATACAAACGGTTGAGGTCCGACTTCGTATCTTGATTTTGGCTAGTTTTAAATGCGATTTTATAATGTCCAAAACTGATTCCAGGCTTTTCTTATGGAGTACAGGGGTATCGGAGAACACCCCTTAAAGAAGAAAATATTTAACGTTTTCGGTTGAATTTTGTAAGAACAGGATATTTTCACATCTTTACAAGTTATAGATGATGAAAATAGCTCAAACAGCGGCGGAGATATAAGCTAGCATTAATGACGATTACATTGCTTTTCTACATATTCTTGAAAAGGAAATTAATCACTTCATCGCGCTATTCTTTTTTCTATTATATTTACAAGTTGTTGTGTACCTGTTGCTACGATGCTGACAAAGAAAGAAGGAAGGGGATAACGCTATTCTGTTGTCTATTATATATATATATACTTATAGTTTAAAATTTACTCATTTTTCCAATTCAGCGTCCTCGAATGCAATGGTCGGAAACCTATGACCCGCCATGACGATTGGTTGACCCACATAGGTAAACGTTTTTACTCTGGAATGGCACACTGTCGTTTCCTATACCTCACATTTCCCGACACTTGGTCGTATCTGGAGTCAGTTCCATCTGCAAGCTTCCTCTCCACACTAAATTGTTTTTCTTCATTTCCCAGCCCATTCAGTGCCAAGGTCATGCCATTCGTGACTTGTAGTTCCTTCAGTTCGCATCAAAATTTTGTCTGGGGTGTCACTCCAGTGTGGCTTAATCGGTTATACTTCTATTGTAGGTAAGAATTATTGCTTGAACTTTTTTATTATTTTTTGAAAGGATATATTTCTTAGTTGTTTGTTGTAAGTTATCTTTTATGTAAATGACGTTGTTGTATGTACTTCCAATGCAGCTAACCAACATTGCTTCCAAATTTTTATCAAATCCCGAAGAGATCCAACGTGTACTCCTTGAGCTGGAAGATACTAAAACTACTTCCATAGATTATTTCGGTAGAGAGGATTCTAATGATGAAGCTGATAATGTTTGCGAACAAAAAACGTCTGAAACGGAAAAGGGTCGAAGTAAGTCCAAAAACATAATTACTCATCTCCCGAGCCCAAGGCGAAGCGAAATATATTTCGACCCCGTTACAAAGTTGTGATCTTCTGGTAGACAATGAAATAATTTCTACAGTAGTCACGCACACGAATGTGGAAATATAGCTTCGACAACAAAAATACCATATTTTACAGAGTTACCATATGACCACTACTGATTTGGAAATCCGAGCTTTCATTGGGGTACTTTATATCACTGGGGTTAACAAGTCATCCCACCTGTATTCCGAAGATTTGTGGTTCTCAACAGATTTCAATTTCTTTCATATACATTACGTTTTTCATGATAAAAGTACTCGAATGGGGCGATCAATATATGACAAACTAACACCAAACCGTTATATTTCGGATATTCATTTTGAATAGTCAGGAATCACTACTTTTGAATATGTCACAGTTGATGAGCAACTATTGGGTTACAGGAGCCGATGTCCGTTTCGCATTTACCGTATTTACCCGAATCTAAGACGAGGGCTTTCTCCGAATTTCAGCTTGCGGAAATCAGGGGTCTTTTTAAATTCGGGGGATAAAGTAGGGTTACGCATTTATCGACGATTTTGTACATATCAAACATACGATAAATAATTATATCTACGGAAATATTTCATTTAACATTTAATATCCAGATTTAAATTAATACACCATTATTTTTTAAATACATAATTTTAAATGATTCTTTTTTTCAAAAAAATTTTCTAACGAAACTTTTCAATGGATGAACGAACTATACCTATACTGAATACGTGTGTACGAAATATACGCCGAATACGTACAAATGGAATGTTATTTATAGAATTTTATTTTTGAAAGATGACGTTCAAGGAGCAATTATTTCGTGAATAATTTCCAAAAGTGAACTAAACTTTCTTTTCTATTGGCGAATATCATTTACCAGATGTCAAAGCAAATAACGGCGTAATTCATCTGGATTTATCCATTCAGCAGTTTTACGCCATAAAATCTTTAATTGTGAATTTGTCTTACATTCCTTTCAAATAACAAACCTTTTCAATGAATGAAGAAACCATACCAATACCTGTATATCTGGGTTCGACTTATATGCCAAATACGTACAAATGACGTCTTATTCAACGACCTAAAGAACAATTGAATTTTATTTTTGAACGATGACGTTCAGTGAACAATAAATGCGCAAACGATTCTCTAAAGCGAACTAAACTTTCCTTGTGTATTGTCGATTATCATGTCGCCGATGTCAAAACAAATGACGGCGTAATTTACCGGGATTTCTCCATTCAATAGTTTTACGCCATAAATTCTTTAATTGTGATTTTGTCTTGCATTCATTTTAAATACGCCACTCTTAACCTTAAAATGGCTGATCATGTAGAGATAAAGCAATGCTGATGAAACTCCAGTTTTCTTCGACATGACATCTAATTATACTGTCATTGGAAAAGGTGCATAATCTGTGATAATGTAAACGACAGGTAACGAAAAACAAGTGTTACAGTCATGTTGGCTGTTTTAGCAGAGCGATCAAAATTACCACCGTATGTTATCCTAAAGCGAAAAAAAATGCCCATGAAACAAATGCCTACTGGAATAATAACTCAATGTCATGAAAATTGATGAATGTCAGAAAAAACTTTTGAGAGATTGGTTACACAATGTCTGGAATTGAAGACCAGGAGTACTATTAAGAAAAAGAGGGATGCTTGTACCAGATGTATTCAAAGGACACAAAACTCCTGAAGTTAAATATTCAAGTAATGTTATGGATACTGATCTTGTAATTTTGCCTGGAGGAATGTCATCACAACTTTAAGTTCTTGATGTTGCAGTCAACGATCCATTTAATAATAATTTAAATGGTTTACTTTCTGAGTGGTTATTGAGTAGAGATCACTCTCTAGCACCAAAAGAAAACCTAAATAAACCTACTATTTCAATACTCTGCCAATGGATCAAGGCATCATGGCAACAGATAAATAAAGAAATAATTGTGAGTGCATTTAAGAAGTGCTGTTTAACCAATGCCGTAGATGGAAGTGAAGATGATATTGTGTGGAAGTCAATGGACAAAATTCGGAGCGATAAAGATAGTGAGAGTGAGGACAGTGATGAAGAGAGCATAGTGCAGGGGTGGGCAAACTACGGCCCGCGGACCACATGCAGCCTGCGAGGGCATTTTATGTAGCCCGCGATGCCATTATGAAAGCAAACCGTAATATAAAATAGAGATAATTTCATATTTGTAGCTTAAATTAATCTCGGAAAACCTTCTCAAGTGATGTTATAGGGATAACATATTATTTATTATTGATTTTCACTAACAGGATCCCTCGTATTACCTCACATTACTTACGATGTGAACCCTAACGTGGCCCGCCGAAGTATTTTCATCTGTTTATGCGGCCCGCCTAAGAAGCTGCAACTGTTAATGCGGCCCACCACGTAAAAGGTTTCCCCACCCCTGGCATAGTGGGTGATGTTGACTGATGTAATATAAAGACCTATGATATTCAAATAAAAGTTTTTGCTAGTTTTGTGGAATTTTTAATTTTTGCAGGAATCATATGTTAATAAATCATAATATCTTTTTACTGTTTTGGCAGTGCAGAAAAAAGGGGATCGTCTTAGATTCGAGGTCGTCTTGTATTCGGGTAAATACGTACATAGCATCAAAACCTGACATGTATGGAATTAAAATTGTTATGACGAATGATTCAAAAAGTTTTTATATGGCCAATGTCTTTCCATACACGGGGAAGTCATGTGTGTAAAAAATGAACCTGTTGCCACTTATTACATCAGGAAGTTGTCCAATAAAATTCATGGAACCAAAAGAAACTTATCAGTTGATAATTAGTTTCTGTCTACTCAGCTTTTCGACAAAATGTTTACAGACTTACAATGATAGGGACTGTTAGGATGAACAAAAAAATACTTCCAAGCTTTACTACGAAAGGAAGTCGGAAAATTTTCATTTGCTTTCGATCACAACAAAACATTAGTTTCGTTCTCGCCTACGTAAAATATAGTTGTGCTTTTGTTATCAACCCTTCATAATGATGATGCTATAAACAGTGAAACTGGAAAAGCAGAAATCATTATGTTATATAACGCTACCAAAGGTGGGACTGATACATTCATCAACTGTGCCATGCCTATACTACATCGAGGAAGACAAAATGACGGTCAATGCAATTTTTCTTTGGAATGCTTGACCAAAGCGGCTTCAACACTATGGTACTTGACAGCTTGGTTAATTGAGAACATAGGACTCCAAGGAAAGAGTTTATTTTTAATTTGCGTTTCAGATTGTTGGAGCCCTACGTAAAACTTCGACTCCCAGTTGAAACAATAAGAAGACCGAGTCGCATCGCTAAAGAGGAAATTATTGGAGAATCACTTCCAGTGGAGGACCTCTCACAAAATTAGAGGGACAAGTTAGACGCTGATTTTGTGATAGGACGAAGGAGAGGAAAACCAAAACGATATTCTCCCTCTGCAAAATAGTTATTTCCAACGAACACAGAGGAATGCTCTGCTTAGGGTGCTCGTAGTAACATGGGCACATTTATTGCTCTGGCAAGCTAACTTTCAAATGTTGAAATTGTGCCTAACATTTGTAAGTTGTTTTCCATGAATTTCTTTATATTGTATTGCCATTAAACATGTAATAATTATTTTTATGAAAAATAACACCACATTTGCCTTTCAATTTGTGATTTTTAGATAAAAATCTGTCTTTTTTAAAACATACATTACCATTTTAAATAAATGTGAACTTGGGTATATTGTTTGCAATATTTTTCCCCTTTCCTATTCATCAGAGTATCTGGAAATCCTAAAAATGTCATTTTAATTATTACCAATGTTTAATAACGAAGAAATTTATTTTGGGGTGTTTAGCACCCCAGTGTGTCATAAGAGGGTGAGAAAATAATGTGTGTATTTCCAGCGTTAAAAGTTTTTCTGTTTTGAAAGTAGAAGAATATTTCAATTAATAAATATAATTTATATAAACATTCAAGTTTGATTTTTCTTTTAACTCAAATTTTTATATCAGCACAACGCATTTTTAAAAACAATTAATTGACCCACCTTAAAAAAAGATTGCCGACCACTGCTCTAACGGATGGTGGCAATTCAAACTGCCAACGGAGGATCCGTAAAATGCGAATTGCGGTATTTTATTAGTGCCTACCCAACCAGAAAATAATTTTTCATGTCTCTTAAAACAAATATTTTGAATGTTCACAGACGGACCGACGACGGAGCGACAAAAATAGCTCGTTTTTTACATTTTTTGGAAAATAGTTAAAAATATTAAAGCTTAAGGTTCCTTCTCACTCTGTATTTAAACGAGGTGGAATATCATACTGCAAATGGCGAATAATGGATTGCGTTAATAAAAATTTTTTCATTAAACGCGTAAAATTCCAGAGAACCTGATTTCATTACATAACCAGTTTATTTTAAGTTCACTGTTTATTTTTCAATTTCATTCCAGAGTTGGACTCTTACATTACACTTTTGGATATCATTTAATAATGATTTTTACAATGTTAGCTTATAGTACCACAAAGTTATTTGTTTTACAATCATAAAAATTTTAATGAGGAGCATAATGGCTCAGCAAAAGTATATTTTTAATTTGAAACTTTGTTTGCATAATTTAAATTTACAATTCTCATCAGAATAAAAATTGGGAATAAAAAGTGACAAATCAGCCTGCAATTAAAATACTTCCGTGCTAAATAATGAAAATAATTGGTATTCTCTACTTTTAAATTATTTCTCACAATTTAAAGATGTAACCTCAGCGCAATCATTGGATGAATGTTCTGCAGTTTATTTTGACTTCACTCGGAGAACTGAGTCTCCCACTCGTCGGTAGATGGCAGAGAAGTTCGTTAAGTCTACGAACTCAGGTGGGCTCAGGCTCATGAAAGTGTTAAAAATACCGCTGATATTCGTATATTTTCTTCCTCGAATACTAAAGTTACAAAAAGCCGTTCGTAATTTTCACTCACTTTCTATTCTGACGGCTACGAATTAAAATTTGCTTAATATATCATTTAATTTGCTATTTTTGTGGTCTATTATTTTAAAGTATGAGAATGTATCACTAAGAAGGATACAAATTTCTGCTTTAATCATTATATCGTTCTTTCTGTTAAATCAGATTCCAATTCTTACAGTGTACGTGCTATTCATCGGCATAGACTGGTATGTTAGGAACTTTAGATCACACGACAAGTAATTAATTCAAAATATTGCGGGAGCGAGCATTTAGTAATAATCCTAACGCAAACAAAATCCGGTGATAGCAGAACATTTTGCATCCTACTCTGCGAGACTTCAAATGTTGTGGTATTATTTGCTTCTATTTATGATTGATGCACCTCTTGGAAGATAATCCGCCAAGTTGAAGACTTTAAACCTGTTATCTACGTTACAATAAATCCCGCCATCAATTATAATCAACTGCATTGTTTTTTGCAAGCAGTTGCCCATTTGCTTATTGCAGCTAAACCAATGTCAATTTAAATATTGGAGTATGAGATGTTCGTAAATATTAAGTTGAGTGCAACAATGGCTTCGAAAATACAGCATCAGTTGCGATTACGTGGTGGTATTACCGTTCATGTCGTTTGTAAATATATTCTCGAGGTTCTATATTCTCAGAACAAGACCGAAAAATTCTATTTCCGAGTACTCAGTTTCTAGGTGCTTTCTTTGCGTTTAATAATTACAGATTTTATCAAAAAGAGTGGCAATCACCATACACTTACTGACGAGAACAAAATCCAATCTCATATTAAATTTAAAAAATGAAATTTGTACAAATTCGCATTTAAAAGTTGAGGATTTCTCAGCTTTTAGAAAAGGCAAAAATTGGAAGTGTCTCCAAGTGACCTAATCATAATCTGCACTCGTATCATTGTACAGGTTTCCGTTGAACTTCACTTAGTCCAGGGAATAGGAACCAAATTAACTGGAAGAACCACTTTTTTCGACCCATTATAGAACCTAGCATGAGAAGAGTCTTAGTACAGATGAAAAAGACAGTTTTTATTAAAAATTTCAATTCATATTTCATGACATTCGTATAAATAAGCGCATGCTTTAGATAAGCGGTTCTCAACCTTTTGGTACTCGCGGCACACTTAGGATATTCACTTTTTTTCGCGGCGCACTGGAATTAGATTTAAATAAAGAACTAGAATTTATCATAAAAATACATATATTTTTTATATTATGTCGTATATATATAATCGACGAAATTAAGTTATTATATCATAAAACAGAACAAATGACGAAGTTTTGTTAAAAAATCTATTTTAAAATCTTATCTAATGTGACACTTGAGCTTGGCGTTTTCTAATTATTGCACTATATTAGGACTTATTCGTGATAAGCAGACTCTCATTTCATCTTCAACACAGTTGAACCGTTCCTTTATTCTGCATTTAATATTTGTAAGTGTCGAGAACCTAAACTCACACAGGATGTTGAAAACTGCCAAAGCTTTTTTCGCAATTTCTGAATATTCTTCTCTAACAGATATCCAGAATATATCCAGATACAATTCGGCGTACTTGATTTTCAGAGTGCGATCAGTTGAAAGAGAGAGAGAGAGTAAAAACGCATAAGTCAGTTGTCACTGGTGCGAATAAGTTCCTTACCCAGTCGTAATTCTCTGTAGTCAAGGATGGAAAGTAGATTTCGATATTGTGCTCTAGAATTGCTAAATGCTCCACCACGAGAGCAACAATTTCTTATGTATGGGTTTTTGGAATCAGAGGAAGCATTCCAAGATTACCTTCTCTAGCTCTCTTTTTCCAGATGTCTATTTTTCTCTGCAATGCTAGTAGCTTATCCGTAGAAGTCAGGAAGTTTTCATTCCGCTCTTACTTGGAACAATTTTTGAAACGAGAAAAAAAAGAAAGAAGTCTGCTATGACCGGGAATTGAACCCGGGTCTTCCACTTGCCGGGCGGATATTCTACCCCTGAACTATCGTAGCAGAACATTTTCTGCTCGTTTCTGAACACGGATGTTTTCCTTGGTAGGACGGGAACTAGCCAAGCTAGTATCAAACTGCCCCAACAGATGTCCTCGAAGAGAATCATCGAAAGAAACTCCTTCCTCTCAAAGGTGAGATCATATCGGATCATATCATTCCATCAATTTCCGCTCTTACTTGCTGGTGTTCACACTATTCAGACACATAAATATATCTGCCAAATATGCTAATTTGGCGCACCAAAGTTAACAGCTAAGATATTCACAAAAATCAATTTCCCGGTTTCAAAAATTAGTAACATCTCTTCTATAAGTGCATATACACGAACCAACACCCTTCCCCTTGACAGCCATCTTATTTCTGTATGTAAAACTACATGTTCTTACTGAGAATTCATAGCATTAGAAAGCTGTTTGAAGAGGCGGGTCTTTAGAGGTATTGATTTTACAAAATTAACCATTCCGACAACTTGGTCTAATACGAACTTTAAGTCAACTCCTTAATGTCTTTCAAACAAGGGCTTCCCTGTGCAAAAACAATTGGTACCTAGTTATTTTAGCTGGATTCTGTTGTTTTACAAGTGAGACTAAGGCTTTGGCAGATTCCAACATGGATGGAACACCGTCGGTACAAATTCCTGCACATAACTTCTATTAATTTTCCAAACGTTCTAAATAAGAACTCAAAGTATCGAATACATCTTGACCTCTAGTGTGTTCTGAAAGTTCCCTGTAGCACAAAAATTGACTAATTATTTCATTTTCATTAGTGAAGAGAACAAAGGCTAATATATGCTTTGCCGCTAATATCAGTTGACTCGTCAACTTGCAAAGCAAAGTCTGACATTTTAGGCTTATTAGAAACATTTTCCTTTATGTTAGATGACATCTTCTAACCTTAGAATTGTATCATTTGAAAGCGTAATTTTGGAAATTTTTGTCTCGCTTCATCACTGAGCATTGTCCTAACTATGGCACGGCACGCAGGCAAAATATGTGACTCAGCTATAGTGTGGGACTTCATTTTTTTAACTTTATCAGACACTTGAATGTTTTTTTCGAAGTAACTCGCTTGTTTAGAATGCAGTTCCATCAACCTTTTGAAATAGTTCAAATCATTTACTTCAAGTTGTGCACGTTTTGTGGTGAAATATCGCTTCAACTTGGTGGGAACCATAGCTTTGTTTGATAGTTTCTCACCGCACACAACACACATTGGAACAGGACAATCTTTATCTCCACAGCAAGAAAAGCCCTGACTTAAATAACTGTCCATATATATACATGCGAGAAACCTTAAAAATCTTACTTGGCTTTGTCCCGCTGGTATTGTGTATTTCCATGATATGTTCTTCATATTTTATACTGTTAGGTTTTCTTGTAATTAATCTGTCCATTTTTAGAGGCGCAAGTTTTATAATTTTTAGCAATGATAATTGGACGAAACCACAAATACCACACAGTTTCCTACCAACGGTATTACACAAGACAGTCAATAAAAAATTATTTTATACGGAATAAACTCACGAAACATACATTCACGGACAAAAAAAATGTAGTAATAGCCAGCCGTGATTTTAGCCATTACTCATTTAAAAAAGTAAATGGAGACTACGGTGTACAGATTGGAATTAAAATTTAAAACTCCTAAACCGTAAATTTACCCAGAGAGCACTCACACGCCAATAAGAAATAAGGAAAATTAAAATTATACTTACAAGTTTGCAGGACGATGATGGCCTACAGGGACCTGTTGTCAAAAACTAGCCTAGGCTAGTTCAATTTTTGCAATGAGTATAAAGAACGTATAAAAATATATTTTGGACCTAATTAATATATCATTTGATCTTCCAAGGGCATATTCATGAAGGAGGGCCTTCAGAACATTGAAAAAATAATAAAAAATAACATATCGAAGTAGTTTTATTCTTTTTTGTATTTTTTGTTGCACAAAATGTCACCTATTTCCTTTTCGCTTATTAATTTCAAGATATTTTCAAATAATTTATTATTTATATTTCCTTTGTGATCTTTGATCCACTTTCGTCCCAATTTTTTAATATTTCCGAACCGAACCCATGCAGAAAGCAGCATATCCCTATCCTGATGACGTGAAACTATTTCCCACGGAGAGATATTTTTGATTTTACGTTTCTTCTCTCAAAGATAATCATAATTGAATTTTCTTCGAGAGTTTCTCTTCCCGATTTTCTCACTTTGGCTCTTCAAGTTGATTCTCTCCTAACTCCCTGATAATCTCTTACAATCACGTCATTTATCTTCCATATCGCTATGAGAGAGAGAGAAAGAGAGAGAGAGAGAGAGAATGCTGAGAATTTACCACCTTCCTGATTAACGGCTAAAACTCTTTAAGAGTGAGCCGGAGTTAAAACGCGCTAACTTGGAGAGAGAGTTTAATTTCAGAAGTTTTTTTAAGTAAATTATTAAGGTTATGGCGATGATTTTTTCAAATTTTAAACTCCAGTGTCACGCGTTGGCTTGACTGCACGATTTCCAAGGCAGCTAAATAGAAGTAGGGTGGAGCCCGTTATTTTTTTACCCTTACTTCATCTCTAGACGCACAAAAACATCAACACTCTCCGATTAAAGAGACATTATTTAAAATTACGTTTTGGAATCTCATAATTAAAAATTCGCGGGTCTTATTATATTCTTTCCTTGTCGGAGAATGTTTAATCCTTTAACTCAGACCTATCCAATCTTTAAAGGCCAGCGGCCAACTTCAACTAAAACATTTCAAGACGCGTGCAACATGCATTGCATTCATTCATGCTAATATTGTTAAAAAATATGATATAATGATATTCTTACGAAAAAGCAAGTTATCGTATTATTTATGATTCCTACAAGAAGTCTGATAGAGCTTTTCCAGCTAGCTTGGAATGTAAAGGAACATATTTCGTTAAAGCTGTTCTCATACTGTCATTAAAATGTTTGTGCGTCAGACTTGGTCTGCAACTTGATTCTATAATTTACATGCTATAAAATCCAGGTACACTTATGTACGTTAAAACATATTTGGATTCAGTCTGAGAGGGGTGTATTTTAAAAGTGGTATTATTTTTCTTAATATGCATTAAAGACCAAACTTTTGGTGGCGATGTTGCCGATTTCAATGAAATTTCCATTCTCAATTTAATTATTTATATTTCCTAATGGGTAGTACATAGCTTAAAATTATTCAAATTTTGACTAGAAATGGATTTGATATGAATGTCTCCGAAGAATTTACACTATTTTAAATCTCCGTTTTTACATGAAATGTAATTCGCTTCGCGGGAAGCGTCGAAGTATCTCGTGGTATACATGTTACCCACAAGATATGGGGTGGACATACCTGCTTTAAATGCTGTGGACGCGTAAAATGTTTTCGTGCGTTCAGTGCTACTCAGTTATACCGCAACAGAAAACGTTTTAAAAAATTACTAAGAAAGAAAAATTACCATTTTGTATTGAATAAAGTTAAATACGTTTTAAAAATTTGATATTAATAAAAATGGATTTTCTATAAAATGCTAAGCATATCTCCAATTCTCTCAGTACCTAAACTTTTCAGTTAAAGGGTTAAACTCTCACTCCCAAAGAAACTTTTAGTTTGTGGCGCCGCTCCGTCCGAACGGATATTTTCAGAATTAGGGGCGAGGGGACTTCTTGGAGTGTCATCGACAAAAATTCCATTAATGCACACGTTGTATAAATTGGAAAAATTTTAAAAAGAAATCGTTGAGTGCTAAACGACGGAAAGTATTAATTTAAGGACCACTTTTTGAAAAATCTAATCCTACTTCACGCTCGCAAAACACTCCTAATTATCTCGATTTGACGTGATTTCCAAGATTTATTTTGTACGTAGGTGGCCAAAGGATTGAAAAATAATTGTTCTAAAGGTTTTGTACAAAACTGGGTATTGTTCTGAGAAAATAGACTCGCTCTGATATCCGTACATCATCGTGGATTGTTTTTTTAAAGAAAGAAGCATAAGGATCGCATTGAAGTGATGGATGCTGTGGAAGGGCCGTATTAAGGTTACGGATTTGTAATGAGTTTCAGAGTCGACTAAATAGAATTTAATTAGAAGGTTGGACGCCTGTTTTGCCATTCAAAACAATAACGTAGAAAAAGCGTTCTGTTGTACCTTAGTAACCTTGAAAAATCTTGTCCCCTTTTCACAGCAATAAAGTATCCATATGAAATGTTAAACGATTTATTTGACACAAAAATACGCATTCGGACCGTATTAAGGCACAGAATGGGCCGCCAGTTTGACCTTCCCGCTTCACAGGCAGTTTCTAAAACTAGGACCCTGGGCACGCTGGAATGCTGCAGCAGATTTTCATGGGGGCCGCGAAAAGCTTTGTCGTGCGAATAAACCAATGATTTATAAATGCTAGTAGGTTATTTGGGCAGCATTTTGTCTGTAATAAACGTTTAATTAATTACCATCTACAAATTGATGCGTCCAAACGTTGTAACATGTATACCACACATGTATACAACACATATTGTTGTTGTTGTTTTAAGTAAGAGCCTGTTGGGAAGTCATGTTTTAAATTAAATGGGTGCCGCGCCTACAAAAGGTTTGTGATCCGCTGTATTAATGGGGTTTACAGACATTAATTCTTAATTCCCGTTGCAAAATGAAGCAATCGACGATTGCAACGCTACATAGCCGCTGTTGTCAACATTATCACCAGCTTTTTCAATGCAAAATTTTGCATTTTCTAAGAACTAATCGCGGTCACGTGTGCTAACTGCCCACCTGACACGTGATGATCTGGTCGCTTCGGCTAATACGGTGTCCGTGTGTGTCACCCATAACATCTTCTTCGCGAATGAACCGATTTAAATTAAATTTAGTATAATGAATCTTCTCATAAATTAATGACCAAAATGACATATTTGAACTGGATCCACTGAGCAGGGGTTCCACAGTTGCAAAGTTAAACTTGTCGGTAATTATGAATTTTGAAGGAATTGGCCGAACCGAATTTAACGATTTTGTGAAATGTATATTAAATAACAAAATATATATGTTTCGCATAGATATATAAAGCAGGGCTGCCACAATACAAGGAATAAAAAAATCAATTTTAACGTATTTGTGTTGAACCGTCCTTATCAATTTTAACCAAATTTAATACATATAATATACACATATATACAAAACCATATTAGCATATTTAAATCGAATCAGCCAAACAGAGGTGTCACAATTACAAATTAAGCTATTTTAATAATTAAGGATTTGGAATGAATTCGCTGAACGGATTTCAATTCAATTTTGTATATAAGATTTGCACAACATATCATAATGAAATCAAGATGTTTAAAGCGGAGCTAAGGAGCAGGCTATCACAGCAAAAAGTTAAATAATATTTCTTTTACACGTAATTCTAGAGAAGTGATCGCATGGATTTTAACCAAATATGTTATATATAATCTTCATAATTATAAATAAATAACCGAAATACCATATTTCATCCGGGTCGATTAAACAGGGATACCACAATAACAAGGTTAGAAGATTTCTGTAAATATGAATATCGAAGGTGTTGGCTGAACGGATTTAAAAGAAATTTCGTTTGTAGGGCAAGTATTGAATGAGAAAACGAGATGAATACGTTTAGAAAGGATCAAAAAAACCAGGGCTACTACAATATAAGGAAAAATAATTTTCTGATTTCAAAGCAAATACATTAGTGTTCGATTATACTACGTCGAATTTGACGAAAAGCATTTATGTACACCCCTACTTGCTATATACTAAAATTGTATTGAAAGGAAAGTAGGCGGATTAGTTTTTTCCAGTACTACTTGTTTCACTAGGTGTTATTCTACGTCTATGGCGTAGAACCACGAAAGGTCGCACATCAAACCCTCGTCATTCGCGATGGATACGTTCCTGAGACAGCCACGAATATTGATGCTAAGGTTTTATGGGAAGCGGGTGAATAGGTGCCACGCACTCAAAATTAATGTATTTATACTAAAATAAATTATGTAAATATTCATGATCGTTTATAAAAACTTCAAATAATGTATCAAGTACTGAATCGTGTGCATCCATGTCCTTGAGGCTCGACATGCAGCCGGTCGTGTAGTGGTTAGAGTGTTGGTCTCACCATGATCTGCGAAAGCGACACCTGTTTCGAATCCTTAAGAGGATTTTTTAGGACGCCCGACCCCCTATTTTTGCGTGTTGGAACTAAGGAGACGAGGACGATAAAAGAGAAAACTAACATATAATAAAGCGCATTAATGAAAGTACATAGTTGGAATTCAATTTGCATAATGTATTATTGTACTTATATATTAACAGAATTTTTATTATTAATAATGTATATCTTAATTATTTTGCGACGAATTACTGCTAATTATTCTATTTTGGGGATGAGTGGGTTCGTTAGTGAGAACATTAATAATCTTACCTTTGGCGTATAATATTTTGAGGATAGTTTTTCTGGAAAAAGTGCGTATTATATGTCGAGAAATATGGATCCTTTCGTCTGATTGACCGGTTCTTCGGCTCAGCGTTTTTTGTTAACTTTTATATTAAAGCCTATTTGGTAATTAGTATATTTCTGTTCTTGCATGCAAATCATAAAAAAGGTCAAATAACTCAAAAACGGCGGAATCTACTTAAACCATTCTTTCATTTTTAAATAGACCGACCCCTAAAAAGGCTTATAGGTAATTACTGTGAAATAGAACTCTCCGAATTCGATTACAGGATCGTTTAATTCCCCCATTTGAATAACATGGGAATTGGTGAAGCATGTATTTGATTTTCACTTTTAATTTGCAGAAAGTAACCATGGGACCAAAGACCAAAGAACGACTAAAAGAATGAAAATTCATTTTCTTCCCATCGATTTTCAACTATAATGCACAGATTTCTTTTGGACACGAAAATGTTACGTTTCTTGATGGGAAAATGTGAAACCCCATTTTTGCAGATTTAGCAAAGTTACGTACATTGAACTTGATTATGTATTTAGAAAATGCGAAATATTCCGTGAATTTACTGCCGATAGTAACTAGACAAACTATGAAATTAAGATGCTCAATTTAAGATGTTATTATAAGTCGTGTATCACCTTGGCCAAGTGTATGTCGCGCTTTTTCGAGCGAGATCTTTTGATGGGATAGAGATCGCGAAACTTGACTTCATTACATCTGTAACCAAAGGGTTTTGGCAGAACTAGAAAGACTTCGAGCATCATCCAAGTCCAGGGTAAATAATGTAACCTAAGCTAATATAAATAAAATTAAGTTAATGCATAAAAAGGTAACATCTATTTAAAAGATTTTTATAAAAATTCATTTTTATATTATTGCATCTTTAGTTATACTCTCAACGAACACCTTGTCTTTCTTTAAGTGTTTATGTAAAAATTGAAATGTGGTTTTTTCAATTTTTTAATAAATCAAAGGATGCCAAGTATTTCATTTTCTTTCGTCATATATAAAATACCAACACGACTCTTTTCGCGATTGGCAAATCGCTTACTTCATAAGTGAGGACGTTTAGACTCTGACACCCGCGAATAGCCAAAACAACGAGTGAAGGCACCGTGGATGGAGAGGGTTTGGTGTGTTGCAATTTTAGGTAATATATTTTGCATTTATACAGAATTACACCTGCTATAGCTAAAGTAAATTTCAATATGTTTGAGTTCTGTAATAATTGGCGAATATAAGACGACTCATACTTTTCAAATAAAAAAATAAGAAAACAACTCTTACTGCCGTCAGGTAATTCTACTCTAGTCTCAAGATTGTTTTACTGCAATTCGCTCAGTACTCTTACTATGAAAAGGTTGGTAACAAAAATACCAATTTAAGAATAAATGATAATTAGCCGCGTAAATGCAACCATAGCATTTTATTGTCGCCGTCTTGTGGAAATCCATAAAAATTCGGGAATAATAGCCGGTTGCCGGATTACATGGAAATATATCACTCCTATCTCACACTTTCGGTTTCAGACATATTGAAATTCTAACTAGTCCGTAATTATAAATTCCTTATACTCGCTGACTTACTCTCTCCCTCTACACGTGGAACCCATTAAGGATTCCATGAATATGCAAAATGTTTCGCGAGTTCTTTACGACACTCCATTAATTGGAATGGCGAATTCCATGTCCGGGCTGTTATCTTCGACGCCATTTAAATTATTTATTAACATATATTTTAGGAAAACCTTTCTCTAAAGGTAGGCAAAGTTTAAAAAAAAGACGGAGAGATTTTCCTTAAAACAAGAATATGGAATTTGTTTTTCTTAAGTTAATTAAGAAAATGTCGGTTTCGTTTGAGAGCAATAGTTTAAACGAAAAAAATAACTACAGTTGAAACTCTATTGCTCGAATTTTTGATTAACTGACATAGTCATTTTTCTTTATTGGTGCTCATATACGTTAAAAGGAATTTTTTTCATTCATATATTTTCTATCTGTTTTGGGGTCCATGTTAATGAGGTTCGACTTTACATGAATTATTACTGTAAATATACGATAATAAAGTTTCTTTGTTAGGTAATATCTTCGTAATTACGCATAAAAACATCTTGAGAGAACATCTTCCGTTTAATAAATGATTTTCCGTTATTATTTTGAAAATTTGGTTTAAGTCCGTTGCAGTTTAAAAGATGGACAAACTAAATCATGAGTATTATAATTTTCTAAAGTTATAGATATACATTAAGGATACGAAGGTTTAGATTTTAAATTTCAATAGAAATTTTTAAACTTCAAGGAAAAGCCAACAAGACATGGAAATTTCTATTATGAGTGTTCAAAATTCCATGTTCCCCGAAAGAATAATTTCCGTCAAGTAAATTCAAAAACTAGTACTGCCGCCAATGAACTTAATGCCGACATCTTTAAGAGGTATTCAAATTAGCTCTGATCAGTTATTGCTGTTCTCGAAAAACATTTGTGTTATGTCACTTACAAATATACGGCTCGTTAATATAACATGCAGCGATGTAATATGCATTGCGTGGCGGGCTAACTCGAGGAATAAATTTCATGTTTTAGCATACATCTTCATATAATTCAAGGGTCATATCCACTGCTTGTCTCAAACAATACCGAAAACACGTATCATACTGAATTGGTTTTTCCTGAAATTTTATATTTTTAGTTTTTATGAGTTTTTTTTTGTCCCAATTGAATTTGTCCATGGCTTCAATTAATGTTATCTTTAAATATTTAAAAAGATTTTCGTTTCTTTTTATAAAATCAGATCCATAAAAATATCTTCCCTCATATTTTGCTTTAACCGTATTTTCTTTTGAGAAGAGTTTAGCATTCAATTTTAATTAAAATGTCTACTCGTTTTCTATGCATAAATTCCTCAATATAACGGGAATTTATTGGCGAAATAATAATTTACACATTGATGCATACGGCTAGTACTTCGAATGCAATTTTTCTTCTTAAACGAGGTTTTTTATCAACGACCTCCTACCAAAGAAATGGCGATATTTCCGGGAAGATATTCAAATCAATTTTTTATGGCCGAGAAATATTGGATGTTTTCTTAATCCATATAAGGAAGAAGTAAATTGCAAAGTACCAGCATCCCTCCTGACAATCTCTGCAGTAATCGAATTACGAGAGAATAAACAAAAGATTTCTTGCATTCTCAATTTGCATAACATTAACTGTTTCGCTTTCTCTCTCTCCTTCTCGACCCGTCTATTCTCTCCCAAACCCTCCCTCTTTCTCCCTGCAGCATCTTTCTCTCCAGTTCAAACTGCGCAAGGCCTCTCTCTATCTCTTCATGCTGGCGAAAACAAAAGGACTGACCCGACGAAGGAAGGAGGCGGTCCTAGTAACTGTGGACGTTATCTTTGCATTAAAAGGATGTGATGGCTCGCAAATTGTACTTCCTTCTCCCCTCCCTTCATCCATCCTCTTCCACACACCTTCCCCCACTTCACCATCTATACGCTCCAGTCATCCTCACTCGGTTTGGTGAGAATCATTCCTCTTTTGCGGGATGGAAGAATGTGCAGTGAATATTTTATGAGTGAAGAGGGAAAGAGTTTTTGGAGAGGAGGAGAAAGAGAAGGCCCAGCAGGATTGGTCTTCCCTGAATGTTTGATGAGGTCGCCCAAGAGATGGGGTAGTATTAAGTTGCCATCCCTAACCTCCCTCCTCCCCCTCCCCCACCCTCACTCCTTCCGCATCGTCGGCGTTCTTATATGACTTCGGTCGACCCGTTTGACTGGACAGAGAGGAACCGCCATTTAATGTCACGAAGACGGGTGGGGGGTGATGCGAAAGAGTCTATCTCTTTGACTGCATGGAAGATATCCCCTGTACTATTTTCTAGGGTTAAAGCCTCGCTGTTCCGCACAGCGTTCGATTTAGCGTCTCTGACAAAAATTATGCTAATTTTGCTGAATGTTTACGATCGCCTATCTATGCTTTTACTTTAATATATGCCAAAGGCGAGTTATAAAGATCATAACTTATTGCGGCCGGGAGATGTGCAAATTTATACAATTACTTCGAGAAGGTTAATAATGTATTCTCGTTGGTTGTACTGATGGGGGAGTATTTTGATCCCGTTTTCTTCTTATGGATGTGCGTTTGGGGAAACTTAAACAAGTTAAGCAGCCCTGCGCAATAATTCAGTTTTGGATGATTTGACGTTTGAGAAACGTAAGCTGCGAACGGTTTGTCGAATTGACATTCTTCTTTGATCCGGTTAAATTGCAATGGATATTCGCCAGGGGCG
This sequence comes from Tanypteryx hageni, assembly GCA_028673005.1. Taxonomy (NCBI): domain Eukaryota; kingdom Metazoa; phylum Arthropoda; class Insecta; order Odonata; family Petaluridae; genus Tanypteryx; species Tanypteryx hageni. The sequence continues at coordinate 175,022,332 of CM054115.1, read as the reverse complement.
TAATTTTGTCATTATCCATCTAATTTATTTATTCGTCATAATTTCATAAATAAACACGTAGATGGAAAGATATTGATAATATATAATTCTGAATCTATAACTTTTGTTTTCTATGTTAAGTCTTAACAATAAGTTAGGTATTTAAGGGAATCGGATGCTACTCGCACACTTATGATCTTACCAATCCTTACGAAATTGAATTTGTGAAATTTGTATAGGTTACTTTTTAAAATTATCAAATGAACTTTTCCAAAAACACTTATCATTCTAAAACAGAAAAATGCTCTTAAACCGTAACAATTAAATTCGCAGGCAACGATATTCTTATAATGACATTAAAAATGTAGCGAGAATTGTTGGTGCCAAAAATACAGTTAATTTCTACACGTTTCGCTGAATGCGTCCTGTAACATTTACAAAATTTCGTTCGGGGATTTTCGTCATCTCTACTTAATAATAAAATATTTTTTAACCAAAAACTAATTCATTTCATTTTACATAATTTATTTTAGCCTCGAAAAGATTTTGTTTTGAACCGAAGTGCATTTTTCCTAAAATATATATTTTTACAATTCCCGCACCATAAATTAAGATTTTAATATGAAATTAAAATATTGTATGATTTCAGGAAATGATTATATTTCCCCGGAGTGTCATCCGATTATAAATTTATGTCTCATCAATTATAAAATGCGTTTTATGTTATTTCATTTAATTAAACCAGAAAGTTGGAGTCGCTAACGGAATTTTAATCAAAGCTGGATATTTTCATTTAAGAATTTAAAAAAATAGATTACAGCAGCCTATTCAGTTAACACTAATTTTGGAAACCAAAATCTTGACCTTTCTTTATTTAAGCTATTAAATTAGCTCAGAAGCAATAATTTCCTGTCCCGCTTTTATTTTTGTGTGACGCAATGCGCTTTCTCGAGGCTCCTGCATGGATCACTCAACGCCCCTCGAACCTTTCCGACAAGAAAACCTGCAAAAATCAAAAAAAGTTTTACAAACATCTAAAAAATTTTTATGGCTGTCAACATGAACGTGGGAGTTACCCGTTCTCTCCAATTTTTTGCGATGGAAAAGATGCTGATCCGCGAAGTGATTCAGAAATTCAAATATATTAAAGACCTATTTTTGGGAAAAGCTCTTTAAAGGAAGACGGGAACGAAAATTAAATCGTAAAAAGGAAAGTTTGCGAAAAGAAGCCGAGAAAAGATAGATAAAGAGTGAGAGAGTGAAGTCGGCGTGTTTTTAAACTTGAAGTGAAGATAGAAGACGTTGGGTTCGGAGGAGGAAGAGAGCAGGCAGTAGGGAGGTCGGAAAGAGAAGAATAAAAGCAATAAAGAGTCCCTGGCAAAGGGAGAGATTCCTCATCAAAAGCAGACTACAGAGAGATAGAGTGTGGGAAGAGACAAAATATTCCTTGCAAAAGACATATAAGCACATTCAAAGGAGAACTCGCGGATATCAGGAGTAAGACATTGTGCAGGAACGCTGGAAACACAGTATACCGGAAATAAGTAAAGGGAAGGAACGGTATTATGAATGGGAGAGAAATTGAAATGAATGGAGAGGGTTAAGGGGAGGGGGAGGAATATTGACAGAGAGGAAGGATAGGGCGAAGTGACAAGATGGGAGTAGGAGGGAGAAATGTAAGGAAGGGAGTAGAAGGAATGAGGAGGAAAAGGAAAGGTAGGGAGAGAGAGGATGATGGAGTAGGAAGGAGTAACTGGGAGGAAGTAGTAAGGGAGTTGGAGGGAGACAAATATATGGCGGAAGGAGTTAGAAAGAGTAAGATAATAGGGAGGAGAGATGGGGGAGATGAAGTTGTAGGAATAGAGAAGGATGGAGAGGTTAGAAGGTTTAGGATATAGGGTGTAGGCGGCGGTAGAGAAAGGGAGAGGCAGAGATGAGGAGAATAGGAAGAGAGTTTGGTCCTGAGAGATAAGCTTTAAGTTAAGGGCGTGGGAGAAAAAAAATGTGGGCTGCGCGATGATGACTTCAAGATGTGAGCTTGAAAGGGTGAGGTGGCAGAAAGGAGCGGGGAGGAGAAGTAAAAGAGAGAGAAAAAGAGATAGACTGCTAGCGGAATAGAAGCTGGATGGGGGACGGAAGCGAATGAGAGAAAGAGAGAGAAAGGTTTTAATAGATAGAGATTAAAAGAAATAAGACAGTTTACTCCCCTTCTTCCTCCCCCAGAAACCGGTGAGAGAGAGAGAGAAGGAATGCGGGGTCTGGATGAGAAAACTGAGGGTGGGGGGGGGGGGGGGGGAGAGAACAAAATGGATATGGAGAGAGGTAGAGGGAGAGAGAAAGAAAACGCTCCAGAAGAGAAGACAGCCTGTGAGGGGGAAGCGAGAGAAAGGATATATGCCAAGACGTTTGCTAAAGAGAAGGAATGGCTTAAATCGTTTAGTAAATAAATGCCGGAGGAGACGCAGAAGGGTTAAACTGAAGGAAGGAAGATAAAACGAGGAAGAATTAAGAAGAAGAGGGAAGGGAAAGAAGGAAGTGGAAAAGGAGAACAGGGGAATTACCGAATGTTAGATGTTTTGGGGGATAAATTGTGAGGGGGCAACGACATAATGAAAAGGCTAAGCTGCGGTTGGACGATGAAGAAAGAACGGTTTAGGGCGACTATGAAACGTAATGGCAGTTAACTTAAGCTATTGAAGGAGTTTAAAGTATAGGAGGTGGAGCTTAATTGAAGACCGAGGAAGGTATCTGATTGCGCGGGGAGGCTTAGCTAAATGGCTTGCATGTTTGTTTAAAGTGAGTCAAGTTTAAACAGTCATTTGTTGGGAGTTTGTGAGAATTATGGCGTCTCATTCACATAAACTAGTGGTTATCGTTATAAAGCTGGAATTAGACAAAAATTAACTCATATTAACCTTTTTATATTGAGATAAGAAATCACCGGAGTAAAGTTTTAGTAATACATTTCTTTGGTATTTTCCGCTACTAATTGAGGCTGCAATTGTTTTCCAGTTTAGTTATTAATATAATAAACGCTTTTAATGGTATAACATTAGAGTAAGAGAAAAAAGGACATTATTTTAGTTATTTTTTAGTTTCGTCAGATTAGCAGCGAAGTAAAAACTGATTAGCTATCGTATTTTTAAGCAATCCATTCAAAATGATCATTGATTGTGTTTTAGATGATCATATCCAAGTTTAATTTAATAGAGAAGATACTGTAGGCGATTCTCCTATACGGAGAATTTTCATTAAAAACATGTTTATATTCATTGAAGTATATGGTAGTCCAAAATACGGACAAAGTTTATAATATATTATTGATAATATAAAATTTTAAATCTACAAAGTAGACGGATGCATTGCAGAATGTTCAATGCTGTAGGGAAAATTGGAAGGAATAGAGTCAAGTTCCATTTACTGTGTAAAAAAATCTGATGTGGCCACATCATGATTTTCTTCATACTTGTAATATTTTTAAAAATTCCAAGTAGGTTAAATGATATTGAATATTTTAAGCAACAGCGAGAAAATTTTAAAGACTTTACAAAGAACAGAAATAGACTCATACCGTAGCCTTCTGATACTGGAATAGCCAGGAAATTCCAATAATTATGAAAATAAAAAGGAGCGTTACTAAGACGTAACTAATTGTAAGCGTAAATTATAGTCGCCAGTAGGTGGTGGTGGCTAAAAAATTATTTTTTAAATATCTCTAAAGCAATGCATTATGTGGGAATATGTTTCAAATAATGGTTGAAGAAAATGAAACTTCCTACAACATTTATTCCAAAATGCTTTCACATTAATCAAATATTAAAGCAATTATAAAAAACGGATAAATGACAAGAGTAAACATCAACTTCCGGCTGAACGATTTTTACCAAAAACTAATCAGTTTTATATTTGACATTTTCCTTAAAGGCGAAAGAACTGATTAGTTTTTGGTATAAATCGGTCAACTGGAAGTTGGTGTTTACTCTTGTCATTTATCCGTTTTTAATTTCTCCATACGTAGTATAGGCGGAAGTATTGTTTTCATGAAAAAAATCGATTTCGAGATTTCACCGGAAATACAAGTTTTGAGGTCCCCTGAACATTTTTTGTTTTGTTTGTGTGTGTTTTTTGTTGGTGCTATAACCCAAAAACTGTTAATAATGCCAATGCGAAATTTTATATTTGACATTGTTAAAAGCAAAAGAAATGATTAGTTTTTGGTAAAAATCGGTCAACCGGAAGTTGGTCTTGTCACATCGGTTTTTTTGTAATTCCTTTAATATTTGATTAATGTAAAAGCATTTTGGAATAAATGTTGTAGGAAGTTTAATTTTCTACACCCTTTATTTGAAACATATTCCCACATAATGCATTGTTTAAGAGATATTTTAAAAATTATTTTTTAGCCACCACCACCTACCAGCGACCATTGTTAACAATTGACACTTACAAATTAGTTACATCTTAGTAACGCTCCTTTTTATTTTCTAAATTGTTGGGAATTCCTGGCAATATCCAGTATCAGAAGGCTACTGCATGAGTATATTTCACATCTTTGTAAAGTCTTTAAAAATTTCTCGCTGTTGCTTAAAATATTCATTATCATTTAACCTATTTGGAATTTTTAGAAATATTACAGATATGGAGGAAGTCATAATGTGGTGGCCACATCAGATTTTTTGAAAGAACATACGACGGTTCTCCACTATGACATTAGAAATTTTACCAAAACATGGAAACTAACTTGATATTTAAGAATTAACAACTCATTGACCGCCACAAACTATTTAATTACGCAGCCGGTTTTGCCATTAACATAGCTGGAAGATGCTGCATTGAAATTATGAATGCATGATATGTACAACACAAATTTAGGAATAAACATATGAGAGGATCATGCAAATTGTTGCTAGGCAAAACTTTAGAGTAGCTTAAGCGACATCGTTTTAATTAATTCTTCATTTATACCGAGGTTGTATACCTCTATCATTCAGCGCCTGTTTCATATCTGTTTCTTGATCAGCTTTCAATTTGAAACAATCCCTCGCTCCCATTCCTGGTAGGTACTCAAGTGCGGAACTCAAGTCCTCTCCTGATGGGACCCCATAAGCCTTTGCGGGGTCCCTTTCCTACATCACGCCAGAGTAGGCTAATGCCTTGCTCCGCGCTTCCATCTTCGCCTCCTGCGCGGGCGAGCTGAATATATGAGCAGCGCATGAGTTGTGGCCAGTTCGTGCTGTTATGGACGACGGGAGTTCATAAGCACCATATGGCGAGGGGACAGCAGCAGCCGGATGGAATAATCCCAGTTTATAGTATACGCGACTCGTAGGCTAAAAGCTTGGGAATGTGAATAAATTTCGCCCCGTCGTTAAAATTTAAAACTATTACTGGATTTCCTTTCAAAATAACTAGGGTTAAAATGCTACAGATGTGAAAATCTTCGTATTATTTCCGGAATAATTTCATATTGCCAAATAATTAGTCGTTTAATCTACAGTCCAGTTGCTTGCTTTTACGTGTGTGGAAATTGCTTTTATACGTGCTCTATCGCCATTTATTATTCATTTAAAGTGCAGTGATTACAAGTTTGTTAATTTTTTTATTCCTCTTAAAATTTAACCAGTCTCTTCTTTTCACACTACTTGACTCTTAATTTTTATAATTCAAGAACGATCTCTCGTATCTAAGCTTTAGTATCATGTTAAAATAAACGGAAAATGAGTAAATGATTTAAGAACAGCTCGAGGAATATCTTTACCTTCATTGTGCCGTTGACTCGAGCTTTTAAGTATAATCAGGAAAAATTACGGCAAAAAATATTTTCTTGAAACAGAATTTATCCTTTCACGCTTCGCCGAAGAAAGATACAAACGAAAAGTAAAGATAAGGCTGCCGAGTACTAGAGGAAGAGAACGAAAGAAGCACGGATGGAGGGAAATGATTTCACTAGGATGAAACGAACTTCCTTTTTTGTGCAGTACCTACATTTAAGAACCATATTGCCCAAATTTAAATGGAAGGGAAACTATTTAAAGGAAGGCGATAGGAGAAAGAGAATAATTGGGTAATGCAGTATAAACTATCAGTGGTGAAAGGCATTAACTTGAGGAATAAAAAAGGCTAGTTAAACAAAATATTTTTTTTTTATTTTGGTATAGTAAGATAAAGACATTATAGATTATACACTAACTGGTTCATCTCTTTAAATTTCGCCTTTAGAATAACATGAAGTCCAAACCAGGACTAAGGCAGCCTAGTTTTCCAAAGTTGACATCCTGAATTGATTACTTATATTGACAGGAAATGTTTCCCTATGTGTTAGTCATTGTAAGAAATTATCATACTATAAATACCACTTGTAGTTCATAGTTCATCAATGATAGAGAATAATTAGAAAAGAAATTAATAGAGCATTATCAGGTTTAAAATACTAAAAACATTGTCAAAACCTCTTTCTAACATATTTTACGTATTTTTTAATAAATGTTACTGTTTATACGCTGATATGTCTGGATCAACTGTTCATTGCTGAAGGGTAGTCGATCGGAAAAGAAAATATATATTTCTACATTCGTCTATGCTCAAGCCGAGTTCGGTAATAATCGTTTCAATGGCAACAATCCGATAAAATGCGATTTAAAACGCAAAAACGCTATGTTTTAGTAGAAATTCAAGAAAATACGACAAATTAGCAAAATTCAGTGGTAAGAATTATAATCTACATTATTTTCCTCTTAAAATTGTGCAGACTTTGCTCCGATATCACAAATTAAGATATTTTAATTTATTAAAGAAAATATCTCTGCACGATGGATTTGAGACTTCCTAAGTAAAACAAATAGGGAAAAAACGTTCTTGGAATCTAACCCGGGACTTTAATATTAGCAAAATTAAATATAGCCCGGCGGTGAGATGGAAATTGGTCCTTTGGTGCAAAAGTTGTTAGTAGGGGACACACACACAGACAGGACCATTTCACAAGGCTATGTTTCCTTTGGAAACAATCCTTAAAATAAAACAATTCTCATTATTAAGTTACTTGGAACTGATCGGAATATGGATACAAATTTTACAGATTGAGTACAGATTTAAGATTTGATTTGTTTACTTGAACTTTGAATTTTTTTGAGGTTGATATTTTATTCGTTATCCTGAATAATTACCATATATTTTAGTCTCATATTTCTTAGGATCATTACCGTATTTTAAATAATTTAGGTCTCTTTAAAATTTCAACATCACAAAGCTTTAAAAAGTAATCACGAAAAGTCTAAACATTTAGGCACTTCTTATTAGTTTTGGAAGCTCGTCTTAATTCATCTAAGTGGGATCACGGATTGCTATTAACCAAATGGAATGAGCATTCGTTCCCTAGGTCTCAATAACGAATTTGAGAAGTTTGGAAAATTAATTACTTAATCGATATTCGGTTTTTCTTTCCTCTTCTTTGGGAATGAGAGATTAGAGCGGCGACCTCTTCCGCGAGTGAATCCATTAAGTTAATACCAACCAATGGATTGATTCCGGCTAAAATGCACAGCGAAAGAGACCAGGAAACGGTGGATGGATAGCACTGTCATAGCCAATCACACGCCACTCGTGTGGTATGAATACCCGTGTAAATGGAAGAGCAAGGATGTTTTAAGGAAAACCAACTTTTAAGTTGGACAAAATGGGCTGTATTTGGAAATGGATCTACGATCCCAATTGTTAGAAGAGTCAGTAAGCCGGAAAATATTATAATTTTCGTGGCCGCTAAGGAAATCACTGCCATAAGGTATGATATAAATTTCAACATTTAACTCTTAGGCTTAAGTGCTTTATTGTAATGAAAGGATAGAATAAAAGAGGCACGCTAAAGAGGCAATTTTGAGAATTAATCAGACAGAAATGGAAATCACACTTCTAATATAATAAGCCAGCTCTGATTACACGTCTGTGACGCACAATCGTCGCGCGATTGCTTGAAGACGGGCGAAAAGCGAACTAAGACTGCTATTCACTCTTTGACTAATGTAATAGTTTTAAATGGAATCGTAGAGGTAAATAATTATGACAAATGGCCAAAACTCTAAATAAGTGTATTTTGTGCATCATTAATTAATGCTCATGGTCCATAGTTGGAAGTGATAAGATTTTTACTTGCGTATGCAATGGTATGACTGCGTGGTTAATTGTTAAAAATGAAATTGGATTAATATTTTCCCATAAACCGCGGCGGAAATCTCGCCGTTTTTATAATAATTCGCCGTTTCATCCTCATTTGACACTTTTCTGAAGTTATTAGCTTTGAATTCAAAGGAGGTCGGAAATAATAGCAACCGGAGCATAGTCCGAGGATTTTTACGTTCCCGAGGAAACACAATAACGTAGTGCACAATCTGACACGATAGAAGCAGCAGGGTGGGAAGGATTTAAAACGGGAGAAATGCCTCAGAGAGATAAGAAATGATAAGATGAAAGAGGAGGGAACGAGGATGGAAGAACGTAATTACAAGGAGAGAGAGAGGGAGAGAAAGAGGCATTTACGGCGGGAATATAGAAGAGGGGAGGAGGGAGTGGAGGGGAAGGAAGAGGGAGGGATAAATGTAGGAATGGGAGGAGAAAAGGAGGGAAATATTAGGAGTAAATGGATAAGGTGGAGAGTGAAAGAGAGAGAGGTCTTGAGACGTTATAGGAAGACGAGTCGAGTGGAAGTAAGGAAACGGACCTGGGAAGGGTGGGCGGCGCTGAGAGGGGGAGATGGTGGGGTGTTGGAAATTTTCCCCTTTGAGGTTTAAATGCTAGAAACACACGAGGTGTGGGTGGAGGAGGGAATGATTCGAGTGAGTAGGATGGGCGAGGGGAAAGAAGGAGAGAGATATAATTCCGACGTCTCCTCGAGAAAGGTTGAATATTGCTTCCACTTTGCCTTGATTAAACTCTTGGCATTAATTGTTTTATTCATTTCAAGGAGATAGGCGGAGGGATGGCGTGGGAAGGGGTTGGTTGAATGCGTGCGCGAATATGCCGTTTTGGTTGCCTTTCAGTCTGTCATTTCCTTCACCCGCGTTAATGTATACCTAGTGTGGTTGTTTTCTCTTAAATTATTGCTAAATAGTTTTCTTGCAAGCGAAAGTAAATAGAGGTATAGTTAGGAGTGTTTTAAATTGTACAGTTTTGTCTGGAGTGAAACCCGATAAATTGTTTTCCTTGGGTAATTTTAACTCTTTTTTGCATCATTGACATCATATCTGATTGATGGAATGATATGATCCGAAGATCCTATGCAGACAGGCATAAGCTGTGAAAGTTGGAGAAATTTTTGAAACGAGAAAAAAGTCTGCTATGACCGGGAATCGAACCCGGGTCTTCCACTTGCCGGGCGGACATTCTACCTCTGAACTATCGTAGCAGAACATTTTCTATCGTTTCTGAACAAGGATGTTTTCTTTGGTGGGACGGGAACTAGCCAAGCTAGTATCAAACTGCCCCAACAGATGTCCGCCCGGCAAGTGGAAGACCCGGGTTCGATTCCCGGTCATAGCAGACTTTTTTCTCGTTTCAAAAATTTCTCCATCATATCTGATAACAAAAGAGCACGATGATCGAACGCATAGTAACTCTGCCAGTAAACATAAAATTATCCCGATTGGTAAGTGTTTTGGAAAATAATAATGTCATTGTTAGGGTGCGACTGATTGTTCATTGGAGGATGTTTAACATTGAGACCATCCTACATTTTTTCATCACCCTTATCTTGAGGAAAAAAGTCTTAAGCCATCCGTTCGTTCGTAATATACTAAATTTTTGCTGCAACAAATTTAATTTGAGTCAGTAATGACAACTGTTATATATTTATGATAAATATGGAATAAAATGCTTTCAATGATAGAAGATGCGCGTAACACAGATCTCCAACTATCTCTTCTCGGTAGATGAGAATAATTAAAGTTAACTTTGGCGCCCATAGCAAAGGGGCGAGTGGGTAATCTGTTTCTAAATACTACCGCAACTTAACTGAATATGGATATCTGATATTGTATTTTTACTAGTAAAGTGTTCTTATTAAAGATCCAAGGAAGTAGCTGTTAAAGACTTAATTAAAAGTAATTTTTACTTTAGAATATCCTTGTTTGAATTAAATTGCTGAATGTATTTTCGTAAACATTCAATAAAAGCATATTTAACCGTGTTGGTGTATAGATTAGTAAAATATTAAAAGTGTCTGTTTAGCGATTAATCTAATGAAGATATACATTTTTTCGGATGGCTTACCAAGCTATAAAACTATAACCCAACTATTTTCGCCGCCTCCTCAATAACAACAAAATTAAAGGAGGAAAAAGAAACAAACGAGCAACCCTTTTCCTTCTCTCGTGACGCTGCCCATTTGGCCGCGCTCTCAATTCGTTCCTTTCGAACGCCGATTGTGGCTTGTCCCCCCCCCCCCCTCCCCCCCCCCCCCCCCGCCACGCCCACTAGATGGAAGGATTGAAAAGGGGAAATAGAGGTAGGAAGAGGAGGGGCGAAATGGGCGGAGGCGCAAAGGCACTCTCATCTTTTGCGTTCCCAGGATGCACCTCGCTCTTAAAAAAAAAATAGTAACGACCTTATCGCTCAGGTCGGGCACTTATCATCTCGGAATTGGCCGTCGGTTTTTCCACGTTCACTTTTTCCCTAAAAAAATTGTTTTATTTTTATCTTTCCAATTGCCGGTTTCCCTCTCAGAAAACCCGCTCAAAACATTTCATTCCTCGAAAAAATACGTTTTTTTCGCCCTGGATTGTAAAAAATTGTGAGGGTGCCATCCCGTACGAAAGAAATGGCGGTGGTTAAAGTAGTGCGTTACCACAAATGATTTTTTTATTGCGGTCCACTTTTTGCATTCTATAATTTAAAAAAAACTGCGAATACGTTTCGATCGCTTAACGGAAAACTATTTGATCTAATGCATAGTAATTCAAATGCAGTAGATAATCGATTACTAGAACGTATGTAATTAGAAGTTTCGATGAACCATGGTGGATATGTTTGCTGTTTTGTATTGTCATTCATTAGAATGAAGTTGCATAAATTGCAGTTTCGAAGAATGGAACTTTTTTCTTTATCGGGCGAGTTTTCGAACCTAATTATTTTTCAATTCACTTTGCATGTATGATGTGTGTGCGCGTGGGTTTGTTACTAAAGTATGGCCTGAATGAAACTGGTAAATTGACTTAACAAATTAATATCAGTTACACAATTATACACGTTATACGCGTATCCTTTATCAATGAGTAACATTGTTTTAATAAAAGAAAATAACACAGAGAAAGGAAATTCGTAGCCATATGGAGATGATTATAACTACTATTCATCGCAAAGCTTCCAAAGTGTTTACAACTCCATAGATTATAGGCTAAAAAGAGATAAATATCATGGAACCAGAAATGAGAAAACTTGATTTTAAAGTTTTTATAAACTTTACGATATTTAATATAAGTTCTTCTCAGCGAATATATTTTCACACTGTAATCAATACTTAATCGAGTTACATTTTTACTCAATCTTAGTAAATATATTTTCTGAGAAATTAACTGATGGTAATTATGATAGTCAATCCTAACATTTTGGAAAATACCCTTCTTCCTGCGAGCCACGGAATTTCCATCACAATTTCCTATTTTATAGATTGCATTTGTATATGTTTCATGCGACATCAGAAGCTTATGTCCACGCCTTACTATCTAATTACAGTAATATTTTGATTACAACGTACTCTTTGATATGGAAATGTAATGTGAACGACACTAGTGATGACATAATATTCCCATTGGGTATCGATATAGTCCTTAAGGATGTTTCTCCTTATTGTTATACGAAAGACTTGTGTTATTAAGTTGTGTAAAATATCTCCTCAGTATACCCTAAAAACCGCTTACGAGGCCAACAGCACCCGAATAAAAAAGCGAAAGCGAAGCATGTTTTCCCTATAATTAATATTTAAATTTTCCAATATCGGTTTACTTTTTTAGCAATGCGATTTAAATGCCTTATAAAAATTCTAGTTGTTACTTTCTATTCCGTGATATTTTCATTCTATAAAAGAGAAAAGCTATGCTGATATGTGTGTGGTGAAAATTTATCTAGAGGAAACTTATGTTAAATCTGTCTGTAACATTAATGTATTAAAATTATGAACATAAGGAAAAGAGTTACGTTGTTGAAATTTCTTTGTTTTTTTACTGTGATGAGCGTTTAGGTTGAACTAAAAATATACAGGAGAGAAAATGCTACGAAACGCACCTAATTCTATTTATCCAATTAGCTTGTATCACAGCAGCTTTTTTTGTTTTGCCTTATAGAATTTGGTCAACCATCCGCTTAACTCGTATTTTCACATACTGCTCAACGGAGATGAGATTGTACTGTAAAAATTATTCGGAGGATGTATATTTATTTTTCGATATATTATTTCACTAATATGAAGAAATATATATGTGAAAAAATATTTCGGTAGTTTATTGTAAGTAATCTATATTCTCTGTGGAAATGCCGCATTCGTTACGAGGTATTCATTAACTCATTTCCAACTTCCCGAATGTAAATGCAATGCATTTCCAAAGTGAAACACGAGTTTCGAAGCGAATCATTAATTAATCCGTCCACAAATTTTTATGCATATTCGCAGCAAAAATAAATGAAAGATAATTAATTATATTAAAATATTTTTGCTTCTATTAACTTAAAATTTCGAAGGAAATACGTGCAGACGAGGCGTTCAAAATGATTTAAGAATGAATTATGGAGCGCGCGAATTAAATTTTCTACGGATTAACATTTTCCGATGACAATAGCTTTTGCCAATTAACCCGTACAACTAACGGGCTGGAATTTGACTCCCGCGTAAAATATATAAAAGGCGATGGTTTATTTTTGCGTCGAAAAATGACGGAAGCCGTGGGTTTTCAAGAACAAAAAAATACAAAGAAGCCAATCGACTGGACTGTAGTGACTCCATACGGAAACCTATATAAGAGAAGAGTTGAGTTAATCCACGAAAGCTATATAATCTCAGGGAACCACCTATTCTGCCATGCCGCCTCTCCCCCTCATCCCCTTCTCCACCCTCGCTCCCCCACGCCAGATGATCGATTAAGTCAACATATTCAGCTCCGTAGATTGGGAGAGGAGGAGAGGCGGAGGAAGTCACCCACCCGGCAGTGAGAGAAAAGAGAGATGGGAGGAAAAGAGAGAGAGACAGTATATAAGTAAAGAGGAGGTTGCGAAGGGCCTCGCAAAAATATTCTGTTCATTCTTCGCACAAGGAGAATAAGAAATAGAAATTCATGAAGGCAGTTTATATCTCATGACGTAAGGCTACTTAAGAACTCTTGCAAACGAAGAGGATTGACATAATAAACGACCGCTTGGAGGTTATGTTTCTTGGAATTTCACTAAAGATGAGAGTGCATTAGAAACAGCGTATCGTAAGGATTTAAGCAAGTGAAAATTAAATGTAGGTCAGTCGTGTCCGTAAATATAGCATGATTAAGAATGTGTAAAACCCGAGAATGCAATTGATTATTCTTCTCACCTTTGTGTGATGGAAAATATAATCGAAAAACTGTTTTTCCAAAGCAGTTTTGTGGCTACATGATAAATATAGTTTTTAAGAAAAAATTCCAATGCTTTACATACTGATAAAGTTAATAAAAGCCTTAGCATCAAGTATGCGGCCAAATATATATATTTTTATCATTTTAACGCACATTACGCATGAAATCGACCAAACAAGCTGTGATTTTACGGAATTGCATTTTCTAAAAACTTTAATTCACAGCTTAAAAATTTTATTTTGCGCAAATTCGCGGTAATTGCGAAATTTTTATAAAATTTATTTTTTTCATTCATTTAATTTATTCATCCTGTTATCATTTCCGATTCCGATGAAATGTTAAAAAATAAGTACAGCCTTGTGGTAATAAGGAAATAGCGTAAATATTTGCAAGACTTTTCAAAAAGTAAAAGGACAATATTAAAAAATCTGTAGAAATGTATATCCGCAAATAGTTTTCGTAACTTTTCGGGTACTCTAAAAAAAATAAACCCGTTATTTGAAAAGTGGGGAGAGGTATTAAAGTAAGAAACATCGGAAAGGGATTGAGTGAGAGAAGATATGACGTACTTGATGGAATGGTAGGGAGATAGGAAATGTGAAGAAGGCGAAGTTGAGTGAACAGTGGAGGTTAAGAAGGGAAAGAGAGGGAAAGAGAGATAAGAAAAGAGGTTGAGGAGTTAGGGAGATGGAGGAAGGGAAGGAAGGAAGAATGGTAAGAGGTGAGAAAGAAGTCGAAGGTAGAGATGGAGAGAGGAGATGGTAGCAGAGAAGACGGAGGACAGGATAGGGGAAAAGGAGGTGTAAGAAAAAGATAAATTCGTTGGAAAGAATTTGAGTGAAGAAAGAGAGAGAAAAGTTGTAAGATTAAAGATGGGAGGAAGATAAGACGCGATGAAAGGAAGAGAAAAATGGGCGATAAATAGTAAGGAAAATGAGAAGACGGATAGACGGAAATGTTATTATAGTAAAAGAGATGGTACATAGCATGCAAAAACGAAAGGTAAGGGGAGTGTTTGGATGGAGTTGTGTGCTGAAGATAGGGGAATTGTGGGATGGGGAGTTTGGGGAATTCGAACGGGGGTGGGAAGACGGCTTGTGTGTGTGCGAATTGGGTCGGATGTGGTGCGGATGTGCCATCGAAGAAGGGGGAGGAGAGGAGAAGGGGGAGGTAGGGAGGGAGAAGAAGGGGAGGGGAGGAAGAGAAAAGGAGGGGAGGAAGAGTAAGGTGAAGGGGGAGAGAATAAGGGGGACGTGAGGAGATAGTTGTGACATCCCAAGGGATAAGGAGTCGTTCGCATCGGGCAGGGTTCGGTCGCCGCCTCTGGGAGGTTGGGCGTGGACGTTGTTTGCCAAAGTGACACCATGATCCTACACGCACGTCCCATCTCCCCTTTAATCCGTGGCGGTCTGCTGTCTTCAATAGGAATCTCGGAAGAATGGTTCGCATTATTTTTCCTAAGCGATGGAGGTACTCGTTATACTTCTTAGCGGTTTTAAATCGTTCAGCCTTTGGGATCTGTTCGTATTTCGCGTGGTAGAATTTAAACCAATCACCGCGTGGATGTTAAGTATTGCCTCGCTGTCGATTGCGATCAACGTGAAAGGATTTTTGGACGCAAAAAGTCCAATTATATAACTCTGAGAAAACAATTGAAATACGTCACTGCTTGACGTACGATCAATAAAAAAACGAGTACATATCTACGTCTACATGTTACCCTGCAATTCACCTAAGTGGTGGGTGGCAGGGGATGCAATGCGCCGTAACCTACCTAAAGATTGTCTATCGCTGGTAGAAATTTTCTATTGTGATCTCGTATATCCTCGGAAAGAACGAGCCTAGATAACGTTCCGTCCTACAATCGATCTCACGTATCTTATCATCACGGTCGTTTCTACCCATATACGTTCGTGCTTCAATTATTCCTACAACCTCGTCTTTTAGACATTCCGATCTATATTTCTCCAGAAGCCGCAACCTTGAGTTCAATCTACGATCCTCCAGTGGTACCCAGTTCAAATCCCTCAATAATGAAGTGACGTTTTCCTTATGTTCGTACTTTTGTTTTACGAATCTGGCTGCTCTGCGCTAAACTCTTTTTAATTGAATTATACTATGCCCCTTCTCGTACATTTTGCAGTGTCTACGGTAGAACTGAACCTGATACGTTAATCCTTTACGGTAATTAGGCCATCGAACTGTCTCACCGTTCGCCAAAACTACATTTAATAGATTTTAGACATTGTTTAATTTTAAAGAACGGTTATTTAAATACCTGCGTAATGTATTACAGGTTTGAATGTCCATCTGTCGTTTATTCATTTATTTTTGCAATGGTAGAGTTTATGAGGAAAGGCTGAATAATATGGAATTTCTTACCTATTCAGGCAAGTAATATTCTGAACAAGGATGGAAGAAATATGAAAAAGATCAGGGAAAAGATTGCAAATGACAAAAGTTGTTGACAGGCAGTTTGAATAAACCTATGTATTTAAAATAGTTAATGAAAACTTTGATGTGGAATGTATAATTATATGGATGCGAGACAAGGACAATGAGAAAAGAAGATTCGAACAGATTAGAAGCGTTTTAGGTGTGGGTATGACGCAGAATGGAGAAAATTAATTGGACTGAGAGGAAAAGAAATGAGTGAGTTGTAAACACAGTTGGGGAGGAATGGAACTAATTAAAGAAAAATGAAAAGACAGAAAGACGGAAAGGGTTGGTCATATTTTGAGAGAAGCGGGTTTACTGAAAGAAATCATGAAATGGAGGATACTAGGAAGGACACGAACAGGGAAAGAAGGAATATTATCTGTCTTAATCCTTAACTGTTACGGTGAGATTTTTTTCCCGCAAGTGTTACGGTGCTGGTCAAATTGACCAATCACATTTAGTAATTATTGCTAATAGAATGAGATAGCTAAAATTGAATTGTATTATGTTGTTAATATAAAAATTGTTAACTTTAATAAATTTTTACAAAACAAGTATAAATTATTAAGCATGAAGGCTACAAATAGGTTTTTGTATTACAAAGCAAATGTTTCGTACTTGAAATTTTCGGATACTGCATACAACTTTATAAATACAAAAACACTTATAATGATTACCCTGAGAAGAGGCTTAACTAAATAACTAATAGAACAAAATCTAAGAAACATGATAAAATTTCACAAAATATTTCCAAAGCCATTTTACTCAACAATTTTAATGCAGTTAGTGCAACCCCTCTTTGCACAACTGTTGGATATTGGTCGCTCCCATTTGTGACAAAACTGACTTGACGTCCTGCTCAGTATAGAAGGACATATGTAGCAAAGCTTACGTACCCCTCCTTGTATTGGTCCTGGACATTCTTTGGAAGTAAGGGGATCCTGAAAATGCCGCTAATAGAGTGCCTAATTTGCAATGGCAATCTCTCGTTATAGATGCAGCGAATCATGTGAGGCTTCACCAGCTGCATAGCGAGGTATTTAGGAATAATAATCAATTCACTTTATCTGCTTGCCACTTTGAGTAACACAGGACGTAAGCATTGATGACAGAAATGTTCGGAATTGCGCAAAAGATCGTCATAGGTAAGCACTTGGTCCTAATGCTTACAGATTATGTCGCACATTTTTGATCGAGGTTATCCAAGCTTTCTTTAGTGGAGTTCGAATTTGAACTGGTTTCCTTTTCCGTAATAGTAACAACTTTGTTGTGCAGGAAACTTATCCGTTTCTTCATCAAAAGACTATTAAGGTTCACAATTGTGCTCACATTCTTCACAATTTGATTGTTCACTTTCTGATCATTCACTTTCACAATCACAGCCATTCCGAAAAAATATTTTCAAACCTCAGGTCACATAAGTTAACTGCGTCACCACTTAAACGTCCAGCCATTTTCTCCTGTAAGTTGATATGAATTAGTAAACAGCAATTTAACAGCATTTTCTCCCTAATTTCCCAGAAAACACGAAAGAAGCTTACCCACGAAAAGTTACGCAACTGGTACGGTGGTGGTCAAAATTACCCAACTCTTCGATTGCTCAGGAAATAAGCACGATCAAGGTCAGACTTCTACTGCAACCAATTTCCCTTTGTAACCTAGGAGGGTACTAGGAAGAAGAGCATTCTGGTTGGAAAAACTATAACTTGACATAAGAAAGATTGAATGAGGTGGCAATTTGACCAGCACTGTACCAGTTAAGGGCTAAAAGAAGATGTGAACATATGAAGCAGGGGTATGAAACTCTTATGGGAGAATAGATTCCCAGCTTTTAAACGTAGTTCACTATGCTAAGGGGTCCGCGATAGGCGCTGCAGTCGCTGTCAGCTCTCTCTCTCTATTTTTCTCACTCTATTTCACTTTTTCTACCGCATCACCACAGCGCCACACGTTCTTTGTGTATCGTAACGGAACAGCGGCCATTTTGCTTGATAAAAATTCGCCATTGCTTATTGAGTGGTTGTCAGTTACTCTGAATTTGTCAAGTAGATATATAGTATATATGCATTCATCACTGTTTAAGAAAACGTGACGGAATGAATTTGTTCTGATCTCCAATCAACAGGTAAGTCTAAAAAATATCATATATTTTTTAAAAAATTCTAACGAACTAGTTCTACGAAGTGTTATGTGAATGCGTTTTGTGAGAATGCTTTTATATTTTCATAACAGATACCTGCAATGGATAGATCTCCTAGGAAGGAAGGAAAGAAATTTCTCTCGTTTGTTTGTGTGCGAGAAGCATTTTGAGAGGAAATGTTTCCCATTTTTAGGTGTTAAGCCTCGCTTACTTCACCTAGCTGTGTCATCCATTGCCCTGGCCGTGAATATGGTACGTGTCAGTTCACAAAATAAGCCGTAATTTTAGATTGAGTAAATTAAATTTCTGTTTAAAACTTCTCGTGGTTATCAGTAGATTATAGTAAGTTTGGGAGTTAAACTGCAACATAGACGCCAAAGGATAGAATTGTGCTTGTAATAGAATGAAATGTGCATCGTAGAGATGTCTCATTGTTTTAATTTGAAATATTTTGAATTTACAGAAATTGTTAACTTGATTATTTCTTGTTTCTCATTATGCATTTGTTTATAATCCAAGACTTTAAGATAATTCTTTGTTTCAAAACATATTTAGAAATATGTATATATTTTTCGATCGAGAAATTGAAATTTCTATATCAAAAGTTTTCCTTGTTATATGATGAATACATATAGATCTTAAATGGGCTAACTGTAACTGCTGTGATCACGTAAACGTCAGCAAATACAACTGAGCTTAGAGTAAATTATAGATAAAGTGGACATTTTCTAGTGCAATGTGATGTGTTTAATTTTACAAATGGTAATGTGATCTTCATAGAAACATTGTTTATGCTTATTTTACATTTATTGCAACATTTGAAACGTGCCCATTGCCTCCTGCATCAATTTCATTAGGTTTAGCAGGTTTAATGATTGACATTCTTAGAAATTCATTTTCGTTCTTTTTACAGGTGCAACAGAAAGAGAATGTGTTCCAGGGCCGAAGAAATCACTTTACAAATAGATTTTTGCTTGATCCACAAATTCATTCTTGACGTGAAAGTTTGACGTTTTTCGTCGCCCACGTGAATTTCCTTTAAATACGTTTCATGCATAAAAGGTATTAACGTTATAAAATTATGTTACAATAATTCATTTTTATATCTTTAGTGTATAATATTTATGTAAAAATACCTCGCTGTTATGTAATTTGATAATGACTTTGTACTCTCGCAATGTGTGATATACTGTTATAAATTTTATTTCTTATATGCAATTCTTTCATTTATGTCCATTAAATATGTCCGTGCAATTTATATGCGCTATGATCATCGTAATAAAACGGGAGGGGAAGGGGGCGAGGGACATCCTGTAATGACGTCACGCTAGCATTCGTTAACACGTAGTTCCAAATTTTCCCGTTGACCCATCGATTGTCGCCCCTCCATGGAAAACCTGGGTATCGTTTTATAGCGTTAAGTTTCCGGTCTTTCCGTAGGGATACTAGTCTTTGATATGAAGGGTCTTGCGTGGTACATGTTGTGTTGGGTGAGTGCCGTAACTAGGGCGGGGCATCCACCCCAGGCGCACCTAATGAAGGGGCACAAAATTGTTAACGGCAAGTTGTGCGAGGTTTCGTGGCACAAGGACAGGGGCGATTTCCCTACCATATTTGTTTAAGACATTACGCATAGCAGAACCTATAAATTTCGATGATGTTATTGATGAGTTTGTTACATTGAAATCACGCAATATTAATTAATAATATAATATTTATATTTCCTGTATTTTAATTATGTATATATGTAGTTATATATGAAATGATATTATAATTATGTATTTAAATTATGTATATTTATAGTGAGAAAATACATCATTTATAGTTTATATATATATATTTCTCTGGTCTAATATGCGAATAATCAATTCTGCTTTAATTTAAGGGTATTGAGTTAATTATATCTCGCCACCGAACTGTGAATCATCTAGCACTCGTAGCAAGCACTTCTCAGGTCCTTGGTTTGGAAACTTGCTAAGGAATACTTGATACTTCTCCTCTATGCTTAGCTTCATTCCTATCGATGGCGATCTGTCTCCTGGAAACACACTCGAGTCCAAATATCATTTAATAAGACTTTCGCTTTGATTATATTTTCACCCTGCCGATTTCTCGTTATCATGTAAACTTTATATACTACCCAAGAATTTTAAAATCCTTATTTTTGATAAAAAATATATTGCATTTAGAAAAAAATAAAACTAGTACATATTCCCAAGTGGCGCGACTGTGGAATTCCGGTATATTTACGATTTGTCAAGAAGTTTTTGATCCAGTGATGTTACACGTTAACAGGGTTTCAACAAGAATTTTATGTTTATAACAGCGGATAAAAAAACTTCAACTGGAATATCGGAATATATTAATACGTATGATTAATTCACTTCTTAGTCAATTCTGAAGAAAAAATTGAAATTTTATTTTTATTTTAATATTTTTAAATAATGATAACAATAAACGACGTCCTCTATATTCAAAATCCACTTGAATAGGATCAACTTTGTGGAAAGATTCCATAATATAAATGAAAAAGAAAACTGTATATTTCCACTGACAAATTTATTACGATAGGTTTCGCTTGTTACAGCATCATCAGGTGATTGTTGCTGTAACATGCGAAACCGCTAGTAATAAATTTGTTAGTGGAAATATACTTTTTTTTTTCATTTACATTATATCATCTACGTATATTGATACTCGGGATTTCCCTGAAGATGGCGCAAGAGAAAGGCACCGAAACGTCGGAAGACACCATTCTCACCTGGCTGGAAACCCGAGAAAAATTCACCGCATAATTCTTAATTTTTAAAGGCGTGAAAACTTGTAGTTTTACTAGTTATAGAAATATATTTCGGAAATTCAATAAGTTATTTAGATTCAATCTTTGGTAAATAAACTGCGTTCTCTCGAACAAGCGAAATTCTGAATTTCAATTCGTAGGTGAAAATTATTATTTTTTAAAAAGCTATATAAATTTGTTCAACTTATGTCACAAAGAGAAAGAGTCCATCTCGGTTGTTAAGCATAGTATGCGTAATATAATAGCTTAGTATTAAATTTTCACCGCTATGGTAAGGCCGTTACTGCGGTCGGTAGAGCAAATGACATAGAATTTATCTTGACGCACATTCTCAAACCGAGGGAAGCATTACCTACATTGAAAATTAAATAAATATATATATTTTTTAATTTAAAGCTTTTATGTTGGAGGATGAGTAAAATATTTTTCTGCCGAAATAATTGATGCATTATGTAAATTTGCCAACCGTGGGTATCTTATTTTTACAGATACGGAGTATACAAATAGACGGTAAATGGATAACGTAAGCGGTTCTTGCTATAAAAATCCTCTCACAAGAGCAAAAAAATATGGTCAGCAAGTAAATTATAACTTATTCTCGTCCAAAAAACTCATCCTGTAAGTAAATTCTTAACGGTACTACAAAAAAGTCCACTTTCATGAATAAAGATACTTCTATTACTTGTAATACGCGTAGACTGGAAACATCGGTAATTTTTAAATATGTAATCACAGAAAAAACAATTAATAATGATATCATCCACTGAATAGTCTTTGACGTTGTGGAAATCCATAATTTGAAGTAATATCAATTGTTAAATAATAATATAACAAGAATTAGAAAACTTTTACTTATTTCACAAGCAGAAAAACACACGACCTTTTTCAACAATTGATGATCATTACCTGATGATGACGATCAATCTTTGAAAACAGTCCTGTTTTTCTGTATGTAGAATCAGAAAGTTTTTTTATTCTGTGCTGTAATACTTGAGAACTTGTGCAAGAATATATTTTCTCTCTTTGTAGAATTATCACATCCAGGGTTAAATTTGTCGCATATAAATAAGCCGGGCGAACGCCCCGAGCGTCGACGTGGCAGAGAGTCGGGAAGTTGGAATAAACCCTTTTCGGATTTCACTTCGTTCTTAAGTTCAGCGCCTCTCGCCTGCGGTGTCACTTAACCTTTTTTGTTTTAGAATTTTAATTGTCAGTAGTGTATTTTCTTGAAGCATTTTAGTTTCATTTCCAATTTCAGATTATTTCGAAAGACTTTTAATAATTTTATATGACTATAATAAATAATGTTATCGAGAAGATTTTAATTCAAATTAGGGTTTTATTTAGCAAAAGTATTTTTGTTTTAATATAATGATAGTTTTAAAAGAATACCCATTCTTTTCATTGAATAGTGTCTTTTAAAGTGATTTTTGCTCCATGTTGCTACGAAATTTGATTTTTCCTATTATCTGATGACTACCTTCAATATGATATTAATCTTTAATAATAATTTGTTTAACCCAAAAGATCTTCCCCAAATACATGTGTTTTAATTGATTAACGACAAGCGCATACGTTCATGCCCTCTGCAGCTTTCGAACCCGCGACTTTTGTATTGGGAGCTAGACACGCAAACCAACCCTCTGCCAAAAATATTTTCGTGGCAATAGCCTGAGAAACATCAGATCTATCGTACGCCAACATATTTAGAAGGATTAATTATTTAATGAAGGCTTATAGTTTCGTTGTTGTGTCTGTCTGTCTGTCCCCCTCTATTAAATTTTAAGCCAATCGAATGATTTTCATGAGACTTGGTGGAAATATCTTGCTACTGTGGCCGAGCTCCCGATGATAGTTTTTGTTGCGAATATTGAAAGTCATGGGTTCAACTCCAGGAACTATCCTTCCCATTGATTTATATTGGAAATCTGAAATCCATCGTGCAGGGTAATATTCTTTTGCACGTTAAAATATCTTAGAATTGTAATATCGGAGCGGGATTTGTACTATTCTCTGAGAAAAGGAATGAAAATTCTAATATATATGGTAGAATTTTGCTTATCGATCGCATTTCTACAAATTTTGCTTAAATACTGGCGTTTTTTCAGTTTTATCACACATTACGAGTGTCGCCATTGCAACGACTATTTTTGGACTCGGATTTGATACAATTAGGTGCAGGGAAGGCAAACCTTTTCTAGCTCGCGTGCCAACATTACCTTAACAAGAGAAAATTTTCCTCTTCGCGTGCCAGTATAATAAAAAATTTTGTTTGATATTACAATATAGCATGTCTTTTCCCACACTGGAAGAAATATATATATTATTTGATTTAAACGCTATATTGAAAACAAACTACGAAATATAGTTTTTTATTGAATTGTGCGAATCCTACATCTCCTGGGTTTTACAAATAATATTAAACGCTAACAAAAAGTAGGGTCCATTAATGGATAAGGCTATCATTGGTAGAGGTTGCACTCTCCATTTTTATAAAAAATTAGTTATCTCATGAAAAATTGTTATACGTGAAAGCGGTTTAATAAATGACATATATGAAGTAATGAATATGATGTATGACATGGACGGAGTGATCCGAGGCATCAATCTCCGTTTGTCAAATTTCAGTTAAATGCTTATCGGTGGTTAACGATATAATAAAAATGTCAGATAATAAATTCTGTGCTAATGTCAGCGGCAGACTCGGCCGCCGAGACACAGGACAATCCCTGTGAGTCGATGACATCTTTGGGACGGTTCCTTCTCAGGACAAGATGTTTTCTTCTCAAATTCTAAAGATTCTAGATTTTCACACGCGTCTGTATGAAGGTAATCTCGGGCTTACTACACAAAAATGCTTTACCGCTCTTTTCAATCACACCATACCTTTCAGTCCACCAATTCTGAAAAATCCTTCGGCTTCCTTCACAAGAAAATTTTGCTTTTTTATTCCTCGATTCCAACATTATTCAAGGGTAATAATTTAAGCGATATAAACTGCTATTCACAAAAAAAAAATTATCTAAATTCTCTTGAAAACGCTTTAAGTAATCTGGTTTTTTCCAAGCACTCGTAAACATCGAACTTTTCAGCAAAGTTTTACTGGCAAAAATAACTGCCGGTCAATTAGAACCCGATATTCAATTTTCACATTTTAACTTCAAATTTAAGCTTGTAGATGTCTCAAGTTCCTCAGATTTTTAGTCACCATTACCACCAACCAGTAAGTTATCCTTATAAAGGTATCTTCCTTGTTAAGAGACGAGAAATATTCCCACCAAAAACGAACGAAACCTCTTTGCGATGTTCATGTTATTAGGCCGTAAGTATATTTGAAGTGAGTGATTGATGAATAATTTTCTAAACAGGCCTCAAGTTTTCATTACGCTTCGTTATTTCAGGCACACTTAGATGCTTCAATCTACATTTCAGTCAAGATAAATGGAAGAATAAATGAAACACTTTGATTGCAGGTTAGGAGACCCGTCTGTAGAATGAGAAAAGAGATGGTACTGTCATATGACGGTTTTGGTAGGCATTTTAACCCTTAAAATGAACAAAAAATGTTATATAAACTAAACTACAAAAATGAACAAGCTTATAATTATGCCAAATGGTTAGGTCTAATAGTAACAGATGGTGATGATGATGATAGATCTCCGAAATGTGACTCAAAGATGGATTTAGAAAAGTTCATTCTTTGGTGTAGGAAATTTAGCATTACAAGCTATCTTTGTTTTTGCTATGGTCGTATGCAGAGAGGAAAATCCAGCAGGAGACGTCGAATGAATCTAATGTATCTATAAGCACAATTAATGACTATTTCAAATTCTTTAATAGGATTTGAGTAAGCAATCCAAATTTAAATTTTGAACAAAAAGGAGTGGAATTGACGCTGATGAGACACATATGCATAAGAAAATAGATGATCGCATTCTAGTTTATCAGCAATATTGGGTTCAGGGGTCAATTTGTAGACAAACAAAACAAGTAAGTTTAAAATTAACAGAAAAGCGCTACAGTGATGCCATTAATGAATTTGTTCTTGGTCCTTTTCAGGTAGGTAGTAAAATTTATACAGAAGTTATTAATCATAACATGGAAATTGTAGATGCCAACAATCCAAAATTCACGCTAATAAAATAAAAAGATTTAGGAGGTCACTAAAACAGTTTTTGCCAGCCAATTTTAGATTCGAAGATCATCAAGAAATTGAAAGAATCCGATATTTTATATAATTTTACTGTAAAAAACATCCAGACGTTAAACATTGTTAGTTTACGCAATAAAAATTTTCAGTTTTATATTTTTTAATTAAAAATACCCCCCAAATCATTATCTAACGGATGGTACCTCTTGTAAACGAAGCCTCTCTTTCGCATCGTTTCAATGCCTACATTTGTTAGATTTCCGGAATCACTTTTTCCATGTCCCTGTATCAGCGAATGGCACATTTCATTTCTTCCATTTTGTGGCGTGCCAACCAAAATCGTTCCCCGTGCCACCCTTGGCACGCGTGCCATATGTACGCCAGCCCTGGTCTAGCGTCTAATATAATACATACACGCGTTACTTTTGCCACATATATACGCGTAATCAATTTAATATTCCGTTCGAATGTATTTGTCATATTTTATAACGCTAAATTATGAAATTTGGGAACACAAAGAGCAACTCATCCGCGGTGAGTTTAAAGGTGTTAATGCCAATATAAGTATCAAATAATTAATTAAGTGGAAAGTAGCCATCATAAGTTCTATTTGGATAATCTTCTTTAAATAAGATATCTATTTTCGTTTACCGATAATAACCTTAATATTATTTGATAAAAAATACAAAATCAAGGAGAATTATTTTAAGCGACTCTCATCAATATCGCACGAATTTAGGCTTTTTATGATAATCGATTTATAATTTCTAGACATTAGAATTTCATCGGGAATTTTTTTCTCGCGGCCATGATTTAGCATCTGCTCCGTCATACGACCACGACAGCATAAAAAAGAAACATTTCCTGAAACGCCTTTCACGGTTTAACTTCTTCTCCCAAAACTTTTGAATCCCCTCGAGAAAATCCACAATATCCAGTTTCCTCGCTGAGCTCAATTCTCTTCCCGCGTTCACCTTAAGACGTCAGACGGGGTGAGAGAAAATCTTTTCGAAGCCTTGTAAAAGCCTACGCGCGCCTTTAAAGAATAAGCTAACAACCGTCGAATCCATTGTTGTCGTCGCGTTCGCCCTTTGATCCTGCCTTTCTCTCGAAAAAAAAATTTTACCCGCTAACCAAAGTTGCTCATAATCCATTCAGAAATTTCTCTCCTCCCCCCACCTCTTACGCTTCCTGCTACTTCCACATTCCTTTAAGGGATCGCTCTTCCAACGACCTCTTCCGGGATCTCTTACAAGGGATAATAATCTCGAAAGGATTTGCTCACCTCTTGTAATCTTCTTCTTATAAATGACTCCTCTGTCTACGTTGTTCGAGTTTAATTTGTCTCTCGTCGAAATGACAGGGTAAATTGACTAAAATCTTTCATTTAGCTGCGAAATTATTTCGCTAACATCAAGGAAGGTCGTGGATTCTCATGAAATCGAAATCGGAAACTTTGTCTCTTAAGATATGCGTGGGGACACAGAGAAAAGTGATGCAAACCTATGGCTAATGTTAGTTGGTACCATCTATTTGAAATTAATGCACTTATTTAAAACGCTCGGTCCTCTCAAGGAGAAATTAAACGTTCTCCTCGTGCTCAGTGTTTTCAGAGAAAAACCTTTAATATTTTTTCGGCCAATCACTCTAGACCGAATTCTCACTCTCGCTTGTACTAAGATGTTGAGTTTCGAGAGGAACGTATTCCCTTTCGAAATCTAATCCGTCAGCTGCCATGAGCAGAGAGAATCGCTTACCAAGATAAGACCCTTAAACCAGAATCGCCTCTGAAACTCGAGGAAAAAAACAAGTGGTTAGGCTGTTGCCAAATTGTCGTTCATCTTTATGCGTTGGGGAGGGAGGAAATTTGGAGGGAGGTGATTGGTCGAGCCGAGTGGGGTGATATTCCTAAAATAACGAGACGGTCGAGTTGGCGGCGGGTGATTGGCTGGTACGTGTTGAAGGTGATTTACAACTTGAAGGCGACCGAACGTGCTTAGTCACCTCTCTTGTTAGGAAGAATACGGGAATCGCAGTGTAATTCTTTTTTTAATCCTACATAGTAGACGCTTTCGAAGTGAAAGACGTTTTGACTTTCTGAAGAACTTCTACTCCTGCCATAATAAGGATTCAGAAAGTAACGTGAGTAATTATCTGTTCAGAAAAACATAGCAATAGTTGCTCGCTTAAATTATTAACAAATTTCATTCAACAAGTGTTCCCGAATCGGATTCCTTTGCTCTAGTCCATGGACGGGCGAACTTTTTACTAATCATCATAAACAGATACGGGAACTTATGCGGTCCGCATTGCCGGATGCAAATGCTTCGGCGAGCCGCATCGGATATTACTTGAGAGAATGCGAGGGATCCTATTAGTCTAAATCAATAATTGATAATATTTAGTACATTATTATATTATTTGATATGTGTCCCGCAGACCGTAGATTGCTTACCTCTTTTCTAGCCCATAATCATCAACTAAGAAAAAGTTCTTTTGAATAGATCAAAATATTTGGTTTTTTCTGAATGACTGAATTCGACCGAGTCAAGGTTTTCGTAGCAATTTTTATGAACTATGTATTTGTTAATAACACTGAATCTGGTGTGCTACAACGAGCTAGTTATGCATATATCGGCGTCGTTTATATTTTACGTAATAATTTAAGAAATTTTGTTTGATTAATAAGCGGTCCATGCTTTATTTAAGCTGCCATTTTGCAGCTATATCTTCCGTATAGGAAGCTAACTTGAGGTACTGGGCTATTTTTATTGGAGGAGTTGTGCAGGTTTCAAATCTCAAAATTTTCCGTTCCGTATCTTCTATCTGTCATTACGTCTATTTATCATTTTTTGGAGTTCCTTTTCCTTTCTTGATAGAAGTAGGTGATCAGTCGGGCATTTTAGTTTTTAAAAATATTTTCTTCAATTTTGAAGTATTTTGTGTGGGAGAAGATAGGATGCTAATAAAAACAATCAGGAAAAGAAAAGCAAATTGGATAGGGCACATATTGAGAAGACAGTGTTTACAAAGGACGATCTTAGAAGGAAAAATCAGTGGAAAAAGAGGAAGAGGGAGAAAAAGAATAGGAATATTAGATAATATAAAGCAGGATATACTACTTATAGAGGTATAAAAGAGGCTTCTAGGGAGAGAGAGAAATGGAGGCAGCGATTCAGTTAAAACCTGTCTTCGGACAGAAGCATGATGATGATGATGATGTGCCTTCTAGTGCTTCTTGCATTAGTCTTCTCCATATGCTTTGAATAGGATCTGCAATAGGCAACAGCCCTATCTTGCTCCTCTGCCAATATTTACTACAATGGTTTCAGCATTTCCCAACCTGACCTATACAACTTGATTCACGCATAGATTCCTGATCAGTGTTATGTCACCAATCTACTCCTATATCTTTTAATATCCTCATCAGCATTACCCAATTTACTCTATTGAAAGCCTTCTGCCAATCGACAGGACATGCGCAGCAATATTTGCTGTACTCTATTACCTTTTCTGCTATGAATCTCACTGCCCCGTTAGCATCTCTGGTTCTTCGTCATTTTTTGAAGCCGAGTTGATCTTACCCAAGCATTTCTTCGGCGCTTATCTTTAGCCTATTATAAACAATCAACCTAATGATCTTAGAAGTGTGTGATAATTGGCTTATCGTTTTGTAGTATTTACACTGCATTGCCCTTGATTTCTTATTTAGTGGGATCACTGTTACTTCTAGGTAATTCTAAGGCAACTCTCTCGAATCGTAAATCTTATTCGATAATTTCGTAATCACTTTCAGTCCTTACGATACGATGAATATAATTACCTCTTCCGGTATCCCATCTATTTTTCAACCTCGCTTTCCATAATACTTGATCCCAAGGTATCTTCTTCAATGTCGTTCTTTAATTTCTATTTGCGTCTATCTTGCCTTGTTGTATTCATTCCATATCTGTGCTGGATTCTTTTGTTCTATAATTATACTACCGTCTGTATTTATAATTCCTATACAACGTATTTTATTAGAGTTCTATCTATTATTATACTATATATTAGATAGATTACTAATTATGAAGAGGTATGGTGTTTATATATGTTATCTTACCGTGTTATCTCCTGTAAGATTTTTATTCTCGGCAGAATTACAGTTGCACGTGACACAAAGAAATTTCATTGAAATAAAAAGTCGTCGTGAAACCACAAACGGGCTTCGATATTCATACCACCGGCTGCGTTAAAAGAATAACCGCACGTAACGATCTTTGGCTTTCATCCGATTTTTTTATCAATTATATACACCTCGCACACCAAACGGGAGGTTTTTGCGTTAAAAATCATTTCCCTCCGCCCCACTAACAAACACGCTCGCCGTCTCCCTTCGTATACGCAGAAAAAGCATCGCATCGGCCGCCTCGCTCTTCTCCCACCACCTCCCCCCACATTCCACCCACCATTTTCCGATTACTTATGCATAGCGAGATACGATTGGCCATCCGAGCGGGAGAATTTTAGCGCGATGCATGTCTCATCCTCCTCCTCCCCTTATTCCCCCCTTCCCATAATTTCCCCCCGCGCTTTACATCTCGGATTGCCTCTCTCTCCATTCAATCCCAGATATATCGGATTGACCGTGAATGTCCACTACTCGTAAAATGTATTGGGCGTATTTTGTGTGTCCGAGTGGGAATTTCCTCCGACTCCCCCATCCCCCTCGTCGCCACACGAAATTGCGAAGGTTTGGCGTGTTTATGTGGGCGTCAGCAGAGCCCCGCATGCTTTGGACACCGGTTCCATCGCATGTCAGGATTTTGACCAGCTCCCCCCCCCCCTCTCTCTCTCACTCTCCCACTTCATCCTTTCCTCTCTAATTACATTTCTCTTTCCTCATACACAATCCTCTCCCTCGCCTATTTAACCATGTCTCCTTCCCTTAGAAAATTATGACTCCCCTTTCCGACTCCAATCCTGCTTCTAACACTCTCTCTCTCTCTTTATTTCTCCCTCACCCCAAACCTCTGTTTCTCATTCTCTATTCCTTTCTCTCAATCTCTTTCTTTCCACTCAATTTATTCGCCTCTCTTTCTCACACTCTCTCTTCTTGTTTCTGCCTCTGACTTTCCTATTTTTTCCCTCTCATCTCCCTCTCTCTTTTCCTGTACCGCCCTCCCTATCTCTTTACCTCCCTCTCCCTCACTCAACCTCTCTTTCTCAACCTGTCTCTTCCCTCTCTATTTGTTTCTCTACCAATAGATTCCTATCGCCACCCTTTTCCTTTCCACGTTTTCACTTTCCCATTCCTAAACCTGCCTTCCTTCCTCTCTACCGCTTCTAATTCCCTTAACCCTTTCTTCCCCTTTAACCATTTCTTCTCCTCCACCCCTTCCTTCCCCTTCGTCCATAGTTCCATTCACTTCCATTATTTCTATCTATAGATCGCTAATTTACCGAATTTTTCAATTACCGGTAATTCGATCAATGTTTTCATAAATACCGATTTACCGGTAATTTATCGGTAACTTTCGACATTTTCAAAAAATGATAAATTAAAACGATATATATGTATTTTTTTAAAATATTTCAATATAAGTACTTTAAGGAAAACACAACATAAACTTAAAACAAAATCGTAAATAAACCTTTGATTAAATAAAAATGAAATATACTCTAAAATTTTATTTTAAAACAAAAGTATTGCCGCTGACTTTTTTATTTGTTGTTTCTTTGGTTGTTAAAATAGACTCGCAGAAAATATCATTTATCCAGACTTTGGTCTCCTAACTGTCTCAACCCTGCCGTAGTAAACGCTTTTTCTGATTAGACACTCGTTGGTCGAACGGTCATTAAGAAATCGAAAGTCGTTTTTAAATATTTTCCTCTTAATTTTTCTTCTTGAAAATACGTCATTTCCTTTTTCACAACATGTGTTACGTCTTTCATGTTTTTTTTAGTTAGATCTTCATCAGTTTTATCTTCATCGCCAATTTAAGTTTTTCCTTCATCGACAACGCAGTCGATGACAAAAGAACTGAAGTTGTAACATTCTCGGAATCAATGACTTCAGTTTACTTAATTGTATTATCTGTTTACTTTTTATTAGAAACCCGTTCAACTAGCTCCACGATTATCTTCGTTATTGTACCCGGTTTACCGGTATTGCAATCCGTATTTCTATCTCATTTTCTCTCATTCAATATTTCCCATTCTCTCTTTCTCCTCTTCTTCCTCACCCGCGCCCGTGTCCTCTTTTCCCTCATCTTCATTTTTCTGAATGCGTTCGGCGGCGATGTGCGTGTGTGCGTGCTGATGTGCACGCGCATGCGTGAAGATTGCGGCGATGTTCATCTGTCTCGCTCCCCTCCAAAAATCCGGGCGGAACGGATTTGGTGTTTTTTACGATTTGGATATTTTTATTACTCGTTCTGTTCCTCGTTGGGAGAGTTTCGTGGTATGATACAATCAGTGTATGATAATTTCGACACAATTTTTCGGCTGTAAAATTAAAGAAAGGTCCGGGTATTTTTTTGCTGATCAATCTGTTGGATGTGGTAGTTAATTCGTTTCCTCTCTTTGCAAATTTACGAGCTCCCTGCGGCGTCGGAACGCTTAATGTACTGTTTTATGAATGAATAAATTCATTTACTTATGCGTAGAAAATGTAAAAAATCGATAAGTAATTTCACAAAAATTTTTGTGAATGTTTTCCGCTCTGTACACATTATATTTTTGTTAGTTTTAGTATTAATTATCTTAAAAAACAGATAAGGGGTAATGATTTTTCTTATAATGGAATATTTGTTTACTGATAGGCTGATACATCTATTTCCATGTATATTATATCGTCGACGAGGCAGTAGCTTATATTTATTTTCATAAATCCAGCCCTTTTAAATGTATACTTGTATGCGAAATTGGATCCCAACCTTGATTATTTTTTATTGGGTACATAAATATCTTCCATCCTACGTAAAAATAGACCGGTGAACAAAATTTACGAACGGCGAGAAACAAAAGAGTTTCCTGAAATGGAATTGTTGGAATATAATTCATTATTAATTTATTTTTAGGTAATAAGTATCATGGTCCCTTACAGAGAACTTTTCTACATTATCACACTTTTCCGCCAACACTTCATATTCGAAACCGTGTAGCACATAATCGATCTAGCCTACCTAGCGCAGCAATTAATGCATTTACGTCATAAAAATTCCCGAATTTCCGAAATATTTCAGCATAAGAATTGATGTTTTAAGCTCGTCTTAAGAAATATTTAACGCAGCATTTATCTTCTAAAGCAGAGTAAGCGTGATGCTATTGGGTGCCTTCTTGTAAAATCTGCGTGTAAAATCCATTTTATTGCCCAATTATAATTGCTGTCGAAAGAAAGTGCTCAAACATCTATTATATAGTATATACACTTCTTACAGAGGAGGAAAATATATGATATATTTGTTGTTTAATTTACAGGTTATGCCTGTCTTCATAGGATCTTCGGATCGTTTTATTCCATCAATATATGGTACTAGTAGAATGTGCTTTCATACTGCAAGCATTTCATCTCACCTTGAAAATATATTCATTTTTAAGAGAGATATTTCATCATTGGAAATATTTCTTTAATTCAAAAGGTTTCTCCTCTGCACCGATTATCGTTTTACTCATTATGGAACAATAATGGAGTAAAACAATCAGTAGTATTTGCAATTTTAAGAATATTATACTTTTTCAATATTTGGTTAATAATGTCACACATTTCTGCCAAATTTTAAAGTTGTACCACATTTAGAAGTGAAATAGCATTTATCTAATTTTTTAAATTCGAATAACTTTTAACGGTCGCAATAACAATATCATACTAATATTGAAATGTTTATTCGTTTATATAGACAATGATCTAAATTTCTTATAAATTTCAGCTCCCTATCTCGCCCGGTAGTGTCTAGACATTTACCAATTTGTTTAAATTTTAAGAATTTTTATCTGCCTAATAAATTAAAATATCTAAATTGTTATAATCCCAATTTCGTTTTTTTATAAACTCTACCTAATAAAAAAATTTCAGCTCCGTAGCACATTCGGAAACACATAAATCTTGAAATTTTGTTTAAACAATTTCGAATTTTTAGCTGCACTATTGTTGAACTTTTTTAAGATTTTCGTTTTTCTAGTCGGTTTTGCGCATAGTTCTACCAATAAAAAATAGAGTATCCTTCTATATATATGTTGTATGTTACTCTTCCTCTGTAAGGAACGTCTATATATAATGATATGTAGGGCATATGTTTTCGGATTAAAAACAAAGTTACGTTCGTGGCATAATTATCGGGTTTTTTTAAATTTTTGAAAGTTCGGGTGATATCGGGTTGTAATGAAAGCACAGGGTTATATGTTTTAAAAATTCGGAGTAAAACAGGTTTAACAAAAATTAATTAGGAAACATTATAATTTATATAATTTTATATCAAATACTCATTGATTGAAGATGATACCCGTATATTACAATAAAGTATAAATCAACAAAATCATTAAGTCAGATTCTCAGACATAATACATATCAAGATAATAAATAGAATTAAGAACCAAATCATGTTGTCATTTTTACACAAAACTATTACTAATATCGAATAGAGTGAAACGCCTAACCAGTTTACTCAGAAATATGTATTACATAATAAAGTGAATGTTGATTTGGCATCTTTTATCAAAAAATTATACTTAATTGAAAAAATAGATAAAAATATTGATCGTTTGATCTATTATTTATAACTGTAATTTACGTTATATAGAATTAATAAAATTATATTATAATAGAACTGTTTTAAAATAAAATACTACCTCAATTTATTGTTAACATAGAGTATCAACTGCATACGGAGGGTATCCTCTTGTACTATTCCTCTCTGGAGTTTGTAAATATCGCAAATGGCTAAATGATCGTTCCACATCACAGCTACCTATAGGCATACATAACAGTGTTAAGGCTGCCATGCTTAGTAATGAGTATTGAGACCCAGCATCTATTCAAAATTTCAAAATGTTCAAGTGTTGGTTCTCAGTTGAGGGCTCTTGTAAATATGCTGCAAGTTCGGATTTACATTCGCCATCTGCTTCACAAAGGCTGAATAGCTGATCACAGTCATCAATATTTTTGGTATGCATAGTTTTGTAAAACGGATCTAATACGGAAGCCATATTCCATATATCCTTAATCGTTTTGTTAACATTTCTATCTATCGTAGCCGTCCATTTTGATGAAAGGACTTCAGAAAACTCTTTAAATCTCATGAGAATGACTGTAGTGCGAGGAAGTGTTTTCATAACAGACACATGCACCCGTTTCTAGAGGTTTCCAGTTGTTTCATCTGTTCCTTTATGCGTACATTAACAATTTGATTGATTCTATGTAAACTTTGTGTTCTAGTTTCACGTTGCTTTTGATAATTGATGATTGGTGTTAGTCGCTCTTCTAAGTATAATAGTAAAGTGTATAGTTCAGTCTGACCAAGAGACTCAACAATTTCTCGCAGTTCAAAAATTTTCTACTATCATGTTACTCTGAATTTAGCACAAATTTCTTTGTGCCATCCCACATTTGTAATGTTATTTTCAAACTTTCGTAACAACTAGCCCAATGAACAGGTACAACCACTGAAGGTTTGACTCCAGGTATGTCTAAACTGATACATGCGGCTAAAAATGTACCATACTCTTTAGGGGAATGTTTAAAAACCGCTCCTAACTTAACGACATAATTCGTGGCCGAAATCATAGGTTGACAGTTAATGGCTTGGTAAACAGCAATATGAATTAAGTGGGATACATCAGTGACATGTAGAATGTGTCCATTTTCATCATTCTGAATATTTGAAACCAATGCTTTCATATATGATGCACTATCTGTTGCTACACAGAGTATGTCGGCCCATTTTTCTCCAATCTTTTCCATAACTAGTCCTAGAATTTTGGCAATAGTAACGCTGTTACCAAATGTTACAAAAGAAACGTCTACTAAAAACAGTGATCTTCTTTTACGGCTATCATCGTAATATGTCACCAAGGTACTCAAGATCGGTCGCCCAACTACATCGCAACTTTTATCAACAATTAAACTAATTTTCACATCTTTCATTGAAACCGTTATTTCATCAAAGTCTTCGTTAAATACTTTAGGCAAATAATTTTTTATTAGTGTGTCATACATCGGCATAGTTTTTGTTGCAAGGCAGTACTGTTTCACAAAATCACCCATCGGACCATCACATGTCTCTATACTCAAACCAGCATAAAACGCTGCACGGATAAAGTCATAAATCGCACCTTCTTTCTTCTCTTCCTTTTCTTTTTGTCTTACTTGCATCTCGATCAGAGTTGGCTGTTGGCGTAGAGTTCAAGGTCCGATGTTTGAAGCTTCATCACGTAATTTTCCATGCCTTGCGGAAGCGAGGTGTTCTTTTAATCTGTCGTACGGCTTCTTGTCTGGTTCCACTGAAACTGTTACGCAGCAGCATTTACACACTACAGCATTATAATCGCTGCTGTTTTCGTCACATATAACAATTCCAGATATTCAGTTACCCAATCCGAAACTCTCTTTCTTTTTCGTCCCATAATAAGGAAGTGTTAAAGGGCTTTTTAAAATATTTAAAAAAATGAAGGCCTTTATTGGACAATTCTAACTTAATACAATATTAACAAACACCGAATAGCGAATAGCGCTACCTAATGTTTGAAATTTGGTCTCTGAGCCACGAAAATGTGTAAAATGTATGCATGCTACAGTTGATAAACGCTTGAATACAAAGTATTGAATAAAGGTCTGACGTTGTGATAGTTTTATTCTATGTGGCCAACTATGTTACAAGGTTATATCATTGAGCCAGAATTGATATACATTGTAAAAAGATTGAATACGAAAGCCAGAAGTATTGCTAATAGTTGCTGCTCTATGATCAGCATATCAGTAAAAGATACATTTGTTCGTCCTGTTAAATTCCATTCCTGTGTTAGATATAGCAAATGATAAAGTTACGTATTGCGCAAACTTTTACTGTATGTTATTCTCCGGGATATGAAGCTTGTACATCAGGGCTGGCGAACACGTCCATAGAGACTTTAATTTCAGTCTATCACGACAGAATTACATTCAATATAAGAAGTAACTTCTCAATAAGTAAACCATTCTCAAATAAAAATTAAACCTAAAATTTGCAGTGTAATTTTGATATTAATAAAACGAACATTTCCTTACCATGTAATTTACTTTCTGCTTGAATCACGGGAGACAAAGTGAATAGATATACATAGTATTTAGCAGCTAGTTTCAGTGAAAAAAATGTCGATTGCGACGCAAAATAAGTTGGCAACCTGGTGTACTTACATTAATTAAATAATTTTATTTCCTGTCCATATCTCTACGTGTTAGTAAAAACTAAAATTAATATCGAAACTCATGATTTTAAATTAATTACATCATAATAAATGATGCCTATTCAGGCATTTGCAGATTTATTAGCGTAATGCATTTTTACTCAGTAATTTCAACTCATGTTTTGAAAAATGTTGACCTTTGTCAATTGAAATCATGATTTGAAGAGCCGTGCCCTTAGTTTTTTTTATTTTTTATTACTAATGTAATATTTTCGGGTTTTACCACTCGCCTTCAAAGCCTATTTCATTTACCAAAATTTCGACTTTCCGTTTCCCAACGCTCTCTCTCTTACCGCCTCCCGTTTGAATATAATTCTTTACTGGCTTCACTTCCAAATCTAGACATTTTTTCACCCACTTCTTTCCGTAATCTACTACCTGCTGCGTAATCCTGTTTTTCTCTAATATTTGGCGCTCTCTGTGTTATGATCATTTCAATTGCTGGTAATATTGTTAACTCATCTTATTTTAGTTATTTATTTTAATGTTATATTATTTGTTATGGTTATATGTTTCAATGTAATGAGGCCTCTGTGCTGTTTTTGAAAATGAATAACTAAATAAATAAAATAAATAAATTTTAAAAATTTATCCTGGGGTAAAAATCGGGTAAAACCCGAAAAACATATGCCCTAGTTATATATTACTCCTCCTCTATAAGTAACGTCTATACATAATGATAAAGACTGCTGTTTTGAAATAAAGGGTAATTTTGCGACTCGGATGATTTGGGGATTCCATAGGATTATGTAAGTATATTTTCTGAAGAGGTTAACATTTTTACTTTGTGAACCAAAGGGACCGCAAAAATCGTTATTATCAAATAGTAACACAATCCTAAATAAGAATACATCATGATGAATAAAGAAGTACGCTTCAAAGTAAGTTTGGTGGACAACGCCGAGGCGATAAGAATAAAAAACGTTGAGTTTTTCCTTCGTAAAAAGTACAAGTCCGCTAAACGCAAACCCGAAATAATTCTCTCGCCCGAAGTTTCATTTGCCCACGACCGAAACAGTTGACACTTGAGTGTGAAGTATCGTTTCCGGATGTGTCGCGTCCTAGGTTTTTTCCACCCGTTTTTTCCCGGTTTATACGTCTTGCCTCCCTCGCGTCACTTTAACGGAGATATCTGGGCCAGCACAATCAGCTCTCTCTCTCTCTCTTCCTCATTCTCCATACTCTTCTCTTATTCTTCGTGTTTTCCTCTCTTACTTCTCATCTGTCTTGAATTCCACATGTATCCACACCCAATTTTTTAGCTTCTCTCGCACGCAAAAGTAACTCGCTAAAAAAAAAAACGAAACGCTTATAGGGATTCCAAATAATGGCCAAAACTGAATTTCCTTTTCCATGCATCTCGTCGAAGGCAAGCCTCTGCCCGCTTCAACGGCTGCGTTGCTTTCTTTTTTCTCCTCCGCCGAAGGCTTTCCTTTCTCCTTTCTTTTCCGAGGAGCGCGCACTTTTCAGGAGTTTCTTTATTATTATTTTTTTCCGTTCTATTCATTCCTGCTGAAAGATATTCTCCTCCTCCATCCTTTTTCTCTCTGCGATCACTGAAAGACGTCCTCCTTTTCAAAAAATACAAAAAAATAAAAGAGAAGTATTTTATATTTTTTCTTTGCGTAATTAGGGTAAGTCAGTTTTTAGGTCCTGAACAAGATGGATGAATAGGTTCTCTTTTGGTAAATATTTTTCCTCCGACCGTTAAGTGTAAGAATCTGCGCTGATTCTCTTTTCTAAGCGATTTATTTGCCCGCGATCGCTGTCAGTTTTTTTAAAGGTGTAATAAGTTGTTGGATTGATGACGTGAATCCCGAGCCCGTGAAAGATTTTAAAGACTAGTTAGGCTTGGTTGTTGTGTGAAGAGGTGCATCTTTCGTTTATTACGATTACAGTGCGGTATTAGAATGTAGAAAAGTAAATCGATTGATTAAGCAGTTCAGGAAAAGTTCTTCCTATATTCATCCCTTATTTTATCCTTATTTCACTTATCTGTTCCATTGCCTAAAGTGTCTATATTGACTAGAGGCGAATGCTGAACTTTAGCATTGCCTAAAATTCTATCGAACAAAATTACTAGAATTAATAAAATTAAATAGGCTACAATAAATGAAAATGCCGATAACATTTTATGCTAACTCGAAAATTACGATAATGGACTGAAACTAGAAAAAATATATTTCCTGGAACGTCGTCTTTTGCTATCGAATAGATTAAATTTTATCATCACTCGGTATTTATTTAATCTTTGAAATGAGAAACCTTTAAGTTAGCAGAGTTGCAGTTTCCACGCTTTGTATGATTTCGCAGAGCTAATGTACGATAGACTTCCAGTGTAAACAACACGGAGGGATAGACCGGTTGATCGAATAACCGGCTAATCCGTATCTATATTTTTGTCACAAATAATAATAAATTAATTTGGTGAAATCGTCGGTGTACAATGTTGAGCAAAATAGAAAAAACTTGCCTAAAATGTTTAAATCATTCAGAACAATATCCTATGGAGAGAAAATTGTATAAACAGTTTTCAGAAACGAGAGAGAGAGCAAAAAGTATTGGAACGGCATAAGAGGAGAACTTTCGCTTAAACAAGGACACCGTACTTAGTTTGAAGGCAGTTAATACGAAGGGTCTGTCGGGAGTGAGAATAATTGATTTTAAAATTTGAAGTAAGCTACTTTTTTGGTAAAGGCTAATTGCCGCGGACAAACTTCAAGGACGTTAGTACCTTATATTACGTCTAAAAACTAAGAGAGATAAATTAATACCACATTTTTCCTATAATTCTTTTTCATTGGCGGTAATACTAACGAAAGCTTGATGAAAATAATAGACGACGCTCGCAAAAAAGCGATCCATAAATATGAGCGTTCCTTCCAGTTATTTTTTTTTATAGAATTTGTTTACTTTCTTCATAAAATTGTGAATTTTTTATAGACGAAAATAAATTAAGCAGTTTTTTAATCTGAACATTAATCTTAATTGGCAAAAGTGAAAATATTTCTCGGTGTATCAATCTGCTTAAAGTTTCATAATTTAACTGATAAAAAACTTTAATATAACCTGTATATTGGCTGACAAATGGAAAACATATAAAACAAATATAGGTACATATTTTCTCTGATAGTTGACCAAAAAAATATAATTAACACTATAACCCATTGCGTTGGCAATGTACGTAGTAAGACTTTTTTAAAGGAAATATCACGAATTTCTATCTCGTAACGTTTTATTTTGATGGATTTTTAGATAAATGGCTTTTGCGTAAGATTTTAGGAGCGAGCCAACGACAGTGGACGTACCGCATATGGCCTGATGTGCAACTCAAAGAGCTTTCCCTTATGATTTTTTTCCGTCCAATCTGCCATCTGCTTTAAAGTGCCTTATTCCAGAAGCAAGGAGATTGGAAGCGAGGAATAAAAATGGAAACCTCGTTTCTTTTTTTTTCTTTCCCGTTCCTCATATAAGTATCTGTTAACTCATTCACTCTCGGCCCTCAGACAAAAAGAGGGTATATAATTACTTCGCCGCGAGAGAGGGAGTTTGGAAATCATAAAATGAACAAATAAACAGTATACATTTTCGACAAATTTTATTTAATCAGCAGTTAAATATTCACGGGTTATATAAGCAAAGCGAACAACGATGTTCGAAAAACAAATTCGAAGCATTATTAAAATTATAGTGTCAAAACTACAAGTAACTGCATCGAGTGTCGGCGATATTCTTCCTCTTTTCCTGAAGATCAGTGTTTCTCGACGTTTTTACGTTCACGGCTCCCTTAAGACACTGAATTTGGCGGAATCCCTTCCCGCCCATTAGAAGTAATCGTGGGTAATATTTTATTATCATATATTTAAGTGAGCAGAAATTAGTAATCTAGAGAAATCAAATCGGATCAAATATAAGAATACCAAATCTAAGGCAAAATGAAGAACTTCCTCTCACAAATCCTCGCAGCACCACAGTTGGGTAACACTGCTATAGATAGAAATTGATGGAATAATATGATCCGAAGATCCTATGCAGACAGGCATAAGCTGTAAAGGTGGGAATAATTTTGAAACGAGAAAAAAGTCTGCTATGACCGGGAATCGAATCCGGGACTTCAACTTACTGGGCGGATATTTCTACCTCTGAACTATCGATAGTTCAGAGGTAGAATATCCGCCCGGCAAATGGAAGACCCGGGTTCGATTCCCGGTCATAGCAGACTTTTTTCTCGTTTCAAAATTATTCCCACTGCTATAGATCATTGAAAATTCTCTCTAAGTATGTTAATAATGTCCTAGATATGAGTTAATTGCAAGCGTTTGCAGTTTTAATAGAGTCTGTACTGCACAGTCGTTTTCCAAGGTATGCAATATACCGTTATAATAGTAATTTGGTACAAAACGAGGGATATAAGAATTCCAAAATGAGCATTTCATCCTGTTATGAAAAACATATTGCATTATCTATAGAGTGCTTAAGAAGAAAGAGGATTTAAAATGCTTGTTTATTTTAAAATGTTTTAGTTTGTCTTGCGTTCGCTTCGTCGATAATATGGCAAAATTTCGCGTTACAGAGAGAAAAAACAGTATAACGACTGGTGAAATGTTTGATTTTATGATTTATATAATGATTCCAGTTTCAGAATCCTAGACCTCACTTTTCTTACGGCCGTTAATGACATTTACCGCCATATAAAGTAAAATTTTTATTGTTTTCAAATAGCACGTTATCAGCGTTCTTCTGAATTATTATCTGGTTCTCTCATACACTCATGACTAAAGAATTTCCGTGTTAGTCTTATGGCTAAATTCTAGAACAAACGCTTCTATACGAAAAATTAAAAAAACATTGTTATGACTATTGGGTGTATTTAACATAAGTACTTAATTTCTAAATTTTGGATACTTAAGTACTTATTCTGCAATTTGATACCGTTTATTTAAAATCGGCATATTTTAATATAATGACAGGAATTTAAACTAATCTAGAGATTTTGGTAAATTTTGCGTTTATAAATTTTATACTGACTATTATTTTTATGAATGTGTCTTATTTTTAAAAACCCTTCGATGAAATGAAATAAATGTTAGCTTTGTTAATTTTTGTTTTGAGTAATTAAATACGAACATAGTTTCATCCGCACGGAGAATTTTTTAGGAGTGTGTCATTTCCGAAATTTGTGGAATAAAGACGCGCTTAACCAATAATACCATTTGTTAGTCTTTTACTTTGGCGGTTTCCAGGTAAACGTCGGGTGCACTGACCCGAAACAACAGCGTGGTGGGCGGC
Organism: Tanypteryx hageni; assembly: GCA_028673005.1. NCBI lineage: Eukaryota > Metazoa > Arthropoda > Insecta > Odonata > Petaluridae > Tanypteryx > Tanypteryx hageni. The sequence continues at coordinate 174,980,534 of CM054115.1, read as the reverse complement.
GAGTGTTTTCCCATTAAAAGCTTTTACACAAGCTGTAGTAGTTCGTAATAAAATTAAATTAAAAAAAAGCAGAGTCGTCCGACATCGGCGCGCTGAGAATGATGGCACCGACGATGCATTTGGGAATTCTCAATTACTACGGAAAAATTATGCATAAAACTGTGCGGCAGTAAAAATTTCTCGTCCCTCGCGAAAAAAAATGTTCTCGCGTGTTAATTTATAGTCGTATGCTACCATGCGCAACATAAAAGAGACGGTTGCTAGTGATTCAACAATTTACATAGTATTTTGGAGTTTTATGTGTGTGGAACATGATAGTTCAACTTTTTAAAGGACTTTTTATTCAAAACTATTTATATAAGATGAAATTCATTTAGCTTGGAGATTAAGTTTGCTTAAAACAACGCCGGGTAAAGTAAAAATAAGTCCGATAAGCATTGTTATCTAATAGTTGTTTAAAATAAAATAAAAATTTTTACTAATTCTCCAATACAAAATACTTTCGTATTATTCAGGTTATATTTGACTCGACATGTTTTCTTAAGTCAGGTTCTAAAAACCTATTTTAATAGAGCCGTTTGCTGTGGGCTATGACGTAAATTTAACTGTTCTTCCTGTAGCGAGTTTTTCATTACATGAAGTTTTTGTTGGTAAAGGACAAAGTTAAAAAAATATTCATCTTTTTGACAAAAACCAAACTTAAAGCTAGGAATACATGTACAAATATACCTCGCGATACACTTTTTTCGGTTTTACGATCATTACAATTTCTGACTCTACCTCTCAATCCGCTCGCTTGATTCGCTCTTACAAAAACCTGAGAACTAAGAGCCTTTCTCTACCCATTCGAAAGGTCTCAACGCGAGCAATAAAAAACCACTTTTTTATTATATACGGACTAATTTTTAATTGTTTTCATTTTCATTTCATGTACATACAATATTGCACCGGAGAAGTAATGTAATATACGAGTTTCTTTTTATGTCCAAGGTAGTGTTTCGGCGGACTACAGCCAGTTTTCAGTCCGAGCTCGTGGTGGTAACACATTGAATTTGTGCTCGAGTTTTTACCCTTATTAGTTTAAAATGTCGCAAGCGAAAAAAATAAAGCGAAATATTCCACTTAATTAATTAATTACATTGGATATAACAAAACGTTTTGAAAGTGGACAAGGGCACGCTGCTGTAGGTCGTGCTATTTCTCTAGCGCCGCCGACTGTGAGAACTATTTGCAGAAGTGTTGAAAAAATTAAATAGTCTGCTCAGTGGGCTACTTCTTTAACATCAACGGTGCCGGGGGGGGGGGGGGGGGCATAATCGAAGTGAATCACTGATAGAAGTGGAGCGTTTGCACAACATATGGATCGAAAAACAAAATATTACACTCGGTTCGTATGTTTGGCGAAAGATGGAAACACAGTGTATTTTGCGTTTTATATTGTAGTGACGTTGCCCAAAAATTATGTAATGCCCTTCCGCAGGTCAAAAAGTATATAAAAATATTTTAAGCCACCAATCTAGGGGATTGAAAGTTTTTTATATGGATTGTATTTTATTTATACTTTGATAATATTTAATAGAGTATTGTGTAAAATAAGTACGTAATATATATCGCGCGCGCTCTCTTTTCCCCGCCTACCTTTTACATGGTTTCCAATGGGATGTTTACATTCGTTTAGCACCTTTTCGCGTAACAGGACCCTTTTATGGAACATATCTCTCGTGCTTACCCGTGATTTTAATCCATTATGAAAGCATCCCTTATTTAAGCATTCCTCTTATATAAAAATGTGTTATGCAAACCGTTGATTCGAGATACGCTCTGGTTTTGTGGAACGCAACTCGAGCGTATTGCGAGGTATACCTGTATTTGAAAGATTTGGTTTTCATTATTTGTTATATTAACATTTACGATAGAGGATTTTCTTGACTGGGTAACCAGTCTCGTTTACATCATTAATACTTTCTACATTTTAAGACTGTGCATACATCCTTATTCGGTTGTATTAAAAATGCCACTCTTTTTTAATATATTTTTTTTAATTTTTAAAAGGCTTTTTTAGTTTTTAAATATTTTTTAGTTTTTAAATATTTAGGTTACAATTATAATCGCTTCTCACTGTGTGTTCTACAACGATGTTTTAGTGAACCAGCCTTCTTCTTAATGTCTCATAGAATTGCATTCACATGCTATATTTTCGTCTTATTTTAATGACCACAATCAATGGAAAACCTCAACTTTTGTATTAATAGTGAAAAAGGTATCTTTTATTAAATCCTCGCATTGCACTTGATGTATTACTCCAAGTCAACGGCATAACTCTTAGGCCCCATTTTTCAAACATCCATGAATACTCATGGGGGGGTTGAGAATGTCAGCTTCCGGTCTTGCTCTATTTTTAACGAAATGCACCAAGGATTCAGCCGTGCTCGACTTCTCTCACGGAGCACGGATATCTTGCCAACCACAATAAATACAAAAACCGGGTCAATGTCAGAAATTGGATTTCTGTGGAGAATTATGCATAGGATAAGTGAATTGCTCAGAATTACCTGTGTTTAATGCATTCATACGCTCAAGCTAATCGAAAATGATTTTCGGTTTTCGCTTACAATCTGGTTAAGGATATTTTACAAAAAAATAATGCGGTGATAAGGAGTTTAAAGCTTATTTTTTATTCTAATCGGTAAATTATATTAAGTTTCTTATTTCCATATATTATTTGTGACATTAAAAACCTGGTAGGTGTGTATGGATACGAATAACCTATTAAATTTGTTTCAGATCAGTAGTTTTATATTTATGCTGCATTTCTGATGTAGTTTTCCCATGTACTTGAAATAAGTTTTTATCTTTTGTATTTTGGCGAGCTAATACGTTTCTTTTCATATAAAAAAATATGCGTTCAACAGGAAGATGCGCGTCTATGTTTGATTGATAAATCTACGCATTTCTCAGCTATACTTGTATTTTCTGTCCATGAGAAATTGCATATATAGTAGGCCAAGGCTCTAGGCTACGGTCGCACGCGATGAACAGCGACATGTATCAAATCTAGGAACAACTCCGGATTTTGCATTTTGACAAACACACACACACACACCTACACAAAAAAGTTATCCTGCGAATTCGAGAATATCCTGCGAATTCGAGAGAGGCTGAAGAATTTGCACGAGGAAAAGTGTGCAAGGCGATGTTGTTGTGATGTTGATTCTATTTGGCGAACCTACGAGAGGAGGAAGCTTTCTGATTCCTGCGGAAGATGGGAAAAGTTTTCAAAGAATGAGACGCGAAGAGCTTATGCATAAAGTTAAAGGATGAGAGATTGGACGAAGAGAGAGGGATAGTGAGAGAGAGAGAGAGAAGTGGGAAGGGAGAAGAGCAGAAAGCTTCCACCATCCGTGCTAGCTCATCTGAGAAGTGCGTTTAGTTAGGTTCTCGAGTGAAATCCATTTGATATTTCTTACCTTCTTTAGTCGGAAACAAGTGAGCCCTCCCCTAAATTCCGAGTATCTTTGGTAAATATTCGAGGGGAGAGTGAACCAATGTCTGTTGCTAACGCCCTCTTGGGGAAAAAATTAAGACATTGATATGGCTTTAATGAGAGTGTAGATGTTTTCAAGTGCCTTTACGATGCTGTTCACTTGAAATTGCGGAAAATATTTGCCGCAGTCTATAACGCAAATGAGTAAAATGCAAAATTATTTGCTTTAAAATCTGGGTATTTAGTTAAGCAATTTAAAATAACTCCGGACCTACCTTGGTATTTTTTATGGTCATCATAATCTTTTGTTATTTTCAATGCATGCGTGAAGTCGCATTTCCGTTCCATTGTGAGTTGAGTTTTTATGTAGGCATTATTAATTCAGCGGTTTAATATTTGGCAAAAATATCTTAGTGTGCTGATTTTAATGAAACATATACTTGAATTACTAGAAAACTTTGTGTATTAATATTGCAATAGGCAAATTTCAAACATGGATCCGAGGAACTGCTTTTAAGTATAAGGAGTTCTTTTCGTAATTTGTTTTCTGTAACCTTTGCAGAAAATTTTAGTAAATTGAAATGAGTAAATTCGATAGATTTCAGATTATTCAGATTGACAGAATCTTTTAATATTCGCGATTGATAGATTAAAACACTTTGAATGAAATAGTTTTGAATTTAAAAATCAAGCTCCCGCAGTCTTTGGAGTTAGAAGAGTACCAAGAAAGTTTTAAAAAACCGAAACAACTTATGATAAAACGCGATCAGGGCAGAGTTTATTCGTTATGAGTGAAAGGATCAGCTTGGCCAACAAGACATTGCTGCGTTCCATTGCAGAATTTCAAATCAATAGTGTGATAGTGTTCAACACGAATATAAGGTTAGACACAATCCTGTACTTGAATTGAAATTAAAACTGGTTGCGTAATTTTTGAAACAGTGTATACAGTCCATAGTCGCAGTTTCACGTAATCACGGACATTTTTTAATTAACTGTGTGACTGTATCTATTTGTGACAAACAGACCGCTTGTTTTTTTCCAGAGTTATCATTGTCTTTTCTTCTGGAAGGTGAAAAAACATAAAATAAAAAATATAATGTCACGCAAACAATAAAGCACACAAACGCCATGCTTACATTTTACATATGAAAATAATGAAGATTCAAGTAGACCACGAGAAGGGTTCACTTAAAAATACTTTTCTCGGGTATATTTTCGGTGAAGTACCACTGAATACGGCTGCTTTGTATTTGAAATACGCATATGGTTTCCTACACCCTTGTTGGAGCTGTTGAAGATACCCTTAGACTGGTATTATTTAAATGCTTGTTTTTGAATGTTTTCAGCAATAAGACGAGCTCAATAATTCCCTGTTGAACGACAAGGGTTATATTACGAAATATCTTCTATTTCCTCCAAACTCTCTCTTTATTTTCTACTATTTACAAGGAATTAAGCACCCATGCTTATGCTTCAATAACTTTATCACTTTGCTGGATTAATGGCGTTATTATTTCCATTAATATATGTATTGTTATTCACTGAGTTTGTATTTAACTGGTTTTGGTAGTGAGCCATATGCCATTCAATATTATATCCGTTTTTATGCAAGCTATCATTTTATTACTATGTTTTATGATCCTCATTAAAAAACTTGAACAATCACAGTTATGTTTTCACAGCTGTAAAAACTGCTTTAGAATACATGTACCGGCTTCAATTTAATAAGAAAATTTCGAATTGCTGTCCATGTCAGTAACTCTTGAGAGTTCCTGCATCCTTGTATATTTTCAGAAAACTAAGTTGACCGAGTTATTTTTTAGCAAATTTACCTAACTTATTCCTTTTAGGACCCAGAAAGTCCCTAAGAAGAGTGACACAAGAGTTAAAAAGTTCCGAATTTTTATAAAAATTCTTATGCATCGGAAATATTGAATGTCCATTTCCCGCCACCATATGGCGCTACACACCGACAATATCGAAATTTTTTTCGTCCGCATCCTTCCGCTCCGCAGTTTTTTATTTTCTTCCTATTCCCATTTCTCTTCTTCTCCCCTTGCCCATCCGTCAATGCCCTGGGAACTCCCTTATACTTCGTATCGGGGAGTTGCAACTGGGCCACGCCTCGCCTTGAAATTGGCTTTCTTTTCCAAACTTATTCTCGATGCCCCGTTGACCCCATCGCAGCCTATGCCCTGTCTCTCCTCCATTTCACCCTCTCTCCCTCTCTCTCTCTCTCCATACGACCCTTATGAGTCCTCATCCCTTTCCTCCTCCGAAAACGTATCCCTGAACCTCCCTATCCTCCACAACCTTCCCTACCCTCGGGAAAGGGATAAAACCCGACCTGCTTATCCTTGGCAATTCCATCGCCATGACTTCTATTTGAGAGCGTGATCATTCCATTCTTTCTTCTTCTACGTTTCTTCTTCCGTCTTTTTTACCCATCTTCCTCCGCTCCTATTCCTCTCTCTTTCTGTTTGCAGTCTCGTTCTTACGGTTTCCCCATCTTGTCTCCGACTTTCATCGCATTCTCCCTTTGCGTGTTTCCACAGAAACCGCTTCCTCCTTTTTGTCATTCATCTCTTTCTTTCAATTTCGTCTGCCGCGTGGTTACGTGTATCCAGTCCGATTTCTTTCCCCACCTTTCTCTCTCTCATCGTGTGTTTATTTGCCTTCGTTCGTCATCTTTCGCGATGCGCTATTTCTACCATTACAAATATTTCTCGAGCTGCATTTTTTCAAGTAGGAACGGGTATAGCAGCGGTTCTCAACCGGTGTATCGCCGATTTAAATTACGATGGCTTGAAAAAAATCATTTTATTAAACAGAGTTTTTGTCATTCTCTTGCACAATTATAAACAACAATCAAAATAACGTTTAAGCTTAAACTGTTAATCTCACGCTCTATTCCTTTTAGTTCGGCGGATTGTAGTTTGCAGTGCGCCGCGCACGTGAGTTTCGACTGTTGTGTGTGTTGCGACTGAGTCAAGGTTGAGAACCGCTGAGGTATGGATATCTATGTCGCGAAGAATATATCGTATTTGGTATGATTTGCATATTAATCATAAAAATCTGATGTGGCCACCACATGACTTTCTCCATATCTGTAATATTTGTAAAAATTCCAAATAGGTTAGAATGGTTAGATAATGATAAATATTTTATTTATTAATTTTATTTATTCGAATACATTTTTACATTTATCAAATATTAAAGCAAATATTTCAAAATAACGGATAAGTCACAAGAGTAAACACCCACTTCCGGTTGGCCGATTTTTAACAAAAACTAATCAGTTCTTTTGACTTTTATAAGTATGTTAAATATAAAATTTCGCGTTGACCTGATTAATAGTTTTTGAGTTAGAGCACCCACAAAAAGCTATCACACAACACAGACATAGAAAATAGTCAAAACGTGTTCAGGGGGTCTCAAAACGTGAATTTCCGTTGAAATCTGAGTCGATTTTTTTCATGAATACAATACTTACTATACTATACTATCTATACTATACTATACTACGTATAGTTTATTTCTGTTATTTGTAAAGTCTAAAATATTAGCAAAGCAATTTCAGGGAGAGAATATGGCGCGCTATTTGAAGAATGTGAAAGTTACATCATAACACCAGTGCTTCGAAAATAACACCAAAACCCCGGTAAACCTATCCCATCGGTAGATTTAAAGAATAATGATCATAGTATGTTATGCTTATCGTCTTTTTTCGTCTTTGACTTGAAATCGCTAGCATTTTACGTTTATTCCCTTTAATTTCGACTAAATTTGCATTTTTTTTCGATAAATACCTTGACGACAATGGCATTATTAAAATCCAAGGGCTTAATGTTGTTTCGGTTTATTTATTTAGTTACCTAATTAATATTCTTATTTAGTGAATCGTGCTTAAACATGGTGTAATAATAGAGTATATTATTTAATTTAAATTTGAATTTAACGTTAATGAATATGAAAAGTTTTAAGAAAAATATATAAATTTTAGTAATAAAATATGTTCTATATTTCATTTAAACAGCAACCCATGCGATGCCAGGTAAATCTTCTAGCATTGTATAAATCGCTTGCGGTGGCATTTATATAATATATTCTTTTATATCGGTGAAAAAAGTCCATTTTTATCGAGATTTATTTAAGATTTTGGACATTTTTCAACATGATGACATGCTTCGAATTTCAGAGTATTTATATCCAAAAAAGGGCGGATATTAGTTTTAAAAATTAATTTTTCTTTAGAATATAACGTTGGTCGATTACAATTAAAGGTGGCTGATTTTCAGTCAAAATGTGCGTCTGCTATTCCTAACTTTAACTTTAGGAGGGACATTTATTTTAGCACTTGTATAATTTATTCTTAAGCTGTTCATCGAGTTTTTCCTTTGCTATGCCTGTTCTACGCAAACTTCATTCTCATTCTACGCTTAATTTATCATCTGAAGTTTTCGCGTTCTATATTTTTTAGCGATCTCTCTCCTTTCTCTCTTCGCTTTCTCCGATTTCCCGAGAAGAAAAGGAGGGTTTAATGAAGGTCAATATCGGATAATATCTGCGTCCAGATACGGAACCGATATTGGCGCTGGCACATAATGCCAATATTGATAAACTCGCCGTATAAATTTTGCTCGTTCCTCTTTCGGGTCGCGCAAAGCATACTAATGTAGGTGGATTCCGCGACGGCGGTGTTTGTGCGAGTTAAATAAATAAGCGTTAAAGCCGTAATTACCTGATTGATGGCGGTGTCTAACAGGGTCGTTAAATTAATCGACGTTTCGTCTTCCGTATGTTTGTCAGGTTGGTACGAATGCGACAACAAACTATGCTCTGCACGCACAGATGGACGGCAAAGCGCTTCAATACTGAAAAACCGTAACTATTTAGACTTTAAAACAACGACCGCCATAATGTCACCTATCACATCGCTTGTAACGACTTGTGAGTGGTTTGCCATGTCTATCCGATAGCTATTAAATGTTAAGAATCCCATTAACCTTTCATTATAATTTTGCCCATTAATTTTTCAATTTTTCCTTTTATATCAACTTTTGCTTTTGATCTCCCATTTTTCCATTTTATTTTTTCTCACTCAATGTAATTCCTGCTTTGTTTGTGTTTTTAATTGTTTTTCCTCTTCTTTTTTAGCCACATTCAACATGCCGTTCATTCTCCTTCTCTCAGCTCTTTCTCGGAGATATTCCATTCTGTTTTCTCCCATTCCTTCTATTATTTTTTTATCTTCTTATCTTGAATCCGTGGAATTCTTTCATCTCTCTTGTCTTTCTTAATAGTTTTATTGTTTACGATCCCTTCATCCTATTAAGTCTTTTCGTATCCTTTTCCGCGAAAAGCGCTTCTCGTCTTTCCGATGCCTTTTTTTTCTCTTATATCTTTGAACTTTTATTCTTCTTACATATTCGCAAATAACTCATATCGTTTGTCATTATTTTGTTCGATTTTTTTCTTAATATATCCTGTCATGCTTGTAGTAAATAATTTCCTTAGATTTGTTTAGCACGGATTGCTGTTTTAGTTTACCATCTCACAGTAGAGACTGAGGCTTAATGTTTTCATTCACATAGTTATGCTGCATGGAGAAATATTACTTCGCTTAAACCACCAAGGAGGAGAAGAAATATTTTTAAAGCAGCATTTATGGACAAATGGAATTGTTTAAAAATTTACCTTACTGCTGATGCCAGTACAATGTATCAATCGTCCCAAATATGGAGGGACAGTCCTTCCTTTCCATCACTCGTCCTGCTTTGTTAAAATGTCCCAACTTCTGTCTCGCTTTTTGAAAAAACATAACTTATACCCCAAACCTCCACGCAACACCCTCTCTGGCCAAGCCACTCCCTGATATGTTATCTAGCTAAAGCCGATCCGTCAATAAATGTACGCAACTGTGATATGTCCCTCCTTGTAGTCGTTAAATATTTGATAATGTGCCTCCTTAGCTTGCTGAAAAGGTGGTCACCGTATATTATAGTTTACGCGCAATATTATGACTGCCATTTAATGTTACTCCAACAGCTATGATACGTATTGGGGAAACAATCCCGTTTTGAGCCTTTTAGATGCATGTGTTGATGCGTTACCGCTGATGACGACTACTTTTTAGGTTAAATATTTGACTGTTGTTTGCAACTTTTCAATGTTCATAACAGTTAATAATAGGCCTTCAGCTATAAAGTCAGCCGAATTATTCTTTCAGCGGGAATCAACGGTTTAGCGACTTTTCGTAGCATAAAATTCATCACAGTCATTTGGTACATACGACATTTCGTCATCCATGATATTTGGTACCTGGAATATATATTAAACGTCATTGCAGCTTATGCAACAATATTTCTGATACGAGTGGAATTACCTGTTGAACATCAACGGGACTTTGTAGTGTGATTAAAATATAACTTCTGAGGTTTGTGTATGTCTAAAAACCCATATATATATATATATATATATATATATATATATATATATATATATATATATAGTAAATGTAATTGTTTGATTAATTAATAAATTCCTGATAATCATTTGAATTCTCCCAGAAAATGAAGCGCTTGAAATTTATTACATTCTGGCATCAATATACGACTTGATTTGCCACTATTTGGCTCCGTTATTCTTCCTCTTCGTATGTTTACCGATTAATAATATTCTTCGGTTATTAACGTTGTAATCTATTAAGTTTGACATTGCGCGAAGTGAATAACACAATTCTTTCGTGTAATTGAAGGCTTAATGGACGCTTATTTGTCGGAGGCAACAAGGAGGTTCGCCCTGGCAACACCCGGAAAAAATACGAAAGTCTTAAAATTTCAAAAAAATGCGTGTTTTTACAATTCTTTCCGTGTAACATCTAAACATCGCAAGAAGAAGATATTTTATATATTAGTTTTACCCGTCGAATAAAATAAAAATGGAGTATATATTTACATATTTTAATGAATGAAGGAAATAAACCTTGCACCTTGAAAAATCGAAAATCCCGTGTAAACTTATGGGAAAATATAATTGTCTCCCGGAGTCGAATCCGGGACTTTTTCCGGGATGTTTGATTTTTATAGATATCACCCTTATTGTGAAATTTTCAGCTCTTAATTCTTTTGGAAATTTCCAAAAATGCCTGGACAGACAGACAAATGGACACTTGAGGATTATTATATAAATAGAATATATGTGTTAAATGATAATGCCATAATCCAGAAACACGAAATCTCGATATTTCGAATAGTGCTCGTTCCCGGAAATAAACCCCTATCCCCCCTCCCCCCCCGCTATCCCTCCCCTTGCTGATTCCGGTTAAACGTGTTATATATACATAAATTTCCAACATACGTATCGTCCTTAGTACTTTGATACCCATGAAGCCGATGTTCCCGGAAAGATACCCCCTACCCCCCCCCCCCATCTCTCCCCCCGCCGATTCCGATTAAATCTTTTTAGATATATATAAATTTCCAACATACTTATAGTCCCGAGTACTTTGATAGCCATGTAACCCATGTTTCCAGAAAGAATCCGCAAATGTAACGTGTGACGAAATGTAATGTGTGACGAAAATAATTTTGTGATGTAGCCGCAGTTGCCAATTATTTTCCATGACGAAAAGTCACTGACACCAATTATAATGCGTGACCAAACGTCGCTGGTACCAAATATTTTGTTTGACGAAATTTCGCTGATACGAATTTAAATGTGTGATGAGTTGTCGCCGTTACCATTTTGAAAGAGTGAAGAAAAGTCGTAGCTACCAATTGTCATTTGTGACGAGATGTCGCAGTGACGAATTTTCTGTGACGAGAAGTCGCAACACCGGAATCAACGACATTGCCGGTAATTTTTCGGCTTTAATCGTACGTTCCATTTATTTCGAATCGATAACTCGTTTTCATACTAAATATGAAACATTTAAACATTATCATGTGAATGGAAAAAGTAGTATTCATTCTATGTTACTTTCCAAGGTCAAACCAGTATTATATCATTCGATTGTTTTTCTCTTCGCTTGCAACAGTTTTCTTCTCCGTTTCCTCATCACATTTTTTTACTCTTTTTCCACATTCATTTGTCTTTTCCGGCTTTCTTACTCATCTAAAATTTATTTTCTTTTCTTTTCCAACTATTTCATTTCCTCTCCAGAGGGCCTTCTCTTCCTATCTCCTTTCAACTCCCTCCCCTTCTCGCCTATCCCAGTTGTCCTAAGGACGAAGTTGACAGAGGAGAAGGACCCTCGCCATCCCACTTGCTCCTCGCACCATTTCGGAGGACCTTCGATAGAAAACAAAGTTAAGGGAAGTCCGGACCGAATCTTTTAGTATTTTCTCTGTTGGTAGATGGCATTGGCTAGTGGATATGTTGGTTGGGAAAAAACTTTCAAGTTTAGGAAGAGCGCGGATTTTACAATAAATTCGAACTTTTATGTAATAATGCTTTGCTTCTGTTTGTATTGCAAGTGCAAGAATAAATTTATATAAATTTTTGAAGAAAATCTTTGACGATGGTTAAGTGATCTTAAAGTTTCTTTTCTTCCACGTCTCTAACACATATAAAAACCTTCGATGTCCTTTGATTATTATTAGAACGATTAGTAGGTATTTTTGAAAATATTTTGACATTGTGAAGAAAAAGACCGTTGAGGCATATTGATTTAATAGAATGGTATATTTATTTTTATAGGACGGATGAAAAAGAAATTATTCCAATTAAAATTAAAATCTATAGTAGGTATTCTTCGCGTGCTATTATATGTATTATGGAACATTATATTATGCAGTGACAATTTAAATGCATATCGATTATATTTTTATTGTTTTAAACTACATATGTAGTGGAAATATTGTGAATTAAATTATCTGAATAATATAATGGACCTCAGAGTTACGATTCATATAATAAATTCACGACGATTGCCGCCAGTTTCGAATAATTAATAAAACTTTTCCAATTTTTAAGTAAGATAATTTGAAATAATTCCATTTTTCTATAAATCTAAACATTTTCTCTGCAAGAGTTTGTGTATGGTTTTGACTAATTGATATTTATCAACTTATCATAAACATTTGAATCAAAAATTAGAACCGCATTTAAAAATTCCGTTCGTCACTAATAATGACACGGTATCTTCTTCTGACTTTCAGAATAGTTTCGAATACTATCTTGGCTTGAGTCATTTTGAAAGATTTTTCTTACATAAAAAAATGATTCATCAAGATGTCTTTAAAGAGCTCTAACTTGGTCTGCCGAATAGATTCCATCCTCGCCGAGTATCGGTTCGCTGGTTTTGATGCACTATTCTGTTCGACGGGAGAGCGAACAGCTTAATTCCCCTTAAGCTTACTACCCTCAAGATGCCATTAATCAGCCCGGTTTTGCTTGATGCTTGTAATACCGTGGATAGTAGTTAGTAAACAAATGCGTCTCCCGCGTTACGGATCGCGGTTGCGAAGGAACGACTGACAGGCATTAATTTTGATTATGTTACTGAAATGGGCGTGGCAAAGCCGATGCAAGTTTTTTAATGTCAATTGTTACGGAATATGTATTATCATTCATATGGATCATCATTTCATATGATTTGGAAAAATATACGCTAAACCTGCTTAACTCAAAAAAGGAAAGTAGCTGCTCTACTTTAATTAAGCCTGTAAATTTATTTTTAGCACGTGAACATCTTTTCAAATCACTTCTGTTAAAATTAAGGAAATTTTATTAATTTTTTAAAAATCTACCATTTTATCAATGAATCAAGATAAATTTTCACTTTAAACTGTGGTTAAACCCCGTCAAAGAATTACTAATAAAATTATTATTGAATAAATAAAAATATATTACCCAATTATCGATGATATGAAATGTTTCTATGAAATAATTCTTCAGGAGATTAAACAAATTAATGCTGTGCTAAGCATAATCAACAAGAATAACGTTTCTATTATGCGGTATAAAATTCCATGGGTAATTTTTCTGTTTTTATGGTTTTCCAGTTCCGCTAAGTCGAGCCTGCGCCCATTGATAATATTTTTACAGATCATTTTCTTCATCCAATACATTCGCTACAATGATCCTATGCCTCATAAAACGACTATATTAAATTAGGTATTCGGTTGAAAAAAAAAACGTTTCTTACGCAGGAACATTCCAAATAAAATTCTTAGGTTAAAATTTTTACGTCTCGATAATTTTACCGTATGGGCGCCATGCGACCAAAACTTTTAATTGTCCGGAAGATCAGGAATTTTGGAATTGCGCGCGCGTCTGCGCCTTACAACATGAACATAATTGCTTTAAAATGTGGAAGTTTTCTACTTGGGAAGAGGGATGAGGATAAGAACGAGGAGGTGGTCGCTAACCACCCTTTAGTATTTTTTCTGGAAGGCGAAAGAGGAAAGAAAGAGGAATGGGAAGAGAAGGAGAAAAAGAAGAGTTTTCCCGCGATTGGAGAAGATAACTGCACGGGTCGGTTGTGGGGTAAAGTGGGATTCTCCTAAGGGGTTAGAAGGTCCGCCCCTCTCCAGAGGATTCGGAAACTGGAAAGAAAAAGAGATGAAGGAGAGCTGAGCTTGTATGTGTGTGTGTACGAAAGAGAGAGGAGAGAAAGAGAGAGAAAAGAGAGAGGGGAGAGAGAAAAAAGAGAGAAAAGAGAGAGGGGGAGAGAAAGAGGAGGGACTAAAACTCTTTGGAGATGGGGAATTGATTCCCAACGGAAACAAATAAAAGGTGGAAGAGATTTTCGAAGCGTGGGGTAAGGGAGGGGAGGAGAGGGGGTGGGGAGGGGAAAGGAGAGGAGGGGAAGATTGGAGAGAATAGTAAGTTGTGTGTGTGTGTGTGTTACCGTGGGCGGGAGCCAACTTACACAATAAAATTCCTAACTGATTTTCCTCGCTATCTGTTAGTTTGGCCGGCTTTCTTGACAATCTTACAATAGTGAGAAAAATTCGGGTAATTTATTTATGCATCGGAGAGGGAATTCGAAGCTTTAAGTGGTGTCAAGAATGTGCGATGATGCATAATGGCGGAAAGAGCAATGTTTCATCGAAGGAGGAAGTGGATTTTATTAATTGGTGTAAATGTCTAATTGTATTCAGTTTACTAGCAAAATAAATGTAGCTCTTAATAATTTACTCTTCTGCTATTTGTTTCCAGTGATATTAAGATGACTTAATTCTGGGAACAAAGAAAAAATTTGAATCACATTTTCCGGCTATATAAATTAAAAACCGGAAAGTTAGGGAAGGGAAATGGTAATAAATATTAAAAGAGTTGATAGCATTAGGAAGTATATTACCTACAGTATGAGGGATTCAGGAAGGAATAAAGGATAAAATTTTTAGTAGCATCCAGATTAAATTGAATGGAATCAAATATGTAATGGAAAAAGCGGGACACACATTGCAGCACAACCCATTTTTTGCAGTGCCAGAGATTGCGTATTATTTGAGAGGAAGATTTAATCATGTTGCCAAAAATATCAGCCTCACGAATGGTCCAGAAGAGAATTATCTAGCTCATCTTATAGCTAAAATCAAATTGACAAACTATGCCTCTCCAATAGCCGTAAAAAGGTTAGAAAACCCTGATTCGAAATTCGACTACAGTCATCATCAGTGGCTATTCACCTATTGAAGATTATAATTAATAATTTAGAATCTCTTTGGTGCCCCAAAGTTGCTTACTTCTTCAGGTGTTAAAATTTAATATAAAAAATAAAACATATTATATTTGATATTTATCTATTTTTTATATTCATGGTTTATTTAGTGGCTACAATTATTTATAATAATCATGAACATCGGTGCAGGTGTCCAGTAAGTTCCTTACCCCTGGAGGTAGTGAACTGGAGTTTCGGTAAGAATTTCTCTCGCTTTTTCAGCGTGAATATAAGCGAATCGAGTTCCTTCTAAACGGATGATAGTGTGTATAAGTTTTTCTGCACATTCTTAACAACTAAATTAAGAGATGCCTTTTACTCTCAATAATTAGCCACTGATGACGTCTTCTATGTAGCCAAAATTCTCATCTGGTTTTCGCAAACATCTCAAGGAAAAAGTAATACTACATTTAAGGAAGAAACGGGTTTTTCACATTTTAAATATCTCTTAGTTTTAATTGTGTTATATTGCTATAATTATTAAAAAGCTCAAAATTTTAATGGGAACAAAAATTTATTCACGAATATGTGTTATGAATGCCACCGTAATCAATTTCTATGTTAATGTAGGTAGTGTCGCATCACGTGTTCCGAACGAATTTATGGAATAACTATGTCTTTCCATTAGGCAATAGCTCTAAATTAACGTTGGAGAAACCAGATGGGTATATCGGCAATGAAAAAGCTCTCATAATTTACCGATGCTAGGCACTGAACAATAAAAGAAGAAACGGGGAGTTTCAATGTTGATGACTCTATTGTAGCCGAAACACGTCCCTGGTTTTCCCACCATTTTGATGTATGTCAAAGAGGTATAACGTGTTATTTTGTTTTAGGCGTTAGATGAGCTCCATTATTTTATTCTGAACATGCATGTATGCATGCATTTAGAGTGAAATGGATTTATTAAACTTTTACTTTCTCCGTAGTGTAAGGAATGTATTGTCTTCACGAATATTACTCGATTTCGGAAATACGGAAAAGGCACGTTTTTATGTACATAGAACACGTTTTGCCTATTTTTCGATCTCTGTGTATGTGATAGGAATTTTGTGGGCACCTGAACTCAAAAACTATTAATCAGATCAACGCGAAATTTAATATTTGGCATTTTTATTGAAGAGGCAAGAATTGATTAGTTTTTGGTTAAAATCGGTAAAACGAAAGTGGGTGTTAACTCTTGTCACCTCCATTTCTTTCAAATATTTGCTTTAATACTTGATAAATGTAAAATATTATTGGAATAAATGTTGTCGGAAAGCTAATGTCGTACAAATTTTGTTTGTAACATTTTCCCATTGTTCAAGAGATATTTTAAATACTATATATTTTAGCTGCAACCACCAGACCACCTGAAGGCAACTTTTGTTAACACTTTACACTTATTTACGTCTTAGTAACGCTCCTTTTATTTTCTTAATTGTTGGAGCTTCTTGGCTATATCCAATATCAGAGGGCTGTGGTATGAATTTATTTCTGTTCCTTGAAAAGTCTGATTTTTCTCGCAATTCCTTAAATATTTGTTATCATTTAACGTATTTGGAATTTTTAGAAATATCACAGATATGAAGAAAGTTATCTGATGGGCTCATTAGAATTTTAATTAGGTGATTCTTCCAACTTGAATTTAAATCTTATGAGAGAGAATTGCAAATGCCTTAGTGGATATTAATTTCATGGAATTCATGTTATTAATTGGTTAAATAATGCACACTTGCAAATGCTAATCAATTTAAGGTTATTGTTAAGGAGATGAAGAATATTGATTAATTTAAAATGGAACATAGAAGGGACTCAGCCCGCTGCCGAAATCATCGCATTTTTCATATCGAAAATGCCGAAAATGTTTGAACAACTTCCGTTGCTTTGTGGATACAACTTTCGCCCTTTCCAATCTATTTTGCATTCGGTCCTTTGCACAGTGACTTTTTCGACTGTTTTCCATATCTTGCAGGAAATGTTTCCGTTTTTGACTCTTTTGACGACCGAACTTCTATCTTGTTGGAGTAGATTACACACTAGGGAAAGAAAGAGGTTCACTGTAAATATGTTTACTATACGTGGGAGGGAGATACATCCCAACAAAATAGTGGATAGAATGTGATTGGAGAGTTTGTCATATGTAAATTTTGATGGAAGAAAAGTAAAGGGGCGAATGATGTAGGCAAGCCCGAAGAAGTAAAAAAATCGTGGTTGAGAGTACGCGGTTCAGTTACTCCGTTGCTCGTTGATGCAGTGCGGCATGCCGTCAAATTAATTGTTACAAAGCGCAAAACAAATAAATCAAAATTTGTGTTATAGACTTTGATTTCATTTTAATTTCGCCAACTTCTCACTTAATATGGGTAATTTAAAATTTCAAATGTTTATTATTAACTTATTTTAAAGCAACATAACTTGAGACCAATACTACATTGATTTTAGGAAAGTCTTTCTAATTGAATTTACAAAGCAGCGAGTTATTATAAATAACTGATTAACTAATATTTCTTATATTCAGAAATTCAGCAATATTTTCAAAACCTCTTCTCTGTTCTCTTTAGAAACATGCACATCTTGTTATTTTTAATTAGACATATCTCTACGCATAAAATTCTACGTTTAAATGTTATTTTTACTTAGCTACTTTTTGTAATGAATTCGATTTCATTCGAGTTATCATATAATTTAAGGGCTTAAAATATTTCTTAAAAACATTTCATCGTTAGTCTTAATTTCAACGCTAATTGTATTTTTAACGAATGCATTAATATACTAGTTGATACGGAAAGTAAATAGTGACAATAGATACTGTCTTTCATTGTAGCTTCTGCGCGAACTAGCATGCCGTATTACTTGCTGTGGGATTCTTGCTAATGACCTGCGGAATGCGACTTTTGGCGGAAGAATGTGGGACGCCTTACATTCCTCCTTTTCCCAATATCATAGCCAACCTGTTGATCATCGTTCTCTGCATGCTTTAGGATTTCATACAAGGGGTTGGTCAAGTGCTGCTCCATCATCCGTTTAACGAGCTCAACCAGATGCACGAAAAATAAGCTTTAAGTCGCTTGTGCTTTTAAACGAATGCCTGCATTACGGTCACACAAAAACACGCAGATATTGAAGTGAATTTTACATGCTGAGCACGTTTGTTTATCCAGGTTTACTGCTGGAAAAGTCTTGAGAAAAATTCAAAGGGACTTATGGCTTGATTTTCAATTAATTTTCAGCGCTTTGAAAACATAAATTTTTATTAATGGATAATTTTAATTTATTTTAAGACACGATGTGACAATCCGCTTTTGTTATTCTATTTTACAAGGTTAATAGCATAAGGAAACAATTTTACAAGTATTCTTAGGTTAACGGACTCGATAATGACAGAAATTAACAACATTAATTTAGAAGAGGTGGCCTTGTAAAGTATCATTATGTTATTTAATTATATTTATTGCATTGTTACATGAACCGTCTCTAAATTAACTCGGGCTCTTGATAATTTATTGCTATAGGTCGTCACACAATGTGATGACGCTTAATACAGATATGGTGATCTTTGTTATAGGTATATTCTATTATCTGTCATTCAAGTATTTTAATCTTATGATAATTATTGTCTATGCTGCGTATGATCACGCACCATTCTTTCCATATAAATCAGCATTGTTACTATTATTGAAGAAATTTAATAATTTTAGATATTATGGATTATGCCAATAATAAAATTATTGTAGATTTGGAGTTATAGAAGGAGTGTATCTTTTGTCAAATCTAGAAAAATCGATATATTTCTCTGAATCTTCGTCGCTATCATCAGAATTTTTATTAAATTTTATTGATTGGAATGAAAATAAATAAAACACGAAGAGGAATCTCATTATTAAATTTAGGCTCCGTTTTGTGGAATTTACTCTTGATACAGATGAAATTCAACTATGTATCTTCCGCGAAAATTATGTATTGCAATCGTGTTTTAATAAATAGTTTTCGTGGAATAAACATGGCTGAATTTCATCTATAACGCGAAAAGGAATGATTCAAAAGTCAATTTTATGTTATTGGTATATAGGGTTCTATTATATTTCATTACGAAGAAACATTGAAAAAATACTCGACTTGTAGCAAAACATTTTCATCGTGCATTACATTATGCGTGATATGGTTTATCTCAAAGAATTAACTTTTAATTGAAAAATATATTTATTTTTCAATGGAAATTTTAAACTGTAACAACTCATGGACAAATAATATTGAAGTAATATCGAGGAATGCTAAATAAACCTTTTAATTATGTTTTCTTAAAAAAATGTGCTTATGTGATGATCACTCAATCTCTCCGTCTTTGAGCAATCAACTTTTTTGTTTTAAGAGATATTTGGAAAATTCTTTTTGAACTATACAGCTATTGTTAATCTATGAAGTAACCAATGATTGAAAATTTCAAGTAAATCATACATTTTCTGCTAGGTGGCTTCAAATTTGCATAATTCAAAACTTTGAAATGTTATTGTAACCAAACTACTGAAGCTAAAGGAGTGAAGTTTTCTCGTTTGTGAAGGTCTATATTCCGGATATTCGGGGTGTCTCCTCCCCAAAGGGGGACGCAGACCATAACTCTGAAAATTTGATGGAAACGTTGTTCCGCCTATTCCTTTATATTGGATATCTTACTTGTTTCTAATAGGATTCGAACTAAACGGCTAAATTTATAATTATACAAGCATCATACACACATCGTTTATCAAGTGAGCTGCTTTTATTAATAGCCATACATACAAATAATCTCGGACGAATGGTTTGAGGTGTATAAAAGAAAATTTCAACTCAGGGGAATGTACCACATTTTTCATAACTTTTCGCTGGCATTATAATAACACGATATACGATCAGTTCACTTTTATCCACTACGAATAAGTATTACGGGTAGCTTATTATTTTTGGTAGCAATCCATTCATATTTTTTACAAATTATTCTCGCTTACATATCAATATTTGGTAACTTTCAAGGCTGAAAATATATATTATGTTACATTCGGTACACACTTTGCCTTTCCGATATGCTGGATATCTTATTCCGGATATGCTCAGGAGGTTTCTTTTTTCACCGAAAACCAAAGGAATTCATTTTCTTTAGGGATCACTCATGAGATTGTGAATGGTACACAGATACCTCTTTACAAATCTTCACTCATCTTCTAAAAAATCATCACAATCGGTACATAATTTACACATTTGGATCGAATAATATCCATTTCACATAGAAGAAAAACTTGAATAACACTTTTTATAAATCATTTAACAATGTTTGAGGAAGGATAGTTTAGTAACATCACCAGAGTTATTTTAGGTCTATTTTGACTAGATTGATCATTTTCTAGAAACATCATGTTGCTTTAAATTTCGACCTTCAAATTATCTTCAGACAAATTTTAGAGTTGAAACGATTAGCATTTTTAAACTTTGGTCCTTTTAACATCAACGAAATCTCTTGCATTGAATGTAATTTTAAACCAAATGAAGTTCATCGTGTTTACGAAATTAATCTCGTCGTTTACTGGTATTGTTTTAAGTTTTACGGATATGCTCATTGCGGTTCTAAATGTACGTTTACCATTAAGTGATATGATATTCAGAAAGAAGGAAATTGCCATTTGCATTGTTTAAAACTTTCCATACATCCTCAATTATTTTCGGAACCAATATAATTTGATCAGATAAATAAATAAGCAACTGAATAAATAGATACCCTTAACATATACCGCTGCTTAAATGCACAAAAATTTCAGAAGAACGTATTCATTCTGCAATTATACAAAATTAGTCAATACATCTCACCGATCGGCTTATCACTAGCTCGACGCTCAACGTGTCAAATATCATCCAGGAAGCAATGTACACATAGGGCCCTTCCTATCAAAGAACCACTGGAATCCTCTTTCCGTAATCACAATAAAAAAACAACTTCCATCTTCAAGGCAACACCTGAAAGTCTCCTCATTCAAACACCCAAGAATCCGCACATGTGCAGATATTTATCACACGGTATCTTTCACACTCGGTAATTGTTTTTGGTCATCTTAATCGTCATGAAGCACACACAGTGACGTCATACATACACTCGCCCTTTTTATTCACACCCTGAACATGCGCAAACATGCACTTTTTTAACACAACGTTTCACGTACATCACGTCAGTACAGTTCACGTCTATAATATACTGCGTAGGTAGATTATACACGAAAACAAAATAAATGAACGAACAACGGAGAAAAACGCAGAGGTGTTACAAAACTTAATGAAAAAAAACGAGGAAACACCACATCACACGCGGAAGCACGAATTACATATTTATGTGTATTATTTGAATAGTATATCGCTCTGGGTGGGCGCAAACCTGTACACTGGATGACGATGCACAGCCGCACACGTTCAGTTGTCAATATTTTTTCGCAACGCCATAACATTTCGGGCACAAGACTGTCACCTGTATGGAGGGCGCGTGGAGGATATGTGCAGCGTTGTCGTGGCCACGATGGGGAAGAGAAATACGGCGAGGAGGAGGAGTAGGTGGAGGGGGAAGAGCGGCCGCGTGGGAGAGGGTGACGCTGAGGAGGACGCGGCCCTCCCGCTGGCGCTGGCGTCTGCAGCTGCGGCTGCCTCGGCGGATGCCGTTTCGGCAGCTGTGGGCCTTCTCTGGGCGGGGGCCTCCCCAACGGGGGCCTCTGGTCCGACTGGCCACGCCTCCACCGTGGATACTGGTTCTATAGGAGACGCTGCGAAATGATCGCACAAGTCGAGAAACAAAATTAATTAGAAAGAATTAGGGGGCGTCATAGCAAGAACGGACGGCTGTTAAAAAATTCAGGTGAATATTTATAAACAACGCTAGTGATTCTAATGTAATTATCTACTTACCTATTTATCGGTTGATTCAAAAGTGATTTTAAATCAAGGATCGAATATAGATATATGCATTGTTACTGTTTTCGACAAAGTTATAGGAAACATAAATACATTACCTAACAAAACTACAAAGCATTCTATAAGTTAGCGTTATGTGACGTTATGATGACGTTATGATGTGCATGATATTGAAACATTATCAATATTATAAATATTATTTGAATTATTAACATGTACACATTTATATTTTTAGTGGCATACATGGTTTCCATAATATAAATATTATTTGTTTATCGTAAATTTGTATAGTTATTGGTAATTTAAACTAAAATATATATATAACGAATAAAAAAAATCAATTCTTGGTTAGAAATTAATTAGGAAATCAACAAGTGAAATGTGATCACAATATTAACTCTTTGATACAAAAAAGGTAATTAAATTTTCAAGTTTAGTGCACCAAATGAATAATCTCATTTTTATAAATTAAAGTTTGTCTCACAAGCGAGATGTTTTCAAAAGTAATTTCACTTAAATTTTCCACTAAAGAAGTTAATACAAATCTTAAGGACGAGAAACCTTTTTCAGCGTAAATTAAGTAGCCGGATCTTAATAAATGCCTTTAAATATATTATTATTTAGAACTAAACATTATTCCGCTTCCGAAAGTTTAGGTTGGATGCTTTGACTAGTGAAAATTTTTATCAAATTTTTCTATTACAGACACAATATTTACTCGATCATTGTAAGAATTTTTCAAATTAACAGCTGAAGCTTACGTTCATAAAAAAATCAATATTTGATAATATTCGCAATAGAAAATAAGGTTATAAGGCAACCTTATCAAACTAATAGTCCAATTCCTTACACGCTAAGTTAATACTTCTTCAGAGAAGATCTTTGATAAATTTAATGAGTGACATTAAAGACGTTATCCTTCGTTTCAAGTTTGTTTTATTCAACATTTTGACTAAAATAAACGCTAAACAAAAAGTCGCATCCATTAATTAAATTTGTTTGCCCTATTTCATCAGTGTAACTTTACGCCAGGCTGACAAATTGAAAGAGAGAGTTGATGATTTACATAGTGCAGTTTTTGTACTGTGGACATTTTTCTTTTCAGGAAAGCTCATATTCGAAGACTTTGAAGTTATAATCTATTATTTTAGATGTAAAATGCTCGTAGTCGCTCACGTTAGTCTGTGATTGCAACCATAAATCTACTACTAAATATTTCTTCCTGATATTATAGTGATTTCTGTGTGATGCACGCACTTATATATTCCGTGATCATTGCAATAACGATTCTATTCAGTAATTAGGGAATTAATGATAAACATAGCAGGATTTCAGATTGACAAGAAATTGTGTAGTGTGAAAGAGCAGCCTTTGAATATAATTTTGATTAGGAAATGTCAATATCAAGTTGAAGAAGGCAAAAATCAATTCCAACAGAGAAAATGTTATTTCTTTCCTTTGATGAAGACCAAACTTTTTTTGTTCATAATTCTGATTTACTGTAATAGCGTTTTTGGAAAGAAACTTAAAAACATAATTTCACAATTATGGTAAAAAAGATACTTTCAATCTCTTAATAACGGAATATATATTTTTTTACCATCGTTCCCATTGTAAAATATCAAATACAACTTTTTTGGAATTACTTCCTTATTGAAATGACATGAATAATTAGTTTATCATTTCATTTGACTTCCTTCATAATTATAAATGAAAATGAATGCAAAATAAAACAAAAATTGTTTTTTAAACATTTCATTGCGATATATTCCATTATTTGAATTTACTTGACAAAAAATTCTATACGACTGTTAACGCAGGAAACCTTATTTAATATATTTCAGGTGAAGTGTTTATTTTGCTTTCATTATGTATTTTTTTTAATTATTACCACAAATGTTTGTCAATATTTATCAAATCATATTTGAAATTAAGCAATGTCTTACCAAATGTTGTCCATGTTGTATCCTTTGCCTTGGCTCCTTTTGTGCTCAGCTCAATCCCTTAAAAAGACGTATAGTAGTATTAATAGTTCTATTTTATTTATAAACAGCAAAATCTATTGTATATTCTTTTCCTTTTTACTATTAAACATTTATAGGTTCGCATAGAGCGGCAAAATATTGATACTGTAGTTCATTGGTGATATATTTATTCAACAAAAAATTTAAATCTCTAATTCATTCCAATAAGAAATGTATGGAGTTCCTGTAAGAAATAAATTGCTCTGACACCGTCAACAAAATTTCACTTACCCTTTAAGCTACAATTATTCAATAATATATCGTTTAACAGCCGCATAGGACGGCTACATCGTATCTGTGATGTTTGTCTGATTCACTCAACGGACCGTTCGAACCATTTGGCAGAAACTTCTTCTGGATTTATCGTTGTTTATTCGTAGTAATCAGAAAATTACAAATTTCTTTTTGTTTTATAGAAATTCCTTACCTGATTGAGTCACAACTTGATTTTCCGTAGAACCAATCGGCATCCTGGTAGGCATTTTTATCTCTGCAAAAATCGAATGGAAATATTCATTTCAGCTAGGTTATCAAAGTATTTGTGGTCAACTGCAAACACAAATGTCAAAATGTATTCATTTAGGTATAAAAAACGTTTCTATTGATATTATACTCCTACATTACTTATTTGCATTCAAATAAAGATTTATAAACTCTGGAATGAGAGAATACTCTCAACAAAAGTTCACAGAAATATATATATATATATATATATATATATATATATATATATATATATATATATATATATATAAAGGAAAAATGTTGGTGAAAGGAGTGAGCGATAAATGTCAAAAGTTTTGAAAGGAAAGAGATGATAAACTTGGAGCGTAGATTCACTCATCACGGAAAGAGACCCTGGTGTAAAATGTATATTAACTATTGTGTGAATTTTTCAGAAAGGATAGTGACTAAGGAGAAAAGAAATAAATTGAATGGAATGAAATGCGGTAGGAAAAGAGCAGCATATATTGCAACGCAAGGAGTGCTGTGTTGGTGTAAGAGATGGATTTTTGAAGGGGAAGGTTTTATCATATTGCCGAAAATATTAACTTTTCTAAGGATTAAAAGGAGAATTATTGAACTCACTTCAAAAACAAAATGACAAGTAAAGTCTCGTCTACACCGTTTGAATGGTTGAAAAAACCAGATGCTCAATTTAGCTGCAAAGCAGTCATCATCAGCGAGGATTAACCTATAATAGATTCTAATAAACAATTTTAGAATCTACAAAGCGGGCTTATTTTTTGTCAAATGTACATATGGGTCTTCCGACCTTTTTATCTTAGAGTAAAACTTCATTGAAGGATTGAACTGATTTTTTTCTTGTGTATAAATATATTTAAATTTAATCATTCCATCTTGTTGAAAATATACAATACATCAAATCAACATGGTTACTAATGAATAATTATTTACAAAGGATTCGGAATGTGCCAACGTAATCAATTTATCATTATAAATAGCTGCTTCTTAGATGTATAGAATATATCATATAAAACCTAAGATATCTCAATAATCTTAACACAAAATATCCTAATCTTTCCATAATTTTAGTGTTTAGGGTATTGTCTTAATGATGATTATTCTTAATGCTCATGCAGGGCGATCTGTGACATGAAACTTGAAATACGAAAACTTTGACACGAGGCGATTGCCAGAGAATTTGGAAATTACGAATAGTTGCCTTAATTTTGCGGAAAATTATAATTACTCTGATAGAACTCATGGAATTTATTATATACTAATACAAGTAGAACCCACGTGGCTGAAGTGCTGTTGTCCTGGAGATCCCGTTGGTTTATTTACAGGTTTAGATCGTGGTGTGTGGAGATTTTTTAAAACTATCGCAGCATGCAAACATCGACAACATGTAAAATATACATATATTATCATTACATCCGTCACCAACGTATGTATTGGTTGGCATGCCATATCTCCCAAGATTTCATAAAAAGTTTACGGAGACGAAATGCGTATTTAGGCTATGGAGCAGCCGTCATCAGTGGTTATTCGTCGATCGTAGACTTTGAAAGAGAAAATTCGAAAAAAAATCATTTATAACGTATTATTTTGTATTGGCATCTGATTATCTAGCCTTTTCAAGGCTGTTGGAGAAAACGTATGTCGATTACTTATGCAGTATCATACTCTGTATCCACTCACGCTGAGTGGCAATAATTTTACACAGTGAAAATAGGCTTTACAAGCGATCCCGAACAGGTCATGGCGGTGATTCCCATTTTTAAACCAATTATCGATTAAATTAATTTCCATATCTGCCGAGCGTCGTCGCCGGGACTTTAGAGGTGATGCAAACTCCACATAGCGGTCGATCCACCGCCGGAAGAACGTAATAATTGACAGCGTACTTATGAAGATTCTTAGTAAAGGACACATCTATGCGGCGTTATGGTTGCGACGCAGATATCGCGGCACGCGAAAAGGTCACGCCCATCCGGTAGGAGTCGCTCGGAATTGAATTTCCTGACCGTGTAAACACACGGTCATGACTTAGAAGTGGAAGTGATTCGAATTATTTAGTCGGAAGGATCCCTTTTGTGGAATCCACGCTCCGGATGGTCGGAAGTTCAAAAGCATCTCTTTTCCTCATCGCCTCCGCTTGAAATCTCATTTCGTTCATTCATTTGCATTCTACCGTGAAAAACAAACTCTGCAATTTCTTGCCTCCGAGGCATCCGCCGTTAATTTTAAATAGGAAAACATTCGTGACCTGCCTCAGAACTTAATGAATGTCACATAAGACTAAAGCTGTAGCAAGCGGTATTGACATAAAATGTGTACGCATTCTATATTTATGATCGTGAAATCTCGCGTTTATTGCAGTAATAAATACTCCTGTCGTATTACTAAAGTGTATATTTTTGCATACCACTGTTAGATTAAATGAGTCTGTGAAGTGTTTTGAAGTGGAATCCCTAATTATTAATATTATTATTCTTCGAATAATCATTATCTATGAAACTTGTACATAAAGTATGCGGAAAATTTTCAATCAGAAATATAAAATTTTTTAGAAACAAATTAAACTTCTCTTTTTCCTCTTCCTTTCTTCGGTATGGGCGTTAAAGAGAAACCCAGATTACGCTGTCGATACATTATCGAATGTTTTCCGATTATTTTCCAGTATTATTAACATCAATGTAAATTTGGTCATTTGTATATGTTCATATACTATGTGCCAAATTTAGTTGAAATCGGTTCATCCATGAAGAAGATTTTAGGGACACACGCACAAACACACAAGGTCACCCAAGCGATCTCACAATGCTACTTTTAATTTTTTGGAAAGTAGGCTAAAACTGATATAAATTGAAAAGGTCGAAATATGAAAAGGCTCCAATATCAGCAACCTGTCCGAGCGCGAAGGAATGTCTGATATTAGAGTTTAGCGGGCAATGTGTTGCCATGGCTTTAGAATACACATAGAATAAGTACTGTTGAAGCTTGTATAATTTGGCGAATTAGCCCGTGTGTATCTCTGCCTGTAACATTGCATATAAACATTCTAAGTAAGCTATTGATCCATATTTTATTTATGAAAGCACATATTAGGATGCTCTCAGGAATAACACTTTTGTTAGTTAACTTATAAACCCTCCATGCAGAAGTGAGGTTGTTATCATAAATTTTTATTTTCTCGTTTACACTGCTATTATATGTCCCCACTTTATTTTTAATATACAAATAATTGAGAGAGACATATCGCCGAAAAAAGCATGTATAGTTGTTTTTACATATGATTATTTTCCGAAGAAAGTATGTATCTCGAAGCATTTCTCAAGCATTTTTCGCAAATTGCGCCAATTTAGATTTGCAAAATATTTGCTTTTTTAATGGTTGTAAGTCGAGAATTTTGATACTAGCGCAATGGTTCGTCTACAAAAACCAATATTACGAATATTCTAGCGAGAGAGGATATTAAAATGAAAATTACATTTATCGCTATTAATGAACATATTTCTTTAATTTTCTTAAGTAATTAAAAGTATTTAATTCCTTGGGAATTTCTAAAAACTATACGAAAACAATCCCATCAGGCGGCATTAACGGTTATTCTGCGCATCGGATTACTTTCTAAAGAAGCGCGAATTCTGGACTACCAACATAAAGCTGATATATTACAAGAATTGCAAGGTATTATAGGCATTTGCCTTCTTGTACGCCTTTTATTTATTCATTCATTCCAAGAGGCATGAACCTTGAATGGCACATTAAAAAACGAAATTCCCAACCTGCACCTGGGAACCGATGAAAAGAATGAATGAACTGGCGTTCTTATCGTATATTTTCTCACTTCACATAATTCCTTCCTCTCCTCTCATCTTTAACAGTTCATTCCATAATAACGAACTCTTTAAACTTTATGTTAGTAAGAAGCAGGTTAGCGGTAAAAATGTTATTTATTAGTAATAGTTTGTTTTCAACGTATTTAGTGTCAGTACGATGGCCTAAAATGTATAGAAATCGCTTTTTAGATTTAATAAAAGGTATTATTCTTAAAATTTTCTCCGTAATTTCATCTATCCAACTCGTAATTCAATGGAACATGTGTAATATGTACTCGGAGGGATATATGTAATTGCAAGACATACATGCAAACTGATACAGTAATTATACAGATATATTTTGCATATATACATAGTATACAGACAGATTCGGTTTAGTAGCAGCATGGAATAAGTAGATATTTATGATAAATCGGGGAAATGTAAAAATAAAATAAATCAAAATGAATTCGATTAGGGAAAGTGACAGAGAGAGAGAGAAATATTGGCGTTCAAGAAGGAAAGAAACGAAAATATTTCGGTTAAAAACAGAAGGGGAGGCAGGTAGGCACGCATAAAAGAGCTCAGGTGATCTAAACGGGTGGAAAACATCGATGATTCGGGTTCATATGAGCGATTCTGTATTTATTCTCGCGCATGCGCGGAAGAATTGTCGGTAAAAACCGGAGGTGGGGAAGGAGATAAGAAAGAGCCGCAAATGAAGATATATTCGAACGATGATAAGGGAACGGCTCTTCTGACGTCGGGATTTCTCGCCGAGTAAAAAAATACGGCGGGGATAAAGAAAGCGTTGGAGGGGGGATGGTGGTGGGGGAAGGGGGTGTAGTGGGGGGGGGGGGGTGAGGAGGATTATGGTGGACTCCCACTCTCGGTGCTAAAGTCGCGGATGCGAGGAAGCGGAGAGACGATGATTTTAAAAATTTCCAAGAAGCCGGAGTTGATTTACGGCCGACGGAATGGAAAACTAAGCCAATAGGGAATAGGGCGAGGGAAGTTTTGACTGCAGGGCTGAGGGAGGATGATAGGGGGAAAGGGAAATGGGGGAGCCGGGAGATTAGGATATTTAAGGGAGTTATGGAGAGGTGGAGGGAGAAAAGCGGAAGGAGGGAGATTAGGAGGGGAAAAGGAAGGAAAAGAAGAGGAAAAGAAAGGAGGGAGGCAAAAAGAGAAGGGAGACTGGTGATGAAAAAGAAGGAAATAGAACGAGAGGAGTGGGGAATAAGAAAGAGGAAAGCAAGAAAGGAGATAATAATACGAGTGAGATAGACAGACGCCTTTATTTGGACAAAATTACATATACGCTTTGCTATTTAATAGCTGGTTATTTTCAATTTTACAATTTCAAGCCACATAAATGAGATTTTCAGTACTTAGTTTAGATTATTTACTTTAGAATCTATGGATTATTCGTCATGTTAGAAAGATGTAGGAAAGGATGGAGAATGTATTGGGAAAATGAAAGATAGTAAGATTTTAATATAGATGGAGAGATAGAAAGAGAGAGGGGATGATGACTCCTCTTAGGGGGAAGTCTGGTTGCAAGCGTATTATATTTAATGGATGTTTTAATGTTTGCCCTATTATATTCTTATATCAACGCAAAGCGTTATCTTATAGAAAGTAGGTTAAATTGGACTTTATAATCATCAAAATGAGTATATCCGTTTCAGTTAGTAAGTTTTTTTTTAAATATAGCTAATTGCACATTTTTTATCTTTATAAGATAGCAATTGTATTAAAACACATATAACTTTCATTACGTTATACTAAATGCTAGTTAACGCAGTGAGCCCTGAATTGAACTGGATGTATAACTCTGCATTTAACTGACTCAGAGTAAAATAACCCTTTAATTGTTTTCTACAAATCAAGACAGAAAGTGTACGCGATTTATGCGTCAGTTAATGAAAGATATTGTTTAGAGTAAAATAAAGGCTTAGTGGTTATTTTAATTTTGTTGTAGCAGTAGGAATGTTAGCTAACGTTCATTTTAAATTTTTTAACTTATGGAGGAATTTGACGTTCGTGTTGTAGTTGTTACAGTAAATCACGTCACTGTAATTTTCCTTTCCCACTGTTTATGAGCCAATGATTATTTGGTCAATGCATTAATTATTGATGACGAACGTGGTGCGGTACCGGACGCGCATGGTAACCTACTGTTTACTAAGTCATATATGCGTTATAAGGAAAATTCATAGGAAATTTAGGGTGAAAATTTAAGCGTGTGAAACTAAATTATACTAAACATATATGTAAATTTGTACAGACATTCTATCCAATTACAATTTTAAAACAATTGACTTGAAGAAAAACGGCAAATGAAATGTGATAAAATAAAGAAAACTGTAGTGGTTTAGCGTGACTTTATGATACTTTATAAAACTACTTTGTGGATTTTCCGCAATAATGTCATAGTACCTATTTCACTATTCGGGAACAAGTTTAACTTCGATTAACGATTGATTCGAGTAATCGAACAGTAATGTTCCCGGATGAACGCGAACTCGAATTACGTGGATCATTCTACCGTATTTCTGAAAACGTATACATATATGTATTGACCTTAGGACCGTCGGCGCTCAGCCACAATTTTAACGACAGTAAATATATCCCCGACGAAGTAATCCTCGAAGGAAGTGATACCAACGAAATAATCTTGCTATATAAAATACATGACTACTCCAAATCAGTCCCTTTCTGAGGCACGTTTTCGAATACCGGATACACTAAATCGCATTTTCCGGGCGATAAGAACTCAGCACCCCCAACGGGTAACCGTCACCTTAGGAAAACGGTGGTTTGGACAGCTCCCTAAGCAAAGAGAGGCATTTTCCCTCTGAAATAGGGCGTATATAAGAATGGGCCTCAGGCCTCCGAAAGGTTAGATTTGCATTCCAGCAGGAACCTTACCTTTGAGATTCCCGTGGAATCGGAACCTCGTGTTTGCTTTTAAATTCGACTCCAGGTGAGAGATAGGGAAGAATGTGTTATAAAGGACAGTGCTTTAGGGTGTAGGGAAAACAGACGGATGGCAGAGGAAAAGGTTCTACGTGGGTTGACCTTATAAACGATTTATTGTTGGCCACCTATCTTCGAGTGTCTCAATAATTCGCCCTTTTAAAGAGAAGGTCGCGCGGATTAATTCGATCGCATGATTTTGATTTATGGTATAATACGAAATAAATTATCGCGTGAAATGTTTCCGCGAGGAAAGCTATTTACATGTCATTAAATGAGGCATTTGGTGAATTTCATTGACGTTTAATTTACCAATTAAATTTCCGCAACTGAAAATGAAAGGAATGGGATTATATTGTAAAAAAATAAAATTTGCATCTGTCGTTATAGTAGTATCAAAGTCAAGTGCTGACATTTTCGGCAGTTTTTCTAAACACAACATAATGCCAAAGGTCCATGAAAATTGGCAGGTATTAATTTAATAATTATTATCAGATAAAAATTTATGGAAGTTCTTAAGAGCAACAATAAAAAGAAAATAATCACATGACTTTGAAGCTTATGCGCAAGGCTACAAAGATTACATTTTCTGAAACTTATTCGTATTGAGCGCATAAACTTGAATGTCTCCTTTTCGTTTGGAAAGGGTATTTAATAACACTTGAAATTATGAAAACTTTAAAACGTTATATTCAAACCAGCGTAATTGTCCGTCAAATATAATGGGTATGCGTGGATTAAATATTAAATTTAAGGACCTTCCAATTCTTCCTCATTTTCTCTCCTCCTCTCTCCCATCCTCCTCCCTCCTATCCTCCCTCGATAATCACAAAATTAGTTTGTTTTATAGTGTAATTTCCCGTTGAAACTCAACGAGAAACTTATAAATGATAATAGCAGCTGTAATTATTGAGTAATCGCCGGTATAAAATTTTTCAAATTGAGATTAGGGAGAATTTCTTTCTCATTCTGGTTTTCTCCAATGATGAGCTCTTTGTCAAAAATAAAGTAATAATAATATTCCCTCTCCCTTCCTCTCTTTTTCCTTCCCTCTCTCCCTCCCTCTCTCTGCCTCTCTTTTTTCCCACCTCCCCTCTCTCTCATTCTTTCCAGTCACAATCCATAGCTCTCCCTCTTCTTCTCCGTCTCCCTCTTTATGTCTTCCATCAGTCCTTTTCTAATTCTATACCTCCCTTACTCTCTATGTAACCTCCGTTCTATAGCCCTTCTTTCCTACCTCCCTACCCACATACCCCTCTCTCTTACTCGACATCTATATAGTCGTTTAGATAAGCTAAAGAATCCAAACTAAATCCCAGTCCTATTAGGATTACGTAATTTCCCGAAAATTCCTACCATAAATTGAGGCACGTATACGGGTTGGGACAAAAATTGGTTCTCGAAGTTTAACATTGACGTGGTCGATAAGACAACATTCCGTTTTAAAGCAGATATTTTCCCAAAATATGTGATTTAAATGTTTAGTATGAGAGATTTTGAACGTTAAGCAGAAAAATACTAATAGTTTGGGAAACCTCATTAATTTTTCTAGAACAGCTTAAATTCGAAGGTCGTACGTCAATTCTTTCTAATTTTAATTTTCAAAAGAATAACTTTGAAAAGTCGCTTTTTACGTGTTATCTTACGGGAAATGGAAATCGCCCCCCTGGAGTCAACCTTGGGTCTATTTCGTATTTTATCTCGTCATTTAATTTTTATTTCTGAATCAAACATTCATGCAAAATTTCAACCTTCCACCTAACCGCGAAGTTTGTTAAAAGCGCGTTAAAAGTGTCATTGATGACGTCAGCGTTATACACAAACACATCTAGACTTTTATTATATTAATATCCTGAGATACCCGCGAATAATATTCCAATCACAAATAGAAGAAATTATTGATTTAGCTAGTTATAGCGATTATTGCGTAAGATCACGTCTCAAAGAAGAAATAAGACAAGTTTTACTCCCGAAAATAATGAAAAAGGAACGCAAGGAAACCTTCACAATATCCTTCCGCTCATCTTCCATGAAAAATATAGAAAGAAATCGTTGCATTTTTTATCCATTTTCCGTTTCATTGGAATTCCTTCCGCCAGCAATGAGATCTTTACGCGTAGCTTCCCTCTCTCTCTCTATATATATACCTCTGGGAATCACGGAAGGGTGCCTCTTCTTCTTAGCGGGAAATGAGAGAGAGAGGGGAGATTTACTCACACCTTCACCCCTTTCCTCCCTCCCAACCTTCTTCCTCCCTCCCCCAGGTCTTGATTCCATTCTTCTCTTTCACACGTTTCGGCCTCAGGTTCCGACACATCCTGATGCAAGGTTTATCCCCCTTTTTCTCGTATTTTCTCTCTCTCTCTCTCTATCGAATATCCAGCTCACACTTACCTATTCGAGCCCTCCTCTTTTCCTCTAACCTCTTCAAGGCTTTTTCACCCCGCCCTACTTCCGATTCCTCCTCGATCGTGCCCCGAATTGAAAACATGCTCGAGAATCCTCCATCTTTGGCGCCATTTTAAAAGAGAATAAGTGCTGCCCTCTTTCTGTCTCTCTCTCTCTCTGCCACGGTAAAGTATTTTCCTTCGTTTCCCTTGATGCTTAGGAATGGAGAGCGAGTGAGGCGACATGTTTGTCAAAAAGTCGGCAAAGTTCTCTCTCTCTCTCTCTTTCGCTCTCCGCGGAATACGTAAATGCGTGATTTATCCGGACTCCATGTGCGCACAGACAAAGATCGGTGTTTTTCTCGAAAGCGCATGCACGGGAGTGATCGAATCGTAAGTACGGATCCCATGCACGTTTTTTAAGGTGTGCTATTTAGGCGAATAGGATGAAAATGAAACCTTAATAATTCAGCCAGGTTTGATCAGTTGTATCAGTTACTGATCGAGTTTTAAAAATAATGCTAATATAATTAACTGCCTACGGCAGAAACAAAAGTTATAATTTTACAATATAATATGTGAAATTATAACTTTTACTTTTAATTATGAACTGATTCCTATTTTTGAGCGGCAAATTCTACATACTATTAAAAAACAAAGCTTTGAATCATCTGCATTTTGCAGTCAATGTTTACAATAACTTCATAAATTTTAAACAACCATGAAAACTGATAATTATTTCCTGTTAGAGAGCCTTATTCATAAGGATTTTCTAGTCCAAAAGGCTAGGAATTTGAAACTACTGAATTATAGCGAAAGCATAAAAATAACTTACCGTAAAGTCTGACAGTCCCATCTGCCCTACCAAGGGAATTGGTCGAAACGCAAGTATAAGTTCCAATGTCGCGTTTATTGAAGGACCGGATCGTCAGCTTCAGATGGACTTTGTAAGAATTCTTATCCTCCTCTATGATATGCTTGCGCCTGAAAATAAAGATTTGCGAACATTGCTATAAATATAGTAAGTGTACTGAATTCTGAGCTATTCCTCGATTTTGGATCCGTACTCTTCTATAAATACAAACATAAAAATAAATTAGGAGTTGAAAATCTTCCGAGGCAAAATGTTTTAATTATAGATTAATTTAAAGAAAACTGAAAAATTGGTATATAAGTTTTGTGGGCACTCAGAGTTTGCTATTAGCGTATTAAAACATTTTGATGCAAATGAAATAGCTTATAAACATACATATAATAACTGTAAAATTTATCTTATTAAACAAGAATCAAGAGATAATGTTCTAATATAATTATTTAGAATAGGTTTTATTCAACCTAGAATATAGCAACGGTTAAATACTTTAATATATTTTTTAACAAACAACATTAAGCTCAATTGAAGAATATTTGCAAGGTTTTGAAATTTTCTGTATGGCATTTTTTGGTCTTCTATGTTTAAGTAATCAATTTATGGCTTTGTAATAGATGTTTGAGTGTCGTTGAGAGTATAACAAGGCGTTAAGAAATTTTTAGCCAACTGAGGGTTATTTGCATTTAAACCAAAATGTTCTATGCGTTCGCAAAAAAATAGTTTTTACTTTTCAGTTTGCTTTAAATTAAACTGTAATTAAGACATTTTGTTTAAGGAGATTTTATAATTACTAGTTTATTATTATATTTTCCGTTTTTATAAACATTATGCATAATTTGATTTAAATTTATTTTATGTAGTTGTTTAGCAATATGTCTATTAAAAAATTAATATTAGAACCTAGAGAATTTTTGCTGGCAATGTGTATGGAAAATCAAACACTTAATCGCGCAGCACCTCGTTGAGATGATCAATGCCTCTATTTTGAGTAGGTCGAAAATCAAGAGTTCAATAATTTCACAATTTTCTATAGAAAATCCATTGAGTAGTTTCCGATAATATTGGCCTAAGAGATTTGACTACAAATACGTAACTAGGCAATCAGGTTAAGTAAATTAAAACGTTATAATAATTAAGGAATAGTATTAGTTGGAAAAATGGACGATATACAGCGCCGGGGGGTGGAGAGGAGGATAATCTTTAAGAGGTGCACTATATGCCGAAATCAGCAACAACCAATGCGCGCGTAAAGCAATAGGCGAATCACCTGGACTCAAAATTAAAAAAATCAGCAACAATACGGTTGACATTGACATCGAAAGATGTTATTTACAAAAAGCAATTTTTTTTTGTCCAGAACGAATTTGTGAACCGATTCGGCGCGTATTAGAAAATCGAGGGTAGACTTTTCATTCCTTTAGTCATTTTTTTTGGTTAAAAATCCACATTCGTAAGACGATTCGAAGTAATTTATAAATGCGATTAAAAGTTACGCAGCATTACTTCTCGTTAACGTAACTGTCTTAAAAATATAATATTTGACTCGAAGAAATTAATAGACCAGGTTAAGTGATTAAAAACATTTTAATATTAGTGGATTCTAACATAATTGAATTATTGTTCGGGTTCTTATTTTTCTATTCTTACGCAGCTTAAAATCCAGCTTAATTGACTGATAATAGTAAAATATAAAAGTTTTAGGATTCGAAATATTTTAATTTTTGTCAAAAATAAATCAATCATAATATTGGCCATTTGTCTTTAATTTTATCGAAAACATATATTACTCTTTGATATTTATCATTTAACATCATAACCTCCAGTTTAATAAACTACGAGAAACTTCATTCAACCTTCGTCATATAATCAGAAGTTGTTACGGATGTAACACTTTATTCTTGTCTTTAATGATGCAGAAATTCTCATCTCATTGATACAACTTTCATAGTACTTTTATCATTATATTTCTCTGCGATTTCCACAATGTGTCGCGAGATTCTTAAATTGTGTCGCAAAAATTTCCGAAGTTAAATTTTAATCGAGTATTTTAGTTAATAATTTTTAATAATAAATGCTATGATCTATTCCCAAAGCTTCTTTGCTATATGAATCAATAATTTTCCTGGAAATGTTGGCGGAATTTATTTGTCTCCTTCCCCTTCATGAATATTAGACCTCATATTATTTGCATCCACATGCGAATATCTGATATTCCAGCTAAATGTGTCGCGCTATAAAAAAATGTTGGAAACCTGGGTTATATCTTATCATAAACGCAAAAGTATAACGCGACATTGTGCTTCTGTTCAGGTTCATGTCGAATTAATCGTTATTTACGTACATTTGGTATACGTTATTATTAATTCACTAGCGTAATTGCTCGTCAAAAATGACGGGTATGCATGATTAAAGTATTTTTTAATAAAATTAAAACAATTCACATTTTCCTTCTTTTTTCTCATTCTCTCCCTCCCTCACATTCTCTTCATCCCTCACATTCTCTCCCTCCCTCTCATTCTCTCCCTCCCTCACATTCTCTTCATCCCTCACATTCTCTTCATCCCTCACATTCTCTTCCTCCATCTTCTGCCTTTTTCCCAATATCCCTTTCATTCCTATTCTCCCTCCCCGAGATCATATAAAAATATTACGTAAAAAATGAATATTTATTTGATAAATATTACGTCAGAAAACTTCAATATGTCCAAAACTATTTTAACTTTCTGAAATATACTGTTATAGGAATTTTATGTTTTGCGCATATAAAATAGTGTTTACATAAAATAAATTATTAATATTTTTCGCAGAAAATGTACTCAAAATCTTTTTAAAAATTCTGTACAAAGTCAAATTTTATATGACTGCAACGGGATTTTCCTCTACAGATAAATCAATGCTACGAAAAACGCACGTTTTTAGAGATATTCGGCAGTCTTATGTAAATGGTTACGACTCATTCGCCTGGAACGATAGTCATGAGCTGAAACACGGGTCGCTCTCCTATTGGTGGATTGCAAGCGTCCGCAATCCTTTTCCCCCGCCCTGCAAAATTCCCTCGCAGGCCCGATTACCAAACGCATTCCGCTCGGTGTATGTCGGCAAACTTACCCAGCTCCCGTTTTAAGAACCGAACCATCCACACACGTGAGAGAACACGCACCATCCTCATTGATTTTTCCCGATACATTTCCTTCATCCAAAAAAATACCCGTCCACTCTTTCGGCGTTAAGTAAAATGACTCACGAAAATCGCAACCAATTGTCGCGATTCGAGCGTTAAAGCGCGCAAGCAGAATTCTTCTCCTCTCCCTCTCTCCCTCGATACTCCCTTTCTCTCACTCGTACTCTGCCTCGAACAGAAATCGGTGATGCGGAAATGGCAGCGGAGGGGGAAGGATGCAGGAGGTGGATGACGTCACACTCCGAAAACAATTGACAGTTGTCCATTTCGCCGAAACCTGTGTTGACCATTGGCGGCCACACCCCAGTCTTTACTCCTATACACAGTTCACTCATTCCCTCCCTCCCTGCTCTCCCTCCCTGTATCTCCCTCTCCCTATCTCTCTCCATCTATCTCCCTCCTTCTATCTTCTCCCTTTTCAACCCCTCCCATGCAAACCTAACTATACGGCAACCTGACCACCGAGGAGAATTTTTCGCATCTGAGACAACCGGAATGCAATCGGGAGGGTGTTGAAAAGGGAATGGGATGTTTCGCGGGGAGGGTTACAGAGAGGGAAGGGAGAGGTGAGGTAGGGGTGAGATGGGAGAGGGGGCCAGAGAGGTTGAAATGAATTGACTTTGGAAGCAGCTAGCGTCATCCCCTTTTCGGAGGAAGGGGGTGGGGATTTTGGGAAGGTTTATCGCTTGACCCTTTCCGGCTTGGTGGACACCGCTCGTGTGTGTACTACGCTGGTCATTCGTATACAACCGTTACTAGCGTCGTTTAATCGTGACAGGAGCGTCCATTCCGCGAAAGCGATGGTGCAATCTGTGGTGACTCTATTCTCGCGGCGATAAAAATGAGAAATATTAATCTCGCTTAATTAAGCTTGCGTTACCAGAGCGTTAGGTGTAATTTTGGTGTAACATTTCACGAGAGAGGGAGAGAGAGAGAGAGAAAGACATTTTCGTGTATATTTTTTCGTCAGGCTTTAAATATTCCTTCTTTTATACAAGATTAACTTGTTTTTTTAAGAAATAAAAAGGGTGGACTATAAAGTGAAACCGTTGCATTAATCATGTGCCAACCTAAATAAAAAATGCGCGTTTAAAAAGCGCTATTTACGTTATAAACTACATTTTCATTATCATTCCTACCTAACTAGTACATAAAATCAGTAGTTTTTCCTATTCATAATATTATCATGGGTACCTAAGAAAGAAAATACGAATACATTAAAAAATTAAATCGTCGCATTACTTTTGTACCGACCTGTGTTTTTAGTAAAAATCACTTGTCATTAAAATGGCGATTATCATAGGATCGAAGTTTCTAATGATTGTTAGTCATTGCGCCATATTTCCCAACAAATTAATCTAAAAAATCAGTCGAGCCTCCAAATAATATCTTCCTGAAAAAAATTGAATAGTTCGTTTTTAAAAGGAATATTCTCTCTCAAACGATTTTAAAATTGATGGCGTCATTAAAATAAAAAATATTTTTAAAAGTTGTTAGATGTCTCTTTTCCTGTCATACAAAATTATTAGTTCGCATATATAATATCAGTTAAAATGCGTTCTTAATAATATTTTGAAAACTTCATTTTTTCAATGAAAATCCAAAGTCGAGTTATAAAATCTTCTTAATTCTCCATGACGTATCGGTTCATTTTTTCTCCACGGT
Organism: Tanypteryx hageni; assembly: GCA_028673005.1. Classification (NCBI taxonomy): domain Eukaryota; kingdom Metazoa; phylum Arthropoda; class Insecta; order Odonata; family Petaluridae; genus Tanypteryx; species Tanypteryx hageni. Next base: position 174,941,074 of record CM054115.1, on the reverse strand, counting down.
AGATTCATATACGAGATATTTCTTACCCGTCTAGCAACATTTCTCCACGGTTCTTGATCCAGTAGTTGATGGTGTTGGGGAACGCTTCCACGTAGCATTCCAAGTGGACGTCTGTGCCAAGTGGCGCCCCCAGGAGCTGGTTCGGAACCTTTATGACAGGTGCAACTGAAACGAAGTCGATTAATCACGAAATTATATGGCATCTCACGAACAGAGTGCGTTTTATGGCTGGCGAATTAGTCTCGGTACATGAATTAAAACTTGTAATGGATCTAATGTTCTTAGAATTAAATTTTGCCCCCTTGCATGCGAAGGTTCTGAATTTGAGTTAACTTGCGCAGTTCCACGAGTATTTTTACCCAAGAATAATCGTAATGGCCGAGTAGCGAGAAAAGAAGCATTCAATTTCTAAATCTAATTTCCTGCATTAATGAAGTTTACGCGAATGAGTTTTATTTTCGACAGGAATGCGCCGATGTGTTGTTAGAAGAAGCAGTAATATTGAGAAAAATCGGTTTGTTTTAATATATATATATATATCAGGGTAAATATGCGTAGTCCGGTAAATGTGTACATTTCCCGGTTAATGTGCACATTTATCACCAAGTTCGATAAATGTAAGTATAACATACTTTAATTACCTGTTTGATTGGGGAAATGTACACATTTACCTAGAGACAATTGTAAATGTGGATAAACGTCTCAACGCAGCCCACAACATGTGTCGCGAACATCTATTGCAGATTAGAAGTATGGTAAATGTGCATCGTCCGGTAAATTTATAAATTTCCTGGTAAATGTGCACAACTCACTAAACTAAATTTGAACATGAAGGAAAATTTTACTCTGCCCCACCGGGTTGGGTACGTTAATCGAAGTGTTTTTAGTTTCTCCTCACGTTCACTGTGTTCCTCCCTCGAGTTGGGAAGCGTTCATATTAATATATACCAGTGGAGTCGAACCCTCGATGATTTTTGTTATAAATTAACGTAATTATTAATGTGTAGCAATTATCATTCTTACTTATCTCCACATTTACCAAGGTATACCGGTAAAAGTGCACATTTACCATGAAATGTACGGATAACACATATATCTGGAAACTCAAACTTACATTTACCGAGCTTGGTGGTAAATGTGCACATTTACCGATAAATGCACACATTTCCCGATTACGTACCTTTACGTAACATATATATTGCTAGTTGATGCACATATATTTTGAAGAATTTATATATTATAATGCTAATGTTTTATCTGACTTATTTTTTTAAATTTACCTATATATACAAAATGAATATACTGCATGTTAAATGTACACAAAACTCGAGTCTAAAAAAAAGCATTTTTTCAGTATCCACAAACCATTTTACAAATATTTGGGCGTTGTCTTCTTCAGTGAAGGTACCGGAGGCTGGTCGCTGGGTTTAGAACACACTTTTAGTGAGACAGAGAAAAAAATCCAGAATACGGGCTTTTAAAATAAAGGAGGAAAACCTTTCGCCTTTTCAAGAATTTTAAGCAATAATTCAGGATGCCTGTCTTCTTTTTGGCTGTGTTACTTTTATCCTGATTTATATCTTCTTTCATTTTATTGGTTTTTTTACGTCTCTTTACGCTATTCATCCATCAAATCTTTCTTAGAGAATTGTTTTAATTTAAAGAATTTTGATTGTTTTAAAAAGTAAACTTTTCCTTGTGCTGAATATATATATAATTGGTCAAATTTTTTCGAATTCGTTCGCATACGTCAATTTAACCGAGTCCATGTGTAAGTTTAATTAATTCCAGTTTGTTTTAATAATAACGATAAGATACAAGATGTGGCTAATATTTTGAATGACGGACCTTTAAACCTATTACTTTTAATATCTCGATAAATTAATTTGAATGCCGAATATTTCTGTAAAATATTAATGACTTTGTTTTGATTTTAGTATAGTGAGGGTCTTGAAGTGCCTGAAAACTTATTCAAAATATTTCTGGTCATTTAACTGGCAGTAGATATGGCCACAGAAACTTCAGCAAGCGTTCTGTTGGGATAAAAATGGATGTCAAGAGTAAGGAAGATTAGTTGAACTATCTCCTTTTAGCAACATTATTCAACCTCTCTTCCACATCAAGTGGTAAGCTCTAACATTTTAGATGCCAAACGTTTGCTATATATTTTAATATTGCATGTTTTTAGGGGCAATCTTTAACGGAAGCCTATGTTAAAAGTTGGGTACTGAGCGTGAGGGTTTTGCATGTGATTTATTTATTTACTTCAGACCCAGAAAAAGCATTCGAGTTATATTTTATTAAATCATTCAATTGGCATTCGATAGATCATAATCAGAAAAAAAATTTCAGGCGTGACGCATACTTTGAATTAATGACTTTTATTTTGTAGTTCAATTACATTACCTACCTTAATACAAAACAATGCAAGGCGTGCTGTGTTTTCCATAACTTTAATGTTTTGCTAATTTATACGATTTATCATATCACAAACAATATATTCAGCTTATATAAATTACAATTTGAGGTTTGAAATCTATATAAAAGACTGATTGATGGACGGGTGAAATGATACGCTTAATAACACCTCATAATTTCAATCAAACTGGTTACAACTAATGTTGACACAAATTAAGCATCAAAATACGATTAAGTTATTTGAGGATTGGCTTATATTTTTAACTTCAACCCTTTTCCAAATATCAGTGATTCGTCGGAGTGATAGCTGCAATGTGCGAAACATATTGGCGCCTCCGATTAGTAATCTATGTAGTTCTCGTCCACCTTTTTATCCTGCTTCATTAAAAAAAAAACACTTATCTAAGATATTTTCCTATTTTATTTTTACCGTCCATTATTTCTCGATCTAACCCGCGAGCCATTACTCTCTCTTGATAAATGGATCTACGGAAGCACGCTGGCATCGAAACGAAGGTGATTGATGGTCAGCGCGGCCGGCGTGATCCATTTGTTTTTACACGTGTTACGCGCCGGAGGCGTTTTATACGAGATACTCACAGTTGACGTTGAGTGTGATTCGCTTGCTGACTGCAGGCGGCACGTCATTAGACGCAATGCACAAATACGCTCCCATCTGCTTGCGGTCAAGCTTCACGAGGGTCAGGCTGTCTCCGCCGAGGGTGTCAACTGCGGGATAAGGAAAAAGTACTTAATTGAGTCATCTCCTCCATTGACCTCTTGAAAGAAATCTTTATTTCACCGCAGAGAACGTTTGTTGGTTTATCCCATGCAGTTAAAAGAAGTATCGACCTCACCTTATTGCTGCAATCCATTTAATAAAACAGGTAATATATATAGTAATAAAATATGTTTTGGGAGACCACGTGGAAATTCCAAATTCGAAGCTACCGTCATCAGTGGCGATCAGCCGATTGCGTATTCTGAAACGGAATCCAAGATCTCCACGAATGACAGCTGTTTTTGGTCGGATTTTTCCTGCATTTTTGTAGCCTTTGAAGCTACCCGATTTATTAATTGGTTTTTCTAACGGAAAATTCGATTGTTCACTCACTTGTGTGGTAAATAATTCATATAAGTAATTGCAGTCGAGTGACAGCTTTTATTGATTATAGAATTTTATTTTTTTTAAATATTTTTTGAGCATTTACCAAAATAAATAACGTGAAATGTATTAATTGGCAGTTATAAATATTTTGTAAATGCAAAATCCAGTGTTGCGTTTTAAGTGCGTTCCAATAATCAAAATACATATAACCACATAATGGAAAAGGGAACATTAGGATAAAATAAGTTTTACGCTGTTAATATTATTGCACTGATTTAACCGTTGTTAATTGTTGAATAGAAATTTTACTTCGATAGTAAATTTTAAAATACATTTTTAAGTTTTTTATACAGGTTTAAGAGTTTCGAGAGCGCTGACAAAACGAAAACATGATATTATGAGATTTAGGAATAATTGATCACGATTTCAAACACTTCGCATGACGCGAAATTTCTTCTGAATCCTTGAATCTGAAATCTTTGTATATAACCTGAAATCAAATGTACATATAACTAATTGAGTTAACTTAAAATCAGGAACTGCAATAAATATCTGCAGATGCGGACCGATTTAATGAAAATATTTTTTGAATGATGCTATTAAGAATTTATAAATTTGTTAAATTTCTAAGAATCACTTGGAACGCGTACTATGTAAACCTGTATGTATTTAATGAAGTCTTGAATTTTATTTTTTTAATATGAAAAATTTTTAAACCTTACTTTTAGTTCCTGTAATTAAGGTATCGCAATTAAAGGTTTTCGGAATTATGGCTAATTTCAGATTTTTTTATGACCACAAGACTTAAAAAAAGATTTACCTTTAATTTCCCCCTTAATTGCAAGGACACCAATACTTGTATGTTAGGGTCTTAAAGGGCGCAATAATCTGAAAAAGTTATTGCTCAAATATAACCCTTAGGATATTCTTCATTTGAATACATAAGTGTCATAAACATACTTTTATTTTATCACTCAGGTATTTCAATTAATTTCGCAAGTTTAGCAAAAGTGCACGATTTTTGAGTCTCAATTATTCCACTGTAGTTGCTAAAATACGTCACGTACTCAAAATATATTATACTCTTAATACATTCATATCTTAACCTTTAAACGGGCAAGCGGGGTCATAATTTACCCCACTCAGTTGTTTTGCTTATTATCGTGAAAAGTTTTACTTTATGCAACTTCTCGATTTTTGTATGCGTTTATTTACTGCTAAGTTACTTCTATGTGAATGAAAATTATTATAATTTGTTTCATATAACAAGATAAATAATAAATGTAGGATAAGGGTCATTATTGACCCCACATGCCTGGTAATGTTACCAAAAAGCTACATGAGTTTTGTGTAATTTATTATGTATTTTTCACGCAAGAGCATGTAAATAACACTTATATTCATAGGATAAATAATAATATTGAGATATTTTATTTTTTTTAGCGATTCCGCGAATAAAATTGTGTACTCGAAATTTTATCTGTAGCCTCTTGTCTTTTGTATGGTATTTTTGTAATTGATGCTCGAGTTTGTTATTCTTTGATTTTCCATGGTCAGAAATAAATATAAATAATAATTATTGTCTCTATAGATTGAAGAAATTTATTACTACTTATTACTTGCAATAAATTGCTACTTTTTATGAATGAAATACTAAGTATTTTTCTTTCTTTATGTTGTTGTCTCTTTTCTTGTTCTTATCTTACCTGAACAATATCTTCAAACATCATGCCCAAAAAAGATAAAATTTGTAGATCAAGCACCTCTCAAAGTTTCTTTAGTAGCCACTACCATTTCAGAAGGGCAGAAATGGACTTCACTTATTGGCGTGAGAATGTGATCTTTGAACGTTCACTAATGTAGCAAATCTTCACATAGTAATACGTATGCTTAGGTCCTTCTTCATTTTAACCACGCTTTTCACAGTTCACTTCTCCTATTGACGGTCGAGCAGGTATGTCTAATTTTACCCGTATCTTTAATTCTTATATGTGCGACAGGAAAAGAGATAGGAAAGTGCAGATACCGTGTATATACAGCATGCAATCAATTTATATGCGAGCAGCACAGTGAGAAAAAAACTATATGTAATGAGTGCAAGAATTACACTATATATTATAATTGTGGAGATTGTATATATTATTGTAATTGTAAAAAATTTTACATAACAATTGTAGTTGTATTATGTAGTTATTTTCATACCATTATATTTAAATTTACCTCATTGTAAGGAAATAAATGAATTATCAAAATCGACAATAAATATAGTATTTAAAATTTTATGCAACAGTCATATTTCTTGAACATTTTATTGTTAATAAATTTTAAAAAATAATCCATACTCCTTTAGTTAAGTTGCTAACTATATAAATATATGGGGTCAAATCTGACCCCACTTGCCCGGTTACGGTATAAATTAAGCTTCCCCGTTTAAAGGTTAGGTGCAGAGTTCTATATTTGCTTGGCACATTTTAATGATTAATGAATGAACTAAAGGTTTTCGGGCATAGAACGAAATTGGAAACTTTTACCATGAACACACATTAGGAATGCGTCGTTTATTAGGTCATTCTGTGATGTCACGATTTCCATTTATACTCGACCTGTGGATTATGAGAAATGATGCATTTACAGATCCATTCCATCCGAAATATATATCCAGAAACGGCATTTTTTTCCTCAACAAAACAAACTCAAATTCAATATCCACCTTTCAAAAAAAAGAAGTGATTCGTTTTATTTTTTATTTTTTGAGGGAACCGACCGGAGAGAATTCGAATCAGAACCCGTCACATTATAAGACTCTCGGGCGATCGAACCCTTCGCTCTACACGACTTGGCATTCCGAAGGTGCGGGCACGTACTGGGTCGGCGTCACTCCACCTCAATGGATTTATGACCAACGGGCTTCTCTCTAAACCCGCAAATATCAGCGAAACGCATTTAACCTCTCTTCTCGCTTTACCTATCTCTAAATCTCCCCGCCTATCTCGTGCAATAGCGCGAGGAACTCATTATCCTCGCTAAATGCAACAACTTACGCAAAATCGAGCAGCTAAGCGTTTAAAAGTGAATCCTTCGTTAACCACGGGACGCAGAGCTTAAAGCCTGCATTTTACCGGTCACGTATTCAATTGGTTAGTACGCGGAAGTCAACAATAAACAGCAATCTACAGCAGTTTAGGGCCAACTCGCACTAAAACGGCCGGGTGGCGGCGCCACGGTTGAAGCGTACGAGTTCGTGTGTATCTTAAAATTGCGAAATTACTCACGCGCTGTCGCACCCACGTTGTTGGGCTAACGTCGTGTGCTGCGGGGTTGAGCGGACTGTAAAACAAAACAATGCAGCGCCGTTATCTGAGCCGATGCTGGAAGAGAAATTAGCGTTTGCGATCCTAGGTTTTCATCAGTTTTGCATGAGTGATGAGGCAAAAAGGTAAAAGAATCGACGTGAAGGGGTTTTGTTTCGTGGACGCTTTTTGATTTGTTTTTGACCTCGTGGAGGTGCCAAAATTTTGAATTTATGTATTTAAATAACGTGATGGAGTTAAAGTTTCCACCATTGCATAAGATAAGCATAAACTAATTTAATTGTAAATTATTAACACTTTTAAAATTGTGATGTGAATGCATAAATCCACAGGAATTTGCGTGAATAATTCGGTGTCAGCATGGAATAATGTTAATTTCTCACAGATATGTGAAATCGATTGACCTTAGTTTATTTTTTTAGATAACTTTATTAATTAATAACTTTAATTATTTCATAAAAGATTAAAATATTTCTGTGATCTAGTTGAAAATCTCCTCCCTTCGGCTGATGGAATGACTTATCAGAATAATAAATCGTCGCACCGCCAAACGGATCGATTGCAGTCTTAACACGGAATAGATTAGCTAACAACTAAATAGGAAATCAGATCGTAGGGCCACTCGAAGTAAAGCCAGGCGACTGTGTCATTTACAGTTTTTTTGCAGAGTTCATTTGCTTTTCATTACGCAAAGACCGTTCGAAAAAAGTTTGTCTAAAGCGCCACCTTGCAAATTATTTTTTATTTTATGCACATTACAACAGAGATTTTCTTTTTTAACTTCTGCCCCTGATTTGGTTTGCTTCATTATTTGAGTAATTTCCATATCGCAAATTTACCTGTTTGTTTAATTTGCTAAAATTATTCTCTTACACATAACAGTAGTCGTTTGCGTTGCCATTGTTTTCTTGAAAAAGTCTAATTCGATATTACAACGTAAATACATGTTTTATTAAAAGTCCTCGGGATACATTTTCTCTATTTTCTGGATGGCGTCTTTTTATCTGCGTGATAGGATTTTGCGGGCAATCTAAATCAAAATTAACTCACCAAATCAGCGCAAAACGTTACTTTTCACATTTTTATTAAAAACTCTAGGTCTGATAATATTTTGGCTGAAATTGGCCAGCCAGAAGTGGAGTTTTACTATTATCATTTTTAAGATATTGCCAAATATTATAAATGTAAATATTAAATTGTAGTATATTGTTGTGGTGAAGTTGTAGTCAATATAACTTTCTATAACTTTGTTTGAAAGATTTTTTCCTGGAATCGATTTTTCAGAGACATAATATTTCGATTGATCATCTGAATTTATGTCCATTTCATTTAATGTCGCTAGCTTTTTTCCATTGTTATGACTAAATCTTAGAATTGTTGACAACAATTCCAGCGCTGCTAAGGGTGATAATGATTGCTGTCAAAATTATCCAATTACCATCTAGCGTCATGCTTTGTTAACAAATTTTCTTGTAAATATTGACAGCGTTTCCAGGCAACGGTAATTTTAATAGCAATAATTCCACTTTATTAGTACGATGTGCATTGATATTTGGTCATCCATGGTCACAAATATCAATTTTGCTTAGTTTTTATTATGCGTTCTTTGCACGAAGTGAACACGTATAGGGGATGTCGTTTCCATCCACCTGTCCGCCCGTCCATCCGCCCGTCCGTCCATCCGTCCGTCCGTCCGCATGTTAAAACTCGGTAACCGCTGGACGTATTTTGATGAAATTTGGTATTGAGGAGATCTGCTAAAATTAGTCGACTGATTCCAATTTTAGTTAAAATCGCACAATAATTACGACCACTTTACATGAAGAGTTACATGTAGTTTACAAAGTTCCTTTGATTCAATTTAGGAATCGCTGGGCGTATTTGGATGAAATTTGATATTTGATAGTTTTGCTGACATTTGTCAACCGATTCCAATTTTCGTTAAAATCGGACAACAATTACGACCCATTCACATAAAGACCTACAATGCTCATTGATTTCAACTCCGGAACCACAGGAGGTATTTTGATGAAATTTGGTATTGAGGAGTTTTGCTAAAATTGGTCAACCGATTCCAATTTTAACTACAATTGGACAATAATGTATTTTTCGTTGTGAAATCTATTCTCGAGTATAATTGCTATCAGTTATTCCTGAGAAATTAGTAAGCGAGAGCAATTTCAAGTAATGCTCTAATGTAATTCATTACTCTATAGCAGTGTTGCGCAAACTTTTAAATTTCACGGCGCTCTTTTTGGAGCCACTCCTGCTTCGCGGCACACCGAACTAAGTTTCATGAGATTTAATAGAACGTTTTTATCAACCTGTAACCAGCAAAAAAAGAAGAAAATTAACGCTAAAATCTACATTTTTCGTATAGTTTGATTATTCCGGATTACGAAATAATTCTACTATAGAAATTCCAATTACGAAGCAACTTGATTTCGCCTTCGAAATTCGTAAAAAATAGATAAGAGATATGAGATTTGGTTTCTCTGATCTTAGCATTACAAGTCAAAAAGGGCATTTTTCCATTCACCGTAATTCCGAAATGTACCGCAGCACACCGAGTACTCAATCGCGGCGTAGCAGTGTGCCGCGGCATTCCGTTTGTTGCACACTATATCAGATTTTTATCCATAGCTTTGGCGGAGGGTTGTCTAGCGTACATTTCTCAAATGTTAGTTCAAATCCTAGAAAGAGCATGAACATATGTTCTTCTTTATGTCATTATGCATGTCCATTGCAAAAGGACGCGGTTTTCTGTTTATGAGCCACTTAAAAATTTGAAAAATAACAAATAAAGCGAGGGAACCAACAGGCCACCTTTTGACACGGCGTTATGGAGTGCTATTAACATACGTATTTTGGGCTAAAATGACATTAAAACGTACTTGTGATGTGAATTTTTACTTTGTAAACACTTTATGTGATAAATGTCAGCTATAATTCGTTTTATTGCCTTGTTGATTTATCCATGCTCCTGGCTTTTCGCGTCAAACTCAAGTGGAAGTATTCGAGTGGAGGTTTGAAGTACTTAGTGCCGCTTAAGTTTAGGCAGCAATCTATTATCGATCCGTTCGAACTCTACGTCATATCTGCATCTCTTTATAAAATATCTCATCAATAATTTAAAGACGTTCTAATTTATACCTACGCTGTTTGGTTTTAGACCTTAAATGTATATAAAAACGTCAATTTGAAATGCTTACATCTATTGAAAAATGATAACTACGCTGATTTAGTTTTAATTTTGTTATTTCCCCGTAGCTAATGGGAATTCCGTGATGCAGTTTATCGAATTCCCAGGACAAATCATTTCAAATTACAACTTCCCCGCGAAGCGCCGCTCTTAATTTACCTATTACTCGCCATTAGCTTTCAATTAAACGTGAATAATTTAATTATACATATTTGAGCGTATTTCATGCGCAGCCAATTAATTCACAATTTCGAAAAAGGTAATATAATTTCGGAAATTTCAATAAAATCCCGAAATGAGATTTTATTTTTATTTAACATACCGCAAAGCGAGCAAAATATCACGCAGGTTTTAAAATGGCTATTTAAAATGCTTTCGTGGGGGAAAATGAACGTAAATTTAATTCTCTCGCAAAGTTTATGAACAGCGCTCGTAAAAATAAATACGCTGTTTCAATGAGAGCTCATGTTTTTTCTTCTTCTTTACGCCCGAGAAATGCTTTATTTCTCCAAAAATGAGTTAAACCGCCTCCGCGCTTTGTCTAGCCCATACACACACACGCACAATCAGTTCTGTTGCACTCTTTGCCTCTTATGCACGAAATTTAAGTGCGAAGAATTGCTGTTAATTGCATCCACTACGCCCCGGATTTGTCCAACGAGGATGTTTTTCCTGAGCTTCATTTTGGCATTTACTTCCACTAGGCTTAACAACAAGGAGTAACGCACGTCAGAAGCGCCGAGTAAATCAGGCGCATAACTCTCAGGAGATCAAGGAGTTGAAAATTCCGTTTTTGTTCCCCTTAAGGTGTCTGTCCTGTTTCATATCCCTTATATCATCGGTTAATATAAAACAAATTATTTATGAAAGTTGAAATAAATACTATTATTGGATTTAGAAGTTTAAATTCCAATTATGTTTCTTGTAACATGGCTGCTCTGAAAGCTATCTTTTTCTTTTAAATTCGCTTTGATTGTGAATATCTAAAAACTTATCAATGACGAATTTAATTAAATTCTATCGCAGGATATATACGGATGAAAATTTCAGATTTTGTTGTGTTGGTTCTCTTGACAGCGACTCCTAAATATAAATATCAATCCTAAGAATTCGTTTTAAATTAATATCCCCCACAAACTTCGTTCGTGTTTTTTTTCCTCCTCGCAAGATATAATTACGTCTCCATGGCTTCCTGCGGAGAAGCGTACCAAAACCTCGACCTCCCCACGCATTCCCGGCTCATTAATCAACATTTGCGCAGGAATCCTAGCGATTCCTCAAACATAACCATTAGGCGAAACAGCCGAATGCCATCAAGCGCCCGCATTCAATATATTGAGAGAGCGAGGGAGAGAGAGAAGCCTCTAGCTCCATACCAATCACATCCCTATATAGAATGATTAGCGGCCGGGAGTCATGTCGATTGCCTTCAACCTCTTATCCGCCATAACCAGCGAATCCCATGCAATCCGCACAGCGTATATACGAGAAGCTTGCGGGATAGAGAGTGTGTGGAGGGAGAGACGTAGGGAAGGGGGAGAAAGGGAGAGAGGAATAATCACGTGACCCACCCCTTCCGACACAGCCCCTAAATCTTTCCTTAACCCCCAACCCCTTTCAATTCTCTCACCGACCAAGAAGAAAGGGGGAGTGTAGGGGAAGGGGATGCAATAGTGAGTGGCGTGGAAGAGAATGGAGCGGTGAGGGAAGGGTGGTGTAAAAGGCGTGGTTCGAACCGGTTTCGCTGGGTCCCACACGCCTCGATTTACAGCACCCTATTTGTAAAGGGTCGCCCCTTCCTCCCCCGCTCGTATTGTCTCCGCGGGTGCCGAGGAGTCTAGAGTCATTGTCGTGGGGTGCGGGGGAGTGTGTGTGTGCGCGCAGAAACGCGGTGGTAGTGAGTGGGGTTGCTAGGAGGAGAGGTGGGGGGGCTGGGTGTAGGCGCGATCGACGTCATTTGCGGCATTGGAAGACGCATTCACCCCATTCTCACCCCCAACCCTCCACACCGCCCTCCATTGCTCAGTCCGTACTGCCTAGTTCTCAGTTTAGACAACGCAGTCCACATATATATATATATATATATATATATATATATATATATATACAGGGTGTTTCAAAATTATGTATACACAATTTAAAAAGTTAGATTTCGTGAACCAAATATACAATTTGCATAATCATTCTTTTATTTTAAAGCAAAATAAATTGATTATTTTATCAATGTTTTATTATTTACAAATATCCATGGAAACGATGGAGAGCATGCAAATGAGTTTCAATGAGAGAAAGCTAATTCTAAAATGGTATTGGAAATTTGAAAACGTCACAGACGTTCAGCGTGCATGGGAAAGAAACTATGGAACAAAAGCACCAACTCGTATAACGATTAACCATCTGCGTGATAAATTTGAGGAACATGGAACTGTGAACAATATCAACAAGACATGCTGTGGGCGGAAAAGAACGTCAAGAAGTATCGAAAATGCTGAAGCTGTCAGAGATGCAATTACTCGCTCCCCAAGGAAATCTACAAGGCAGTGTTCATGTGAGCTACAATTGAGCCATACAAGTGTTTTTAGAATCCTAAAGGACATAAAATTGAAGGCATTTATATCTCGATTGCTGCATTCAATCCAAGAAGATGATCCAGATCGACGAACACAATTTTGTGGGTGGTACATTTAAAAAAATGGTGGAATCGATGCTTTTAAAGATTCAATTGTATGGTCAGATGAAGCCACGTCCAAGCTGAATGGCCATGTGAATCGTGATAACTGCGTTTACTGGGCAGGTAAAAATCCACACTTTACATTGAAGAAAGATGTCAATCTACCAGGTTTTACTGTGTGGATGGGACTCTCCTCTCGTGGAATAATTGGACCTTACAGATTCAATGGCACTGTTAATAGAGAAAGTTACCATGATATGTTAAAAAATTATGCAGTATCTAACATCAGAAACATGTTTCCGGATGCATTGGTGTATTTTCAACAGGATGGTGCACCCCCACATTTTCATACAACTGTGTGGGAGTACCTGAACAATGAATTTCCTGAGCAATGGATAGGTCGCAGGGGGAGTGCTTTTGAATACCCTCCAAGGTCTCCAGACCTCACTCCTTTAGATTTTTTTGCATGGGGATACTTGAAAGATAAAGTTGACGGTCAGAAACAGCAAACATTGGAAGATCTGTGAATGGCAATACAGCAAGAAGCATACAGTATTTCTGACTTGTGCACTGTAGTATGTAATTCTGTTAAAGAGAGATGTCGCTTATGTATCAGTGCTGGTGGTGGACATTTTGAACATCTTACTTGAGTTTTGTTCATTGGAAACGTTATTATGCATTTAAGCTTTAAAATAAAAGAAAAATTGTACATTTGGTTCACGAAATATAAACTTATAAATTGTATATACATAATTTTGAAACACCCTGTATATATATATATATATATATATATATATATATATATATATATATATATATATATAGCCATCCCCCACTGCCCTATCTTTCTCTCCGAACTAACTCCCACAACAACTATTTCTATTTCCTCCTCTCCTACGCGGTTTAATATCCCATTCAGGATGAATGGAAACTCTATGCCTCTTGAATACGTTCGTTTGTGTGTGTGTGTTCGTACTTTATATGCATGTGTGTGTTTGTATGAGGGGATGCGCGCGCATTGTCCTTTACGCCATCTGCATATATCGCGCGGATGTTCTCTTTTTTTCCTCCGGCTTCCTCTATGGTTAGCGGCCATCAAACGTCCTTATTACGTAGCTGCCGTTTTGTTTAGAAATCCAGGACTTATTTTTCCACCGATCCCGTTTCTCCATGTCGTTTTCCTGGCGATTTCCTTTGAAGGAAATGGGGGAAAGGAGAGGGAGGGACACACAAAAGCATTTTCCAGGCATTCATATTCATCGTTTGATGCTTGGTTTCTGCAAGGAAAATATCTGCAAATCGTCCAAACGTGGATGGATAGCCGCGTAACAGTTCCCTTGAATTAGCTTCGCGTCATCATTCCGCGGTTTTGTTTGTGCTGATTCCTTTGTATCTAATGATCTTTAATGTCCCGTATTCATGATCTCCATATCTCCGTTTTTATTTCTCTTTCTTATCTCCATAAATACGTACGTACGTACGTAGTATCTTCCTTTGCGTGGTCCAATTTCCGTTTGGATATTTATTATTTTAATCCTCTTCCGTCTTCCGTCAGAAGTACCGGCGGATTCCCGGGGCGCCAAAGTATTGGGGACGCTATCGTGAACATCTATAAGTGCATCATTTGCAAGCGAGTAAATGTTGGATACCAATTTGGAACAGACGAGAATTTGGATTAAATTCGTTTTACCTCTGATTGCCAATTATTTTACGGAGCAATGAATGAATTGTCAAGTTCCATTAAACATATCTAAATGAAAATTTACGCTCATGTAAATAACGTTACATATTTATTTTATCAAGTGTTCACTCTTTAAATTATCACCCTGTAGTTGATTTTTATTATTAATGTAAACTTTGCAAACTTGTTTTATGGTAATATCTAAATACGTTTAGATATTAAAGATATGTTTCTTAGCAAGGGAATATTTCAACATTTTTATGGCCTCGAGTTGCATGGCAACAATATATGAGTAACCTTGAGTTATGGAGTCTCCTTGGCAGTGTTAAATAATCGAAGGTTTTGTTCATGTTAACGTGTCGGCCCATTGAATGGCATTGGAAAATTGCTCAGCCTGTAATTAGGGTTAATGACATTCAATGAGCCATTGTTGCAGTGTTCTAACTTTTTTTCCAATTAAAATCTAATTCAATTATTTAGTGATTCTTGATTTGTTATAAGATATTGTGTTCATTCATTACTTAAGGTTTTATTCGTTTCTTATTTAATATTTTCGACTAAGTTATGTTTTCTAAAGTCTATATTTTTAGGGGAGACGAGGGATATGTCATGATTCTGTCTTCATCTTTCTGTAATCTCATACTCTCTGGGTTTCAATCAACATGTATGTTTGATTTCCATCGTTTGCAGTGATTGGCGCTTTTAAAAATGAAAATCGTATGTGTATTCGGCTTGTCTGTCCGTTCGTCCGTCCGTCTCTTTTGGAAATATCTCTTGAATCCTGAAACATGGAGAAGGAAACTTTTTAAGATAATGCGGTCAACATGAGGGCTAAAAATGATAGAAATATGATGGATCTAAGATCAGCTGCAGATGAGTAATCGATGTCTTTTTTCTACTCCATAAGAAAAGCGTGATATAAGCATTATATATTAGTTGAAATTAAGATAGAAGCTCGGTACATGGACAGTTCTATAGCTGAAAGATTGAGGTTTATATTTTTGAAAACAATTCCAATTTGTGTCGAATGAGAACGAACAATTACTTTTACTCCAATCAAAAGGAAACCTTTTCTTAGTTTTAACAATGGAAAATAAAACTGCCATGGCAACTAGTACACTGCTTTTAAATGGTCAACATATTATTACACTAGGGGATCCCCCCCCCCCCCCCTGCGCGCCCCTCCCCTTTCCTCATACTTCCATCTTTCTCCGTTTCCCGAATACGGTCTTATATAATTTTATATGTGCGACAACAATGCAGATTGTTCTTAGTAACGAAATATTTTATTCACAAAAACAAAATTTTCGTCTTCCAAACAGTTTTCTTAGTTAATTCGAATCGTATTTGAAAATCGACGGAATGAAAATGAATCTGCGTTTCTTTACACTTACTTTGGTTAAGTCTCTAATTTCTACGACAGTTAATAGTAATTTTAACAAGTATAGAAAGGTGAAGTATATGCCGGAGTACAAAGAGTTTCCAAATGGGATCTTTGAGATCGAAATATTTTAGTAAAATTCCCCGATACCAAATTTCATCAAAATACATCCTGCGGTTTTCGAGTCGAAACGCACAGTCATTTTCATAAGTCTTTTCTCAAATGGAGCGGCGCCACATTCGCCGCTAGTGGACATCAAACTTCTTTTACTGGCTATGCATTCCCTGATTGATCTTCGCGCTACTATGAGAAATTTTACAGTCATTATTCTAAATAACGATGAACAAATAGAAACGCAAGAATCGGGTTTCGCCTCGCGCTTTTAAAACACTGTAGCTACTCTATTTAGGCGCTTTTAAGTAGACAGTTTTTCGAGGAAAATCTTCGAATTACTGTGATGTCGCGGCCACCGCACTCCCCAGACTTTCATCCCCTAGAAAATGTGTGATGTCATAATGAAGGAGTGGCATTTTGCCGGCGAGAAGATGGAGGATGCATTGAAACCCCATGTATGAGATATTTGGGCTACTCTAAGCAACCGTCCGATGCTTATTCAGAATTTAGTGGCGGCAATGCCTTCAAGGCAATTATCTGTTATTAATAATAATGGAGAAGTAATTGAGTATTGAAAACAATTTTTAAGCCTATGTTTTTTCCTTTACATGACATGAACTTCGTAGAAAATCTGGAAATGATTGGCTTGAATCATTGATGTTAAATGATTTATATTTAGCGTGGTATTCTAACAGTAAAAAATCAGTGATTTTTCACAGTCTACAAAGGATGATTTGCTTGTTGTTATTGGCAACATTTAGCGCATATAAATTCTTTAAAGCAGATCAAAAGGAAATCTCGAGGAATTACCTTGATAATATGTTGTTTGAAATATGAAGTTCATTTTCATAAGGACGTCTGGTAGGCTAAATACACTATAATTTACTATGACCTGGTTTGGCTTTTATGCACAGTTATATGTGTTTTTGAAAGGTATCTTTGTTTTAATTATATTATTTATATAATTATTATCAGAGAGGCGAAATCATTATCCAAATATTTGCTGAAAATAATAGGAACATCAAAATAATAAGATATAATATATAATGAATCAGCAGAAAGTTACTTGAAATATTTTAGAAAATTATAAGTTCTTTTAAACGTATAGAATCTAACTTAATAATTTAATTATTTACTAACTCTTTTTAATGCGTAAAAACATGATGAAACATGAATGAACAGTTAATTTACCATTAAAGGAAAATGTGTAGTGACATAATGAAATACGTGAAATTGCATGGACTGCAATGAGTTTTAATCATATTTTAAATCGAATTTTTCTTTCAAGTATAACTAATTTTGAAACGTTATCAGAAAATTTACTTAATTTAAAGAAATTTAAATAAAAGTCATGCAATGTTATTTTTTTAATCTTATTAGAAATTCAGTTCGAAATGTTTGCTGTATTATCATTTAAAGAAATCCCTTAAAAATAACGTTTTATTTAGTTTAATGAATTCCTACCATTTGTCAATGGCGCATGATTCGATAGTATAAATTTTTTATGGTCAATTATAATTTATTATTGTTATTTTTGTACTGAAGTTCCCTTTAATACTATGCAAATACTACGCCCTCTTCCTCTTTCTCCATTCTTTTTTTCTTCCTCGCTATAACTACTTAATAGTTACGATACTACGAGTCAGTCGATCTCTTATGATGACCTTATAATCCCAAAACAAGAAAAAGAGTGCCATATGTAATTCGTTCTGCAATTTTTCCCTCACTTGTTTTATATCGCATTTTAATGCATGCATAAAATAATATTCTCTTCGCCTATTGACACATTATGCCTTCCTTCTCTCTTTCCTTACATTTTGTGAATAAAAATTGAAAACTGTCTCTCCAATACCCATATATATTAAGGGAGAAAACCAGATTCACTCTTGGGCTACGGAACATTCTTTATTTCCCAATAATATACTCTTAAGAATAACCACCAATGGCGGCTGCTTTGGGGCTTATACGTTCATGTGGTTTTCCAACCATTCTACGCCTATTAAAGAAAAATTTTCAACTTGTGTCACTTTTGTTAAAACGATCATTCGTAATAGTGATGCCATCAATTCAGAAACCTTCCAAAGTTAAGGCAAAGCTTGTGTACTCTTTTCTTCGTCGCCTAATTTCATTTCCGTTGCAATGGATTATCATTTTTAGTGTCATTTCGTTTTCGAACACCTTTTCATTTTTTTCCGATTCTTTCTTTTTGGTATTTGAGGATACGCTTTTCCCAGGTAATTATCATCTTAATTTTTCTCGGCTGTCTCCACGTTTAACTTATTTCTAGCTCAGAAAATACCATTTCAATTCCTTTCGTACACTATACTGTATCTGACTTTACGCATAGACTAATGCACACGCTTTGCCTCGCCTTTGATTCTCTTGCTCCATCGCCAGTCCGTCCTTCCAGCCTTTTTCCGTCATCCACCCTCCCACCCCCCTACATTCTCCTTTACCTCCCCTCCGCCTCCCACCTATCTCCCACTAGATCCTCCTCTACCTCCCCTTCGCCTCTCTCACCCCCGCGAGAGTGCATTCACAAAAAAGGGACGCGGAGAGAGAGAGAGTGGGAGAGTGAGAGGCAGAAAGAACACTATTTCATTAGCTTATGGCTCTACTCTCACTTAGGGTGACAGGTTCCGTGCCCACCCACACACATATCTACCCACTCACATCATGAAAGTCGGCACGATGAACTGGGTGATAATCGGTAATGATGAATGAACGAACGCATGCATACAACCCATTAACGCCGAAATTCCCCGATTCGGTCGCAGCGATCCGAATTTTGTCGCTTTTGGAAGGAAAATCGACGGCGCGATACGTTAGCTGCTCGTTCTGTCGTGTGGAAGGACCGCAATCCTGTTTTTTTGGGTTATTTTATATTTCATTCTTGCGGTTGCCACAGTGACATCTTTCTTTTTTTCTCGAGTGCAAAAATCTAGAAGGTATTTGGATAAACAGGGATAGTGAGTATGTACTTTAAAGGGTTTTTTTCCAATATTCCATTAGATAAGTTGTTTTATTCTTGGAAATAATCGCTTAATGTAGCAATAATAAAAAATTGGTAAAGGTTAATTTGTGAAAATAATTATCTACCTGGGTTTGAGACAAAAGCGATCTGTCACCTTTATTCAAATGTATTATTACTGGCAGCTGTATTTATAAATAGCGTTGAAATCATTTTCGGTGTCTTTCCTCAAACTACACAGCTTCGTGGTAGTTAAACTAAAATGTGATTTAATATTTTATGCTACGCGAGGAAATCTTGGGGCAAAGGTATTCAAGTTTTTCGGAGTGTAATTGCAAACAAATGACGGGATTATATTCCTTTTTGGTGTTTTTTAATATCATGCTTGTATATTAATTAAAAAACTTTATCTTTAACAGTTAAATTTATAGATGTAATGGAGCTCCACTAATTATTGCCGTGTAACACCGGTTGTATTTATATGGTTTTGTATAAAATAAAACTATGATAGGGTTGACATGCCAAATTCCTTTAACCTACCGTCTAACATTTAATGACAGTTTTAAGCATAAGTTTTGAAATGCCCACCAAAACATCATTCAGAAGTGATGTGTCCCAATATTCGTGAATAAATTTTAAATGAGGAAAGAGTACACAAATTTATTTATTCCAAACCAAACGTTTCCCAGTGTGAGTGGTTTCAGTCTGTCTCATAATCTCGTATGTAAGCGCAGAGTCAGTGGATTGCTGAAATTAATGTACGTTTTCAATTAATCGCTCGTTAATAAATTATTCATTGACGTTAGATTGGCTTAAGCGCATCTCTACTCGTTCGATAACGCCAACGCAATACCATTTTATAGTTTCATTCTGGTTGTCTAATTTAGTCTATATTTAAGCAAGAAAGGCGCTATAAACCACAGAACCCTACTTGTTTGCATTCCAAGATCTCTACCATTACAGGTGATTTCGATATTTTTGTAAAGCAAAAGAAAGCTGGAATTATTTTCAATAATATCATGTTCATATGTTTCGCATAAATATGAACGTTGCGCAGATGGAGTCCATACGAGACCAAGGCCGTTATCCCCTGACATTTTGATCTGCATTTGTATTCTGCCCCTCTTCATTGTTACTTGTCAAGACCGAATTTTTATTATTCCCATCTGTGCTTAAGGATTTTGCCTGTGGATTGCTTTATTCTGAGCGGATTTTCTCGTCATATACAATGGGAGAATTCTGTCGTCGGCAAATACAAATCTATGTATCTATTATCTTATCAAATTGTTCAGGCTGAAAGAAATGTCCGTTTAATCACGTAAATTTCAAAGCGAATTCGAAACCTGCGCATGTCTTTCGGACGAAATGCTTGACTTGAGAAACGCATTCGCAATTGTTGTTTTCAACAAGAGTTCATCCCATTTATTGCCCGAGTTAAATCAGGGATTTTCCGAAGGAGCTGATATACAAATGTCTATCGTAAAAATTCTTTACTTGAGTGAAATTCAGAGGGAATTTTTTTTATTACTCTTGAATAAAACCAACTATTTGTTTATAAAAATGGAAAACATTGCATTGATAGGACACTTTGTATGTCGTCGGTTTCGGAAAATAATGAAATCCAATAATAAGAGTGCCGCTAATGCCACTCATTCATGCATTAATTGGATTTCCATTTAATTATTAATCTATTTTTATTTAGTCAATTATAGCTAGAGAAAATGATAATGACAAAGTTTGAAAGGAAAAAAATGGTAATGTGCCTTTGAATGCATGGGAGTAATGCAGGCAAGGAGAATAAATTGAAAAAATGAAGATTTTAAATAATTATCAAAATGGGATAGCAATCTAAAAATCCAGAGATAATTTTCAGAATTGACAGTGATCAATTTTTTTATTCTTGTATTACATTTTGTTTTACATTATCTAAAAGGAATAAATGAACGTTGATGAATTAAGGAATGTATGCGATTTAATTAAACGTGGTGTAAAAAATGCTCTTATCATTGTATTGTCAATTTTTCCAATTTCTTGATTAAAACGTTTACCCAATTCCACTGTTCCACGCAATTGTGACTATCGACTCTGAACGCCATCTCTAGAGTGGAAATTGATACCGCCCACTCGCATAGCAGTACCGAAAGCTCTGTACAGGGAGGGCTTTATATTTTGAATTCGTGTCCATTTGACGAAGTCAAATAACGTTTTGAAAGCGGAATTGCTTTGATCGCGAATACAAATACACATTCATATTTCCGTAATAATCAAGACCATCATCGCGATTAAGCTCGCGTTTGTCGACAGTGGAATGCGCTGCATGAGGATTAGCGCTCACTGCTTGAATCAGTGTATTATTGACAGAATACTTTTCTGTAAGAAAGATTTTTCAGAAACAGTCAAAAAAGGTTACACTGATTAAATACACGCAGGGAATGATTTTAATTAACACGACCATCAGATTCCTATGCTTTAAATCACCGTTCACCGCTCTACCGTTTCCCAACACATAGAGAGATAACTACACACGAAACAATGTCGCTGTAACAGTGGAAACTCGTAGTTTTATCGAGACATTAATTTATATCATAAATCAAAAATACCATACGACACCCTGGAGTATACATGATGCAGGAGAAGGAATTCAAATCATACAACTCTATTAACATCCCATTTCATACGATAACTATCCAATCGACGCCGTTAAAACTTTGGATCTCTTTTAAACGCTCATTAATTTTTGTCTTATTTTTGCCTCTTCGGAAATATGTCGAATACGGAAATTCACTTCCTGTTAAAGAAATAAGATACTAGGGGCCTGCCACTACGCGTTACACGCGTTGCCCAACGTTTGCAACGCCCGTTCGAAGGACCTTGGCGCTACGCACCTCGCTATGTTGAAAATAATTTTTCGTCACTGCTGTTATCAAGATGCATATTTTTTGTTCAGAAAGATTCTTTTCTCCGACGTCCTATTTCCGAAATAGAATTTTTTTAGATATTTCAAACAGTCGCCATTTTGTTTAAATATTGCGGATGAAAATAAAATTATCTTTTCTGTGGTTTACTATCTAGTAGAATCAATATGGTGCTAACCACATATCTTAACGACATTTAGTTCTTGAGATACAAAGCGTGACAGACAGACGAGTAGACGGACTGACACTTGGATAATTATGTATAGGGCATTTGACATTTCGTGGAAATTATATCTAGAATATATATACACTAGTGTAAAAGCCCGTCAATATGACGGGAAGAAATATATTTACCTATTATAAGTGCACTTCAAAAATGACGGATATCTCTCCCTTCGTCTTTCTCCTCACCTTCATCTTTCTCCTTCCCTTCATCAAATCCCGTATTCATACCTTAATTCTAAGTAATTTAAAAATGCAAATAAATAATACGCTACACCATATTTACTCTCATATCACATGAATAGTTCTCGATTCTCCCGCTCTTTAAGAGAGGCGCCACAGTCGAGCGTTGAAACTGTCAATCAAACAGGCACTTGGCTTTTATATAAGAGAATAACAATCTATTCTTTCTCGAAATTAAAGACATTCCAAACATTTTCAGAATTTTACTATCTAAAATAGCCTGTTGTTTAGATATACGTGATATAAATCTCCCGTTAACGTTATTATTTATTGATTTTTCTCGAATGGTTGCATTGCCTTGAAAAGTATATGAGAGAAAATGTATTTGTTATTTATTTATGCAACTATTTTAGGAAAGAAATTTTCACCTGCTCACAGTATGAACAAGATAAACACCAATGTTCACCTAAAGGGGATGCTCTCATCGATCAGTATAGACTAAAATTAGTTTCTCACGGAGTATATCTTCAAAACGCCAAATCTCGTAAAAATCTGTGGAATGGTTTGCAGGATGAAAGACGGACACGCAGTACTCCACTTCGTGAGTTCACTTCGTGCATAGCTTGCAAAAGACGCATAAAAATGCACTTTGTCCACAGAAGGCAACAAATGTGTTGACAATTTCATCTTGTTTTAAAAAATAGGTCACCCTAGGGATAGATGAGCATTTTTATCTCATTATTTCTCCCAAAGTGAATAAAATTTCAAAATATTTTCCTTCTTCGTCTCTCAAATATTTTTCCAGATAAATTAAGTAAGGTATTTTACTAGCTGAGACCCGCTCAATAATTGCTCGGATTATTTTAAGTTAATTTATGAACAAGTGATTATATAAAAATGAATTTTTATAACCACTTTTCTTGATTAATATCCTAATTTGCATGAAAATTATGATGCTAAAATTTTTTCGATCACCCAACTTATACGACCAAAATTTTAATAGTTCCTTATATCACATCAAATCTCAAAGTCTAAGCTAAGCCTCAAAAGGTTAAGCTCTCATGTTAATGTTTAATAATTTATTGTTCTTTGTGCGTGTTTTTTAGTGTAAGTTATTTCAAATGCACTGAAAACACCGAGAACAGTGCCAGTATCCTTGGTAACCATATTTTGAAATGTGAAAAAATAGAGAAAAATTCTATTACAAACTTAAAATTCGAGCAAATTCGAACTAGATAAGTAAATAGATGATACGAATAAAAATTTATATTCTTTCCTATGTAAATAGTACAAATTTTGCAATGATTTCTCAAATCTGAGAAATTTAAATGTCAACACATCGGACTCCAGTCGATTGCAGGTTAATCAGATGTAAAAATGAAACGTGTCTGGAATCGAACCAACTAACTTAAAATTAAATGAACAGTTGTTGCACCCTCACGAGAGTCCGTGCTTTCCAATCATACCACATATAAGCGGGTTTTATCATCCGTTTTTACGATAAAGGGAACCGCACATACAAACAAAACAAACTCACACTCTGAAATAATATATAAGATGTTAATAAGGCGAGTTTTCACTTTGGAGGAAGATGAGGTCCTATGTTCCAGAAGAGGTGCTTAGCGAGTGCGAGGGTATGGAGATTGAATCGCTGCAGTACCGTGATGCGAATGCCTAGAGCTTCATCTGGAAATGAAAATCCCACTTAAAGCCAAAAACAATTTCATTTTGCCGAGGTCTCTCTCTCTCTCTCTCTCTCGGCAATAGTTTCCCCTTCGTTCGGAGCTCAGTTCGTTATTTTTATTTATTTATTTATCCACTCCGAAACAAACCTGCGAGTCTTTTTCAATTCTATTTACGTCTCTCTCGAGCAAATAACTTACTCTGACACGATGGAACGTCCCGAAACTGCATTCGCCAGCACTGCGGCCAAATACATTCTAAAAGTTGCAACGATTTATGCGAAAAGTTTTTAGCCGTGGAAGGTTGGAAAGATATGCTTATGGATTGACTTTTTTTAAATTAAATTTTGAGAGAAAATGTCGGTTCAATTTGATATTTCATTGCCTTTTATGCGGAATAAAATTGAAATTATATTGCCGCCTGAAAAACTACGTGCGCGCTTGCATTTCTTGAAAATTACGCCGTTAAACGTAAATTTAAATTACTTATTATGTATCATCAAATGATAGAAGTTAACAATATCCATTTAAAGATTATATTTTGGCATTACTACCTGCGTGTAATATTTTAATGTTGATATAATACGACCACCTACCACCATAGGTTTTTGAAGTGTGTGTATGTGTGCGTGTTTCCCACTTGATATACGCCTATTCGCCAGACGCGTTTTCACTTATATCCGCTTACATATTTTTCGATTCACGCGGCCCGTATTGGTGCCAACGCAAATCGTCAAATCATTCTTCAAGCAAGCTATACAGTCGTGCCATTTGTATCAATTTAACTTCATTCTTGTTAATGTCCCGTGCACGTAGGTCTATTCTACGATATTGTAAAATAATAATATAAAGTGGCTTGCATTCATTTTCTGCTGTTTCCTAGGGCGAATAGAGATTCGAAGCTGGACTCGTAGAAATATTTTATCCTTATCTCAGGTCTACCCAAGTCAACAAAATAATTTTCAAGGTTATCGGAAGAATAGTTCTGGTTTCTCAGCTTCGTGGCGCAGGAATATGTAAGACTTACTTAATCATAGCGATAGAGAATTTAAAAAACTTTCTATCAGATCTATAGAAGAGACATGTACGTATTTAATGATATTCTATGTCAACACAATCTTATTCTTATTTTAAAGTGCCCATGAAACACCAATTTAAAGATGCTTATCAATGGATTGTTTCTGCTCAAGAACATAGTTACAATCCTTATTCCGTTATTTCCAACGAGGAAAAATATTTGCGGTACACGTGTTTTCGCATAGCTGGGCGATGTTTGTGTGTGTGTGTGTATATATATATATATATATATATATATATATATATATATATATAATATATACAATCAGGTACATACGAAGACTCACGTTGGCATTTCGAAATTTTTCTTGCGGCCGAAGCGAAGCGATTTTCACAGAAGTCAAGTAACTAATCAAGTGATGCCTTTCTGCACAAATCCCTATTTTGCATTCCGCGTAGTGGCTGCTGTGATCGCGTCATCTGAATAGCGATGAGAGCTTAAATGAGTGTGCGGAAATAATTTGGTCGAATTGCTAAGCTAAGGGTTATGTGTGACTAACGTTCCAACGGAATTTTGCTCGCATGCTGGAGTATTGTAACAAGCATTCTTGCGGTAAAATAAACGTTCCATTTTTTTCGACCGTGGTTTCATGGAAAGCTCATTCGAATTTCATTTGTTTAAAAGTTGCATAGACCAATTCTAGTTCATTCTCAATGATCTGTGAAGTAATGCTGTCATCTAGGGTAAAACTCGATCTTTCCCTAGCATCAGAACCGGTTTTTCGTTGTTTAGTGTTCATTTGCTCGGGAATAATATAGTTATTTTTTAACGAAAATTAATTATGAATGACTAAAAAACCAAGTACTAATGTTAACTACATCAAGAAATGTTGTTTCGAAGTTAATAGAAGGCTAATATTATTGTAAATGATAATATTGCCATGTGAAATTTGTCCACATTAAAAAATGCTTTGTTTATATTACAAATTACCGATATTTTGCTAAAATATTTCAAATTGGCTTTAACAATGCAAGCTGAAAAATTCTTCTGTATACAGACATTTTAAAAATCATGTTTAGGTTACTCCGCTTTATCACGGAGGTAATTGAAAGTTTATGCGGAAAAATCTTGAGCATAGCTTTAAAGCACTTATCAAACGAACTTTTTTCAGAAAATATACATAAATATTTTGTTAAAAAATAGAATAATATTAGTTCCACAAATCTTATAGTGTGGAAGGATACACACAGAGCGATTGTAACATTCATTATTTTGACCGCGATTAAAATAACTCTTGCCATCGCTATCAAAAATTCTAAAATTTTATTATAGAAACGGAAGCAAAGTTATCACTTGGCGACTTATTTAACAAAAAATAAGACGGTTAAACAATTCGCTTTATGAAAAAATATTTCAATCAGAATTTGTGGAAAATTATACTTTCTACACTAATAATTACAGATATTAATATAATTTTAACCTTAAAGGAGATATAAAAAACGGATAAAAGACGAGCAAACCTACACTTTCGTTTGACATTTTAGCAAAAATCTAATCTGAACTTGATTTTCTAATTCTAATTCTTAATTATAAACTTTTTTTGCGGATCTTATATGTAGTCTCTGAGTTAGAGCGCGTACAAAATTCGTATCACCCACACCGACACCATAGAGAAAATAATGAAAACGTACTCAGAGTGTAACTGTATAATTATCTTGTTACGTTCGCATAGGTACCCTCATACTAATTAGCAGATGTGCTCACCATCTTCTCACATTAAAAAAATATTAAACTGCCATTTTTATGCAATTCCAACTCTTATCGCACCGAAAATCATGCTTCCAGTGTTTATAGAATAATTCTATGCCGCAGTACGGAATGAGTGTAAATTTATGAAGAAGTCGTCAGTCCTTGCTTCTTAAAATAAAAATTCCACGCAAGAATCACCTCCCTCGCGCGATCGTCTTCTCAGGCACCGGCGAGGCACCGACATGGTCTTTGCGAGGAAAAACTGTATAAGGGAGAATTCGATCCAATTTCCTCCGCCCAAAATTCCTCATCTTATCTCAATACCTGCGTCCCGTGTTTCTCCGGTCTGTTCGTCTCCCCCTCTCGTCTCCCCCTCTCGTCTTCCCCCCTCCACCCTCCCTTTCTATCTCTTTCCTCCCCTCTACCTCCCACCGTTCTACTCCATCTCCCCTCCCCTATCTCTCCCTCTCTTGTTTCCTCCTCCCCCCTTTATCCCCACCCTTCCTTATTTTCCATGCCCCCAAGCTTAGGACATTTCGGAGGCCCCGACAATTTCCTTCACTCCATTTCACTCTCCGCCGTAAAAAAAGGTCTTTCCTATCTCCTTCCTCGCAGGGTTAGGAATCTTAAAGCAAACCCTTCCTCTCTCTTTCTCTCTCCTACTACCACCTTCTCCCTCCCACATTCTCTCTCCCCCCGCCCTCCCTCAAACGACCCTAATTACCTCAAACTCTGTCTTTTTTCTTCCCCTTCTCCCACTCCTTTCTCTCTCTCTCTCTCGCTGCGTATTCTACGAGCAGACATCCTTCCTCCCTCCCTTCCCTCTCTCCTCCTCTTCCATCCAATACGATCTTCCTCTCACTCCGTTTCCACCCGTGTATCGTGAATGAGAAAAGTTTCCGCCCACTCGCGACCGTTTTCCATGCCCACACCTCCCTCCCACTCCCATCCCTCAGTATCACCCTTTCTCCCTTTCTGCGTCTTCATCTTCCCCCTTCCTCGGACTTGGGAACGAGTTGCGTAAACTGCCTGTGCTGGAGGGATGACTGTACGGAGTGTTGCAAGAGGTTTCCGAAGGACAAAAAGAGGATGAGAGATGAAGTAAGGAATAGCAGTGGAGGGGGTTATTAGATTGTGTGTGTGGGAAACCTCCCTCTCTCTCTCTCTCTTTCTTTGCTCTTTTTAAGACCTGACCCGGATCGACTGAGTCGGCCTGATCCTGCCATCTAGCGGCACTCTACCAAAAGACAATCTTTTTATTTTTTTAAGACTCCTAGTACTTTTATCGAAAGTTTATCGATCCATAAAAAACTGGGAGATTTTTATTTATCCCTGGTTTACCGCGGTCCATGAAATTCATTGATGAGAACTAAAAGGTTTCGACGTTGTTTCGAAATGGAATCTGCGGTCGATTTATAACTGAAAATTTCACAATGCGATATTGTTCGAAGATGATTGTATTTTCGGTTATGAATGTATTTTTTCGGAAAATATCATTTGTTACAATGCTAGCCGCTTATCGACGCTATACGTTTGTCACATAATTCTGTCGAAACGCACGGTTGTTACCAAATTTCATCTGCTTTATTTTATCTACAAGTTGTGCAAACATGTCCAATCTGAAACGTAAGGGGAAAAATATTGCATCATTTTTTGACTCAAGTTTTAAGAGGAGTGTGCTCCCAAAAGTTTTGCGAGTTATAACGATATCCTCGACATCGTTCATTTCCCTGCAAAAAAAATAAATAAATCGGTCATTTTATTACATGAACTGGTGTTATCATACGTGCCGAGTGTAATCTATTATTCCGTTTCAATTTGCAACATAAACCGTCCGACGAGCTCGTTTTCTCACTTGATTGATTATTGATCATTCGCAAGCCAAAGTTTAAAAAAAAATACTTTTAGAATTCTCCCCCTTCACTCCCTACTTTTTGGCTCGCTTTAAAATTCCGTTTGACCGTAAAACCGAAACGGGCGGCGGCTGCAAAAGCGTGCATAACATTTTGCTATATATGCGATTTTTTATTCCTCTCGTCACTTTTTAAATAAAAAATATAGTTAATGCCTTTGAAAGACAAAACCGTAAAGCTCTCGAGGCGCTGTTTTAATTTTTTTAGAGTGCGATATCAAATGTTTTAACGGCCTACTTTTATCTAATTGACCGTGATATTCATTTGTCTTTGCTCCCGACGAACTTGTTTCTTTTTTATTTTACTTCCTCTCGTAAACGTTCGTTTTTTTTTCCTCTCGCGTTAAGGTTACTCATTTCGACCGCGTCACCCGTTAATTCTTTGCGATGTTTTTTTTTCTGTGCTCGTGTTTTTTATTCCCCGAGAGAGAGAGAGAGAGAGAGAGAGAGAGAAGGAGAGGGGAGCTCCGTCCGCCATTTTATACCGCGTTTGTAGACCTTGGGAAGGGAGCGTTTAGTGGGGGGTGGGGAATGGTCACGAGAACGTACTGCTTCACACTGCGCCGACCAACTCGCAAACTGCGAAAGCTGATTTAGTTGATCGCATCCAATTTAATCCCTCCCATTGTTGCACCGAGGAAAACGAGACTGGACTTCGGGTCTGAGAGGTGGAGGACATTAGGGGCGAACCTTTGGAAAATTAGGTCGCGGTTTTGATATCCTTGGTCCTAGTAGATGCAAGAGGAAGGGGGCGTGAAAGTTTATCCATTTCTTCGTCTCAGGTCGTAAATTTCACCCAGAAATGGAGCAATCTGGCTGGGGCTATTATCTAGCTTGGTTAAAACGACATGTTTCCACACCGGGTCGTTTTTTTCGACGTGGATCATCGTACTTTTTGGCGTTCTATTAGACTCCATAATTTAATAATTCATTTAGATTTTTTATTAAAGAAATTTGTCATTTTAAATGAAACTTCTGGATGCAGTAGTTTTTTCTGTGGAAAAATACATTTTCATACTTCCATGGTTTGATGTGGATCATGAAACGTAGAAAAAGGCTTTCATTTGGAAATTGATTGCATTACTGCAATGGAAAATACCAGTGTTATCCATTGAAATAGTTTTAGTAAACATTGTAAAGAGGAAAATATTGTTTTTGCGAATAGTTTTGATAGAAAAGTGGATGCGTAAAATTTGGGGGTATCTTTAAACGCCAAATACACTTCTTTACATTGTATTATCTCTTCTTGAAGATATTATAAATCAAGTGTCTGAATTCAATTTAGAATTTATGATTAAAATTATAACATTAGTAATATAAAAATTAAAGAATATTTAATTTGCCAATCTTGATTTCGAAATTAAAAATATATAATACGTTATACAGTTACAATGAAGTATAAAGGATGATAATTTTTCATCGACTTTGTTAATAATTAATTATTTATGCGTTAATAAAATCCATGTCGTAGCATCTTTCTTGTAATTTTATGTGTCATGCATTTTTAGTTTTTTTTTAAACCAAACTTCTTTTATCTTTAGAAAACATATTTTTCATATCTTGAAATTTTGGTAGAATTAATCACGACATGCTATTAATTTTATATAGCACAATATTTATTTTTAGAGGGAATCCAACAGATTTGTAAATTACATGTTCGTTAAATACAGAAATATTGTACAGGCTTTGCCAGATATTGTCAGCTAAAAGCACATTGATTACATAAACCTCATCACCCCTAAACTAAATGCTCATCTTTACGTTATAATTAAAGTCTTATCGTTTTTCCGGAAGGAATAAGAACATTAAAACCCTCAAATGTCTGTGATTGGAGTTTAAAAATGATTGTTATTTTTTAGGGAACCAGACGGAATCATGACGCTCCGTAATGCGATGAAATAAAGCAGAACTTAGGAATTTTTCCTCCAGGGCGAACTACAAAGCTCTTCCAAAACTATTATATGTCATTAACGACGAAAATTGGAAGTCCCTTCCACTCCCACTCGCAAGTGAAATTGCAGCTGAGCTCTCTTAAGGGATTGGCGCAATTATTCCAAGCCGACCTACTTTCGCGGAGGAAAAACGTTCCTTCTTTGTTTTTTTTTCAAATATTTATCTCTTCGGTCCGTTTCAAGCTCCGGAAAATTTTTCATTAATCGCGATATATTTTTCTTGCGCCTTCTTTCTTTGATTTTTAAGGACGGAGTGACATTTTTCGTATTACGGGAAGCATTCATTATCTGCCGGATTTTTTTTTGCCTTCCCCGCTAAAGCCTTCCCGCCGCTCCATTAAATTTTCGAAGTTTCCTGAGCCGGAATAAATTCGTTAATTCGTCAAATGGGGCCCGTTACGCAGGAAACGAAACAATTACCACCCCGCGAATAATTGAGGCAATTTTTTTCTCCTTTTGTTTCATGGATTCGGAATTTTCGCTTGGAGTTCGGAAATCCTTCCGAAAGCTTTGCCTAACACTTCTGGAATATCTTCTTAAATATTCTAGGAGAGAGGGGGAGAAAAAAGAGAGGAAGAAAAGAGAGAGGGAAGAAGAAAGAGGGGAAGAGAGAAAAAGAGGGGGGAAGAAAGAGGGGAAAAGAGAGGGTGGAGGAGAGAGAGAGAAGGGAAGAGAGAGGGTCGAGGAGTGAAAAAAGAAGAGAGTGAGGGGAAGAGAGTGAGGGGGAGAGATTGAGGGGAAGAGAGTGGGGTAGTGAGGGATGGGAAGAGAGAGAGAGAGAGAGAAAAGAGTGGGTGGAGGAGAGAGAGAGAATGGAAGACAGAGGGTCGAGGAGTGATAGAGGAAGAGAGTGAGGGAAAGAGAGTGTGGGGAAGAGAGTGAGGGGAAGAGAGTGAGGGGAAGAGAGTGAGGGGAAGAGATTGAAGGGAAGAGAGAGGTGTAGAGAGGGATGGGAAGAGAGAGAGAGAGGGGAAGAGAGAGAAGGGAAGAGAGAATGGGAAGGTAAGGAAGAGTGGGGAAGGGAAGGGAAGAGAGAGTAGAAGAGAGAGAGAGAGGAAAAGAGAGAGATAGGGGAAGAAAGAGATAGGGGAAGAGAAGGGAAGAGAGAGTGGAAGAGAGAGAGTAAGAGAGAGAGGAGAAGAATAAAGAGAGAGGAGAAGATGGAGGGTGAATTGGAGAGAGAGAATTGTATTCAAAGCGAGAATATGAAATTATTTTTGCTTCGTGCTTAAAAATGCTCCAAATCGACGTGCGCTTTACGTAACCTTAAATTTAACTGTGAGGAATGTTGCAACCGTTTCGGCAGTTGCAGTTTTCTCTTGGATTATATAAAATCTAAAAACCTGATACAAAGTCCAACAGATCGCTTATTTAAAAAATCTGTGACTATATAAGA
Organism: Tanypteryx hageni; assembly: GCA_028673005.1. Taxonomy (NCBI): domain Eukaryota; kingdom Metazoa; phylum Arthropoda; class Insecta; order Odonata; family Petaluridae; genus Tanypteryx; species Tanypteryx hageni. The sequence goes on along the minus strand of CM054115.1, from coordinate 174,909,188 downwards.
CAAATCTAAGCCTCGTACTAAAATCCGCACGATAGTTTGTAATTGCTCATATTTATTAAAGAAATTGAGCTGCATTAAAATTATTCTTGAATTTGACACACTTCATCGTGACGCACAAGCCATATGAGCTTAATGCCTAAGAAACCGTAGTCAACAGTAGGGTGGGACAGTAAAATATGCATTTTGGCTATAAAATTACCGTCGTCAGTGGTGATTCCCGATAGTGAATTTTTATTTCAGAATCGAATTTCAGAAGCCAAATTTAATATTTAATTTTAGAAAGAAATTTCAAAATATAGTTTTAGAACTTGTTCTCAGAAAATCACCAGCGATGTTGTGCCGTTTATATTAGAAACGCATATTTGTTCTTCTCAACCGTTATACGGCTCTCATAGAAACATATTTTGCCAAATTGATTTCAAGTTTGTGACTAGCTCAGCATTCCTTTCTTGAAACACTTTTAAAGATCAAATTCGTCATTCTACGGAAGATATGAAATAATATTTTCTTCTCGTTTATTTTTTACACAATTTCTTGCATAAGTGGTTGTGCAAGATTAGGAGTCTAAAAATTTAATTTAGGTGTTTTATGTTACCTCTAGACTTCTTTATCGTTTAGTTTGTAACTCTTCATAGTTTTCTTAGATGCTGAAGATTATTATCCAGAAAACGGTTGGAATAATCAGATGGGCATTTAGGTTATGAAGTAGGTAGCTGACCTTTGTCATAACGGTTGATTTTAACGAAAAATTTGGATAAAGGGTGTCGTTTTATAGCCGAATTTCGAAACGAGTTTTCAAACCATTTTCGGACTTTTAGATTTTCATCTTCGTGATCAATTGGATTACAATCAAAAAATGATCCAAATTAAAGTTGGTAAAGATAAATAATTGGAAATACAGTCGGTAAATCATCTATGGTGGTGGCTGATATGCAACCAAAATGAGAATATGATTTTCTTGACCTTTTTTATAACTATTTGAGAGACTTATAGTGTCAATTTGATTATATCCATAAGAAGAGCTAGATAATTCTCCTTTGGAATAATCACGTCATGCAAACGATATTTTATTTTGGTAAAAAATATTGCCTATTTATATATATATTCTTCGTTCATTTTTCTCTCCTCATTCATGACTTTTGACATATGCTTCATCATGCATAAGGGTGGAAGTGGCGAATACTTTTAAACTTTCCAATGAATAAAATACACTTTTAATAAGTTTCACAAACGGATGTTGATCAACTAATATCGATCATCTTTAGGGTCATGAAGAATGCTCAAAATTTCATTTTTCAATTTCTTAATTTTGAATATATACGGCCTTGTTATTTAACAATACTTTTTTAGGCGATAAAAGTTTATTAGATGATAGGGATATGGAACGTGACTTTTAATTTACCAATAGATATTTATTAATATTTAATGGCCGAATCGTAAATTTGTTCATAAATGGTTGTAGGTCGTTTGAACGTCATTCCAATCGCAGCTTGATATTTTTTCAGTAACCGATTCTTTGTCTGAATAAGTTGATATGAACTAATAACGATCGTATTAATTTCCTTAATATATCAAGGTTCTGTTATAAAGAGCTTCTGCGGAATTCGTAAATTCAATTCACCAAAACTTATTTATGACGAATCTTGCCGTACATTATTGAATAATATCAAATGTATCATCAAGTGGGGTGTACCGTGATGTTTTCTTCTACTCAAATCTTGTCAGTTTGCCTCATTAAAAGTAAACTTAAATTTTAAAACAATTTCACTTTAAAATATTTTTTTTTAAACGCAGATTTGCACTCTGGGAAGTCGGCCGGGGCATGGAAATGTTTTCGTCCCAGAGAAATTGTTCATAAATATTTATTCCTTCCAGCCAAATGTTACTGAGCTAACTTTGATTCTTTTTTCGGTTCAAGTCTAGCTTATAAGCTTAAGTTAGCTACATACGCAGCAAGGTTGTATCGTATCTATCCAATAAACTATTTTCAAGTTAAAATTCCTCATTTCGTCGAATGTTTCTTTGACGATATCTAGAGAGGTACCGATCAGGAATCACTTTCTTTTCATCTCTACCTTTATTTTGTTAGCCAATCCTGATCCAATTTTAGCTTTAACGGAATCTCAATATTACATACATGATAGTTCTACTGTCGTTACTGTAATTTTCCGTTTTATTTTCTCGAAATTGAAAAAAAAATCATCTACTTATAGTATCAGTATTGCATGAATAAATTCATGTAACGGAATGGCTTTGGTCTTTCGAACATCAAAGACTGCCATATTACTCAGGCTACGGAATATCTCCCGACCTTATGGCGCCTTTATGGCGTGGTATTCTTCTTGCTCTTCGCCAAAAGCTTTAGTAAAGCGTTTTCACTTTCCTACTCCTTACTACTGGGCCATGCGAAAAAGAGGGGAGTTTCATCGGAATTTTTTTCGCTGTTTGGCGGCGGGGAAAGAACGACTCGGACGATATGTATCGAAATTCGTATCGATTTATTTAATGCAGGGTCTTCTACTCCGCCTCTATTCTCGCTTCCTCCGTTTCAAATTTTTAAGGCCGTTTTACCTCGTTTCCTTTTTTCTTCATCCGCCACTGATACGATATTTCCTCTTTCTCTCTCTATTTCTCCCTTTCTTTCCCTCCGTCTCTCTCTCTCTCACTCTCGCCTTTTCACCTCTCTGACTTTTCCATTGGCCCACGCGTCCTCTAAAAAAATATTCCCTACAGTTACATCCTTCCCCTATCATTCCTCCTCTCTCCCTCAAAGCCACTTTCGTTCCTCTTGCTACCATCTCATCTCTCTTTCTCGCTCCCATCACTTCCGCCATTTCCCTTTATCCTAAAACCTTAACTCACAATTCCCTGGACCGTACCAATCGCTTCTTCCTATCACCCTCCTCTCTCCCTCCGAAGAGGAAAAGAAACTTCTTTCCTTGTGTTCTCTCTCACTCGCTCCCGAGAAAAAAATGCTTTTTAAAGAGACCGGTTCAATGCCATTCCAATACGTTACTGTTTCTTCTTTTAATGGCGATGATTTATTTTGGTATGAGATGACGTGGTTTTTGGAAATGTTTTGCGATGATTTTTATGGAAAGGGCTTCCATCTCCTTAATGTTCCTTTGAGAACATCTAATAATATTCAAGTTTCATTGCTGATAACAAATATAAGAAAAATAATTTATAACTGGGATAGCATAGCGAGCGATTCTCCGTGTAACTTTTTGATTTCACCTTATTTTTTAAACAAGTTCTCTAAGGTAACCGCAATTAAGCAAAATGCCTCATTCTACTAGATTATCTACCGTTATATGGAATGAAAAAGAACAAATTTTTAATTTCGTTATGTTAACAAGTTTAAAAAAATATACTTAGTGATATTAAATCGTAACTACATGCTATTCTAACATAGCAAGGGACTATGTATTAGGTTTGTTTCCGGGAAATAGTCCGTAGAACTTATCAATACTTTCGATCGCTTCAGGTTATTTAGTTGTGCTAGTAATAAAGGCAAAATTATACTATTTAATGCCATAGGAAACAACTGGAAGAGAGTTTCCATTGTTAAACACAACTTATTATGGTATATGTAAGTGATTTTCAATCGGGGTTCCGCGAGATTCAACACAATTTTGCTTTTGAAAATACAGGCGTCCCTAACTTTGTGCTCTTAATTTGTTCGTGAAAAACAGAGCACTAACTGAAATCTCCCTAATGTAAATGGATTAATTTCGTACTTCCAACCTACAATCAATGCTATTAAATTCCAAACATTATATATATTTTTGTGCTTAAACCAGAGAAACAATTAAAACATATAAAGACGTGCTTTTTATGAACAAATAAAAATTACAGTATTTTAACTTGTTATTGATCTCCACCTTCAATTTGTCGAATTACTTCAAGTTACAATGAAAGTGTCAAAGTTTTTCTTTGATTGTTTTCAGAAACATCCTTAGCACATGTATTTTTATGCTTTTAATTCATTACACCGACACTAATCATTCGACTAATACCGCATCAGACAGAAGACCAAATGATGGTGAAGAGAGTTTGCGTTTGTTTCTTGCGTGGACCTTTTTTGTATATTACGGTAGAGTGGCCAACCTGCCGAGTAAACTAGCTGAGCCTTTGACGCAGCCGTACCAACGTGTTTGCACGTGCGACTATGTAATATATTTTTAGACGTGAACTGTCCTCAGCATGCCCCTAAATGGTAATCCCTTTCGTGCAAGGATATAACTGTCAAAATTTTGTAACCATGTGTAAGTTAATAAAGAAGCAAATAAGTCCTACCCCTAAAATATACGGATAAGAAAGTAAATGAAGGCGACATATCGTAGTGAAATTGGATAAGTAAGATCTATTTATTCTGATATTGACAAAATCTAACATAGATTATCTGCCATCGAAATGTCATCAAAAACTTTAAAAAAGATTGCATATCTGTATCTGGATAGTTTAATTATATTCAATTTAACTGTAACTTACCTACAAATACTAATTAGGAATAATAAATGTTATGAGGAAGTTATGCGCTTGCAATATGTAAGCAAAACAATGTGCACTTAGGCGAGAGCACTGTAACGAAACCGCACTAAGTGAAGCTAAGTATAACGAGGGATGTGTGTACCACCAAATATGGAATGTTTTTTCTTAAACTTTACACAAAAAACTGAAATATAAAAATTAAGACGTGCCCTCAGTCTAAAATCCATAATATCATATCACAAATATTCGGCATTAAACAGTAAAATACGTAGAGAGGGTTAGAGTTTCACAGAATTTCAGAGTATAGCTAAAGAGTTTCCTAAGCAAGAAAAGGTAAAAAAAACACTGGCTTTAAGTACTAGGCATGGAATTCAGTAACTCTCCTACGCAAGAGTCGGAAATAATTTACACGAAATTCGGATGCGTGGTACGTTAGAGAACAGAAAATTATATCCCGTTGAGGTACTCTTTTCCCTTTCTATCGCTCTCTGACTTTTTAACCCCTTTTCTCCCCCAACCCACCCGATTCTTTTCCCAATTCCTATTCCGTCCGGAAGGGATCTCCACGCACATTGATTCCGCACTGCATTCGAGAATAGATTTCGTTCCGACGCTCTTGCCCCCTTTCCTGTATCCTTCCAAACGGAATGGGGCGCGGGCCCAGAACTTATAGAGTTTATTTTTTGGTCTCCGAGGGGAAAAGTGAACGAAAGAGAGAGAAGAGAGAAGAAGAGAAGAAAACAGGGAAAGAGGAAGACGAGCGAGAGAGAGAGAGAGAAGAGAGAGAGAGAGAAGAGAGAGAGAGAAGAGAGAGAGATCCCGAAGTTTAACCCTACGGCATTATTCCGCTTGCCGACCGCAGATAAACTCTCGTTCGATACTTGCAGTGCACGTCTTTCGATAACTCCAATTCGGTCACCTCTTTGCGGTGCAATTTGCTCATCTGAATAAATACGCGAGCTAGACGCGGCGTGTTTTTTCTTTTTTTAATCCGTAGAGAAAGGCGAATGCAAACGTTTTGGATATATCGGAAGCCGAGCGCGGACTTTCGGGAAATTTGAGAGAGGTTGTTTTGCATCGGGACGCGGTTTTCCGGTTATATAAATAATATATATGGAATTAAATGGAGCGTGATGAGGGATGAATAATACGTGTATTTCATGGAGTTAAAAGAGAAGCGTAATAGTTCGTGGAATGGCAAATGTAATAAAAGAAAACAATTTTAAAGGCTCGTAGTTTTAAAATTTCTCGAATAATGCTTTGCTATTTAGCGAGCGTAAGTGGAGTGTGATGCTACACAATGAGTATTATTTAGCAAATTATATGTTGTCTTATAACATGTTTCTCGATTTCTAGATTTTCCATTAGATTTTTTTATTATATATGATGATGAACCATTGAGATAAGGATTATGCTTGTCGCAAGTTTACGCAAATTATAGAGGTGTCCTATAAATTAAAGAGAATGTTTGTCAGTCTCTCTGTCTATGACCGCCATAACTCATCAGAAAATAAACGTAGGTGCTTCAAAATTTGGCAGCCGCTTTATGTTGATTCTTAGAGTTGTAGTGCCAAAGAAAATTTAAATCGGCCAACGGGGGCCCGAGGGTCCCCATTGTTGGTCCAAATGCAAGTTTTTTGAAGATATATATAATTTGATGAATTCTCCAATAATATCAGTTTTGATGAGATTTTCGAGCCTAAAATGGATAAAATCGGTCTACGGGGTCAAGGATCGTAATGTAGGGTCGATTCTAATTTCATGATTTCCAGGGGTTCCCATGGAACGGTCGGTCCAAATTTCGGCGATATCCGTCCGCCCGTACGCATATATCAGGGAAGAACTGGCTGAATCGATTTCAACCAAATTTGATAGGTACATAGAATATTCACATAAATACATGACCAAAATGGCATATTTGGGCAGGATAGACCAAGCAGGGGTGCCACAATTGCAAAGTAAAATTTTCTATAGTTATGCTTTTGGAAGGAAATGGCAGAAGCAAATTCAACCAAATTTTGTACATAGAATTTTCACAGAAATTAATGGCTAAAATGCCATACATCGACCCGATTAACTAAGTAGGGGTTCCACAATTGCCAAGTTAAACTTTTCGGTAATTATAAATTTGGAAGGAATTGGCAGAACTGATTTCAACGAAATTTTGTATGAAGGAGTTGTGCAAGATAAAAAATAACAAAAATAAGATTTTTAGGATAGATAGAAAAATCAGGGCTGCAAAAATAATAGTAATAAAATTTTTAAAATTAGTATTTGTGTTGAACTGTAAGCATCGATTTTAACCATATTATAATATTTATTATGTACACACACATATATATATGTATATATATATATATATATATATATATATATATATATATATATATATATATATAAAGCCATAATAGCATATTTGGACCGGATTGACTAAACAGGCGTGCCACAATTACAAGTTAAACTCTTTCAGTAACTATGGATTTGGAAGGAATTGGCTCAACGGATGTAAACTAAATTTTATATATACGGTTTTTACAAAATACCATAATGATATCAAGATTTTTATAGCAGATATTAAGAGCAGAGCTACCACATTTTATAAATAATAAAAATCGTTTGCAACTTAAAAGAAAACTTTTCCGAGCGTAGCCGGGCGTTTCTGCTAGTAGTAAAATAAATCAGTAAATTATATACCAACAGAAAAGAGTTTAATTTTGTCATTAATTCATTATAAGTTATGTATCGAAGCCACAAATAGATCAGCATTTAAGGAAACGTTATAAAAGTTCAGAACCTAGTAGAGTAACTCGATTCAAGTAAACACATTATAATGAAGATATCAAAATACATAGTGAACGTATATTCAACTTAAGTGTAATGCTGCTTTAAATTTAACGAATTTGCGATAAATTTACATTTACCAATGTCACGCGATTTTACAGTCAGTGTAGAATGATCCCTGAGTTAATTTTTTTTTACGATTTTCAATGCTTATCTTGTTTTTTTTTTCACTTCAAAATTGAAAACGGTTCCGCAGAACTGGTTACCTAAAGGTAAGACCTTCTTTATCGGTTTCGTAAATACGATAGATTGTTCTCGTGCGGGGTGAGGATCTTGTGATAGAGTATCAAAGCATAAGCCTTAAAAAATTCTTCAATAGCAGAACTGACGAAGCTCTAGATCAACTCATCAGCAGTTAGATGAAAGGAGAGACTACAATCGAAAAACTATCTTCAAACCTATTTTCTTTTTATTTACTCGTAAACTTTGACGTGATATTGGATAGTATTTGATAATTTTTTATCGCTAATTAAATCAAACGGAATATGAAAACGAACTGCTGCACAATCCGCTCTCAAACTTCATTCTAAACTGCAATTACCTTTTGCTCTCAGTACCAACAATGGTAAAATGTGCTGAAATGCACTATTAAGAAAATGTAATACTGTCACACAATGGAGACAAAACAGTTCGTATTTTTTTAATACAGAAAACTTGGTGTCTTTCGGGACACCAATAAATAGCACTGACAACCGGAATTAATTCCGGTAAACCGGAACGTCTTAAATTTGTGGCATAATTACCGCTAAATGTTATCTTATATGCGTATAAATACAGTAATACATAATATCTCATTACCACTTGGCTGCGTGCAAAATTTCACAGCTGATTTGATAATTTACCAATCCCATGTCTCGGATTAAAAGTATTATTTCTTCATTGTCTTAGGGCTGTTAGAGCTATTTGAGTCATCTATTGAAATAACTTTGTATTCGCCGAGGACTTATGCACGAATTGTGCGAGCGGGGAATCATTAGTGAGCGATTTTACATTAAACAAGGCATTGCCGCATAACTGCGGAGGCATGCACACATAATTCCACCTGCATAAAAGCACACTCGCGCCCAGACATGCGCGAACGACGTTCAAGAGAGACGCAGGACGTTGAAAACGCCAGAATTCAATCCCAAACAAATTTAACGGATTTCTGCGCAAACGTAGATGGGAGCGCTTCGAATCGCAATATAAGCACATTCGCCCTTTTGTCCTTTGTTCTACCGGGCATAACAGCGCTTTTATGGAGTTCTATAGAAAGACAGCGCCGCCAGAGTGTTTTTATGTCTGTATGTCTCACTTGATGATGGCATAAAAGTGATTTACTGCCCTCCGTGCTGGGAGCTTCTGCGGACAGCTTCCGATTCGAAATGCACTTGAATGCACGAAAGCACTCTGCGATCCGCTCCGAAAAATGCCAGTGCGTCTGTTGAAGGATTGTTTCTCCATAAATGGCGACGTGTTGAGCGAAATATATATGTATTTTTTTCTCTCCCTTTCTCTTGGCGGAATGGATGACACAAAAACGTCAAGAGTGTCGAGGACGGCGCGAAAGGCTAGGAAATATTTTAACGTGTAAGTGGCGCTGCGAATTTCTGCACTCGTCTTAAAAATGTCCTTCCCCACCTCCCTCCTTCCCGGTTTGTTTTTTGGTTCCTCTCTCAGTTTCCAGCGAAAAAGTCAGAAACGTCCCGCTCCAGGGTGATATATTGTTTTTAGAAAACTATTATTAGACTCTCCAGAAGCGTGGGAGGTGGTTGGAACTGAATGCTTATCGTCCAAAAGTGGGAAGTGGAAGTTTTATTTATTGTTTTGCTGACGTGTGACGTCGTAAGTAAGTCCATTCATGAACTGCATTTTATTTGACGAACTCGTGTAAATCTTTAGCATTCAGTCACTTATCGTCTTTTATGTTTTGCTTAGACAATATGCAGGTGCAAAAAGCTAATCAATATTTTTAATTTGTTAGGATTCATAGAAGAACAGATCAACGATATGATTATTTTATCCAATCAAAGTTGTGTGTGCTTGGATTCATAATAAGTAGCTTTACCTCTTTCTGTCCGTGTTTAAGTTGCAATGGGAAAATTAAATTTTTTGCGTAAAAGCTGTAACCATCTTGTGCTCTTCAGTTTTCGCAAAAATTAATTGTAATTCTTTGAAATTGAAAAGAAAATTCGATCCAAACGCATTTCAACAGAAATCGTTTAAGAGAGAATTCTGCGATAGGTGATTGTGCTCTTAATTATATGGGTTACTCAGCTGCATTTTGGATAGATTTACATATATTTATTTCATAGCATAAATTCACCTTGATCATTTATTTCCTGTTAAGCAATTAATTAGATATGTTTGTATCCTCTAGAGGTAAATCATTGAAAATTAATTTTAGACTCCACCACCCACACAAAAGATAATAAAAAGGAAAACAAATATATTAAATTGCCTTATTTTCCTTCACTTAATAGAGGTTTGGACAGAATTTTCAGGAAAAAGGATTTTACAATAGCTTACAAGAGTCAACACAGTTTGAAAAATTTTCTGGGCAACACAAAAGACAAAACGGAAATTTTAGACAAGTCAGGAATTTACAAAATTCAATGCTCGCATTGCCCCAAACAGTACATAGGCCAAACTAGGAGAAAGCTGGTCACTCGCTTCAAGGAACACTTAGCCCACTATAAATACAACCGATTTGAGAAATCCAGTGTCGCTAATCACATTTTCGAAACCGGCCACAGCATTCAATTAAAGGACTTACAACTGGTAATCTCATCTAATAGCCCTTTAAATTCCCTATAAAACCTTCACATTTACAAGAATCGAGATACATTGATGAACAGTGACACTGACTTTAACAAGACACTTTACAGACTTATTGACCAGAGATAATACACACGCGCCTCTGTTGTTTCGTTTTTCTTTTGTTCCCACTCCACCCGTGCTTTTTGTCTTTCTTTTGCCTTTCGTTCTTTCTCCACCCTTGGTCTCTCCACTCCGGCACAGTCGACTTTGGTCGCTGTCGAAGGAACGTCGCCCTTGAAAATGCCCACTTGGTGGGCGAAATGCATCGGGCTAATACCACTTGTTTTTGGCTGGAGTTTTAACTTTCATTCAGTTTACGCCAAAAAGTTTTTTGAGCCATCTTTGAATATTTGGTGGTAAATCGAAATAAAAAATAAAGTTTTAAAACTAGGAAACACTTGTGGTAGGCCACATGTAAATTCTAAGAGAGCCGCATCCGGCCTGCGGGCCACAGTTTGGGCACCCCTTAGTTAGAGGGAAGAATAGACTGCTTAGTCTCAATCTCGTCCAAATAAAGACGAATATCCATCTATCCCTATCTTTCTCTCTCTCCCCCTTCTTTCTCTATCTCCCTTTATCTCCCTATCCCTCTCCCTCTCTACATAACACTCCCTCTCTCTGCCCCTCTTTCCTTCCAAAAATGTTATTTGCTGAAACTGGTCAACCGAAAAGGGAGTTTTACTTTTCTCATTTTTCCGTTTTGCTTTCAGACATCTCCTTAAGGACGCAATTTATGTAAATATTTGTTACTATCAAAGTTATAGATAATATAATTTTCTACAAGTTTTGTTTGGAGCATTTTGTAAAAATAAATAAAAAGGATTAAGTTTAAACAAGGCATCTTTCACGTTGCACCGTCCGATATTCTATAATATTTCTCTTTCTACCATCCGTCTATATCTCAGATTCTCCACCCCCTTGGTGCCGAACCAGGATGAAAGTATTGAATTATACTGTATTGACAGCGATTCCAGCGCCGCCAACAGTTATTTTAATCGCGCATCGATATTTCGTTATCCATTGCAACAGATAATAGTTTTGTTTCCTTATCGTTTTTTCAATGTGAAAAGTGTTTCATTTTTCGCTGTGAAATTTAATCCAAGTGCTTAAAAATTATTCACGATTGCAGTTGCCGATAACTATTCTCGATGGCGCTGATATCGAGAGCAACTAGTAAGCTTTATCGCAATCATATTCATTATTCTGTTTATAGAAAGTTATTTCTTGAGTTTTTTTTAATTCTACTCATATAACCTTACCAACTGCCCAATTGGGCCTACAACTAACGTTTTTCGTTAATGGTAATAAAAATTTGAGTTTCCATATTTATTCGAATCCAAGAAAAACTCCGCGTGGTTCAATTAATCGTTCGACAAATTCGTCGCGAGACAAATTCGAAGGTGCGACACCGTGACTGGTGTACGGCAGAGGGAAACATTTTTTATCCACAACAAAATTTCTTTATATTTTGATAAAAACAGAATGAATCACAATTCTCTTTGCGAATTACGCAAGGTGAGAAACATTGGATGGTGTATACCAGGGAATGGCTCCCAACCCAACAACTGTATCCCCTGCCATATACCAGTCATGGTGTCTCGCCTTCCAATTTGTCTCGAGACGAATTTATCGAGCGAGGAATTGACGCGCGGTGAGTTTGTCGTGCGATGTAGTGACTCGTCTTGGATTCGGATAAGTGCGGTATTAAATTGTCGTCCCTCACCTCTCGCCACGTCTCTGAATCCTTTCCTGATCACGAGACTCTCTCCGTCTTCTCTCCTCCACAGTATCCTTGGCGACGGGTGGCCCGTTGCCCTGCATTGTAGCGTGGCGTTTTCACCTTCCTGCACTGTTATGTCCGAGCTGGTCTCCGCGTCGCTGATGTCAGGAGGCACTGAAATCAAGGAGGTAAATATATAACTTCCGTATTTTAAAATTAATATTTTTATAGGATTTTAAAAGCAATGTTTAATAATATGTGCAAAATATGCTTCATTTTAAGGGAGGAGTTCTATGCGATATTGGAGGAAAAATATTTTCCGTTAAAATTTTCCTGCAATTTCGCAGTCCATACTGGGAATTCGCTGTGGAATAGCAAATGCGGACATTTGTTATCAGAACCACTTGCGGGATGCTAGATAACAGGGCGAGATTGGATCAGTGGGCGAATTTTTTATATGCCTTTAAATTTCAAGCTGACGTGACCCAGCGTATTCGTAGGCTGCTGCATACGGAGGGCGTTAGAACTGAACTCAAATGCAGGACTTTTCAGGGGAAATTTAAATGCATCCTAAATAAAACCAGAAACTCTTGCGGAAACCGACAAAACGTCTATTATTCACTTGATCAACAAGATGGAAAAGTATACTCCATAAAGGGATACACAAACATTTCAAAGACGTTCTTTATGGGAAATAAGTATAAAACGGTATTGAAAGATCGAGCGGTTCTTGAAGTTTTGTCTTCGAGACTCTAAGTCGTAATTATGTGGTCTCGCGGAATTTTTATGGTAATCGCTATCTTCTTTCCAAATAAATTTTTTAATCGATACCCTGCAGATGAAATAACATCCAAGAAGAGAAAAACGAAGTATTTAATTGTATTGCTTGACGGATACCATTTAAAGAGGTACGAGTAAAAGTTTATTTAATTTCTTATATAAAGTGGAAGTTCTGATTAACGGATTCAGCTCAAAATCACAATTGAGCGATGCATTTTAATAATTATTACTCGTACTTAATTAAAATCCAACCAGCGGACGGACGGACTAGACGTACCCATATGGCGTTCTCCTACTACCGTTACACTGGTAAATAACGCCCAATAATATGAGATTCAGCAGCCGTGGCACATATGATCCCACCCAAAAAGATGATTCCGTATTGAGATTGCGCCGCGTACTTTCGGGCGAGAATCCTTGAATGCGCGTCTACTCTCAGCGGTTGAGCATCGCGCGAAAGATTTCCTTTTAATAGATGCACTTTTCATATGCCCTTAAAGGAGTACGGCTCAATGTTTTCCAAAAACAAGATACATCGAATCGCATAAAATATTGCATGCTGAATTTTTACGTCTCAGTTTTGTCGCCTTTTATCGCCTCCGTTAAAAGTAGCGGGATGTTGTAGCGTTGCATAGGAAATAATCATTTTGTGAAACCCATATATATCCTCTAAGCATGCGATAGGAATACTTTTGTTTTCACAGTATGGAGAAAGGCTTTCTCCCTCTCCGTTGTAATCCCATGCAGCGGAGTTGATGCGGTCATTAAAGGTCTCGTAACATTCTTTTCCCATTTACTGCTCGCAAAACTCGACGATGGGTGGAATACTTTTCTTTTAAGGCCGTGATGTATTTTTTAATGCGTGCATCGTGCAAGTTGGCTCTCTTTTCAAAGCTGTTACTATTGTCGTTTCTAAGGTGGAGGATGAGGCGTTGCAGCATAGTTCCTTTTTAACTGCGAGATACCTTCTCGAACTAAGAAAAGGTTTTTAATGAGTGAATCTCGTGTACTGCGCGAAAGGTTACACACACACATCTAACAAATATAAAATCCTACGTCTGTCCCTTTGTGGCTCCCCCTGTCACGCTAAAAAAGCAAATAACCTGATAAAAGTTAGAGATATATTTTTTAAATTTGGCAGGAATGTAATATTTGCATATTTTAAGGTGATGACGAAATAAAATCTCGAAAAAAGTCATTGGTTCGACTCCAAGGAAGATATTTTCATTTACCATAAGATAACACGTAAAAATCGGCTTTTCAAAGTACAGGCTTTTATTCTTTTTGAGATCTAAATTAGAAATAATTAACCTACAATCTTCTGATCTGAACCAATTTAAAGAAATAATTATGAAGTTTTTGTTCCGCACATCTTTTTTTGCCTACAGTTCAAAATTCATCATGTTAAAACTTTAATTCACATATTTTGTGGGAATCTTTCCATTTTAACGGGATGTTGCCTGGTCAACCCATTACATTGATGGAATAATAGGAAACTATGCAGAATGGCATAAGCTGTAATTTTGGGAATAACTTTGAAACAGAAAAAATCTGCTCCCGGTCATAGCAGAATTTTTTCTGTTTCAAAGTTATTCCCAAAATTACAGCTTATGCCATTCTGCATAGTTTCCTATTATTCCATCAATTTCTGGCTTTGGCAATCTCACCAATTGAGAGGGAGGGGTTTTCTTCGACGTTCTCTTGGAGGACGTAAGTTGGGGCTGGTTGATACTAGCTTGGCTAGCCCGGACCCAACTAAGAAAAACACCCGCGTTCAGAAACAGGAAAGATTATCTGCTAAGGTATTTCAGTGGCAGAATATCCGCCCGGCAAGTGGAAAATCCCGGTCATAGCAGAATTTTTTCTGTTTCAAAGTTATTCCCAACCCATTATATTGTTAGACCTCGAAATCCTATTGTTACTTGAAAGCATTGTTTGAATACATTCAATACGCGAGTGAGAGAGAAGGAAAGAGAGGAAAATGATTTTCATTGCAACGAATGTAAACAACATTCGTTGCGTTATTTACGGGAAGGAATACATTTGAATGTAGAACATAAATCATTCGCATATTAAAATTACTTAGAATCATGGTAGGAGCTCAAGGCTTTATATTGCGAACGCCTAAAAGAACGAAAGTTTGTTTTCCTGCCATCGATTTTCGAATACGCGTCGAAACGATCAGATCAGTTTTAAACGCGAGAATTTGATGCATCCTTAGTGATTCGCATTGTTGCCGGTTTCGTGTAATTGGGTACCATTGATTTGGATAATAGCATCGCGTTGAATTTATTAATGAAATTTCTTAAAAAATATTCCCGTTGAATCTCAACCGGAATCTTCCTAGTATAGTGAATTCTCGATAATTCGGCACCCCTCGGGACCGGACTTGTACCGGAATAATGAGATTGCAGGATCAGCGAGAGGCAAAATTTATAGTATATGTTCAAGGAGATAACACACGCGCATTAACCAAAACGGTCGGACTTGAGGAATACATTTCATTTGCCACCCTCTAATCCTACGTAAATTATTTATAAATAACAAAAAATGACCACTAACATTTAAATCCGGTGCATGTGTTAAATTTTCAAGGGAATTACACGCTGAATACAGACACATACGTACGTATGTATTTAGATGTTTTATCATGGGTTTTATTTCCAGGTTCATCATTTATTAGGTACATATCTGAATTTTTTAACCATAGCGAAATTAAATAATTATAAATTCATCTCCGAAAGGCTTCTGTAGAAATAGCAAATGCGGCGACTGAAGATTTATGGAGAAATAACGCTATAATAACATGAGATACGTCCTTTGTTACTCTTCCAAATTACTTTTCGAATAACATTAAATTCGTTCATTCGAATATTTCGTTTGCTTTTAAGTTCGTCTGTGTTTTGTCTCTCTCTTCCTTCAGACAGACTTAGCTAACTCCTTGCGGTAGCTTAACTCACGGTCGTAGAATTAACGTTAACTCTACGCGGGAATAGGCGTCCGCATTAACTCATTTGTTTTGTGAGGGAACAGAAGCAGTTTTGTAAGTGCGTTGTCAATAACAACCAGGCTCTGTGGTTTTCATTTGAACGAGAAAATTGGAGACAGCTATCATTCTTCGTGAACTAGAAATAATTAACAAAGTTAATATAAATATTGGTCAGCCGCAATTATTTAAAGTTCACGGTTCCAAAGTTTCACAAAAACCGACACTTAATTCGGCCTTCTCAGCAAAAGAAATCTCTTTCTGTAATTTATATTACCATTTCCATCGAAATAAATGCAATTACCCAACTTTGTTTACAATACCACTGCGTCGTCATCATTTAACAGAATTCGTTTACTTAAACTTCTAAGCACAAATTGCAAATAACATCTTAGCATAAACGTCATGGATGTCGTCGTAACACAAAACACATCACAGGAAATACAAACAAGGAATAAAATAAAATACAAAAATATATAAAATAAAAACACAAAATAAGAAATAACAAAATTGGGTAGATATTACTAATCAAACATTACACTTTTCGTGGATGCTACTTATCGTAATAAATCTAATACCCCTCTTCGTGAGTACTGATACAATTTATATACGATTTCTCTTGCTTGTTTGTGCAAAACCATGTGTTTACTTCCTTCGCCCTCCATTTTAGAGCACCACAAGACGGTACTATTTAAATCTCAATCGTAAAACATGCAAATAAACACGAAAATCATTTCGCAAATGTACGAACCGCACCTCAAAAGCCGCTATAACTGACTGACGCTGATTGGCCAAGTGAAGGAGTGGGAGAACCACGTGACATTCCTGACCTTCGGCGCATCCAGTTGACACCTGCCTTCATTCGTGCTGGCTACTATAGACCTCTACGCTGTGGTTCTCAACGAATAGTTAAACGTAAATACAAATTTTAAACTATTAGTTTAATTTTTCCATTACGTAAAAGAAATTTACATGGCCTGTGTACTTCAAACTTAGTTCAATCAAGGCCGTCTCGAAGTACAGGCCTGCCACTGGCATGTGACGCTGACGTCACGAGAGAAACCTGAACGCAAGCAGACTCGTATTTGTTTCACCAATGCTTTCATAGCCTTTTGAAGAAAAGCGCCTGTAGCTAAGTGGTGTGTTTAAGGTAATTTCGGTGGTTTACTGTGAAAAGTTGTAAGTTGTTCCTGTTTTTGGATCCATATTAGACACCAGTTCGAGAAGAATTACAATTAAGGAATTAATACGGAACGGTAAGTAATTAAAGCTAATATTATTTGAATTAGATTCCGTTGACTAGATGTTTCTCTTTTTTATTTTTGCGTGGATGCATAATATAATTAGAATATGATTAATGTAATATATATTATATACGCTTAATGTAATATTTTATGGACTTTTGATAGTTGAAAAAGAATCATGTAGAATTTGCTCAAAATTTCAGAGGGGAAGGAAATGCTGTGTGCCTGGATGTAAGTCTAACTATGATGGACATGCTTATACTCCTTGCTTCTCTTTTCCGAAAGATCCAGGGCAAAGAGCCAAGTAGTTACACAACATCCATAGGAAGGACTTCAGTCCTAGTAATACAGCTGTTGTTTGTCTAAAACATTTTTCTTAGAACTTTGTTATTCGCGAAGACAGGATGAAACGGGATGATGGCAGTGAGCTTGTTGATCCTAGGAAACACTTAGCTTTGAAGAATGATGCTTACCCTACAATTTTCGATGGTCAGCCATCATATTTATGTTCAGAACCAAGTCAACCCAGACGACGCCCAGAAGACAGGGTAGCTGAAGCAAGACTGGCTGAAGAAAGGAAATTTAGCCAGTGGTGTGAAGAAGACACCATTAGGTCATTTGTATGTTTACAGAATGGCTATAAAATGTGTTTAACTTCAGGTTGGTTAGTCCTTAATGATAGTGATTGCTTAATTTTAGGAAAAATGTGTTTTGTTGATTATCCTAAAATAATTTTAAGTGTTAAATTTTTTCATGATTTAAGTGTATCTGTCTGGCATAATAATGTTCGTCTGCCTAAAATGAACAAAGGTGAAATACTCCTTTAGCCAAAACAACTAGAGGGCTACAAAACCCAATGCATTTCGCCCACAAGGTGGGCATCGTCAGGGGTAAAACCTGTTTCAACAGTGACTGAAAGCCAACTGCCAGGTTTGAAACGGAAAGTATTAAGAAGACGACCGAGAAACAAGTGAAACGCGGAAAGATTTTTCGGCGTGTGTGTCGTTTAAATCTGTCAATTTGTATAGGGTCTTGTTGAAATCTGTGTCCGTGTTCCTAAGTGTATCGCGGTTTTTGTAAATGTGAAGGTTTTCTAACGAATTTAGTGAGTTATTGGCTGAAGTTATCAATGTTAAATCGTTTACGTGTATACTATGACCTGTTTCAAAGATGTGGTTGGCAACGCTTGATTTTTCAAAACGATTATATTTATAGTGAGCCATGTGTTCCTTGAAGCGTGTTATAAGTTTCCTTCTTGTTTGTCCTATGTACTTTTTGTCGCAGTGTGAGCATTGTATTTTATAAATACCGGACTTGTTAATCAGTTAAACAACATATATCCTTCAATTAAGTTCTCTTATGAACTTCAAGAAAACAACACTTTGCCATTTTTGGACTTGCTAATCATAAATAACCGACAACACATTGAGTTTGACATTTTTAGAAAACCTGCACATACTGATAACTTTATTCCTAACAACTCCTTTCACCCTATGAACCAAAAAATAGCTGTGTTTAAATTTTTAACACACAGATTATGTAACATCCCCCTCAATAAAATCAGATATGCAAAGGAACTTAAACACATAAAACAAATTGCCGCTAAACTTGGATACGATAATATTTTAATTAATAAATTAGTGAGGAAACATAACTTTAATAAAACCTTGTCCAATGCCACTTCCCTTAAATAAGACAACAAAAAAGAGGACAAATATGTAAAATTGCCTTATTTTCCACCATTAAACAGAGGCTTGAACAAAATTTTTAAACATAAGAATTATACCATAACATATACAAATCCTTATAATTTGCAAATTTGCTGGGCAGTACAAAAGACAGAACAGAATCTTGAACAAGTCCGGTATTTATAAAATACAATGCTCACACTGCGACAAAAAGTACATAGGACAAACAAGAAGGAAACTTATAACACGCTTCAAGGAACACATGGCTCACTATAAATATAATCGTTTTGAAAAATCAAGCGTTGCCAACCACATCTTTGAAACAGGTCATAGTATACACGTAAACGATTTAACATTGATAACTTCAGCCAATAACTCACTAAATTCGTTAGAAAACCTTCACATTTACAAAAACCGCGATACACTTAGGAACACGGACACAGATTTCAACAACACCCTATACAAATTGACAGATTTAAACGACACACACGCCGAAAAATCTTTCCGCGTTTCACTTGTTTCTCGGTCGTCTTCTTAATACTTTCCGTTTCAAACCTGGCAGTTGGCTTTCAGTCACTGTTGAAACAGGTTTTATCCCTGACGATGCCCACCTTGTGGGCGAAATGCATTGGGTTTTGTAGCCCTCTAGTTGTTTTGGCTAAAGGAGTATTTCACCTTTGTTATTTTTGGCCAAAGTTATTGAGCTACTATCAATTGCCTTAAATGAAATTAGACTGGGTTTTGGAGAAATCTTCCTTATGTTATAGGTGGACAAAATTTGAGTCTTTGCTAAGTCATTTATTTTCATATGAACTTAATGATGCATCTACAAAGATTGACATGGCTTTACAGTTATTATTTTCATCTGTGGAAGAGTTTTCAGATAATAATTCCAATTTTAAATTTTGTACAGAACAATTGCAGCTTTTAAATTCTAAAAAGCCGAAATGTTCCTCTCCTTTTTTAGTCTGGAGCTGCACTGTTTATTTTTTTATCCAGCTGCTTACAATTTCATCTGCCAGTCAAAAGTCATTCTTCTTCCATATGTTTCTTACATGAGACAATTGTGTTTAAACTTGGGGTTTGAAAAAGTTGGGAAAAACAATGCGCATGTAAGTTATTTATCTGAAAAATTCAAACTGCTTGATGCTAGTGAGCACCTTATCTCCATCATGTAAGATGAAATTTATGTGAAGCCAGGCCTGTCTTATGTTGGGGGTAAGTTTTGGGCAAAGCATCTGACAATCAAGGTGAAGCAACAACACTTCAGTGCTTTATGCTGTGATCTGCACTCTCTAAAAATAAGGATGTAATAGCTGTCTATCCTCTAAAAAAACTTACAGCACACCATTTAATGGAATTGGTAACAGAAGTGTTGCAGATTGTGGGAAAGATTGTTTATAGAATTGTATCATTAATCTCAGATAATAATAAAGTAAATAGAAACATGTTTCAGATGTTGTGTGGAGGGACTTTAGGTACATATTTTGTAAATCCTATGGATAAGGATTCGTTGTATTTGACACTGTCCACCTTTTTAAATCGATTAGAAATGACTGGCTTAATCAGTGGAAAACAATAAAGGTAAAGTACTCCTATAGCCAAACAATTAGAGGGTTACAACACCCAATACATTTCGCCCACAAGGTGGGCATTGTCAGGGCAAAACCTGTTTCAACAGTGACTGAAAGCCAACTGCAAGGTTTGAACGGAAAGTATTAAGAAGACGACCGAGAAACAAGTGAAGCGCGGAAAGATTTTTCAGCGTGTGTGTTGTTTAAATCTGTCAGTTTGTATAAGGTCTTGCTGAAATCTGTGTCCGTGTTCATAAGTGTATCGCGGTTTTTGTAAATGTGAAGGTTTTCTAACGAGTTTAGTAAGTTATTGGCTGAAGTTATCAATGTTAAATCATTTACGTGTATACTATGACCTGTTTCTAAAATGTGGTCGGCAACGCTTGATTTTTCAAAACGATTATATTTATAGTGAGCCAAGTGTTCCTTGAAGCGTGTTATTAGTTTCCATCTTGCTTGTCCTATGTACTTTTTGTCACAGTGTGAGCATTGTATTTTATAAATTCCGGACTTGTTCAAAGGTTCTGTTCTGTCTTTTGTACTGCCCAGTAAATTTTTCAAATTATATGGATTTGTATATGTTATGGTATAATTCTTATGTTTAAAAATTTTTTTCAAGCCTCTGTAAATTTTACACAAAGATTATGTAACATCATTCTCAATAAAATCAGATATGCAAAGGAACTCAAACACATAAAACAAATTGCCACTAAACTTGGATACGATAACAATTTAATTAATAAATTAGTAAGAAAACATAACTTTAATAAAACCTTGTCCAATGCCACTTCCCTTAAATAAGACAACAAAAAAGAGGACAAATATGTAAAATTGTCTTATTTTCCACCATTAAACAGAGGCTTGAACAAAATTTTTAAACATAAGAATTATACCATAACATATACAAATCCATATAATTTGAAAAATTTACTGGGCAGTACAAAAGACAGAACACTATAAATATAATCGTTTTGAAAAATCAAGCGTTGCCAACCACATCTTTGAAACAGGTAATAGTATACACGTAAACGATTTAACATTGATAACTTCAGCCAATAACTCACTAAACTCGTTAGAAAACCTTCACATTTACAAAAATCGCGATACACTTATGAACACGGACACATATTTCAGCAAGACCTTATACAAACTGACAGATTTAATCGACACACACGCCGAAAAATCTTTCCGCGTTTCACTTGTTTCTCGGTCGTCTTCTTAATACTTTCCGTTTCAAACCTTGCAGTTGGCTCCCAGTCACTATTGAAACATGTTTTGCCCCTGACGATGCCCACCTTGTGGGCGAAATGCATTGGGTGTTGTAACCCCTTTAATTGTTTGGCTAAAGGAGTATTTTACCTTTATTAATCTTAGCCAAAGTTATTGAGCTACTATCAATTAGTGGAAAACAAATAAAACATTTTATGTTTCATCTTTTAATGATGCCACTCAGTTATTGAAGCCAACTGTGCAACATCTTAAATGATTTATAATAAAGAGTTGGGTAAAAATATAAAAACTGCTCCTACCTTATCTCAGTAAGTTTTATATCCATCCCCTTTGGAAAGGCAGAATGTAAATGCTGCAGTTAAGTTTTTTGATGAAAAGAATATTGCTGCTTTGGAACATTTTTCAAGTGAATTTGGAGATGGTTTTCTTGAAATGAAAAGCTTTATGGAGATTATATTGTGCTGGTGGAAAATCATGAATGTCAAACATCCTTTCAAAGGTGTTCATTTAAGAGAAACATTTTGCCATCCAATTCACATTGTTGATGATTCAAGTTTAGGATTTCTTAAAAAGTTTTGTTTGTGGTTAGATGAGTGGCATGCCAAGGAATCCCATCTGGGATCTTCTTGTCTTGGAAAATTGTCTAATGATACATATATAGCACTGAGGCATATCAGCCAATGTTTGATAGATATTTCCTGCCATTTGCTTCTTAATTTTCCTGCTAAATATGCTCTATTGGGGAAATTCCAGACTGATGAGCTGGAATCCAGGTTTGGCCAATATCGCAGAATGAATGGTGGGAACTATAATGTTGGTATAAAGCAAGTATTATAAACTGAAAAAAAAACTGAAAATCATTAGTATTCTAAAAATGAAATCTGCTATGCTTGGTGAGTTACCATTAAAAACATTTTTGGTTCAGTGCTCTGATAATGTAAATGATGAAGGATTTCCAGATTTTTTCTGATATTCTTATGAAAGAGGGTGACACACCATCTGAGGACTCAATGCAAGTGATGGTGTTCATATCTGGTTGTTTCCAAACAGATAAAGAAGAAAATTAATTGTTGTGAATGCACATAAGTGTTCTGCATTGATAGAGAAATGGTTGTGGAGATGCAATGTGAGGGATATTCCGAATATTTGGAGTTTTTTGTTGTGGATATTTGTCTTATTACATTTGGTGTTTATGCCTTCTTGTCAAGTGTTTGTAGTTGTGGAGTGCCAATTAAAAAGCTGGTAAATATTTGTGTTGAAACCATGAGCAATATTTTACTAAATAACTATTGTAAAAATAAACTGATGCAATAAAGAGGGAAAAGAGTGGCACTAAACGTAAGTTAAGTACACTCATTGCTTATTTTTGTGATTTTTATTTACGAAATTATTAATAAGTTTTTATCCTGTGCTCTGAAAATAATTAATGACTTCTGGTAAATTGCAGCGTTTATCACAATATTTACGAATATGTTGTGATAAACGCTAGAATATGTACTATTTTCGGATGATCGTGCCGCCATATTCCCGCTTAGTCAGATCACTCGCGTGACGTCACAAATCCTAGTAGCAGGCCTAGTGCCGTAATAACGAGAGTGCCTGATTATTGAGAGCATACTATATATGTATATATATATATATATATATATATATATATATATATATATATATATATATATATATATATATGTGTGTGTGTGTGTGTGTATGTATATATGTGTGCGTGCGTGTGTGTGTGCGTGCGTGCTTGTGTGTATGCACAGATACATACATAAAATGAGTTTTCGGTGCTTGCTTAATAAAATCACCATACCCCAAGATCTAAACTTATATATAAACCAAAGCTATCTCTACTTGAGCCACGCAAAACCCATATAAATAAGATATTTAATTGCAAGCGTTCTCGGAGAATATTTCTAATTTTCCGCGAAATTAAGAACTATCCGATATTTCCAAATTCTCCTGCAATCGGCTCGAGTCCAAGTTTTTGCATTTCAAGTTTCATGATTCGAGTCTTCCTGTATTAGCAATAACAGTCATCGTTATAAGGAGAATAGCCTAGGTGTTACACTGAAATTGATGACAAATTTGTTTATTTTGTTTGTTAGGATTATTGCATCACTTACCTTTTTGTTGGTACCATGATGAAAACATTGCGAACTACATATGACGTCATTATAGTTTTTTGTCGTTATCAAGTGAAGAGTATGGAATCACTGTTTTATTTTCGTCAAACCATTTTTAAATTCTCTCGTTCAGTAATTGAAAAGAGTGAAAAAGTCTTCGGAAACCTTTACAAATCACGACATTAATTTTTTCACTAAAATTTCGTTTTTTAAGGATTATTACGTCATTATAAGTTTACTTCGTATTTTTAAATCACTTGCATTATAATGTAATCCGCTGATTCTAAAAGGAAGCACTAAATAAAAACTGTAGTGATAACTGAAAGGAATCATGTATTTTTTTAATACGATATATCGTGTTTTAAAGTTATTGCGTCATCATGTGTATACGTATTATAATGGAGTCTATCAATTCCCTTTTAAAAGGCTTTTAATAGATTCTGTTACAATACATTACCAACACCTATTTAAAAGCATTGTACTCATTGCGATGGTAATTGATATTTTTTATATTTGAAAATGTCAGTTTTTCAGATTGAAAACAAATTTCTACGCCAATTCGGCACCGATTTCAATTTAGTGTTAAAAAATAATAAATATTCTTTCAGCTACAGAGCTGTTTATTCCCGAGATTCTATCTCAGTTTAAACTTATTTAAAAACGCAATTTTATAATACCCAGGACCGATTTCCTTACTTTCCTTAAGATGTATTGTAATGGAACAATGGGGTCGAGAATAACCCCTTAAAAATTAATATTTTTGGAATTTTCGATTTTTCCCTGTGGTTGTAACCAATGACCCATCCTATCTACCAGGTCTGTAGCCCTTCTAGAAGTACCTAAACATTTGTATCCTATCATATCCTATGTAAGAAGAAGTAATTTATAATAAATATATTTTTTCCCTGTAAATGTCGAACAGGTTGAAAGATAAAGAAATCGAAATCTTCTTTCTTGAAATTATTACCGTGTTATTTTGGGGAATTTAGCGTAACATCAGCAACGGTCCCGTTCTATTTTGCTATCTCGTAAGTGCGTAATAAAAATATACGTGAAAACCCATGACGTGAAAACCCATGACGTAAAAATTTCGTCATCTTCTTTAAATCGGCGATGCATCGCGTGGAATCATGATCGTCAAAATGGGCAATTTTACTAATATTGCACGCCGTGAATAGGCCGCATCATTTCGCGACACTTAGTTCCAGCCGTTTCTCGTACTATGAAATACACACTTGTGCGATCATCTTGTTCAAAATCCGGAGAGTAGTGGAAAAAGAGTTGTAGCCTCGTGTTTCTGGATTTGCGAAGCGTATGGCGCCAACAGGTGCGCAGAGAACGGCGGTTCTCGGGACGGATTCAAGCATGTTTTAAGGGCGGCAATAAAATTTTATCTCCCGTTGGTGAAAATTTCCAAGGACTTTTGATTGCTCAACGTCTCGGTGGGTTTTCAAATGTTAGACGGTAACATTCTGGGGACTCAGTTGTTTAATTTTTTTGACGCATCTATATCGCTCATGGATTCTTAGTGATAATCGGAACCCACGGTAATCCGAACTCCCAGTAATCCGAACTGTTTCTCAACATCTGGTGTCAAGTGACGGAAAGTGAAATTTGAAGCATTTATTTTGTAAAAAAGTCGGGCATAGATGTCCACTACTAACGCCTCTTGCGGCTGAATAGATGATTCTTTGTAAAATGAATGAACGATATCGTCACGTCCGGCCGTGTCGATATCGCTCATTCCTACTGCCGCGGCCCAGTGTGGAGTAGAATTTTCCCGTCCATCAAAGCGGATCTCTCACATTTTAGTGAACTATAAGTATGTACATTAATTGATGTTTTATTTACAGAAATTTAATTCATAATGGATTTTTTTTCGTTAATTTCCATGAATATTGATGCACTACTACACTACTGATATTCTACTACTGCATCGTCAGCTGCGTGAGCAGATATGTAAGAACCTAGTTAAAGGAATAAAACAAAAAATGATGGATGACTATTTAGTTTAGCAAGATTTAACCATGTATGTATATATAAATTTTCCGTTTTTACTGTGGAAATGTACCTACTAAACATTATAATAGATATTTTTTTCTAAAAAACGTGGACATTTACGTAGAATCCAATAGTTCGAGCACCTCGATAAACCGAACACGCCCTTGCATTAATTAGCTCGGATAATAGAGGTTGCACTGTATTTATTTTTTGATCGTGACGATTATATATATATATATGTGTGTGTGTGTGTGTGTGTGTGTGTACATACATACATAGATATGTGTGTGTGCGTATTTACTGGGTTTCTTTACCCCAACAACTTGTTGCCACCCATTTGCCCTATTACTTTTCCTCTTTCATTAGCTGTTATATATACTTTTTAAGCTTGCTATGCGAGTAAGTGAAAGTTAAATTGCAGGTTACAAAAGTTTCAAGAATTTTACTTTTACCAAAGTTTTACTGTTCCTAACTCATAGACAATCTCATCCCCGAAAATTTAATTGTTCCAGCTTCATTTATCTTTTTAGTTGCCGTCTTCGTTAAAGAGCAGACAAAAAAAAAACATTAAATAATCTTTTATTTCAATCAAGCGCTGAAAACAACGGTTGCACCTATGTCGGGATATGAACCCGCGCCTTTAGAATCATGAATGAAATCTTTTACTCATCCCTGCAGCCACACGCATAAACGAACAACGCCTTCAACTCATTACAAAGTCCTCCTCTTCGTTTTATAATTCAGCCTTAGCGTTTCCAGCTGGGTCGACTCAGAATTTTACATTTTGTATATGGAATATATTTTGCGGCAGAATGCCCCTGACTACGACACCGGCCTCACGTTGAATTTACAATCTCGCGCACACACGAAATGGTCGAGAGGGAAGGGGGAGAGGGGAGGAGAGCGGGTTGCTCCAGCTGCGGAATTACGTCTTTCCCTTAACGAAATGGTCGAAGAGGTCACGGGTCTTAAATATCCTCCATTTTCCCTTAAGGGACGGGGTTGGGAGCGAGCCAGTGTCTGACCGATAACTACGGCACTGCGGAGGCTCGAATGGGGGACTTGCGGTTTCGGAAGCCAGCACTTTCGATGACAGGATCACTCGTTCCTTATTTAAGCCAATTGGCATCCTACAGTATATACTTTCATTTTGAAGATAATTTTTCGGCTCTGCCAAGCGATATTGCTCTTGCGTTTTCTGTCGGCTGTGGTAGTGTGTTGTCGCATGCCCTCAAATTTGTTGCTGTTGGCTTTGACCGCTGTAAAAATGCTATAATGTTTTCAGCTAATAATAAATCCATACTAAAATATGAATAACTAATATTAAATGAGAGTGGAAATCAAAGAAAAATTGTTTTTCTAAAACGAAAATATATAGTTAAAGAAGTCCTCCTAGAGAGAACATGTTACGGAGGAATCTTATACACACGTGATGGGCAAAAATTTCCATGGATTTTTTGCCGTGATGGCTTCAAAAGTGATCAGATTATAACTTTGTTGGCGCGAAAATTTGATTCACCCATTCGCCTCTAGATTACTCTTTATTTATCCATTTGGTAATTATTCATAAGCTGAGTTGGATGGTTCATCTTATAAGCCTTAATTGGAATTGGTAACCGAAAAGTTGAACTGAATTATTCAAAGTAATTATCTATACGATCCAACGTCATAATTAATTTGTAGCGTTCAATTTCATCGTATGAAAACTTTTTAAAATTTGTTATGAAAGCGCCAAAATTGCATAATGGAGGTTATCAAAGAAATTTAAACTGAGAAGTTGGTCCCTTTAGGCATAGTTCATTTCTTTTCTTACAGGGATCGTAGCTATAAATAAAACTAGGTCTTTTTTAGACAAGGAGTTTCTTCTTACAGCCGAATTGAAAAACTTTGGGCAACATTAGAAATTCCGTTCCAATTTCGATTCAGTAATATTTATTTCTCTTACAAATCAAAGTTTTGACTTGAAAAAATAACGCTTTGGAAGTAAATTTGTTGCCTGGAGGTGGAATATTTTACAAAGTGAACATACATATCCGGTAAAGGAATTCCGCGACTTTTTTAGATATTAAAACCATCCAAAGCGAAACGACGAATTATTTTCTTTTAAATAGATTTATGTTTAGCTTTTCGGCCGAAGATACATCTAAAAGCGTGCGCTATCAATGACACAGGAATAGTCTTCATATCACCCAATCCTCTTAAGTCGTAGGTAATGTTTCTATGTGAGGAATAATTGGCAATTTCCAAGTAGATAGAAATCCCCATAAATAAATTCACTTTAGCATCTAGAGACGATTTCAATTTATTCCTTCAGATTTCATGACAAATATTCGATATAAATGCAATGGGATCGGAATTGTCAGAATTATATCAGAACCTAAACAAAATTTATTTTTGGTTTGAACTCCACTGCTAATAATGAGGTTCGCGTTAAGAAATGGTTCCTTTGAAGCGAGCAGTTGGGTCAGTGTCCCTATCTTAAATTCTCATAGAAAAGGACAGGTAAGAGGATGGATAACCGTATATTTCTATGAAAACATCCGATGCATTTTTAAGAGCTAACAAATTGGTTTCGCAGTTTTCGAATCGGGTATTATCATCTCAAAGAGTTCTTCAGAGGGACAAAACGAAACATGGGTTTAAAAAAATAAAGACGCCGGAAAAAATATTAGGGGTAATCGATTGTGCCCGAGGAATTCCATTTCCACGATTTCAGTCCAACTCTGAACCCGGTGGCAATTTCAAATGAATGCTAAAAATCCCTCTTCTAATTTCCTTCCTCTTACCTACTCCCCAATTTCTCCCCAAAGACAGCCTCTATCTCTCTCTCCTCCTAAAGGCTCACTCTTCTTCTTCCTCCCATCGCCAACCCACTCCTCCTCTTTGACTCATTTTCTCCCGAAGGCTTTTCCTCTTTCTCTCTGCCCATCTGTGTCTTTCCTTGTTTCCCTTTTCTGTCTCGCTTGGTAACCGCCGTCGTCTTTCCTCAACATCCTACCCTCCGACCATCCTCTCTTCTATAATTTCATGTCGCAGTAACGCTACGACTATCCGAGGGGGAGGGGGGTTTACCGGGGGAGCAGGAGTTCTTACACCAAGTTTACTTTCCCTGATATAATCAGAGCTATATTTAAGTTTTTGGCCCTTTTGCGTATTTATTTTACATACACTTTAACAATTTATTCAATTTTTAAAAATTTATGTAATTTTTATTTTATCTATTTCATTTGCTTACTTTATTAATTTATCTTATTTACATTATATTATTTTTATTTTTTATTTAATGTATTTTATTTATGTATTTTATTTAATTTATTTATTAATATTATTTTCCCTATTTATGCTTTTATCTTATTTATTCCATTTATGTTATTTATCCTGTTAATTCTCTTTCTTATATTTACTCAATTTATTGTTTATTCTGTATATTGTTTAATCTGTATATTCTGTTTATTATGTTTTTTGTTTGTTCTGTTTATTCTCTTTATTTTATTTATTTATTTATTTCAATTAATTAATTTCTATATTTTAATTTACTTATAAGCGCACACATCACCTTTCTCTCATTCCTTTGTGCTCATTCTTCCATCTTATATTTCCTTTCTCTTTCTCCTTTCACCTCTTCTTCGGACGTCTTTTTCCTCATCCCCAGCTTCCTCATTGCAATTCATATCTGGTCTACCTCTGCCTCTTTATGCCTCCATTTCTTTTCTAGTGTATTTTCCAATAGCGCCCCTCTTTCATCCAAACGCCTTTTTCCCTTCTTTCACTACACAGCTGCTGCAAAATCTCTTCTTCTATCTTCTTATCTTACCGTCTTCAGCAGTTTTCTTTCTTCCCGACTAGAATGTAAACTTAAAAGCAACCGTCTTTTTTCGAGACGATACGGATGTCACCATTGTTCGCAAAACAAAAGAAATTTTTCACATTATATATCTTCTATACAGGCTACATTCTGAGGAAAAATGTGTAAAACCCAGGCATCGTATTGAATTCCTTGGCATTTTCTTTAAATCCTATATTATTGGTTTAGGAAAAGTGCTGTAGAAAATAAGTATTTTCTTCTGTGAAGTGAAATTGACACACGATATTTTCACCGAAATAAAATTAATTCATGTGATCCAAAACTTCATTTTATTAAATCGATGATTTAATTGAAAAATTTATATTTCTCAACCCTTAGATTAGTTTGGGAATTACTTTGAAACAGAAAAAATTGTGTTATTACCGGGAATCAAACCCGGGTCTTCCACTTGCCGGGCAGATATTCTACCACTTAACTACCTTAGCAGGTAATCTTTCCTGTTTCTGAACGCGGGTGTTTTTCTTAGTTGGGTCCGGGCTAGCTTAGAGTAGTTTGACTGATTTGGAAATATACTAAAGTGGTGTGGTGGTTGCCTTCCAAACCGTACACACAGAAGGGAGGAAGGGAAACCAGGTGCTGGCATTTGCCAACTCTTAAGAAGAGCACCAAGAGGACCAACTGCTAAACGTTCATTTATAAGAACGGAGTGCTGATTTGTCTCTTCTCCGCACTTTCATTTTCTGGATTTCTCGTACTCCTAATAAGTACACACACATTTATAGAGCCGAACGATATCAGAAGAAATGGTACTTTCGGAGGATTCGTTCCCACTGCCGCTTAGAGCAGTAGGCCAACGCTCCAACGACTACACCACCGACTCCTCTAAATCGATGATTTTCACTAAATAATGATCATAGTTAAAGACTTTATACATCCAACCCATCACATCATGCCGTTTCAGTATAGTAAAAACGCTTTAACGTGGCGGTGCGCAATAGGCACATTTATGGAAGGACGATTCCATCCTCGAGGCGGGACCGCCTAAAGGGAAGGTGGTGTTTAGGTGTGGGCATTTGATGCGCGAACTTTGACTCATACCAACCAAAATTGTGTTACTGCGCATGGGTTCTGACGTCGGCTCCCCCTTAAATTTTCTCCTTCTCATTCCTTCCCTTCCCCTCTCACGCGTCTCTGCCTGCCACCTTAGAGCGCACGAGCAATAGATTTTAGGGACTAACGATTTTATATTCTCATTTTTAGGACGGATTTATTCATTGTATCGCTGCCTGTTAATTTCATTTGCCACAAAAACAGATGTTGAAGACAAAATTTGGAGACCACGGTGTACAGAATGCGTTTGTGTGTGCTTTTCTTTCCTATTTAGGATAGTTTCCGACAACATGTCCCTGTAGGCTTTTAAATTAGAAACATGTTATTTCATAATATTGATATAATAATTTTAAAGGAAATTTATGGACTATATTATGAGGCGGTCTAGCTTAACCAAAGATGTAATCTTACGATGACGTCATAATACTAAAGACAAGAAGAAAGAGCTTATGTAATTTGCCCTGCAATACCTTCCTGACTTGTTATATGTGTTACGGTAAAGGTGCGTAATCGGGAAATGTATGCATTTACCGGTAAATGTACACATTTACCACCAAGCTCGGTAAATGTAAGTTTAAGTTTCCAGATATAGGTATTATCCGTACATTTCAAGGTAAATGTGCACTGTCACCGATGTGCCTTGAAATGTGGAAATAAGTAAGAATGAGAAATGCCACACTTTAATAATTATCTTAATTTATAACAAAAATCATCGAGGGTTCAACTCCACTGGTACATATTAAGATGAACGCTTCCCAACTCGAGGGAGGAACACAGTAAACGTGAGGAAGAACAAAAAACACTTCGACTAAGCTACCCAAGTCGGTGGGGCAGAGTAAAATTTAGTTTAGTTAGTTGTGCACATTTACCAGGAAATTTACACATTTACCGTCAACGCACATTTATCGTACTTCTAACCTGCAACAGATGTTCGCGAAGCTGCCATGTTGTCCTGTGTTGCGACATTTATCCACATTTACCAGTGCCGCTAGGTAAATGTGTACATTTCCCCAATCCAATCGGTAAAAGTAAGTTATACTTACGTTTATCGAACTTCGTGTTAAATGTGCACATTAACTGGGAAATGTACACATTTACCCTGACATATATAAGATATATCTTGCGCGAACAAGTTGGTCCCATCGTATCCGTTATTGGAGTCGTAATGCTTTAATATTAGCCATTTGGAAAGGTTTTATTGAAATATCGCTTATGGTATTGGTATGGCATTCTTCGCGCACTTGACTGAATCGATAGGCCTAGAAAGGTGAAATATTCCAAGCCCATGGTTATCGAGATAGCATATAATAATAATATTTAACTTCTGCCTTATTCGGAGTATCCATTTGTATAAAACGCCCGTCGTGGTCTTGCT
This sequence comes from Tanypteryx hageni, assembly GCA_028673005.1. NCBI lineage: Eukaryota > Metazoa > Arthropoda > Insecta > Odonata > Petaluridae > Tanypteryx > Tanypteryx hageni. The sequence continues at coordinate 174,877,415 of CM054115.1, read as the reverse complement.
AGAGTCAAAATTGTTTTTTAGATTAAATGGCTGCGGTTACGCTAATTATGAAATCGTATACAAAAACGCGCAAAGAATTTAGTGATTTTGATGGAAATCCCACTTATTGCCTGATGCAGTGAACCCTTTTCCAACGCGGGTTTTCCTAACGCAGAATTTGATATTCTATTTTAGTTACATATAAAATATATTTTTCCAACAAGTTTCAAATTTAATAATAAGCGAACCTGGATCGGACACGAACCGCATTTACGCATGTATACAATGTGTGGAAGGTCGAGGAAAGTGCGAATCAGAGCATCGAACCAGAACCGAACCGAACCGAAAAAAACAGTTATTTTAGCTGGAGTGAAACCGAACCCGAACCAAAACCAAAAACTGTTATTTATTTAGTTCCATTTTTTCGGTTCGCATAAACAGAGGGAGCAAAAGAAGGGTTTTTATTTTTGCATTAATTTGAGTCTTTTTTGGTAGACTCACTTTAAAACACCGAATAAGGTAAAGGCTTATGGTTTTCTTGAGAATACATGCTACCAAGCATTTGGAGAGATGCATCTTTGTAATAATATCTGTCGATTCAATGGTGGGATTTTCCATGGGCATCTCAATCCATAGGGAGATAGGATAGAATATGTTCTGCTGAGGTGTTTCAGAACCCTGTTAAACGAGTCTAGTGGAAAATAACTTAGTGGTATTATGAAGACAGTCGCTAATCGACTTGTTACCCTACCCCGTGGAGCGTTCTATGTAAAAATGCTTCACGATTCTTAACTTGGATTTTGCTTAAAGTTGGATGTTATTGTGTCCATAAGCTTTCATCCCTTCTCCATGTGCATTGAACCCTTATATTCTGGTAGTCTTCCTCTAAAACTTATCCAGGAAGGATTGCTCCACAGTCGTGCTTTTGAGGTATTCTTACTTCTAATTGATAGTAGCTCAATAACTTTGGCCAAAACTAACAAAGGTGAAATACTCCTTTAGCCAAAACAACTAAAGGGCTACAAAACCCAATGCATTTCGCCCACAAGGTGGGCATCGTCAGAGGTAAAACCTGTTTCAACAGTGACTGAAAGCCAACAGCTTTCAGTCACTGTTGAAACAGGTTTTACCCCTGACGATGCCCACCTTGTGGGCGAAATGCATTGGGTTTTGTAGCCCTCTAGTTGTTTTGGCTAAAGGAGTATTTCACCTTTGTTATTCTTACTTCTGTTATCCCTTGTTACAGGTTAGTAAATTTCTATTTATATAGTGCATTTTAAACAAAATGTGCACACATATTATCATTCGTTGCTTAAAACTGAAGAGTGATTAATGCGAATTTGTTATATTTAACTAAACATTTTGCCGATTGCAGAAACGTACATTAGAGAGACCGCTTGAAGAAAGTTCATGACGCGTTGAATATGTAATTCTAATTTTCTCTGTGTGTGTGTGTGATTTCAAGAGGATATTTTGTACGGCGATGTAAATTCGGTTTCATCTCCATTTCCCATTGAAAAACATAAAAGTCTGTCCTGACACAGACTTTTCTGATTATTATTTGAAAATATACAAGATATTGGCGCGATATCTGCATGATTATAAAGATAAAAGCTTTTATTTTAATTTTCTTATGGTCTAATTCTATCATACGGATACCTATTTTTGTCTTCTTGACATGTCCATAGTGAAAACATATTTGGTTAAAATAAAAAGTATTATTATTAATTAATAAAGATTATTTTGGAATTCTCTTGAAATTTCCCCCAAAAACTTCAAAGTTGGAACGAAAAAAACCGGTTCGAACCGGTTCAATGGTGGTTGCTAGAGCGAAACCGGAACCGAACCGAAATTTTTTGTTTTGTATGAACCGTAACGAAAATCGGGGCGAAAAATGTTCCGGTTCGATGCCCCGGTGCGGACACAAGACTTTTTTAAACGAGGTATTAAATTTGACCTACGCGATTTCCATTACCTTGAGAAATCACGATTCACGCGTCCTTTTTGCTTTTCGAGCCATACAAGTAAGTTACACTATTTTTCCATCCTAGCATTCCCTCCACTCGGACCATTTATATCCTTCCGATAGCTTTTTTCTCTCTCCGCTTTTCCTTCGCACCTCGCTTTCCGACGCTCTATTCGATTCTCATACGCGACCACCTCATTTTCTTTTACTCCCTCCTCTCCTGCATATCTCTAACTTGCCATCTCGGTTTTCTTTTTTTCCACCAAAAATCCAGGCTCCCCTCATTCGACCGGAAATCTCGTTCTCAATCCCTTTTCTCTCTATTTTCTCTCCCACGTCACGTTGCCTCCGTACTTTTTCCACCTCCTTCATTTTCTCTCCTCGTATTTCCTCTACATCTTTTTTCTATTCTCTCTCTATTTCTTTCCCTATATTCGTTACCTTTTTTCCCAAATTTCTACGTCCGCTTAAACCCATTTTTTTCCTCTCTCTCTCTCTCGATCGCTTATTCTCCTCAGTTTCGCCCACATCTTTTGAGGTATTCATCGCCACGTTTCTTCTGTTTGCAGTTTTATCAGTTCTTTTTCGCCCTTTTTTCTTTTTATATCAGCCGACCTCCTTCAGGTTAATATTATTCGAGGTTTTATTGCACTTTCTTAAAGTAATTAACTTCACTATTGCAACTAGTTAAAAAATAACTGAAATATCAGATCCCAAAAAACTTTTCTATGTCACATTTTATTTCTATTATAAACTTTGTATTAAGAACAAAATGTAGATACTAAAGCCAATCAAAAGTTGTTTATAACATGCCTCATCGCAGTTAAGCTGTTTTAATATGATATTTGACAACTTCCGAGAGTGAATTTGACGTATTAAAGTTTCGCTTTTATTGTTGTAGCAACGAAAACAAAACAAATCTTTATCATGGTGAAGGGCCCATATTGATAGTTTATAATGAGGTTTTTAAAGTCCTGCTATAATACCGACAGGCAGATCCCAAAATCAATATGGCTCTTGACTGTCTTCAGCCAAAACTGTCATAAAAATCTTAACTTCTTGTAGCTTCTAAAATTTGCTTACGAACGGATGAAGAGAACACCTAAGCGTTTAAAAAAGCGACAAAAAGGTACTATTTACCTCGCATTATGAGTGGAATCCAACTGGTATGAGGATTACTTATATAGTCATAATGAGTTGGGTGTTATTTTGGGCGAAATTCGCCCTAGTTTGTTTCCGAGATATTTTGCGGATTTTGGTGGTATAATCTCCACTATGATTGGAAATATATAACTATTAAAACTCTTTAACTATTTTATAAGGGAATAGTAAAATTTTTAAGATATTTTTATTGTCTTATAATTAATAATAATGAACAAATTTTATTTTTTTATTTAACAAAATGAAACACAAATGGATGAATTAGTTAAAGTCGATATTAAGTAGCATTTGAAACGACTTATTTAACACATTCAAGAATATTTTCTTGAAATGTATATTTCAAAAGACTAAATTTTTAAGAAATATTTATCGAGAATTGAATGAAATATAATTTTCTCATCACCGTAATATAAAATTAGTCTGACTGTTGTAATGCTCAGGAATGATTTTGACCAGGGTTTCAAACACTTTATTGGTTGTGTATCCCGATGAACCCAATCAGTTAAATGATGAACCCCTTAAAAAATTAATGCTTTAAAATTACCACAAAATAATTTATTTATTAAAAAAAATAACGATTTTACTTTTGAAATAAATGTGATGGAGGTGCCTGTTGCTCACGACATAAAGTTTCAATTTCAGGATCGGTTGAAGATAACTTAAATCTAAGCCTTGTTCGGCCTTGATATCTAATCTTTAACGTTACATTTTTGGTATGGATTGAAGCAAAGAATAAAAATTCAGTTTCAAACAGATATGCTTTAGGGAAAGGCAACAATGTTTTAGAGACTTTTTTGACAGTTCTCCATACTCAATAATTTAACTCAGAAAGTAGCTACAGACAATTTTGAGAATTTAACTTAACTTAACTTAAGTTCACCGTCAGAAGTAATTTCCAAAAGGTTGTCTTGCTCACGCATTGTTAGATGTGGGAGTGGCAGACTTAGTTAAAATGGATTGCACACCCAGTTGTTTGAATTGTCCATTTAAGGTAAACATTCTTGAATTTGTTTCATAAATCATTCCAAATGCTCCCAAATATCGGCGTCCACCAATTCATCCAATACTATTTCATTAATAGAGAGATATCATTGTAGCGTTGCAAAGCAATTAAAACATTTCTCTCTAAACAAGTGCCCAAAACATTAATTTCTTAATCATAGATTAAATTATATCTCGTGCATTAAAAATTGAGTTATTGAGAATTTGGAGACTCAAATTTAGGTTAAGTGAAAAAATATATCAGCCAAGTACGCCAATCTTTGAATCAAAACTGAGTCACCCAAAAAGAAGATAAATTAAAATAAAGAATATTTGTATTTCAGTGCATAATTTAAAAAGTCTCATCAACACATTCCTCCGGGATAACCATCGGACCTCAATCTGGAGTAGTTGCATAATATGTTGGCTACCCATTTCATTACAAAAGGAAGAATAAATTCTCGCATTCAAAGATCGAGCCTTTATTAAGTTAACGGACTTTATTTATGACGAAGAAGCCCTTATTTAAGGTTCAATATTCATATTCCATATTCATTCTTTTGCAAGTTTATCCATTTTAAGCAATTGATCCGTAATTCAACGGAGTAAAATAAATCTGAAATAGATAATAATAAAAAAAAGAAAAAGTACTTAACATAATTTAACTACATTAATTGTCACATAAGTACACGAACTACATAGAAAACATAAAACACGTTCTTCTTACCACATCGTCGTACTAGTGCCATAAACATAAGCTGCCGTTTACCGACATTAAATTATACTTGTTCATATTCACAGTGTTGCTATATGTAGGAAAATATCTCCAGACAAAGGTAGTATTTTGCGCAATTAATTTATGTGAGGAAGTAGGAAATTTTTTGTTTTAGTATAGAGTTGACGTGGTTGTAAAATAATTTCGTATGACATTCAACTAAAACAATTAACTTTAAAAATTGTGAAAGCATATCTAACTCCATTACCTAAAATTTCTCACGTGCCCCTTTATGCCTTCAAATGTACTCCTAGGAGTACGCCTACGACAGTTTAGGAAACCATAATTTAGTCGATAAATAATAATATTCCACAAAGGTAAAATGATCCAAACGGAACTTATGTGATCTACTTTCCACGTAATTATTTATTTAAAACTAATATTGGTTTTAATAGCTTTTAAATCATCGCGGATGTGTTACTCTTTGTGTTCTCAAATATCATAATTTAGCGTTATAAAATATTACAACAATCGAACGGAGAACTAAATTGATCACGCGTATTTGTTTGGCAAAATAACGCGTGTATGTATTAGCTTCTACCGAATCCGTTTCCAAAAATAGTCGTTGCAATGGCAACACTCGTAATGAGTGATTAAAACTGAAAAACAAGTAGGGTTGTACACGGGTTTCCCCTATAGAAGTGCTTTTCGTCAAATTCACCGCAGAATATGTATTTGCTTTGAAATGAGAAAATTATTTTTTCTTATATTGTGGCAACCCTGCTTCTTAGATCCGTTTTAAACATGTTTATTTCGTTTTTTCATACTATACTCTCCTTACAAACGAAATTTCTTTGAATTCGTTCAGCCAATACCTTCGAAATTAATGCTTACAGAAAAATTCTAACTTTGATATTGTGGTTAGCTCTGTTTAATCGAACCGGTTTGAATCAAATAACTTTGTTATTTATTTATATAAAGATTATATACATCATATTTGGTTAAAATACATGGCGTCAGTTCTCTAGAATTACGTGTAAAAGAAATATTATTTTACTTTTTACTGTGGTAGCCCTGCTCTTTAGCTCAGTTTTAAATTTTGATTTCATTATGGTGTGTTGTATAAATCTTATATAAAAAATTTAATTGAAATCCGTTATGCCAATTCCTTCCAACTCTATAAATCGGGAAATAATTTAGTATGTAATTGTGGCGCCCTTGTTTTGCTGATTCAGTTTAAATATGCTATTATGGTTTTCTATGTATGTGTTCATTATAAATATTATAATTTGGTTAAAATTGATGCAGACATTTCAACACAAATGAGTGTAAAAAGAATTTTTTATTTCTTGTATTGTGGCAACCCTGCATTCTATTTTGATAGTAAACATCTTGATTATATCTTTCTATGCTACGTGCCTCCTTCCTACAAAATTTCATTGAAATCGGTTAAGCAAATTCCTTCCAAATTCATAATTATCTAAAAGTTTAACTTTGAAATTGTGGCATCCCTGCGAAGTCGTTTCGGTCCAAATAAGCCGCTTTGGTCATTAATTTATGTGCATAATATATGTACCAAATTTGGTTGAAATCGGTTGAGCCAATTCGTCCCTGATATATGCTTACGGACAGATGGACGGACATCACGAACATCAGCAACGACGAAAAGCACTAAAAACACCAGTACTTACGCAAAATTCGGTGATATAGAATCGGTAAGAAAAATTCTACGATATTAATTTGAATATGCATTCCTTTCCTCAGAAATCAATATAAATCCCGCTCCTATATTACAATTAGAATATGTTTTAATGTGCTAGGGAAAATTACCCTGCACGATGAATTTTCAATTTTTCATGTAAATAAAATGTAAATTCCTGGGATCAAACCCGGAACTTTTAATATTCGCAACAAAAACTAACCTTCAGAGCTCGGTTCCAGTAGGTAGCAGTAGATTTCCACCAACTGTCATGAAAATTGGCCCATTGGTGTAAAAGTTAATAGGAGGGGACGGGCAGACAGACAGACACAACGACGAAACTATAAACCTATTTCCATTCTATATAGTAGGCTAAAAATCCATGGCATCTTTTCAGAATAGATGAAATGACAGCTGAGTCGTATGCTCTTATAATTCAATTCCTACGCTGTGGATTATATACGCGTGCTCTGTATATATCCTTTCATATCGCTGCTATAAAAATTGAATTTCCGGGTCTTCATTGAGGAACTTCAGGAACGCCTTTCCGGCCCGTTCTGGTCCAAATCTAGTGTTCGTTGCGTCGATTATCGATCCGATTCCTAAACTCTCAGAATTCGCAATCATTTCACGTTATTATTCTATCTGCATTTCGTTAAACTTCGCAATATTTTTAAGCTGCAAAGTAAATTTAGCATCACAAATTCCAGAATTCTCGGATTTCTAATTCAGATTTAATATCTTTTAGAATGGGATAAAAATATCGCTTTCTTCGAGTTGTTTGCTTTCGTATTTGATATTTTTCCCCTTTTTGGAGATACTTTAACATCTTATAGCCTTTAATTATGCGTAAATCAAAGTCTATGCAAAGCTACAACAGGGCATTTATTACTAGAAACATTATTGCTAACGGAAGTAGAAATAATTACACCAATTAATAATAATGAAACTGAATATTAACTGGAAGGCATACGATAAACTCCCGATTGACCTAAGATATTATGAACTGAATTCCGATTAATCGGTTGTTTGAAAAGAATGAATTTATGTATTTCATTACTAGTATTACTATTACTAGTACATGTTGACCATGTATACTTGTGCCGTATAAAGGCGTTAAATGGTTCTCAATTTTCTCTATATGATTAGGTACATTATATTAGAATTTATATTCTGTACTATTTAATTATTTGCGTGATTGCTTTCATTTTCGTGCAAGTGTAATTAGGCATATCGACCAACTGAAATATCCGATTAACCGGAATATCCTCGATCTCGAGGCATCCGGTACACCGGGATTTTTATTGTACATACATACGTATGCGCTTCGATGATTTTAACATTATATGAAACGATAACACTGTAACTTTCCGCTATTGTAATATAGTAACACGACTTAGGTTTCGACGCTTAGCGTCGTCATATAACCAATAGCGGAAAGTTACAGTGTTATCATTTCATATTATGGATTTATTCCACAAGATTACGCTTTCAGCAGTTGAGATAATGATTTTAACATTGTTTCACGTGATGATGCGACACCGTATACGAACCAAGGCAGTGTCAAAAGGAAATCTTTTTAAGCGGATTTTCTTTGCAGGTGTTTCTGCCCTTTTCGACGTGGCTCTCATCAACGCGATCGTCATTTCCTCGTCGCTCTTGGCTCCATACCTTTCCTCGGAATCATCAGCTATTCCTCTTTCTCTCTTTTGCCTTTGCCTATCCTCCCTCTCCTTCGAAATGTACTCTCTCTCTCTCACCCCCTCCCTCTTCCCCATCCTCAGTGGAAAACAAAAAAACTCCTGGCCTTTCCTCACTCCTCTCCACCCACTCTCTCTCCATCACTTACCCCCACTCCACTCACCATTTACTCCCTCCCACTCGGCCAACTCCCTCCTTCCACTCTACTCGATTCCTCCAAACCTCTCTCTCTACCTCACTCCCCCTTCACCAACCTTTTCCTTCCTCCGCCTCCCCCACTCCTACCATCCAACGCCCATTTAAGCACTTCCGTTATTTACTCTTCTCCTGCCTGGCTCATCTTTTTTTACCGAGAGAGGCTGGACCCTTATCTTTCTCCAGTCCTCTCACATCCCCCTTCCCTTCCTCCCATCCGGACCCTCTTCCTTCCCCTCCGGTGCGTCTTTCTCCCACCCCTTTTAACCACCATTCCCTTACCTTCTCTCCCCCCTCCATCCCTTCCCCTCTCCACCCTCCATCCCTTCCCCTCTCCTCCCTCCCTCCAATTTCATCGTAACCTTCTCCTTCGCTCCATCCCATATCCCGTTCCAGCTTCCTCTCTACATCTCCCGTAAGCCCTCACCACTCTATCGCACTTCTTCCCGTCCTCCCTCACTCACTACGGGCCCATTACCCATCCTACCAACTCCTCTACCTCTCTCTCTCTCACTCAACTGCCTCCATGACCCTTTCTCCTGTCCCGTGGGACCGGCCACCGTTGCCGACCCAGCCCGAAAAAGAGAGAGAGAAAGACTTGAAAGGAAGCCGAGTAGAGAGAGGAAAAAAGTGAATTTTTTGTTAAACAAAAGAAAAAAATGGAGTGGGAAGTAGGCGATATTCTGTCATTTTTTTGTTTCGTCTCCGACAACGTACAAAATGTACATCTGTATTATGATGTGGGATCGTGTAAAATATGCTGTTTCGGGCGGTCGAATTTCGTGTCATTCTTATTGGAATGTTGTTTTTTTCGTTTTTTTTTGTCTCTTCCGGTGTCGCTATGGCTTATTTGGGGAACTCATTCTGCGGCGTGAAAACTTTTTTAAAAATGTATCTGGGTGTTTTATTTTTATATACCACGCAAATGGGAAGAGAGAGACTTTTTTTAGGGCGTTATTTTCGTAATTTTAACGGGTCTTGGGAGAGGTCAGGTAAGAGTCTCGCTGCACGTAATGGCACCGTAGCGTGAGCTGTAAATTTTTGTATTTGGCGAAGGCTTATTTATTAACATGATCCCACGAGAGGAAGTATAATCTTGGTAATTGACCCTTTTCGCACTGGTGCAATGAACCCTTTTTTGATAAACTCGTTTTTATACTTTTGATTTTCAATTTCGTCCACGAAAGGTGTTTCAAAAACAATTATCTTCAGCAGAATATTGGTATTATTCGCACTATAAATATTTTGATGATAGATCTTCGAGTACATTTTAATAAATTCTCCATTTTCATATATTTAAGTGATACGACTCGATTTTACCGATTTCAAAGAACACTCAAGTTTGGGTCAAATTTTATATTTAGTAAGTAATTTCATGGACTTTTTTTGTTTTTATACGCATATTTATCTACATAAACTTGTTTTGTATGCTTCTTACAAGTAAGATTTTTATATTTTGTAAGAAATTTTATGGACTTTTTTTGTTTTTTATACGCATATTTATCTACATAAACTTGTTTTATATGCTTCTTACAAGTAAGATTTTTATGTGTCTGCATGAACGGATTCTTAAGTCGCACATTTTAGTATTTCAATATAAAATATTGATGAAATATACAACAGTAATATTTTTCGTGCCCATCCATAATCACTGGTTACTGTTAGCAGTCACGCTTTATTCTCTGCCATTAAGAATTATCAAGGAAGTTACTAAATCAAGTACGCCACTTAATATGTTTTGGTAACGTTAGATGGCGGTTGCCATTTTGTTTCAAATTCTCATGATTAGTTCAAGAAATCCATAAAAATGGTAGATCATCTGTTCCCAAAACCTATATATCCACGTTTTTTATTGAACTGAAAAGTCGCATCCCTTGCTATTCTCTGATTTGTAAAATATTGCCAGTCAAGAAGATACTTGTGTCCCTTTTCTTTATATGACCAGAAATATTATGTCGGCTCATTTTTCCCTAAAAACATGAAACTTGCGTATATAACTCGTTTATTTTTTATCATTTCCTGCTGACAATTTGACGAAATTGGAAAGTTGAATGAGCGATTTATTCGCCTCTTTTCGTGTCTTTGGTAAACTCCATAGCACGCGAAATACTCCGCCATATGAGGAATCCTTTGATGAGGAACTTGGCGAAATATCTTAATGATACTGTTAATATAACGTGGTTTTTGCTAAGCAGTGCCAATGGGTTAAGGGATATGATATTGTTTTATGCCTCAGGCTTCCAGGGATACAGGCGGTTTAGTGTTCCAAAGGTTATTAGCCTCACGCATGACCGCCCGCATCGACCAGAGTGGGCGATAAGGCGGACTTAGCATTTTGACCGGGATAATCGCCCAGGTAGCCACTGGACACCCTTAGCTAAGCTTGCTAGATCTAACTCTGCGGCGATCGATCTCATGAAGTCCTTAGCATAGCATTTAGATAGTTGAAGAAATTAAATCCAAATCAGAATTAGGCCCGGTTATGAATTGTTTCAATTATACTGTATACATGTTTCTCTTGAGGAAAACGTCGCAGAGCTCGAGATGATTGAGTTCATTCATCGATTCGAGGGTTAATAAGATAAGCCCATCCCTCATTTTCTACGGTCTCGCCTAACACGTTTTAGGTTTGGTTCGATTTTGTATTTAGAGAGCTGCCCCGCGTTGCACTGCCATCAATTTTGTTTTAGCACGGTTTCAAAACGCTCTCCAACCATTAAATATCGAGGTAATAATAAAGAATAAAATGAGCGATTCTGATTGAAATATAACTAAGTTTTTGCATTTTGAACTCATGACGTCTCTCGAATTTTATCTCAAGCATTGCTATGATGCAAACCTCTCCACTTTACACGATTTCGCTTTACATGTTATTTTATAAACGCATGCATAGTGCAGAGTGAGGTGTGTGTTTATATCATTAATGAAAACCATTATTTGTGTTTTTCGAATGCCATTATTCTAAATTGAATGGAGAAAATTACTTTACCATTTATTCTTAGCGCTAATCACTATTGGCTATGTGATCTTAAATTCATGGCATCTAGAGTTTTGTGTTAGCGGCGATATTTTTTTCCCGGGAAACGGGAATTAGATTTTCAAATATCCCTGGAATCCCGAGAACACGGGAATTAGAATGATTTCGATTTTTTAATATTTAATACATCATTTTTCATTTAAACGTGATATTTATTATTGATACAACATAAATACCAAAGTCTTCCACAAATCCCAATGACATGTCATACATTATTTGCGACAAATTCTTAGATTCAATATTCAGACTAGTGGCGTAACTACAAATTCTGGACACCCCCGCGAAAGATTTGAACGGGTCCCCTTAAACAACCATAATAAAAATCATCCTACATTCCTTTATAAAATGTCGATATAAACGAAATAAGGCACTATTTAATATATAGTTTTATTTACATATCATTAGGCATTTTTAATGAGGTGATTTTCTTGTTTCTCTTTTTGAGTTCTAATTTTCTTTCCTTGTCTTTTTCGCAGCTACGCAACTTGTACCTGAATTATTCTTTTCCATCTAAATTAATAGAAAAAACAATAAATATGATTGCAACGTATAATGATAAGTAATTATTAAACCAGATATTTTCTTAGTTATGAATTACCCGATTTCCCGGTTTTTTTAAAAGCATTTCTTCTAAAACGCAGATGTGTACAGGAGCGGATTTCCCATTAGGTTGGAATATGCTTAGGGACGTTCACGTTCTAGTAATGCGATTATTATTGTTCATCTACATCTGCATGATATCTTTCAAGTCCTCTTATTAATGGATGGCAGGGTATGTTCATGTAGTATAAAGAATTCATATTAAGTTTCTGTTAATCACCTGCGAGAAATCCGAGCTTTCGCAAATGACATATATTTAAGTACGTATGGCTTAATACTTCATTTCTTAGGCAAAATACGATCGGGAAGCTTTGAAAGTGGGAGCGTGATTTTTAAATCCGGCCATGCATATCTAGCAATACGTGATGTAAGAAACATACTTGATTAAATACTTTATCATGAAATAAGATATAGATTAAATTTTATTTTTATACTTATCAAATTACATTAATGTTTCTCTCCTCAAAGACACCGAAAAATAATCGAAGTATTCTGGTAAGCTTGATGGAATAACGTCTTCATAACGGGCATACGTATTCACATCTAGAGTGCTTAACTCAGCCCTCTTCCATATATATTATCGTAATGCCTAATGAATACAGTACAGAAGTCCCTTTCGTCTTTCACGTGGGCCTGATAGATCCAGATGGATCTCAAGGAAAAATGTTTGATTTTTTAATGCCAAGTTTGCAGTGGGTGGAAAAATAAGAATTTTAGTAATGAGTTATAAAAATGTTCAGGCCGGCGTCGCAGGCTCCCAGATTCTTCGGGGCCCCCAAATACTTCAAATCTCCCAGATACTCCCCCCCCCCCCCCCCCGCGGTGGCGGACCTGGCTGCATAGTAGTTACGCCCCTGATTTTGACGCACTTAAACTTGCGCAACCGATCTTTCCTCGATGTTGATGATGTGGAGATTACAAGGGACCAACTGCTAATGTATCCCATATTGCAATTCCCTCAGAGTTAAAAATGAGGGTAGAAAATATATGAAAGAGGTTTAAATACTATTTAAAATCTATAAGAACCTTCTTCTCTCCCTTTGTGACTCCTGTCACGCTATAAAAATGCAAATAACTCGACAAAGGATCGAGATATTTTTTTAATTTGATAGGAATGCTCGATTTATATATTTTAAGGTGATGACGATAAAACTCCTGGGTTCCACTCCATGGAAGACATTTCCGGTTCCCATAAAATAACACGTAAACATCGGCTTTTTAACGTGCGGGCTTTTATTCTTTTTGAGATCTAAATTAGAAAGATTTAACCTACGATCTTCGATTTAACCATTATAAAAAGAAAAAAATCGAATAGTTCTAATTATGTTCATGTAATGTAAACAACATTCGTTGCGTTATTTAAGGGAAGGAATACATTTGAATGTAGAACATTAATCATTCGCATATTAAAATCATTTAGAATTATCGTAGGAGATCGAGACTTGGAACAACGAACACCAAAAGAATGAAAGTTTGTTTTCATGTCATCGATTTTTGAATACGCGCCGAATCGATCAATAGATCAGTATTTAACGCGAGAATTTTATGCATTCATAGATCTGCATTGTTGCCGGTTTCGTGTAATTGGGTACCATTGATTTGGATAATTGCTTCGGGTCACATCTATTCACGAAATTTCATAAAAATACATTCCCTTTGAATTTGAACGGGCATATCCCTAGTTTATATGTAATTCACTTGGTCAGAGTAGCTAATTTGGCCAATAGCGGGGGAAGGTAGTTCAGTTCAGCGCCTAGTTTCAGATTCATACAACCGTTAATTTTGGACCTTTTTTACTAGCGATATGCACGGGTGCGACAAGAAGCTATTTTGACATTATATTAGCGTTCTATTGAAATTAAATTAATAGCGATAAAAGCAACCTGATCCTTATTCTCAAACTCCTAATAACTCAGTTACTAAATAGTATTCACTAAAAAAATATTTAGTATTCATCAGAAATTTAGAAAAATAATACTAATTTTGATAGTTGAACATTTGGGGCTGAAATCCGGAAACATCTATAAAAACAGCTATGAAGGCAATTCTGGAAATGCTTGACTCTGCACAAAACTCAAATGAATAATTCCCGGGAATCATTAACACATTTCCTGGGAATCGAGAATAAGAGATATCGAGTAAATTCCCGGGAACCGTGAACGGGAATTCCCGGTTCCAAAACCCTAATTGCATTTTATCAACATTTAATACACATCAGAAATCTATGCAATGGTCTCCCCAGTGTATTTTTATGGATTATTAGTTAAAATAAAGCTGTCGAGGTGGGGCTTAGATAGAAATATGTACTCATATCGAGCGATTTACATTTATTTACTTTTCTAACTAATCGATCCAGTGGGCGGGATGTTTTCCGATTTATTAATTATTACCCAGTATTATGAGTTTGATTAAATATGATTTAATAAAATCTCTTGCTTTATTAACTTACTTCAGGTTATATAGTTTTCAAAACAAATAAATGTTTTTTTTCTTATTCGTTTTCTCGTGAGCAAGTACCTATATTTAGCGTCCATACTGACATTCGCAGAAGTATCCTTATGTCTGTTAGGTAGATATATTTATACTCCGTTAAGATATGCGAGGGTAAGACAAAAGGTAAAGGGACTCTTCTAAAAAGCACATTTATTTTAAATATACAGAAACCAAACTAATATTATTTTTCAATATAATCCCTCTCAACTTCAACGCACCGGTTCAAGCGTTTCAAAAGTTTTTTTTTATTCTGTAAGAAAAAGTTTTTTTTGCTTGGTCTTCAACTAATTTTGCACCTCGCCATGACTTCTTCATTGGATGAAAATCTTCCTATTAGTGTTTCTTTCATTTAGCCAAACTCATGGAAATCACTGGGAGCGAGATCTGGACTGTATGGAAGATGCTCTATCAATTCAAATACCAAGTCATTTACTGTTTCGACCTCCCAATTGGTCGTATGAGGACAGCGGTTGTCATGCAACAAGATGACGCCCTTTTGAAGTTTTACATGGCGTTTGGATCTGATCGGGGGCTTCAGTTTCATTCGTAACACATCACAATGATTCTGACTGTTAATGGGTTCACTCTTTGGAGTGAAATGAACCAAAATCGCACCTTTCATATCAAAAAAATATGCAAGCATAATCTTACTGGCTGATGGTTGACTTTTGAATTTCTTAACCATGATAGAAAACTGCATGTATACCTGCAATTTGGATATGAATAAATCATACAAAAATCTCAAATGAATGACAACATAAAATAGGTGAGGTCAACTTAATACTAAAGTAAAATAAAAACTCATTGTTTATTGCTCTGTCTACTTTCAGAAATTCAACTTCCTTGACTTTCTTGCAGCAAACTCTGCTATCAGACCATTGTAATCCAAATCTAAGAACATTTCTCTCACGATAGACATCATAACCAATCTACTCAATCTCTCTTGGGACATGCTGTCCTAAGATAGTTTTTTTAATTATTTTAAGTTTTGAAAAACTCCGCTCCGCTGATGCCACTGTGGCCGGAATTATTAACAAAATCCTATACGCTATGTCTGTATTTGGGAAGCAATCATTTAATGATCTGGGAAACTTAGGGATTTCAAATGCACTTTTTGTTCCTAGGGGGATCAACTGTGGAAGCACACACAGTTCAATGAAAAGGTCTGTATGTCGATGTCGTATGAATATTTATCACTCAATATGTCATCCAAATTTATACACTTTTTCCATTTCGTCTTCTGTTAATTCTCCAAGTTTTTAAAAATCATATAGGAAGCCGAAATTACCTGCGTACTCTTACATTTGTTCGAAACGCGCTGTAAGCGACAAGAGAGCCTGACCTACGATGACAAGGAAGTAGATAGTTTCAAGTGCCTTTTCAACCGAACACCATGAGTGTCGTCCGCGCTTAGCAGCAGTCTTTTCATCTTGCTGCTTAGCGCGGGGCCCGGGGCGACCGTCCCGATTCGCCGTACCCTAGCGACGGCCCTGAATATACTACACTCATACCCGTGTTAATCAAGTGCAGTAAATAAGCGATCCTGGAATCGAACCCACGATCTTATGGTAGACCACGGAATTTTAATAAAGTGGGACAGGTAGGTCCCAAGACATTATGAAAAACGGAATCGTACTTTCTGTTCTCGAGTTATTCGAGTTAACATAATAGTGAGGGCGTTACATATTAGATGAACAAGCAGGCTATTAATTATATCTAAGGTGCTACATAATGCTTAAGGTTTTTGAATAAATTTCATTCAAAGTTATCTCATTCATTATTCCAATGATTTAATTTATTGTATTTTAATTTAATGCGATAGATAACTTGAGTTTCTTGCATTGCTTAAAAGTGAACTATATTTAATATGGATGAATTTTGCGTAGAGATTCTTTTGTATTACTGCTACCTCATTTGTTTTGAAAATGATTAAAATCTGCGTCGTCATCATCATGCTGCTGTCCGAAGACCGGTTTAGCATCTATTCTCTTTCTTTAGAGCTAAATTAGCGGATGTTTTAATCTCAGGCCTTGGGGATATTTATGCGACAACGAGGGCTTCTAAAGTCTACCTTTAATAACCTCCCGTTACGTCCCTTTTTATCTCCTGTCTCTATCCAGGTATTATGACGTAGTAATTATTAAACATTTTCGAATGTATAAAAATGTAGACGAAGCCTCGGAAAGTTCTTTCTAGCTACCTATTCCGCTTGTTCCACTCTCCAAAAAGATGAATACCAAGTCATCCTTTGCTGCAACAATTAAATTTGGGACTTGTGATTGCCTTTAGCTAGAAGGCAGGCTTTATTCTATTCTCCGTCGTTGATATTTCCATGCCTTATTATTAACGTAAGCCAGACGTATGTCGGTGTGTGTATTGGTGTCTCTTTCCCTTTTGACGAATAAACATCTGATATTTTTCCATTGCGTTCAATACAGTTCTTGGAAGCCCATCAGCCCCAGCGGGCGATTTCTTCTTGGAGCATTTTTTATCATTTCCCTGAATACGAGATGGTATGGATTCCCTGCATTGTTCTCGCAATCTAATGTAAAATTAATTAAAGGAAAATTAGCCCAATGAAATGAGGTTTTATGATTTAAATTGGCAATGCCTTATTCGAAGATAAAGCATCTGGAAATAATATATGAAACTAATTATGGAAAGCTATTTGATTAAATATCCCAATATTAAAGAAAAAATGGGAAATCTCTGAAAAGCGATTTTTTTTGTAAACTTATGTGATGAAAATTGTATTAAGGAAAAGCAGTTAATATTTACAATCAATAACGACTTTCCAAGTATTTTAAAATTAAGCTTGCCTAGATTCCAGAACAAGTACTTAAGTGTATTGATACATGAAAAATTAATCTTCCAAGTTTTGCTTCTTAAGTACTTATTCTGGAATTGATTTTCACCCATAAGACGAGCTTGACATTTCTCCAGCGAGATTTCCTAAGTGAAAGCTACGTTGCTATGTAAATTGGAAACGCGAAGACACGAAAATAGAAAATGTTTTCAGCCTTAAATAAATAAACATTCAGGAATTATGAAGAGATTGAAGGTTTTAGCAAATCTCATTGATATTATTTTGTTTTATTTTATTATCATTATATTTCCTCATCATCGAAAAAAATGTTTGATGATACAGAGTTGCTCCAATTCAAGTTGTTATTTTTCATCAGAAAACCAAGTGAATTTTAAGCACTATGCGAAGTTTTTGGTTACATAAGGTACTCTACTCAAAGTGAAATCAAGTAGGCAAATATAATGGTCATACGTAACAGCACAATTTTTACTCACGCACGCGTGCAAACACACACACATATACTGAATCAAGAGCGAATCCCAAAATTTCTAAGAGATGTGGAGCATGGTAGAATCCAAAAGTTCTGAGGGTTGGGGAGGCGTTGGTTTCATCGCTCTCTCGAATCCACAACTGTCGAAGGCCGCCGTTCCTTCATTTTGAATATTCCTCCGGATGTCAGGATCTAATCTGT
This sequence comes from Tanypteryx hageni, assembly GCA_028673005.1. Classification (NCBI taxonomy): domain Eukaryota; kingdom Metazoa; phylum Arthropoda; class Insecta; order Odonata; family Petaluridae; genus Tanypteryx; species Tanypteryx hageni. The sequence goes on along the minus strand of CM054115.1, from coordinate 174,859,391 downwards.
GACGCTGAATCAAGGAATTACGTAAGGAATGGGTTTAGGACCGCATCCCAAGAAGACCAGGCGGCGGGACGTAATGGGAGGGAGCATGGTGGTGACAGCAATCTACCGTTTAGAATCTTCTTTTCCCTGAATGACGGATCAATTTTAATAAAACGTTTTTACGACTACACCAAAAGTATTTACTATCTAAGGGTAATAAATACCACTTTTTTAATAATACGTTAAGGATGGATGATTCTGACGAAGAATTTTCGAATAAACATATTTATTAGCATATCTAGAGCGTCAGTCTAAAAAATAAATATATATTATAATCTTTTATTAAGTTTTGCCTGTACGGAGATTCAATGAACGAATTTTCTACAAATTTTGAGAAAAAATGTAGAAATCATATTCCGGGACGGGAAGACTTGCATAAAATATGAAGATCGTATATTAACAGTCATTAATTTCCACACATTTTCTAAACACGACCAGTTTTGATGATCAATCTTTATCGTTAGAAGTTGTTCATAAAAATATATTTATTATTGTTAGCGTATTTCCCGTACCTTTAATGCACGTGTTCATATCCCCATTATTGAGTTCTGCTGTTTCAATGAATTAAATTCTTATTACTTTTAATTGCTTTGTCTGATTGCTGCAGAAGAGTAGAACAAATTGTGGTTGACAATTAATGACATTCGTAAATATTCGCGGTCGAATTTTAATTACAGTCTCCCGATTGATTGCGGGCGAATTATTTTTATTTTATTTTCGCAATTGCGGTCTCAGTTTTTTATTCATGTCTTTTACATTTTTTAAAGCAATGACACGACACGACAATCTAAAACTCGCCGTTGAAAAACGAATAGTAGCAAATTGGAGTAGACCTTATTGTTTTAAATCCATTGGAATTAGTTAAACTTAGAATTTAAAAAGGAATATTCTCTTCAAAGTGAAACGACACTGCCTCTCTCTCTCTTCATATACTATCGTTGTTTCGTGATGTGTGAAGTAGGTGTAATTTTTAGATTTTTTAACAAACTGCATTAAATGGATTCGTTTTTCGTCTCACATGTTTTTACGTAACTTAAAAAAAATAAACTTAAAAAGATGTTACCAAATTACCCAATGAAATTGGCGCATTGTCCGTCCATTTTTCTTCTTTAAACCCACGCATTTTTCGGTGTGACGGAACGCAATGGGATGGGAGCAGCAGATGCGAACGGAAGAACTTCCACTTTACTTCTCCAGAATAAAAAAATTGATAATAAATCCCCATCCCCGCAAATTCCTTCCCCCTTCTCTTTTACGGAGGTTTTTAACGCCCCACCCCACTCCAAATTCTTAAGACTATCCGTCTCCTTTTTCCCTCTCTCGCAGTTCCATCCTCAAAAAAAGAAAAACAAAGCGCCCTATCCCTCCCCCGCCTCTCACAACGTCCACCCCACCTCCTTTTCCCTTCCGATCTCTCTCCTCCCCCACCCCGCCACTCCGGTCCACGGGTCCCGCACGTTGGATCGATAACCATCTCATGCTCCATTGCTTCTTGGGGGGGGGGGGGATTGGCGAGGAGGTGGGAGCAGGAGGGGTGGAAAATAGGGTCGGTAGAGCGGTGGTCCCTTTGGGTATGGATACGGAGTTTATGGAGGCGTGGGGAGGCTGTCGGTTGGGCCGAGATGCATCTGCGGCGTGAGGGTAGGTCGTGCCAGCGAGCGGGCGGTGGGAGTGTAGGCCATGTGGGGGCCGCGGTGGAAGGGGAGTTGATGAAAAAGATCGCGACCGAAGATGGAAGCCGCAGTCGGAAGGAAAGGAGCGGGATTGTGTGCGAACGTATTGTCCACGCTCTTATATCAATCTTTTATTTTTTGTCCTCTGACTTTTATCAAGAGATTGTGAGAAATGCAAGCAATCTATTGGGAAGGCGAGAAATATGATTCAGAACCCATGATGGCTATAAGGAGGGCTTCGGTGTCTTCCTGCCGAAGTTCCGCGGTCTTTTCAGGATCGTGTTCCAATAGAAAACTGATTGACATTATTCTCGTTCTATGAAGGATGGAGCTATGAAACTATTTTTTTTGCTTTTATTTTCTTCGCTTCTGTGTTTTGCTAATATTAAACGGTAGGAGGAATCTAACTTAAAAGAAATAAACTGTTGTAAACGTAAATGGAAGCAAGAGTTTAGTTATTTCTCTTTAGTTCCAATAAATACATCGCTTGTCTATTTTGCGTTGGTTTGGGGATGTGTACCAAAAGTTTTATCGGCGGATAAAATGGACAGTTTAACGATATATATAGTTTGAACTATTAATGTAGTGCTCCATCTTCTGCCAGCGTATTTTCTACTTAAAATTCCCACGTGCGCGTTTTCATACTCTGAAATAATGCGATTATTAATGCATTGCGTAAATGAATGTTCAAGCTTTATGGCAATATAATAATATATGACAGATTACCGCAAATAATCAATACCATTAATCGTGATATTTTGAATATCCAGTTTTCAAATACATATTATAATTTCACATCTTTTAATTCTGGGAATTACTTTCAAATTTAGATCACATATTAACACTTAATAATCAAAATAAAAAAACATTATGTATCTCAAAGCTTTTTTCATTATTTGAACTCGTGCTTAGGCTTTTTAGTTTTTAAAAATTTCGCAATTGCTTCAGTTTAATGGACCACTTTATAAAGTTTTATGTATAAATAACTGTCTTTAAAAATCACAATTTAATTAGATATAACGGTGAAGTTCCTGTCTTATATTTTTGGAAATTTTTCTCGCAAATATTGAATTTTATTGCTTTATATAATTGATTTTTAATAGGTTTTATAATGGAATTAAGCCATCTAAAGATCCTATACAGACAGGCATAAGCTGTTATGTTGGGAATAATTTTGAACTGAGAAAAAAGCCTGCTATGACCGAGAATCGAACCCGGGTCTTCCACTTGCCACTTCTTGGTTGGGACGGAGTTGGGACAAGAAAACATCCACGTTAAAAAATGAGAAAATTTATCTGCTACGATAGTTCAGTGGTAGAATATCCGCCCTGCATGTGGAAGATCCGGGTTCGATTCACGGTCATAGCAGGCTTTTTTCTCGTTTCAAAATTATTCCCCGGTATTATAATATCACATTTTTAACGCTTACTAACATAAAAATATGCTTTAATTTTCAAAATTATTTGCGGAGAAGTTTAATTTTACAGTATAATTTATGTATATAAACATAATCATTCACTTTCTCGATTTTGAATAAGGAAAAATATAACTTATTTTTCACTCTTGATGTTGTGCGTTGCAGCTGTTAATAAGAAATTGAGGTTGGATTAACATCTGGCAAGGCAATATAACCTTGATTCAATAGGAAATAATAACTCATTGTCAGCTGCTAGTTTTAATGAAGTGTGCTCATCGTGAGAGGAACTAATTTCTCATATGAATGGCAGTATCGGCATAAACTTGTACGAAGTAAAATGAAATACCTCCCTCGTAGGACCTAAAAGGGGGAAAAGGAGCACCGAACGAGCCTAAATAAATGAAGACTCTCCTTTAGCGTTCCGGGAATACCTTTATTTTTTTATTTCAAGACTTTTAGCCGGCACGGTGCACCATAGATCCATATCCATGTCAAACTTAACTAACTCTGATGGAGAGCGAGATAGGGGATTATCGAGAGATGGACTGGGATTACGGGCGAGAGGAGGAGCGTAACGGGACGAAGGATGAGGGGAGGAACCTGGTTCCTGCATTAGCCTAATCTTTTGAAATATAACGAAAGAGGAACGAGAGACACTATACTTTTAAACCCTGTACCTATGGGTTCCGCCTTTCATATCGTCTGTGCATTCTTTTTCGATATGGAACTTGTATGTGCTTAGAAGTGTGTGTGTGCGTGTGTGTGAGTGTGCGCGCGCTCGAAAGAGAGGGAGATTCACTTCGGATCGATAAAATATCCTGCCTCTTGCATTATGATCCGGTCCATCGCCTCTCTCTCTCTCTCGCATCCTCCTCTCGCCGTTGAAATTTACTCAATTTGGTTTAGCGGAGCTCCCGAAGCACACTTTATGGCTCCTTCGCTCTGATAGGGAGTGATGTTAATGGCTGGCTATTGAGGATAGGAGGGGAGGCGAAGGTGGGTGAGAGAGAGAGAGAGAGAGGGGATGGAGAGGATTAATTCTATCTCTCTTGGGCCTGGTCCAAACTCTCTCGCGAGTCAGGCCGTGTTAGGTACGCCTCGGCGTCACGTAATATTCACCTACACTCTGCAACATTTTACCCTCTGACAGTTTATCGAGTTCCCCCTCAGTTTCTCGGCAAACGACGAACCTCTGCTTACGCACGCACCCCTGCAAACGCTCGTACTTCTGCAAACGCGAGTACTTCGGCTTTTCGCGTACGTACAGAGTCTCTACTTTTATAAGAAACAGACATTAGCCCAGAAGAGAACGCTACCATCGTGAGATTTAACCAATATACTTTCGCGAGTGGTGCGCCCTCTTCCCGGAGAACAGACCGAACTAGCGGACTTCCGATCTGACAACGTCGCGGACTGGCAGCCGTCAGTCACGAGTGTCGAACCTGAGTAAGAGGAAGGAGACACGGAGAGAGAACGAGGAAGGAGACACGGAGAGAGAGAGCAGCTTGAAACCGGCTAGCGGAAGATTTCCCTGTTAGTCCATTACTTTTCGTATAGTTTGTTATCTCTCCAAGTGGGCAATTCTATTAAGTATCCTTGAATATTTCTGCTTTGTATAACGTCACTCCAATATAGTTGTAAGCATTTCCTTGTCATTTTGCCATTGTGTTATATTTGATTTCCTGTTGGCAGCAGCAGTGTCACCTAAGAGGTATCTTATAGTTTTTCTATTTCAAGTACTTTGCGAATTACGAGAGATCAATGTAAAATGAGACAGATGCGTCTCAACTCTTTGGGAGAATTTTCGCAAATTTTTATCTATTTATGAAAAAATATAGTAGGGATTAAAATAAATTGAATTGTATAGGAATTGGATTTCGATACACAAACTTTCCCGATAAAAGAAAGTAAATTATAAATTGTCTAGAAATACTATTATTATCCACGGAAAGGTTAAAATAAATTTTAGCTGATTTTAAAGTTGCTCTTCTAATATTGTAATATTTCGCAACTCATTAAATGTTGTTTACAATAAAAGTTAATTTTTCCACTAAAATTAATACACTAATTTTTTAAACTATGAAGTTAAAAATAATCACTTTTCCTACTTTCTCATAAATTATTTTTTTTTCAATTAAATTCAAAATTTGAAAATTAATAAAAATTTCAGAAGAAATTTTTAATAATTCATTAGTTTGCCTCCACCTAACTCGTTGAGATTATTAAATAAACTCGTATCTTAATGCTGTGCTTTCCTCAATGTCTTTCTGGATTTTTAACCTACTTTCCAGAATGGAAATAGGCTTCTAGTTTCGTCGTTGTGTCTGTCTGTCCGTTTCCCCTATTCACTTTTGAACCAAAAGATCGATTTTCATGAAACTTGGTGGAAATCTCTTGCTACTTGTGCCGAGAAAAGTTTTTGTTGTGATGATTGAAGTCCTGGGTTCGATTCCTGGAGCTATCCTTCCCATTCGACGTACATGTGAAATCTGGTATCCATCATGCATGGTAATTTCTCTTGCATATTTAAATATCTTAAAATTGTAATATCGGAGAGGGATTCGTACTATTCTCCGAGGAAATGAATGAATATTTTGAGTTTTATCATAGAATTATGCTTATCGATGGAATTTCTTAGAATTTCGCTTAAATATTGGCGTTTTTGCAGTTTTTATCCCTCATTACGAGTGTTGCCATAGCAACAACTATTGTTGCACTCAGATTCGGTATATTCAAATACGTACACGCGTTATTTTTGGCGCACAAATACTGGTGACCAATTTTATATTCCGTTCGAATATATTTGTAAGATTTTATAATGCTAAATTATGGGATTTGGAAATACAAAATGCAACATATTCGCGGTGATTTTAAAGCTATTAAAGGCAATATAAGTATTAAATAAATGATTAAATGGAAAGTAAGCATCATAAGTTCCATTTGGATCATCTTGTAACCATAAAAGTTATGTGGAACTTTATATTATTATTTTTCAAACAAACTAAGAAATCAACGCATATATTCTTACGAATTGTTACGAATGATAATAGACCTACTTTTCTATTACAAAAGCTCAAATTTCAACATTTATTCCTTAAGCACGAGAATAAGAAGTTAGGTGTGTACTTAATTGTAACTTCTATGGAATTAACGTCGTCGAATGAACCAGACAGTCGACGTTTACTCTGAAAATTACCTTGATCATTAACAATGATCCGCCGTTCGTAAAATTCCACGTTTGCTCTCAGACTATAACGCTTGAGAAAAATCCAAACAACTTATAACGATCAATTAACCAAGGAAAATAATCGTGGTTTTACACAACTCGATAACGAGAGGTGTGCGTTCCTTAGCGGATTTTCAGGTATGGTACAAACAAAACCGATTGGTTTTTCCATCAGCATCTTCTCACAATCCCAACCAACCAAAATTTCTTCAATCTGTTTTTCATGGCATGCTATAATTCAGTCTCATTTTTCCGCAGCGTTATTAATTTTCCGTGGAGTGGTAACGATGCAATCTAACCGAAATGTAAAAACTCGCGGTACTAAGCAAGGTTACGGTTCGAGTGTCATCCGTATGTCTCAAGAGGTCACCGGCGAAGCTTGAATTTAATTAGAACTAAAAATACTATTCGGAAAACCACTCCAATCCGAATAATTAATTATTTTTCCATGGCTTTTCGGAATGCATGTTCTTACTTCCTGAGGCCATTGACGATAAACCACGTAATTTCAAACCATTCGAACTTGGACCATAATGAGCTCAACTCTTCTCGAAGCTTGTGAATGTTAGCTCAGTATTACCTTGAAGCGATTTGAACTCTAAATAATTACTTTCCGCACTTACAACAAGTGCGGTCATAGGAAACATATATCAAGAATTATTTTCGTGCAGAATTTAGCCTATAGAAATTATTCTTTTAAAGTAAACGCAGTTAATATTGAAATCGATAAAAATGCTGTATGTAATGAGAGTGCTTATTTGTGAAATAACGTAATGGTTTTGACTGTTTTTTACTCTCGGAGGCGGTTTATTTACTTATTCACCAGTGTTATGTTTTATTGATTAATGTTAGCTTTGCTATGGTGTTTAAGATCGTTTTCTGGTATTTTGGCAGTTCGATTTGTGTTCCTTTATTATTTAATACTGTATTAATGTAAATTAAAATAGTAATACGCATCCAATGATTGATAGAGCTTAAATAATTGAATTTCCTCAAAAATTAATGATAATTACTTTCTAGTATTTGAAACTGATGCAGTTTTGTCTTATTTATCAAGATGCGTTTCCCGAATTCACTGTTTTTGAGCATATATTTCTACTGATTTGAGTTTTTAAAATGTTGGTCAGTTTACGTATAATTTAAGATTATTTACGTTTGTGTAAGATCAGCCTAACTAAATTACTTATAGAGTCGTAGGTCTGATTTGTAGTGATTAAATTCTGTAAATCTATTAACCTAAGTAGATTATCCTGAGACGTTCGACATTGTCCTAAATTGGCTAAAACGCAAACGTTTTAGAAGATAGTGGTTTTAAGGGAATATTTAAAGTAAATAATTACGTGAAATATGTGCCCAGGTCTGTAAATCTGAGTATCTCTAAATGTAAAATCCTTTCTAATTTAAAATTCCGACTCTTAGTCAAATTTTTATTTGTTAATCATCCAAACACAAAAAAATACAAAGCAAAAATACTTGGATCAAATTATTAGTCTCCCATCATTTTCGATTTTTATAATACTGGTTTTCTCTCTGTAAGCGGGGGTTGCGTTCCAGGAAAGTGACGCATAAAGCGAATCCGCATAAACAGAACCCATATTTACATGTGAAAGAAAGGGATACGTTCCACAAGCAATCTTAACTCCCCTCCAAGACGCTCATCTTTCGCTCCATAGCGACTTATTATGCGTTAAATACAAACTTTAAACAATTAACACTAAATTATGCTCGCCAATAAAAGGAAGCAGACGAGCACAAGTGGTGGCGGTTGTGAGTGACATGATAGTGGAGGTTTAAATTACTGGGTGGTTGTCTTGGCCCAACGCAAGCTACGCGGGAAAGGAGACGAAACTTTTCAAGTCTGCTTAAACAGTATCAAACTAATACGTACTGCATAAGTGATCATGAGAAATAATGTTGTCTTGTGGTGTAGTGGAGAACTTTCCCTCATTTGTATTGCACTGGCCGCGTAACCGCATAAGAGCGAATCAAATCCGTCTAAAAAGAAATTCCGGTAGGAATAAGTTTGACGCATATCAGCGAATTCGAATAAAGCAAACCCGTATAAAGAGAGGAAAACCTGTACTATCAAAGTATCCAATGACATTATTTGTATTTAAAGTTTGGGATCGGTTTGACCCAATGTTTTCGATAGTTTTTGAACATTTGACCTAATCAGTCTTGAAGGGTGGAAAAAATTACACTCTTTTTTTACCCACTCGGGGAAGATGTCTCTCTCTTTCTGTCTCTCTCTCTCTACCCCCCTCTCTCTCCCTCTATATATATATAATCTTCTTATTCAAAATAAAACACCCTCTCTCTCTCTGTCTCTCTAAGTCCTATCTTCTCAATTCCGCCCATTTGGCAAGTGGAGAGTCGAATTTGTCGATCGATAGATTATTTTCTTTTCAGATCGAGCCTCTTAATCTTTCGCCTCTTATCGTTCTCCTCACGGTTGAAAGACGTTTCTTTAAGTAAGAGACGAACGGTTCTTAGGAGGCGGGATATTCCTTTCTCCGTTGTCTGGGATTTCCGCCCACGGTAAAAGCTTGATAAGGTGGCACGTCCTCGTTGTAGGTATATTGAATTAAAGGGAGAAAGATCTGTTTGAGGAATAATTGGAGAGAACGAGAGTCATAGTTTGAGAAAAATACTGTAAAATCTCGCGCCGTTGAAATAAGTGTGTAATATTAATTATGTAATCTGTGTTACATATGTGTATAGGTTTAAGGTGGAAAGTATTGCAATCAGCTGTTTTCCCTTTGATTTTAGCATACTTTCAATTGCTTTGAATAAAAATACAAACAATAATATAAATGAATGGTTCCATGACGTTTCACCCAAGGATATTTCACCTTTGACATTCACGCATTGGTTTTTCTTCCACTACTCAGTTCATCCATCAGAACTTTCTCCCAACGCGACGCTTTACCCATGCTGTTCTTATTCTGTTATTTATATTTACATTATTTATTATTTATTTATATATTTATTGCAATACTCCATACTATGTCAATTTTAGTTTATTTAATAAAATCAAATTCTATTATTCCTATACTTAATTATCTTCAGTACATTATGGAAAATGCTATATTAACAGAGGATCACAGAATATGGGTTGGTAACAGTTAAAATTAAAAACTCAACAATATAGTTTAAAATATGTAAATTTCTATGTAGAGGTTTTATAGGATGAAATTTATTTTATTGCAATAAGGAAATCAATTCATCAAACCCTTATCCCCTAGATGCCACAGAATATTTTAATATCAATATAAATAACGTCCTAGTAACAGCATGGTTGAAAGGTCGCTTTGGGAGAAACATCTGATGTGTGAACTGAATAGTGGGTCAAAAACCTGTGTGTGAAAAGGCATGGGTGAAATATCTCGTGGGTGGAACGCCCGGACATCTAAATAAGTGAATATAAGAGAAAAAGATAGAGAAGGGATGAGGTGAAATTTTAAGAAATATTTTAAATCACTGAATGTATGTTAATGCATTCGAGTTTAAAAGAATAGGGACGTATACCCGATTACTGAATCCATAGGATAAAAGAAGAAATAGCTTTGCCTTGACTGGAATCTATCACAGGTCTTTCACTATTTTTTATCTTCTTCAAATAAAATCGTAGATAAAACATTTAAATTATTTTTAATTTTACGATATTTGAGGTCATTGCATGGAAATTATTCGTTTAAAGCAATATGAGTTAAGGAAAACACATGTTCATTTTATCAAAGTTATAGGAAAAGAAAAATTATCGCCTTTTCCGCGAATCGAAACAGCTTCTTCCACTATATTTTAACTCGTTTAGATAATATCGCCGTTGAAATAGTTATATCCTTTATTTGTGAAAGTAGTTTAAATTGGCTTATGTTGATGTATATTCGTAGGTTAAACAGTGAGTAGATATAGACACTTGTAAATAATAAATAAATATATATACAGTCATGCTTTGCTTAGCGCAATTTTTACTTTTAAATTGGTTTAAAATTAAGTAAAACTGCGCATTGTAAAATTAAAATTCTTTACACCGCAGGTAAGTTTTGTTACATATTTTTGTTTACACAATTTTTCATTGGCCAATCACCATCCGAGGTGTTTATTTTCGACATCATCAGTTCAATTGCTCCGCGCCATAATATTTTTGCTTCCTTTATAATACAAAATAAATATTTAACGGTAAAAAGCAAAAGAATATTTCGAATAAATCATAGCAGGAAAGAGAAAATCGAATAAAGATAATAAGAGTTGGTGAATAACCCTAAATTGCTAGGTTGCATAAGTCATGTGGAAAAGCTTAAAAAGATTCAATGTTTTGAAAAAGGTACTCGTCAGAGCGATATTGAAGGTAATTTTAACTTCACAACTTCTACACCACGTATATAAAAACAAAAAATAAATTCTATCATATCAACCACTACGAAGAAGCACATGCGATCAAGTAGTACTTTTTTTAGGAAAACGGAGTTACTGCTAGTATTGTTTATTGATTATAAACGTTCAGAAGAAAGCATATCCTTAGTCAAGCAGCCATTTGCAATGAAGCCCTTTGTATATTTGGGCGTTTAACCCTGCAGAGGTAACGTTGTGTCTGACAGACCCAACGCCATCTGTTTTTGTATTTTTGAACTAGATCAGTTTGAGTTGCAAAATTCTCCATTCGAGTACCTTCCTATCGAATACTCATGAGATGGTCATGGGACGGCAGGTGCCCCAGCTTTTAGTTTATCAACAGTTGTTAAAGGATAAAGTGTTATTTGGGTCTGATAGACCCTAATTACCACTCGTGAAAGTTTTTTCGTGTGGTGGCTTCTACGTCTTCCAAGAAATTCTTTGATCTGAGTAAAGAGGAAGGAATGAGAGACTTAGACTGGACAATCTGGCACCTATACGAAAATTATTTGAAGCATTTGTTGCGAACTGTTCGAAGTCGTACTCTGTTGGAGAGTACCTAACTCTTGACGAAATGCTTCCAGCAATCCGCGGTAGGTGTCCCTTTAAAGCAGGGGTCGGCAACATACGGCCCGCGGGCCACATCCGGCCCCCAAGAGCGCTTCATGCGGCCCACGAAGATATGATGAAAATAGTGGTCAGTAAAATTTAAAATCGACAATTTTATATTTTTCAGTGAAATTATAGTATCAAATCGTTTCTTAATGTAGATTTAACGCTAGTAAATCATTGATACATGATTTTAGATAATAGGAGACAACAGAATTTATAGATAACTTCTGATATAAACCGTCATTAGCCTTCAGAAGTTTTAAAAGTAAGTAACAAACCGGACGATGTTGTAGAATTGATGTGCAGGCCTGTGTCCAATATAGAAAGAAACATCACTATGGACAACTGGTTTACCAGTTATGTTATAGTAAAAAAAAGATGGAAGAATATAATTTAACTGTTGTAGGAACTGTATATAGGAATATAGCCAAGTTGCCTACTGAATTCACAAATCCTGAAAAACGTAATATTTGCACAAGTTTCTTTTGGTTTCAAGAAGACATGACGCTAGTTTCCTGCATTCCAAAAAAGAATAAGGTTGTAAACCTGTTTTTAAGTATGCAACACGATACAAAATTAGACACAGAAACGGGAGACAACAAAAAATCGGAGATTATCACATTCTACAATGCTACCAATGGAGGCGTAGATGTGGTGGATGCCATGTGCGCTGACTAAAATGAGTCAAGAAATTCGAGAAGGTGGCCTTTGACTATTTTCCTCACTTTGTTGAATATTGGTATCATCAACGCACACATAATATTCAAAGCAAACAACAATTCAGTTGAAGAGAGAATATTTTTTATATAAAATCTTGGTAAGAACTCATTTTTATTTTTGAATTGATATTTCGGGTTGTTAAGGTGTGTGTCAAGGCATTAAGTAGATTTTTTCCAAGAAACCGTTTAATTGAAGAATATTTAAAGAAGAGATCGACGACCATGTATTTATCTAAAGATGTAAAGCAGCTTGCTCAAAAGTATTCAGGCTACCAAGTTTAGCAACATCCACCAATGCAGCAAATAAGAGAGGAAGATTCATTTATTGTAAAGACTCTAAATCAAAGTATTACTGCCAAAAGTGTTTGAAGTTTATCTGTTTTAAACATGCATCAATGATGTGCAGTGATTGCATTGATAACAAATTAATTTCTGTGCGATTTTAAAAATTCATATTGCAAACTTTTGGAATTTTTAAATAAGATCTGTTTTGAAGGCAATTTTTTGTTTTAAGAAACATTTATATTAGATATATATGTATTGAAACGTAACAAAGAGCAAATTTCATCCTGTATTCTCTAACGTTTCATTTTGTACAAGCCATTTTGTTACCTGGGTCCCTACGACCCAACGTAACCACTGGCGGGATTAAATCTCACGTTACCACTGGCCAAAGTTATTGAGCTACTATCAATTACCACTGAAGGGTTAAAGCAAGGAGATGGGTGGCGGTTATTCTGAAACATTTAACGCGAGTTCCGGTTGATTTCAAAATTTTGCATGCCGTTCAAATATTCGCAGCGTTTATTTGGCGAATCAGCACTCGTTACAACATTGTGTGTTAATTAATAACAAGAAGAAAAAGTATACTCTATAAATGGAAAACAGATTTTAAAGGCGTTATTTGTGGAAATTTCTATAAAACGGTATTGAAAGATTGGGCTTAATTATATTATCCCACGGACGTTTTTGTGGTGAATGTTGTTTTCTATTCGAATTCATTTTTTAATCTCTACCTCTCAGGTCATATAATAGCATATTAGAGAAAAATATGGCTTTTTAACTGTTGTTTGCCGTTAGAATCGTCGAGGCGATCGATGTAAACAAAATATACGATGTAATGCTTGGTATCTTCTCGAAATTTTATCTGCGAAACTATAAGTCGTGATTATGTGGTATCGCGGACTTTTGTATGGTAAATGTTTTCTTCTATCCGAATAATATCAGTTTTATTAAAAAATATAGCAAACCGTGCGCTATCGTGAACCTATTTCTATTAAATACCAAGTTATAAACTGTTTTTTTAGAACAAATTTGGTTTGTGCATATATCTTTCAGAACGCCTTTTTTTCTGTGGATTAACCAAGAATTTTAGGAATAAACGCGTTTGATCGCCGTAGAAACTGAGAAATGAGAGGATGATCTAGTTTGTTTGGCGGAGAAACCGAGAATTTCGGAAATAAATGCGTTTGGCCTTCAAAGAAACCGAGAAATTGGTGGATAAATGCGACTTTTCGGTGAAACCCCGAGAATTGCGAGTATAAACTCGAATGTTCGCAAATAACCCGATAATTACGAAGTTAAGCGCGTTAAATCGGCAGAGAAACTGTGAATTTCGGCAATTAAAGCGTTTTTTCGAAAGAGAAACCGAAAAATGCAGGAATGAACGCGTTCATTCGTCAGAAAAACCGATAGTTGTGGAAAGAAACGCTTTTATTAGGCGGAGAATCGGAGAATTACAAGGTTCCTGAAACGAGCGAAGGAAACGGAGAGTGGTATTGGCGCGTGTAGCCCGTTTTGTTATAAGTGATATTGTACGAAATATTAAGAAAAGTTAATTTTTGTCACCAGTATAGTGCCACTCTTGATTAGGTCACCTAAACTATTTATAACATTTTCTTAGTTTATTTGCTCCTGTATCCTAAATACCGAATTTCATCAACATCCGCCCCACATTTCTGAGAACATGCGGGCAGACGTACACGACCTGACCATAAGGCGTTCTTTTTTTACTTATTGCAGAGAACGCCTAAAAGCGTAGACCAGTTCTATCTTTGTGCTTATTTAAAATCAGATGAGCGATAATTTTATTTTATGGTACTACTGGGTTATTCCAGATCCCAATTAAAAATTCTATAATATTTTCATTGTACTCTAGTACACGAATCCAAGTTAAGTTGCTGGGAGTTGCATTCGTTCCATTTTCCTCCTCCCCATGGGTTGGGTTTAGTGGTTGGGGGTTAGATTCGTTCCATTTTCATCCTCCTTCCGGGTTGGGTTAAGTGGTTGGGGTTGGATTCGTACCATTTTTCTCCTCCTTCCGGGTTGGGTTAAGTTGTTGGGGGTTGGATTCGTTCCATTTTCCTTCTCCTTCCGGATTGGGTTAAGTGATTGGGGATTTGATTCGTTCCATTTTTCTCCTCCTTCCGGGTTGGGTTAAGTGGTTGGAGGTTGGATTAGTTCCGTTTTCCTCCTCCACCTGGGTTGGGTTAAGTGGTTGGGTGTTGGATTCGTTCCATTTTCCTCCTTCCCCTGAGGTTAGTTAAGTGTTTGGGGTTGGATTCGTTCCATTTTCCTCCTCCCCCTTGGTTGGGGGTTGGATTCGTTCAAATTTTTTTCCTCCCCCTGTGTTGGGTTAATTGGTTGGGGGTTGGTTTGGGATACTAGGGTGCGATGAAAATATTATAGCATTTTTAATAGGAGTCCCGGATAACCCGGTAGTACCCATTTTAGTGCATCCGTCAACGCATCCACGAAAACGTTACGTAATGGGTTTAAGTATAAAATTGTACATATTTAATAAATATGCGCCTGTTTTGCTTTAATAATCCACCTTTAAACTCATCACTCTCAAGTATCCAACTCCGTCTTCTGCCATCTCCTTTCTTGTTAAACCCTCCTTTCCCGACCGCCTTTCACTCCTTCCCGCATTTCCTGCATCCAATTTGCTACTTTCTCAAAATCTCTACTCTCTCTCACGACTTTCTCTTTGATTAATTGTAGCGCTCCGATCTAAAATTGTGGGATAGCTATTACTGCGGAAAACCCACAGGGAAAAAAAATTCCTCGCCGAAGATGGATTAAACCTCCAATATATTTCAAACTACGGCCATCGTACGCACTTTGCGCGCGTCGCGAGAAATAAGCTTCCCGTCACATGGCAAATAACTAAACGAAAAGAAGTTTTCAGAATGTTTTTGGCATAAATCGATACTTTGTGCACTGAAGCCAGGTGCTACATGGGCCGATTCATTAATTTGTTGCCCTAGTGGAATTCATTAAGTTTATCGTGTAAATTTGTCGTAACTTAAGCTCGGCGTGGTACAGAAGGCAACTTAAGTGAGATTGATTGATGGTAGTTATATTGAAGTAGCTTTTAGTTTCAGCCTTCAATACGGATCAAACGAGGAAGGAATTGACCAAAGTTACTCAAGGAGATTTTTTCAGATATTTTTGCATTTCTCTCCCTAAGACATAAATAGCAGACAATTTCCGAACCGTTGCTTTTCTTTGCACATAGAGATTCGTATCATGTTAACTTTGGATGCTCTATTAAGTTGAATATTAACCCTTTCAAGGCTGAATTATGAATCAAGTTGCACAAAAAGGAATCATATTGAAAATATAGAATATTAAAGGCGCATAAAATGAGATACTCAAAATGTCACAAAATTTACGATTATCTAAAAATTACAAAATTTCATATATAATTCATATTATTAAGATTGGGTTTAAAGATAAACTAGCATTGATTACTAGTTCATTTTCAATAGAACTGTGCTTCATTTTCGTGAATGTTTGCTAAGTAATAATGGTCTTGAAGCCAACAAAATGCAATTTTTCCTTTTTGCACCTGATACTGGTATAAGCATTGCACTGCCTACATCTTTCTTTATCTCTCACTACAGCTGGCCGGCGTTTAATGTCATTACAACTTAGAACAGGCTTATCCAACACATTGCTCTCAGGCAATATGTTGTTCGCGAGAGACTTCTATGTTACCCGCGAGGCAGACAAAGTTCCAAGTAGTAACAGATATTTTCTATCTTAAGTCGTATGAAATTTTTAGTGACATTCATTTCAAATTCCTTTCAAGATGATGGACAGGTGATCATACGGCAAACCGGACTTAGTTTGTTTTCAAGTAAGACTACTTTTTATGAAATATAAATTATTGAAATTAGAACAGACATTCAATTGCAATCAAGTTCTTTGCAGCCAAATATGTGGTTTATAATAGTTATCAAAAATGCCACGTCTAAAATACGCAGCGTGATTTGTTTCAATGTATTTAAGTAAATCTGACCTTTATAGTATGAAAATCATTAAATGAAATTGCAGTTCAATTCTCACGGACAAACGCTTGAATGACAGTATGATAAGAGCTATGACAAAAATTTTCTTCATACACAGAGCTATCTGGTAAAATTCATTGTTAGATAAGGACACTAAAAAATGAAATAACTTTTGTTTCTCCTGAAGAATATTTTGTTTAGATATATATTTACTATAATAATATGCTGACATGAATAAATACAATGTATATTGCCCGCGCCTTGAAAATTTAAAGTTGAAGTTGCCCGCTGATCTTTAAAGGTTGGGCAAGCCTGTCTTAGAGTCGTCTAAGGTTTTGGATTTGTTGAGTACTGTGATGGTTTCCTTGCTGTTTCCCTTTTTTACTGATGGTCCACAGCAAGAAGTTTGAGAATTATCTACTTCGCTGTTGAATACAGTCTCTTCTACTCTTTCTCCTTGCTCTGGTTCAAATGACGACTAGTCACGAATCAGCAATGACAATGATAAAGAAATAAATAATAATAAGTAATAATTTCATGCTAAATTTTTTCGTCGAATGTCAATTCTGTCGAGTTCAGTATGGATGTCGCTCAAATCAACGCCGCCCATGAACTTATTGTATTCGAGAACGGAACGAGAACTTTCAACTTCAATATGAAATTTTGTTTCGAGTCCAATCGTTTATAACCTTCAGCCAATGAATCTAGGTTAACTGTTCGAAAATCAAATTTTCAGAATATATTTTCAGTATTGTTCGGACCATGAAATGAGGATGCAACGCAAACACTTTTGCTATGTAGCAATTTTGTAACAACTATTCCGTAGCTTCCACCCTGAAGTCAAACAGCACATCGTCTCCTTCCAAAGCCTGTTCGATCTTATGGTCCGTATGGAATGTATTCCAAGCGCTTGAGGTTATTGGGTAATTGATAGACCTGTGTAATAATTATCAAAGTACATTTTGAAATTCTGCTCCCTGGGAATTGCCTATGTGCGTCTTAGAATCGTTTCCACCCCACTAACATATACGGATTCTTTCCTTGTATAAACTTCGACGTCGTAAATGATTCCGCTTGCACAAGCTCCACTAAAAAGTTTTATTTTCCAACTCAAGATAGACGCAAAATGTTAAATCCATGGCTTTGTGGAAGACAGTGTATCTAACGCAAATAGTATTTCAATACGTATAAAAATCCTAATTCGAGAATGATTTTGAAGACACAATTCCTAGGTTTGTGATAATCATATGTCATTCGGAATCAAATAATTTATCAATACCTATATGAGTCGTGTGTTTTTATTTAAAATTTCGGCCCAAAAATTTCTGGAAATTATTCCTTTGTGTAATTAATTGCTAGTAGGTAATGTCTCAATGGAACGTAATTTTAAGAAATTTACTTTGAAATAAAAAAATACTTCTCTCGAAAAGTTCTCCAATCGTCACCAGAAAGAATTTCAAAGATATCTAAAGTACTCAAACCGCTTAAACCCACGTGCACATGAGAAATAACGTTTCAAGTACGATCTTTTGATTACGGTATTGTTCAATTCATCTTCATGAAATGGTTCTGGAAGCGCCTTATACATATGTAATCATGCCATTTAGCATAAGCGTTATGACTGAAAAACCCAAAATAATAGGGTTTCCATTTAAAATATCTATAAATTGGCATATATACCTCTTTTCCTTTTACTTTTAAGTATATTTTTTCATAATGTTACTATTCATACGTCACTGAGAAACGTGCAGGAACACTAGATTTAACGTTACCATTAATCTTTATGGAACACATATTACGCACTGCCATAAACAACGGATAAGTGGAACACTGCTCAGGAATACGACGCTCCTGATTAGATGCGTCATCAGCTAACAATCGATAAATCGAGAGTTATCGCTATAATTTCATGCATTGGAAACGCCAAAGCATTATTATATTTATAGAAAACTTGAGCCGGAAAACTACAGTTCATCTTAAATTAGTACGCATGGAAAGAAATATTTTTTTGATATATCACAATAATGTGTGTGTCGTGTATATATATATATATATATATATATATATATATATATATATATATATATATATATATATATATATATATATACTAGTAGAAGGTGCTTGCATACTGCAAGCATTTCATCTCACCTTGAAAAAACATTAATTTTTCAGACAGATATTTCATCATTACAAATATTCTATTAATTCTAAAGATTTCACCTCCGCAGCGATTTTCGTTTTTCCCACATGTAAAAATAATAGTTTAAAACAATCCCCAAATGTTGCAATTTTAAACATTTTACACTTTCTCCATTATGGGGTACTAATGCTACACATTAGAGACAAATTTTAAAGTTGTAGCACTTCTAGAATTAAAATAATATTTTTCTAATTGTTTAAAATTTAAACATTTTTAACGGTTGCCGCAATATATATATATATATATATATATATATATATATATATATATATATATATATATATATATATATATATATATATATATATGGAGAGATTGAAATGTTTATTCGTGCAAATGCACTGTTCTGTAAATAATTTGAAAATTGTAGCTTCCTAGCTCATCCCGCAGTACCTAAAAAATTATTAAACTTTAATGTTCAAATGGGGTTAAAACAACCCATAAGATTAACAATTTTAAAATTTTCGATTTTTATAGTTGGTTATGAGAAAAGTTCTATAATCTTGCAAAATTTCGCTTCCTAAACTTATTAGATTGGTCTACACACTAGATTGCGTTTTCCCATGCTAACTTATGGGAGATATTCCGGGGTCTCTATAGTCAAACCCAAGACACTGTAAGCAAAAGTGACGAAAATTCCTAATAGATATTGCAGCCATCTAGCAACACTGAAAATTTCATCTTTCTAGCTTACCGGCAAGTGCCCATAATTTATTTACAAAAATGGCGCAATGCTTTTCTTATGGGAAAAAACGCAAATTTCGGAATTTCTGGAGTCAAACTCATGTCACTTAGGTAAGAAGACTCATTTTATCTGAAGGTTTCTCCATCATATCTACAAAAAAAAGTGAAACTTTCAGCTCTGTAGCTTTTGTAGTTTGGGCTGGACATTAGTATCCTCCTATATGTTATATATATCCTCCTCCTCCTCTGTAAGGAACGTTTATATATAATGACTAGTAGTTGGTGCTTGCATGCTGCAAGCATTTCATATCACCTTGAAAAAAGCATTCATTTTTCAGACAGACATTTCATCATTACAAATATTCTTTCAATTCTAAAGATTTCACCTCCGCAGCGATTTCCGTTTTTCCCACATGTAAAAATAATAGTTTAAAACAATCCCCAAATGCTGCAATTTTAAAAATTTTACACTTTCTTCATAATAAGGTACTAATGCTACACAAAAAGCCTAATTTTAAAGTTGTAGCACTTCTATAATTAAAATAATATTTTTCTAATTGTTTAAATTTAAATAATTTTTAACGGCCGCCGAAATTCATACATGGTAAAATTGAAAAGTTTATTTGTGCAAATTTTCTACTCTCTAAATAATTTGAAATTTTCAGCTTCCTAGCTCATCCCGTAGTACCTAAACAGTTATATATTTGGAACAATTTTTGAAACGAGAAAAAAGTCTGCTATGACCGAGAATTGAACCCGGGTCTTCCACTTGCCGGGCGGATATTCTACCTCTGAACTATCGTAGCAGAACATTTTCACAGCTTATGCCCGTCAGCATAGGATCTTCGGATCATATCATTCCATCAAGTTATATATATGTTTAAACTTTACGAATTTTTAACTGCCAAACCAATTAAAATATCAAAATTTGTATAATCCTTATTTGGTTTTTTATGAATTCTACTTATAAAAAAAATTTCAACTCCGTGGCACATACGGAAATACATAAACCTTGAAAATTTGTTTAAACAATTGCGAATTTTTAGCGGCCGCATTGTTGCACTTTTTCAAGATTTTCGTTTTTTTCTAGTCGGTTTTGCACAAAATCCTACCTATGAAAAAAAATTTCGAATCTCCAGCTCATCTGGAAGTGCCTAAACATTAGTATCCTCCTATATGTTATATGTTATCTCCTCTTCCTCCTCCTCCTCTGTAAGAAACGTCTATATATAATGATACGCATAAATAAATGCGTACACTTATACATGCATCTGGAAATAATTTTCGTAATTATATGAGAAATACAGTGCCAACATTCTTTATGATCTAACTTCATCTATAGTTTTAATGATCACGATTGAAGGCTACTTTTTTACCGCCGCTTTGCCTTATCTAGCCAAAAAGTTACAGCCACGCTTTTTGCCGTCTTCAGTGATGCCTTTTCAACCCAGGCCTCTTAATCTTGAAGGTTTCCCTCTCCTCGCTCTGATTTATTTCGCCTTATTGTTGTACTAATATCCGTGTGGGTTTGCACCTAAATCCAGCTTAATGGTTTTTATCAGTGTGCCACTCTCGCACTGTAATTGAAACGTTTTAACTGATTTTCGCGCCATCATAACTGTCTATAAATCCTCTTATTTATGCAAATAATACTAACCGACCAATCTTTTGCTAAATCATCAAACCTCATGCGTGCTAAAATTCCTCACGTTTCTTATTATCTCCCGGAATTCCAATATATTTTATGGTCAGATGTGTTACCACTGTTAAATGTCCCAGACGTTATGAGAATTTACATTAATAAGATGTTACGTTCAAAGCCTCATAAAGTTGGCGTAGAAACGCATTCGTAACAACAGTAAAAGCATTTTCGAAGTGGATAGAAAATAAATAATTATTTGAATAAGAAAATATTCTAGCTCTGTCCATGTTGACAAAGAATTGAATAAAATTTGATAATTGCTTAGACCTCAATGTAATGTCGAGGGAAAAAGTGAAATTTTTACATTCATGACTTCATAATGCATATGATCAAATAATACTATACTGGATGAATAGAAGTTAATCAAACTGTAAAATCTTCTGCGTGTTTAAATACCAAGTCTTACTTATAAACTTAATTTTATAATTAAATAAATGTTTCTCCACTGTTAAATTGTAATTACATCACCAAAATTTCTACTGATGAGCGGTCAGGTTAGAAGTTTTCTTTACAAACTTACCTGAAACACAAATCTTCAAACAATGCAAACTAGCATGTACAGATTATTTTATTTATTAATTATAAGCGATTATATGAATATAAAGGAATGAATTGATGTTAAGTCCTATTAATACAGGCATAGGCTGTAATAGAAGAATTATAAATATATGAATGATAGATTTGCTCGTTCTGCTGAATGATGTTTTCAATCGGACTACACACAGAAAACTATTATAATTGCGCTAAATAAATCAGGCAAACTAGCAGGTTCGCGATGCACGTAATGCTCACAACCAGTCATTAATCTCGGAACTTCTGAAAAAAAAATTAAAAACTTATTTTATTGATTGAGATATTTGCCAGCTCGTCACAAAATTATATGAATTTTATCCCCAATTCACTCATTCTATTGCCATTAATCACTCGCCCCGTCCATTCTATTGCGAACTGATGTTTTCCCCCTCAGTGTCTCTCACTTGCAATTTCTCATCTCCTCTAGCCCATATCCTCTCCTCCTCCCTCCCTCGCCCACCTTCCTCTCTTTCTCTCCCCCTCTTTCCATTGTCTCTCTCCCACTTCTTTCCCTTCCGCGCACTCTCTCCCTCCCCTCTCTTCCTCTCTCTCCCCCCTCATTCCATTCTCTCTCCCCCACTTCTTTCCCTTCCGCTCCCTCTCTCCCTCCCCCTCTCTTTCACTATTCCTCTCTCTTCCCTCCTCCCCTTTCCTTTCTCTCTTCTTCCCCCTCTCTTTCACTCTCCCTCCATCTTCTCCTCTCCTTTCTCTCCCTCTCTTTCACTCTTCCCCCCCCCCTTTCCGTTCTCTCTTCCTCCACCCCTCTTTCTCCCTCCCTCCCCCTCTCTTTCACTCTCCCTCCCTCTTCCCCCCTCCCCTTTCCTTTCTCTCACCCTCCTCCTCTCTTTCACTCTCCTTCCCCTCTCCCCCTTTCCTTTATCTCTCTCTCCCTCCCCCTCTCTTTCACTCTCCCTCCCTCTTCTCCCTACACTTTCCTTTCTCTCTCCCTCCTCCTCTCGCACCCTCTCTTTCACTCTCCCACCTTCCTATCTCCACTTTCCTTTCTCTCACCTTCCCCCTCTTTCTCTCTCCCTCCCTCCTCCCCTCTCTCTCTATCCGCTCTCCCTCTAAACGCATTCCCTATCCAAACGTTTTGATAGAGTGCGACTTCTCTCTCTCTCTCATTTACGCCATACATCAACTCGACCTTCGTTATCGCACCTTTTTAAAAACGTTGCTACATCATTTCGCCGCGAATTTTAGCACTTTTAAAGCCCTCACTCAAAACTCACCCGCCATCTCTCTCTCTCTCTCTCATTCGATGGACCACTTTCCTCCTCATATCTGTCTCGTTCACTTGCTCACTTTCTCCGCGTCTCCCATCACACCACTCCATCTAAACATAAAACATTTGGAGCTATGCTCTTACCGTCCTATGTTAATCTGTTTTATATGCGGTTGTCGCCGGTGTCGTTCCCTCCCCGTACGCGTGCACGTATGTAAATCCTTGGTCCTTTGACCCATTTCAAACAGAATTGACATAAACATTAACTGCTAGGATTTGGCTCCAGCCCATTGCCTCAGTAATAAAGGAGCGGAGGCCAATAAATGTTTCCAAAGGCTACGTTTATCGTTGTTGAGATATATTTTACGCAGAGGCAGTTATTGTGGTCTGAAAGTCATTATAGTAGGTGAAACTATCAGAAAAATATAACAAATGTTTTTATACTAAAAATTATAGTTGGTTTTCAGTAATATTTGTTGATCTTATATCTACGGAAAACGTTGATTATTTTATAAATTTTTTCTATGAGCATGCACATACACTATATACACACGTTTTTGTAAGTGTTTATGTATATAGGTATTTATGTGTACGTGTATAATGACTGTAATTAGTTAGCTTTCTCTTGTGAATGTCAACGTCATCATTATACAGTCTTGAGTGAAACATATAGGACTATTATTATTTTATTGTATGACTGAAATTATATCTAGTTATATAAAATTCAATTCAATTTAGACATTTTCAACAAAATGGAAAATGAAATATAATGCGTAAAATTTTATATCTTATATTTTTATCCATCTGCAGTCTCAACCATGATACACACGTATAAAAATTAATGTTAAGAAAGAGGTGTATTATCCCTTCTCAATAGAAGGCCGGGAATCACATTTACTGTCGTAACGACTTTCTGTGGTGGTCACAGTTCTTCATCCGGCTATGTCCCTCCTTGGGAGAAGCTGTCCTTCAGCTTCGATGTTTAGCGGCTCCGTTTCGGAGGGGGTTGATCCTCTTCCAGTCCAGTGGAGGCGCGCGGGCGCTTAAAGGTATCCCATGGACGGGTGACTGTCTCTCCTAGCTCTTGCAGAAGTCTAGTTGCCTTGGTTTGTAGTACACGGTAGAAGTTCCGCGCTGAGTTCCGGATCCTCTCCTCCATGGGGTGGTTTCCGTTAGGATGTGGAGGACTTCATTAGAGGTATTCCAGCCGAGTTGTAGTATCGAGCGAAGGACACTACGTTCTGACTTTGCAAGCTGCTCGAGTGATGTTTTGTTGAGGAAACCGAACCACGCCGCAGAGACATGCGTGAAAGCCGGGAATATGATCGCCCTGTAGTTGTTGACTTTCCTACGAAGAGAGATATAAGGAGACTTCAAAATTGGGGATAGCCGGATTTGCAGCGTAATCGCCTTGTAAGCCATCTTCGTAGCGTGGGAACTGAATGACAGCCGTCGGTCGAGGGTGTCCCCCAAGTAGGAGACCTTCTCTATCCACTCAGCCTCCGTGTAGTCGACCAATATGGGATCTGGCTCCGTCCGAGAGCCCCGAGAGAAGAGAATGGTCTTCGTCTTTGCCGGGTTTATCTCTACTCTCCAGGCGGTATACCACTGGAGGAGTTTGTCTGTGGCCTCTTGAAGGTATCTCGCCGCCATCCTCGGCTGCGAAGATCTGGTGAGTAAGGCGGCACCATCAACATAAAGCGCCAACATGGTGTTCCAGCCGTAGTCCTGTGGGATATCGGCCGTGAAAATATTAAAGAGCTGAGGGCCTAGGACCGATCCTTGGGGAACACCAGCGGTCACCGTGTGCCATGGGGACGAGGCCTGCTGCCATGAGACCTAGAACTTCCTTCCCTGTAGATAGGATCGGAAGAGCCGGACAATCCACATGGGATATTTAAATCTGATGAGCTTGTGAAGGAGCCCCTCGTGCCAGACTTTATCAAATGCCTTCTGAATGTCAAAGAAGGCGCCTGCGGCGAAGCAGTTCCGGTTAAAGGCCTCGGAAACAAACTCGCAGAAGCGGGTCAGTTAGTGGACAGTGGCATGTTCGCTCCGAAAGCCGAACTGTTGTGGAGGTAGGATGCGCTCCTTCTCTGTGTGCTGACAAAGGTGCGGCATGAGAAGCCTCTCAAGAAGCTTTCCAAGTCCGTCCAATAATGAGATTGGGCGGAAGTTTTCAAGCTTCCTAGACATCCCTGCTTTAGGAAGGCAGATGACCTTAGCCAGCTTCCATGAAGTCGGGAAGTAGCCAATGCGGATGGAAGCGTTGTAGACAGCTAGCAGGTAAGTTGTAAAGCCGATCGGAAGCTGGCGGAGAATTTCATTCCAGATTCCGTAAACTCCTGGAGCTTTCCGGGTTCGGAGAGACTTGATGGCATTCTTCAGGTGATCCGTGGTAAAAACAGGCACCTCCTCCGCATCTTGTGCAGCTTCCGGCTCGGCACTGTCCCCAGGGGCGATATCAGGACCAGGATTCGGTTAGAAAACGTCTTCCAAGTACTTGGCGAGGTGGGTGGCCTTTTCCTTTGTCGTGCAGGCCAGACCCTGATCAGTCTTCAGTGGAGGGTCGGATTCCAAAGGGTTTCTTAGCTGCTTCGCCAGACGCCAGATGGACCCGACTTCATAGGTTAGGGAAGCCATCTTCCTGGCCCACCTTTCCCGCCTGAAGTCCTGGATCTTTTCCCGGATGTGGTACACCATGTTCTTTAGCTGCCGCTTAGTATCTGGACAGCCTGTTTTCTGGAATCGGCTTCTGGTACTGTTTTTCTGTTTGATGATCCGCAGGATGGCATCGGGAAGGTCCTGGTGGTCCGGGTTGCATGTGCGTCTCTCTGGAATGTTAATCGCAGACGCCTCTGCGATGTTTGTTGTGAGGATTCGTACATGGTCATCGATGGCTGCTGGGCTGGGGAGATTCGGTTGCTCTTCTGGGAGTCCTCGAGGTGCTTCCGAAATCCAGGCCAGTCGGCGCGGTTGAAGTCCCGGAAGGTGGAAGAAAGCAGGTGGACCGGTTTAGAGGCGATCACTGGAAAGTGGTCGCTGCTCAGGCATGGTACCGTGAAGACGTTAAATGACTTCTGCACCGCCGCCGTCAAGAAGAGGTCTAAGAACTCTCCCGACCCTGTTCTATGGAAGCGTGTTGGACCTGTGGGGGCGATGAACTTGACTGAGTTGGCGTCCGCCCAGCTACGGAGGGCAAAACCTTGGCGATTTCCGACTCGGGAATTCCAGGACTCATGTTTGCAGTTGAGATCGCCTCCGGCAATGACTGGAAGGCCAGCAGGTCGCAGCTGTTGGAAATCCTCCTCGTGAAACTTCTTGTTGGCCGGTAGATAGCAGGATGCTAGGCAGACCTCTCCACTCGTTTTCTGTAAAATAGCGGCCGTGTCCTCCAGGGTCTTCATCTGGGACAGCGTTGTTTCGTACGCCGATATGTTCTCTCGGATGAGGATGACAGTCCCGCCGCGCGTTCTGTCCTCCCTGTCGGTCCGAAGCACCTTGTAGCCGGCCACTGACCACTTCCAAGTCGGCCTGAGGTGTGTCTCCTGAATTAGCGCCACTGCGACGTTTTTCCCCCGAAGAAACGCCAGCAGTTCAGGTGTTTTTGCTGCAATGCCACCGTTGCAGTTCCAGGTGACAAGGACGAGTCCGGAAAGCTGGGCGCGCTTATCCATGGATAAGCTGCGCTAAGCCGGAGAGTTGGGCGAGCACTTGCCCAAGAGCCACAAGCTGCTTCTGCAGGACCAATGTAAGTGTCTACAGTGACGTCACCAGAGAGGTGAGGGCGGTGTCCGAAGCCAAGATGGAAAAAAAGTCCTCCGCTCGGGCTGCGGGTTGAGGCCGTGACTGTTGGCGCCTGCGACGGAGAGGGACATTAAGTTCCTGGGCCGTCTCACCGCGCGGTGCTGTGAAAGGCTGTAGTGGTGGAAAGTCCAGTCGCTTCCGCGGATGCGGCTTCTGCTGCGGTGCAGGATGTGGCGCATTTCCTTTCCCCCAGGCATATACCGTTCCAAGTGTCGGAACCGGCGCCGGTGCGGGGGCCGGAAGTGATGATGCGCCCTTGAAGGTCTCCGGTGGGCCGAATCATTTCCTGGACTCCCGTTGGTATACAGGACAGGACCTGTAGAAGGCAAGATGAGGGCCACCGCAATTGCAGCATGTAGCAGGGCCGTCCTCCTTTTTCTTTAGGCAGACTTTCCCCTGATGCGGGCCGGCGCATTTGTAGCAGCGGGGTGCTGCCGTGCAGAACGTTGAGGAGTGCCCAAAGCGATTGCATTGGAAGCACATCTGTGGTTCCTCATGTCGGTAGCTGAGAATGCGGACTCGGGAGTTCCCGATGGAAGTCCAACGAAGAAAATCTTTCGGGTCCTAGCCCGGGACGGTGGCTAGAGTCGATACGACGAAAACGCCAAGGGGCGACTTGTCGGCACGGCGAATCTGTCGGGTTCGTAAGACCGGAACTCTCGCGTCCTCCAGGAGTTCCTTAAGGTATGACTCCTCCATCTTTGAGTGGAGGCCATGCACGGTGAAACTCAGTGTTTTCTCCTCTTTGGTCCCCCAAGTAGAGAACTGAGCCTGTTCTTTTTTCAGCATGGCCTGGACAGCACTGCGGTCCTCCATATTGGTCAGCTGCAGCCGGGTGTATTGTCTGCGTGATGTCACTTGGAAAGAGTGATCTTTCGTGACCCCCTTGATCGCTGAGATGAATTTCCTGAAGTCCTCCAGTTCGTACAGCATGATTTATGGCGGCTTAGGTGGTTTCGTCTGCGCTGACTCAGCAGGAGGAGCGCTGGAGGAGGATAGCCCCGGTGTGACGTCCGTGTTGGCGTCGCTGAGGAGCGGGTCGTACCGGTTGTTGGTTTTCACAGCCTGAGGCTGAGAGGGTTGGTGTTGAGCGGCAATGGTCTCCGCTGCTGTGAAGAACGGCTTGAACTTTGTCTTCCTCTTCCTCTTCGGCTGCAGGAAGGTGCCCGTGTCCATTGTATCGGACGCCTCCGTGTCAGCTTCGGATGTAACCCCATCGTGGATGGGGGCCGGTTGGGAGTATCTGCTGTTTTGGTCCTGTAAAGGGCCGTTTTTGGGAGCCGGAGTCGAAGCCGCGTTCACGGCCACGGCTTCCGTAGGGAAGAGAATGCGCTGGTGAGTTCCCCCGAGGGTTTCGCAGGGGGAGCCGACGTAGTGGCGCGGCCGAAGCCGGCGTCGTAGGATACTCCGAAGTCAATGCTCGAAGGGCGTCCTTCCTTGCTTCCGTTGGGTAGATACAAGTCCGACCATTGACACTACAAGAGATACTCTTTCCAATCCATTTTATCATTACTTTTTCCATATACGAAGTATAGAGAAAGTATTGTTTTCATGAAAAAATTCTAATTCGAGATTTTAACGGAAATAAATGTTTTAAAGTCCCCTGAACACATTTTGACTATTTTCTGGATGATGTCAGTGTGTCTGTCTGTGTGTGTGTATTTGTGACTGTGTTACCGGAATTTTTGGGTGCTCTAACTCAAAAACTACTAATTAGATTAACGCGAAATTTTATATTTAACTTTTTGTTAAAAGCAAAAAGACTGATTAGTGTTTGGTAAAAATCGGTCAACCGGAAGTGGGTGATTACTCTTGTCACATCCGTTTTTTTAATAGTTGTTTTAATATTTGATAAATGTAAAAACGTCCTGAAATATTCTTTGTGGGAAATTTAATTTTTTACGACATTTGTTTAAAATATTTTCCCATATAATGCATTGTTGAAATGATATTTTTAAAACTAATTTTTTTATCTGACACAACCACATCACCTACCGCCGTCTATTGTAAACACATTACGGTCCTTTATATGTTCTTAATTTTTGGAGCTTCGGGGCTATACACAATATCAGAAGGCTACGGTTTGAGATTATTTCTGTTCTTTATAAAGTCTTTGACCCTCGAGCGGGCGCACTGTTGTTTGTTACACGACGTACCATGTCCACGGCGTAATTTTTACAAAATAACCCATGTGTTTGATGGTATTATTGCTTTATTTTTATCAATTGATGTTTTATGCTTTACAACTACAACTTATAATCATCGTTCTTGATTATACAAATTATATTCCAATTAAAAATATTGTTATATATCAGCACACAGACCTAAGTAACAATTATAAAATTTCAATTATTAATCTGAATTACAGTCTTCAGCATTACATGATTGACAAATATATGTTGCTTTGGTGCTTTGGCATTTTTCTTGTAAGAAAATAGATTGCAAGAATAACATTTAATGGTTGTCTCCACATTTTTTCTTTTACCACATAGTACACATCAGGGGTATGAAAATCTTATGGGAGAATAGATTCCCAGCTTTTACACGTAGTTCACTATGCTAAGGGGTCCGCGATAGGCGCTGCAGTCGCAGTCATTTCTTTCTCTCTCTCATTTTCTCCCTCTATTTTTCTCCTTCTATTTCTCTCTCTCTCTACCGCATCACCACACGTTCCTTGTGTATCGTAACGGAACAGAGGCCATTTTGCTTGATAAAAGCTCGACATTGCTTATTGAGCGGTTTTCAGTTACTATGATTTTGTCAAGTAGATATGTAGATATATGCATCCATCACTGTTTAAGAAAACGTGACGGAATGAATTTGATCTGATCTCCAATCAACAGGTAAGTCTTAAAAATATCATATATTTTTGAAAAAAAATCTAACGAACTAGTTCTACGAAGTGTTGTGTGAATGCATTTTGTGAGAATGCTTTTATATTTTCTTAACAGATACCTGCAATGGATAGATCTTCTAGGAAGGAAGGAAAGAAATTTCTCTCGTTTGTTTGTGTGCGAGAAGCATTTTGAGAGGAAATGTTTTTCATTTTTAGGTGCTAAGCCTCGCTTACTTCACCTTGCTGTGTCATCCATTGCCCTGGTCGTGAATATGGTACGTGTCACTTCACAAAATAAGCCGTAATTTTAGATTAAGTAACTGAAATTTCTGTTTAAAACTTCTTGTGGTTATCAGTAGATTATAGTAAGTTTGGAAGTTAAACTGCAACATAGACGCCAGAGGATAGAATTGTGCTTGTAATAGAATGAAATAAGTGTACCGTAGCGATGTCTCATTGTTTTAATTTGGAATATTTTGAACTTACAGAAATTGTTAACTTGATTATTTCTTGTTTCTCATTATGCATTTGTTTATAATCCTAGACTTTAAGATAATTCTTTGTTTCAAAACATATTTAGAAATATGTATGTATTTTTCGATCGAGAAATTGAAATTTCTATGTCAAAAGTTTTCCTTGTTATATGATGAATACATATAGATCTTAAATAGGCCAACTGTAACTGCTGTGATCACGTAAACGTCAGCAAATACAACTGTGCTTAGAGTAAATTATAGATAAAGTGGACATTTTCTAGTGCAATGTGATGTTTTTAATTTTACAAATGGTAATGTGATCTTCATAGAAACATTGTTTATGGACCGCAATGGGCCGTAAGTGCATTTGCCTTATTTTACATTTATTGCAACATTTGAAGCATGCCCATTGCCTCCTGCATCAATTTCATTAGGTTTAGCAGGTTTAATGATTGACATTCTTAGAAATTCATTTTCGTTCTTTTTACAGGTGCAACAGAAAGAGAATGTGTTCCAGAGCCGAAGAAATCACTTCACAAATAGATTTTTGCTTGATCCAAAAATTCATTCTTAACGTGAAAGTTTGAAGTTTTTCGTCGCCTACGTGAATTTCCTATAAATACGTTTCATGCATAAAAGGTATTAACGTTATAAAATTCTGTTACAATAATTCATTTTTACATCTTTATTGTATAATATTTATGTAAAAATACCTCGCTGTTATGTAATTTGTAAATGACTTTGTACTCTCGCAATGTGCTCGGATTGTCATCGTTAGAAAAATAAAGATTTTCGCATTTATCCCCGCTATATTCATTAGCGAGAAAATACTGCCAATGACCACCGTCGAGTAATACGAGCTACAGAGTAAGTACTACACGTTTGATCTACTGTGTCTACTCCACTCTTAGTTATGTTATAGACCAATATAATTGAGGGTTTAAGGGTTTCGTCATCAATGTCTGTTTCATGATGCATTGTTGATAATACTATTATTGCCTTATTATTTTTTGGCACGTTGGACGCCGAGTAATCGAACACCATATAGTCGGTGACCTACCGTATCTCACTCAGTGGGTATTTAAAAGTAAAGCGAAAATTGAAACTGCAACTTGACAGATTTACATATAATCAAAAAATTACTTACATGACAAGGCGTGCGGCGTACT
Organism: Tanypteryx hageni; assembly: GCA_028673005.1. Lineage (NCBI taxonomy): Eukaryota > Metazoa > Arthropoda > Insecta > Odonata > Petaluridae > Tanypteryx > Tanypteryx hageni. The sequence continues at coordinate 174,828,340 of CM054115.1, read as the reverse complement.
CAATGCCAAAGGTCACTCTTTCAATCACTCTGTCAGAGAGATGACGATAGAGCAACAGGTAGTAAAATGACACCTATATATATACACTAAGAATAAAGGCAAGATTAGCCTATTTCATCATAGAGATATTTATTCTACCATAATCAATAAACAAATTATTTGATCTTCGAGCATTTCAAAGTAGAATGGAAATTGAAACTGTAACTTTACAGGCATATGTATAAACATAAAGAATATAACTTACATGACAAACCATGCTGCGTACTCAGCATAAACAAAAATCACTTTTTCAATCGCTCGTAAATTCAAATCCGCCGCGTCTGCTCGAAGGACTGAGGTAAAGCAAATAATGAGTCACACGACCAGGCGCGCGGCGTATTCACTACGCCACGGCTGACTAATACTATTATCACTCCGACTATTAAGATACTACAGATCTTTGAGGTACAAAAACTTTCTCATTTGGAAGTCAAAATGACACTGAAGGAATATACAAAGTCTCTTAGATGCCAGGCACAAAGCAGCGTTGCCACATTGAAATTCGTAAAATTGGTGTACTTTATACACCAGCCCGCCCGCTCGAGGGTTAAATTTTTCTCGCAGTTCCTTAAAATATTTATTATGATTTAACCTATTTGGAATTTTTATAAATATTACATGTATGGAGATAGTCATGTGGTGGCCACATCAGATTTTTGGAATTTTATTTTGAGAATGTTCGTTAATAATGTTTATTCTGTCTTTCAATGCGTCCATATCCTCATAATTTTTCTTTTTATCGTTGGCTCATCATTCTTCTCAACCACTGCTTTTTTATTCACTCTACCTCTCCTCCATCTGTTTTGTGTCTCTTTTCTGTTAAAATTTCATATTTTTTTAAATTTCTCCCTAATTTTTTTCTCCTACTCTTCGATATTCCCTCCTTCATTTTTCTTTAAGTTTATTTCTTCCATTTCCGTCAGTTATAACTCCTTTCCTTCTCGTTCTCTATGTCCTGACGGAAGCCACTCCATCGCGGGTCCCTTTTTCCACCCTTTAAATTATACATTCTTATTCCATCATTATCTATCCTTATCTTTCCTCTTCCAGTTTTCATGTTAATCTCTTTCTCGATCTTCCCCATCATCCTTTCTCGTTGCTTCCTTCACGACTAATCTTCCTTTCTTTTTTTCCCAATTCGTACCCATTCCTCTCTCCTCTCTTTCTATCTCTCTTTCTCTTTCTTCATCGTCCATTCACATCCTTCCCTTCCTTCCTCCCAATCGACGAATGAGTGGCCGTCAACGGGAACCGGACTGCCCTTTATGGAAGAAAAAGAAGAAGAGCGAAAACTCCACCTTAGGAGAGTATGAGATAGAGAGAGGCACCGAAAAAAAGAACTCCCTCAAAGGGGAAAAGAACTAAATAAAAAAAACGTTTGGAGGCGAAGGAGAAAAAAATAAGTTGAGGGAGGTTTTTGAAGAGGAAGTTCAACCCATCAATGGAATGAGAGAGAGAATCAGAAAGAGAGGAGGAGAGGAAAGTGAGGCGAGGGGAGGAGAAAAGGTGTTAGGCTTTCAGAGGCAGTGGGTTGAGTTCCCAGAGTGTCAAGAGTGTGTTGGGCTCGGAGAGTTGATGGGGTTGGAAGTTTTGTTGGACGAGTTTTGGGATGGCGAGTTTTTTTGGGGAGGGGGAAGGATAGAGAGAGAGGGAAGGAGTGGGAGAAAAGGAAATTGTGTTCGGGAGGACACTGAAGGATTGATGCGGGCCGGTTTGACCATTCTTCACCTCATTCTTTAATCCGAAATTACTTCCTCTCTGCTGTGTAAACTCGTTGAGAGGGTTCCGATGCTCTCCGAGCCAATGACGACGCGTATTATTTTAAGAAGGGACGTGTTTACCCCGCTGCTCATTACGGAATCCATTCCCGGGGTGTTGAGTTTGCCTTTCCATCCCGAGGTAATTTTGAACACAGCGCCGTAATAGTCTCGTGTTTTGTCTTTCTACATGGACAAGAAAAAAGCGTTCCGCTCATTCGCAAGGTTCTCATTGCCCAATACTATCGGGAGGTTTTTTTATTTTGCTTTGTGTTTTTTCCTCGGAGGGAGTGCGTGGAAATTGATGGCTATCGAATTAAGAGAGGACATTCAGTTTCAGGCGCAGTTCGCACCTTTATAGAAAAAAAAGGATTGGCTCGCTTGAGATTAAACGAATACCTAATTTGTATGAATTTCATTTATACAAGAATGAAAACTAAACCCTTTTATTGACCTTTTTTTAGACACTTTTCCGTCAAGGAATCAATATATCCAGATATCTTACTCTTTATCTTAAAACTCTAATTTTAATACTTTTTATAAAACCTTAAATATGAATCACTCATTTTTAATTGAACAATTTCATTTTTACTTTCCCCATACGTAGTATAGTGTAGGTATTGTTTTCATGAAAAAAAATAGATTTCCAGATTTCAACGGAAATACACGTTTTGAGGTCTCCTGATCACGAGCTCACCATTTTCTCGATAATGTCTGTGTGTGTGCATGTGACAGCTTTTTGTGGGTGCTCTAACAAAAAATATTAATCTGGTCAACGCGAAATTTTATAATTTACATGTATATAACAGTCACAAGAACTGAGTAGTAGGTGTTTACTCTTGTAACATCCGTTTATTTTAATATTTGCTTTAATATTTGATTACATAATATAAAAACATACTAGAATAAATGTTGAAGTAAATTTAATTTTTTACAACCTTTGTTTGAAAATTTTTCCAACATAATGCATTGTTTAAGAGATATTTTGAAAACTAACTTTTTTGGTTGCCACCACCTACCGGCAACTATTGTTATTAATTGACGCTTAGTGACGTCTTAGTAACGCTCCTTTTTGTTTCCTTAATTGTTGGAGATTCATGGCTATATCCAACATCAGAAGGCTAAGGTTTGAGATTATTTCTGTTCTTTGTAGTCTTTAAATTTTTCTCGCTGTCCCTTAAAATATTTATTATCATTTGACCTATTTTGATTTTTTAGGAATATTACAGATATGGAGAAAGTCATGTGGTGGCCACATCAGATTTTTCATTTTAATGTGTATTTAGATTTAAAAGCATCAATGAATTTTCACGAATGACAAGTACATGAATTGTATTATACCATTTAGATAAATCCTATTAATTAAACAATTTAGATTCTTTAAAACTAAAACCCAAGTTAGCAAAAAACTTGATCCATATTTTTCCTCATCACGTTTAGTAGCATTAACAGTTTATTTTCCGATATATTTATTTTTCTCTTTATGTTTAAACTTTCATTTTTTACTCTCTTGTAGTTTTATTTATCAAAATTATAGGAAACTTAACACCCTCATTTGTATGCCTTCGACATTTTATTTCAACACCGCTGCTTCAACCGAGACTAACTCTCGAAATACCGGCAATATTGTTTGACAAACAAGTACGAGCGCAATTTCGCTCTCAACGCCATCCCCCTCCTCCTTTCCATCCAACCACTCATTATCATCTCGAATGCGCGACGAAAAAATTGCAATCGCCGCCATAGGGATCGGAACGGTGGCGCGGAAACCGCCCAGCAAACAGAGTGATTGTTTCCTTCCGGATCCAATCATAATAATCTTATCGGGAAAAAATACACCGATACGCGGCGCGTCATGTCCCCGACGAAAATACTTTTTTTAAATCTCACATCGGTATCTGTTGCGAGGATTGGTGATTGGGAGGAGGAGAAGGCGGGAGAGTCCCATTCATTTTACATCGGTGGACACCAAATTGATCGCGCGCGCGGTTTTTTTTCTTTCGGTCGGATGACAAAGGAGTGAGAGAATGCGGGGGAAAGGGGAGAGAGAGAGGGTGTGAGGGGAGGGTGGGATATTCTCTCCCTCGGTAACTGCCGCTTTATTCACTGCGGCATCGATGCGGGTGCTCTAAAGTATAACGCCACGGTGATTCTTTCGCGGGATGAACGAGAGAAACGGGCGATTGGGTGGCAAAAGGGAGGTTCAGGTATCACTGGGTGGGATGCCAGCAGCCTTACCCGGCTCCCCACCATCCGCGAGCCCCACCCTTCAGCAAATCTCTCATCCAAATTTACGCATACCCTCCGGCCGTGTTCTCCCTGACCCTTCCCTCATGGCCATTCCACTGCAAAACCTCTTTTTTATCCCTAAGGTCTGGAGAGAAGGGAGGGAGGGGGAGTTAGAGAGTAATACGGCAAATTTCGCCGATTGCTCACTTTATGTTTAGCCGAGGAATCGCACGTTCGATTGCCAGGATGTTATTTCCGTATAGAATTAGTTCTGCGGGTGATATAATCTCTTCTCTCTCTCTCTATACCTGCCCCTCTGGCAGTTGCCCTGCTACCTCGCCCAACTTCCAACCGAACTGAACAGGCACGCCTCTGCGGTAATCCGTGTACGCGTGCGTTGCTCCGGGATCTTTTCGTTTTGGATCCCTTCACTCGGCCGTTCGCTCGGGAAGCGGGCTTGTGGGTGTGTGAAGGGAAGGGAGGGAAAAGGTATTTTGGGGGGTGTGGGGTGATCCACGCGGTGGCGTGATTCGTGATTCGTTAGAAGGTGGAGAGGGCAGAAAATAGATTCGAGAATTCTTCCGCCGGTATTCGGACCGTTGCTGATTAATTAAACCGATTCGTATCGTCTGATTCCGATGAACTAATCCGTAATTACTGCTTTAGCTGGGGGCGGATGGGGGTCCCTTTTGTTTCTGCGCCACCTGTTATTTGCATGGGGCGAGGCGCATTGTTGCTACATTCTAGCGAAAAGCTATCGCACTAGAATTCAAAAATCTTTTACGCGTCTGAAAGATTACTTTTAAATATATATCCACATTATACGTAAAATTTCTAAATATATATATGTATGTGTATATATATCATAATATTTTAGAGATGTTTTCAGCAGGAAAAATTAGATCGAGAGAAGAAGTTCTAACTTTGTTGAATTGAATTTAAGAAAATCTTCAAAATTAATTTCACACATATTCTTATAAATTCCACTATGTAACTATAAATACAGGATCTTATCATCACCTGGTGAATTATTGTCTATTGTATTTGTATATTCATAAGCAATCGGTATAGAGTACGATGCCAATTGCAGCTGATTAAATACAAAAACATAAATAAAGCACAGAGGAGACAAATAACATAAAATGCATTTTAAATTTTACATCGAAATTTAAAAAAAAATACTGTCTCTTATTTGACATACTATAACACGTACATAGGTAATAATTTTATCGCTCTTGCGCATGTCAGTTTTTCTTTATACTCATGATAATCATTTAACAATTCCGACTCTAAATTCAAAATTTGCATAAAAACTAACGTTATTAAAACGATAAATTTTTCCTAGAGAACAAACACCGTATCCAACAAAAATATCGCCGATATATTCGAGAAGGAACCGCTGCGAACCATTTATATTAAAAGTATAGGTCTGACGTTTTGAAATCCGGTAGAATTGCTGTAATATCTCTTTCTCCTTTCACAAACACGGATTCCCATCTTCTCATACTCTAAAGCGCGATTTCCGCTAATGTCCGCTCGCGCCGTAATTCCTGAAATCGCCGTTAGATGGCCTTTTACTTAGTAGTCGCGACGTTATATCATCGAATTTCAAGGATGAAAATGAGCGCGCACTATGATTAAATTTTAACGCGTTTATTCCGTGGAACTAAATACATTTACTCTCTGCCTACTCGTCCTCTGTCTTTAGTTTATTTCGCGCTTTGGACTCCCCCTTCCCCCCTATAGAGTGGTCTTTGCACCTTGGCAATAATTATAATCCGTTGGCCGTTAAATTATTTATGCTATTTCGCCCATTTCCGAAACTGCCTCATCCCTTCCATTTTGCGCCCTTTTCCATTGCAGCCGCATGGGTTCGCGTGTGCAGCATTTCCCAATTGCCTGCACTTGTAGAAATTAGCGTCGCGCCACTGCATATCACCCAAAGAAGGCCCCGTGCGCTCGGATAAATTTACGACCACCTGCGGTTCATACGTGAGTCCCGAAAAGCCTATCCTTTCGGCGGATCGTGGGGAATTATTCATTCCGGTACCATGGGCGAATCTCGCGATTTTTCCGTTTCCCGACCATTACAACTTTCCTCTCCCTGTCTCCCTTGCCCAAAAAAGATTAATATTCCACACATTTGTGTTAATTTTCTTATTTATTAATCGTTGGGCTAAAAAGAAACGCATGCGTCAAGAAGAGTTTCAATACAGCGGTGTTTATGAAAAAGTTTCATCATAGTTTTTATATTGGAGACATGTTACAAACATGTTTTGCATAACCAACGATAGATTTACGAGGTCAAATTTACGAAATTAACTACCTAATTGCTTGTGAAGAAATACGAGTATTACATTCGTCGGCGTTAATTAAATTTGCTGCTGCACTGTTGATGCATACAGAAAATTGCATCTCTCTCTTAATGTTTATACAGTATTTCCTTGGTGTGTAAAATTTTTGTGTCGAGTTCCTTTAATTGAACTAGTCGATTTTTTAGGCAATCCACAATCTGAATCTGACAAATCTTGCGTTTACATCTACTAAGGTCATATATTATCACAAATCAGCATAAATAAAGTATTATTATTTTTAATTATAAAAAATACACGCTCGTAATAAATATATTAATTGAAGCGAAACAGTCAGTAATTTTCGGTATATTTTCATATATGCATATATATGCAGACATACTAGAAACCAAAAGTTTAAACTACAGAAATATAACATTCATTTAAATTAATGGTTATTCAAAATTTTAAATTCAAATTTAAATATATACTTTTTGCACAGTATCTTATTTCAATGTCACTGCAATTTTCAACTATAGGGTTAGGGATCAAGCGAATTAATAGCTCAAAATCTTTCATAATTCCTAATTTTATTGAATTTTATTATTTTCAAGCTGGTCACTAAAAATAGAATCATCAGACCTGTCGCCTGGCTAAATCGATTTGATAAACCAGGTAGCTTTAATTGCCACGTACATTTTGGTTTCACAGAGGCGCGGATTTAAGGGGTGCGAGGCCCTTAGGCGAAAACGGTTTGCGTGGTCTACAACTCGCCAATTCTGAAAACATTGGTTCGACTTTATGGAGGAAAATAGGTTATCAAATCCTTAATAATCTCTTTGTATATATGTTTGCAATATAGTGGGTGGTCTTCTGAGGTCGATATCGACCGTAACTCAATGTTTTCGAGTGGAACCATAAGAAATAATTATTTTTTTTTCAAAGGTGCCCAGTCGAAACTGGTCTTTGCCAAACACAGTTTACGATGATCTTCGCCATCATTTAGGATATTTAAACAGTTCATTGTGCTGTGGCTTTTCACAATCAATCTACATTTCTTTTTTCATTACGCAATAAGCCATTTCCTCTGCTAAGATTAACTCTTTATCTCTAGGCGCGAGTGCATATGCGTTCGTCTAGATCGCATGACCGCCTATGGCTTCACATATCTTTTACGTTTTGTATTGTAGATCCCTAGTTTATTCACTGAAGGTGACTACGGAAAACGCCGAGTGAGGTTAGCTAACTACGATTTCAAAATTTTGGAACGTATCCAACCTCGCCCACGCATTGGAGCGGCCATTTGATCTCTCTAAATACGCCGTTACAAAATTCACTCGAAGCACGAAGATGACGATGAAAGAGCCTGAAAAGTATCGGGCGCCATTCATCAAGATAACAGTAATAGTACGCCGTCGAACGCATCCAGCCTTACTCGATCGAAATGGCGGATCGCGGGCAACCATTACGCTCCTCTTAAATACGCCATTACATACGCCTCCTCTCGTCCAATTGGCACGATGAATTTCCCATCTGGCGAAACATCTCATGTTCGGTCGCCCCTTTTATTTTGGGCATACGTTCGAATATCGTCGACGCAAGCGCTTGACGGATCCCATCTTGAAATATAGACGACCTATTTTGCCATTTGAAAGTCCTCGGCACTTTTAATTACGGATCCAAAACACGTGTTTGTCTTTCCAGGCCGCTGCTTACTTTTTCATGTCGCTCCGATCGGATCCGACCATGCATCACGCAACGCTTTCCTGCGCGTCGTCGAGTTTCTATGAGAACGCGACTCGAGGCTGATTGTCGCGCTTTTCCCGCCGACGCGATGTTACTTATATACTTTTCGGCATTTTTAGGGAAAAATTGGCAGGTCTTAGATTGTACGGAACACTGGTTTTGAATCCACAATTTGCCCATCGTAATGCTCCGTTTGATTTTGTTACGAAGAAATTGTAAAATATTAAAAGTTGTGACATTCAATCAAAATCCATCAATGTACATTCCTGAAGTTCTTTTTCTTCATGCTAAATAATATTTAAAAATTTTGACGCTTGATTTAAAAAGACGATAAATTTAGTATAGCTAATTTATTTAAAAAATCAACTTTTGTT